>FR997764.1:1241991-2483982 GCA_905475315.1 Autographa pulchrina
TGTACTTCTTAATTATACTATAATTAAGAAATACATATAATTATATTCTTAAGTATACTTTGCAGAACAATCGTAAACATTACATAGGTAGATATGATTCCTAGTAAGCTCATTTTTCCTTAAGGAAATATGAATCATGAAGTAAAATCGAAAGCTTCGCCTCTAAGGCTCTACGTGACCAGTGAATGTGCTTTACGTTCATTATTTCCCCGAAAATAACCTCGATACCTTTCATTTGTATAATTTCGTCGAAAATTAGTTAGCTGAACTTAATTATGTTTTAAAACCAGGAATTGTAATCAATAAGCCGTATAATAGCAATTCGAAACTGCAAACTGTTTATTAGTACGAATTCAATTAAGGTAATAAAATACGCGAGTTTTTATGAGTCGTATAAGTTGACAAAACTGCTTAAGTTGCGATAAAAAATATATAGCCAATAGAAAAGAAATTAAATAAATTAATTAATTAAAATGAATGTGAAGAATATTATGCCATTATTTTAGAACATAGGTACTTTTTTTACACGTCGCTTGCACAAATTTGGATTATTATAACTACAAAATTTAATGAATATTTAATTGAGACGTTTCAAATGGTTTAATAACAATTAAAATCACTGTCTGACTATATAACTGATCACTGTAATAACTAAGTACACAGACACCAAACCGGAAAAGCAACATCGGAGAAGGTATCCGACGCAAAAAAGCATTTCAAAATCCATTGCTGTGTAGCACCAGCCAACAATCTGATAAGAGAACTCAACCGTCAATGTACGCTTGACAGTGAAGGTAAAGATTGCGTAACTGAGCGAGCAATGAACGAAGCCAATGACCGGATAGAAAAAATTGGTTGTATTGGCTTGTCGCTGGACGGGGTGAGCGGCTGTCACGATCTGAGGCTACGTCACGGTTCATTGCAGACGATGGAAAGCGACTCGGAGAGACAACAATCGATGCTAACACGCCAAGACATCGAAAGCGTGATGTTTTTTATCACACCTGAAAATAGCTGTGCTAAAGTGCATGAAAAGTTAGAGCTTTTTACGTCAGCTACGGTTCCAAGAAGTTTTTGTTTCTAAGCAATAAAGGTCAAGTTGTGTAGTTGTACAACTGGCAAAATGACCTCCGTGGTCGAGTGGCGTAAGCACCGGTTTTCAAGGTGTCGCTAGCTCTGAGGTCCCGGGTTCGATCCCCTGACGGGTCAATGCAGAAACTCACTTTTCTACATTGTCTCGGGTCTGGGTGTTTGTGGTACCTTCGTTGTTTCTGAATTCCATAACACAAGTGCTTTATAGCTACTTACTTTGGGTTCAGAGCAATGTATGTGATGTTGTCCGCATTTATTTATTTATTTATTAAATATGATTAAAATACTGACTACTCTTTCGGAAAATATAATCTTAGGTAATTACTTAGATTTTACACGACAATATACTCATAGAGAGAGAGAAGATCTTAGCTCTTAAATTCTTAGCCGTGAAAGAACGAGAGTACGAATAGGCCAACTAGCAGTGTGTCATTAGTACCATCTAGGTCGAAATCACAGCGTATAAAAATGAATAAAACATTTTACCCAAATTAGGTAAGTCGGTAATGTGTACTAAATAATAATGACTTGGTGAGTAACGAAGCTTTATGCATTTCATGTCTAGACGTAAATATTAGGGAAATTAGCACTTGTAGTTAAAGTCGCAAAAAGTCAGAAATATAGTATAATTGTACCTATAGTATTCTACACAATATGTCAAAAACCCAAAATAGAAAAAATTTGGATTGTCAATAATATTTGCAAAATCGTACATTGAATATGGATATTCCCATACAATATAATTAATATCACGATATAAAGTTTGCAACTCTCATGGTTAAAAATCTCATTCAACGAGGCAGTACGTTTCTTGAATAGCTAATATCATTCACCGCCGTTCGTAAAGGGTGGCCATGAGAAATATTAACACGCATAGGATGGTTATGCTCACAGACCACAAAAAAAAGCTTTTATGCAAAAGAAATCCACACTGAATCATTTAAATAGCAAACAGATCCAGAACTAAATACAAGTATTTTCGGACTAAGCGATTAATACAGAACAGTTTATCAACAAGTTATTGTCTACAATTTTCTGTATTTTTAATTCGACTTTAGATCTCAACTGTCTACCTTGATTACAAGAACATCGTTTAGGTATTTAGCCTCCATAGATAACAGATACAATACATAACATTACAGATGTATAGATATACGATGAGCGAATGTCTGCGCCTCCACACAAGTCAGTCACAAGAAAGCCGCGACTCACGCGCATCGCTCACCCGTCGAATTCCAATGAGTAGCGATGAGTAGCAGTGAACCCGTGAATGCATTGTGTAAACAGGACACGCAGCAGCGGCAGGAACAAGCCTCGGTTCCCAGAGGTAGAAGCCGTTGCTTCTGAATAACAAACTATTGGGAATGATGGAACCACCGACAGAAAATTTCACAATGGCGAAAAAAACTAATATTACTATTCAATAGATAATGATTCAAGTTGTTAATGTCAAGACTAAATGAAATATTGCATTCATAACGTAGATTTTGGGTTAGATTGACGGATCGATGACTAATTGATGTATTATTTCATATATAGGCCTTTAGCTTTCTATGCCAATATAAAATCCAAGTTGTGTCCTTGATCTGACCGACATAGCCATAGAAGACATACAAGACACATTAACATAATATGGCACTATGAAGTTGACGCTTGCCGCATAGTGATAATTCATTGACAAAGATGTTGTTAAATAAGGTTTGAACACAGCCTCTACGCTGGACTGCAAATGAGTTCCCGAACTCTTGGTATAAAAAAGGTAGTGGGTTCCCTACGCCCCTCTGACTTTCGCAGGTATTGAAATGGTTTTAGACCTAGAAAAAACCTTACATAGGATACTTTTTGCAGCAATGCATGTTAATATTTATTAAATGACTATTCTTTATTACGACTTGAAACCGGCATCATTCAGGGCCAAATCATCATCATATTAGAGGAAGAAAGTGTATGCAAAAGTATTGAAGCCTAATAATAATTAAAAAAAATATCGTACGAAGTAACTGGAGACTTTCCCTAGAAAGCACTACAGTACATTTAATTTAAATTATTTTAAGTTTTTGCATCTCTGTGACGAAACCTGAGCAAGGTAGCGGAAATTAAATTTGCGCAATATTTCATCAGCCTCCGGTGAATGTCCTATGATTGTATTTGTTACTAACGCCTCCATTATAAAATAATGCTTCATTGCTTAACATTCTGTTGTAGTTTTATTATAAAAGTAAACAGTTCAATGTAATGCGTTTAGGTACAGAGTTATCTCAAGTAGAGTGGACTTTAATTATTGCTTAACCTATATTCCAATATTTGAATAGTGAGTAATTGAATCATATATTTATTGTTCGTACTCCTAATGCAATACTTCCGTCATATGACGCAAGAAAAGAAATCAGTTGTAGCACAATAGATGAAAATAGCCGACGCAACTTTGACAACTGTACTATGGTCCGGCCGCTCAGAAAATGCGTTCCAGAGACTTCATGGTCAACAGTTAGATACAACTTTAATGGGACGACGAATTTAGTAACCATAAATAATAATCCGTTATTTGTGTATGTCCCACAAACGAATAATATGTTTCAAAACTATATCATCATGCCAGGGTACTTCTTCTTCTTCTTCCTGCCCTTTTCCCAAATTAATTGGGGTCGGCGCACCATGTTTTTTCCTTCCATTCCACTCTATTAGCTGTCATACTCTCATTCACTGCTTTTTCATTCATATTATCTCTCACGCAGTCAAGCCACCTTTTTTCGGCCTTCCTCTTCCTCTCCAGCCATCCACATCCAAATGCATCACTCTCTTATTCACATGTCTTTCATCCCTCCTCATTACATGCCCATGCCAGGGTACAATGAATAATATTTTAAGACACGGTGTTTTATTTCCCTATACAAATCCAGACCAACTGACAGGTGTCAGGAACGCGTTCCCTGTGCGGCCGGTTGGTAGTGGTTGCCCTGTCCTGTCCCAGTATAAGTATTAGGGTGTAATTTATCTATAATATGTATGTATTTAGAAATATATTAGCATGTTTATCAGTTGTCTGGTAACCATAACACAAGCTCTGCTTAGCTTGGAATCAGATAACCGTGTGTGAGTTGTCCCAGAATGTTATATTATTATTATTGTTGTACTCACTCTCTCGTGCCTGATGAGGTACTCTATGAGCACATCCTTCTTCTTCTCCTTCTCATCAGGATGACAGATCCCGATGTTCAACCCCATCACGATGGTGCGGAGCAGGCCACCCTCGAACGCGTCCCACAGGAACTTCGGCGTGTAGCACATTATCGCCTACAAACAAATACTTAGTTAACTCCTGTTTGAACCTTTTCAAACTTTTAAAAAGAACATCGTTATATATATAGCCCCAGAACTTTTTGATAAGAGTTCTCCTATGAATATCTTCATAATTTTATCTGAGTAAAAGTGAGTTTTATTTTCATTAGTTTATAGGCAAATTATTTGTAGTTTTTTCTTTTCGCTTAAAAACTATAAAAACAAGTTTAGTGGTTCTTTATTCAGAAACCGACTTTAAAAAGAGGAGATTCTCAATTCGTCTCTGTTGTTTTTTTATGCGTTAGGTATCTACGGCATTTGTGAATCGATTTCAAGAATTATTTTTGTAATCAATAAGATATACCTACCTAAAAGATAGTCCCACAAAAAATACATCAAAATCGATCCGTTAGTTTTGTTGTCGTATTACAGTTTAAAAACCGCAGTCAGTGTTACGAAGTTCAATGTAATTTCGAGGTGTTAAGTAGTACAAAGGAGCATCAGCCTACATATTGGTCGGTCACGATTTTAAGACAGCTGGCTACAGTTAACGCAAATATTGTTAATATTTGACGTTCCAGTTCACACTTGACGTCACATGTTTTGGAGAAGAATGCGCTTCCCACGGAAGTTCAGGCGCGATCTCGTGATCTCAGACATCTTAACAATGTTAATTGTAATTTGTGTCGGTTTGTAGCTGAGAAGTATTGGATGCCATTGATTTTATTATACATACTGTAGTAGGTACTGATTTGTTTAAGGTATATGTGACTGTTATTATTATAGTCAACTCTTCAGATTTCACATTAATTGTAATTTGGGCATCGAACCCATTGTTATTTAGCGCAGTTCCTCGACGGCATGCTACATATTGCAACAAAAATGTAGGTACCTACTTTAAACCCAATTAAAACTTGAATTGATTTGAAAGTATTACTGCTCTATTCAAGAAGCTTAAAACAATACTTTTTTCTTTTTTTCTTTCTTTCTTTCTTTCTTTCATGAACATATTTATTAATTATAATATACCTATAACTTCTTGGTCAACAGCGAAAAACTACTTAAAACAAATTTCAAATATAATATTTTTCTTTCCCGACGTTCTAAACAATTTACATGGGTCTAGGAACACATCTAAGTAGTTTTATTTCTATACTAAACGAGATCAATTAACAATTGCATTAAAAGAACAGCTACTATTACATTAATATTAAACTCGAGTACAACATTCAAGTGTCGTCGGCATTCGGAGACACACCTGTCAACTACAGTTATAATGGATCGTCGCACTCGAGACTCGGCCCGTCCATTACAACACTAGTGGGACATTTATACTTAAAACTTTAAACAGAGAAAGAAATTTATTGGACTGAAGACGGTTCTCTTTTCGCATACAGGTTGTTAAGGAAACCGACCTGAATGGCTGTTAATCACATGCCCAAATAAAATATTAAATATTTTTAATAGTACCTAACAATAATTATGTATTTTGAAATAACCATTTTTTGCCGTAATTTGAGATGAAGACAGAAATTACAACAACATTTACGTCGGTATTACTGGCGGCCTTTTGTTTTGATCAATTGGCAGCACCTGTGACGACGCCAAATCTCCCTATCGATTTTGAAAAAAAAAAAATATATTTTATATATATATTTTTTTTCAATTACAACACCTTAACGGACCGGACAAGGTTTTCTTAACACCCTGTATACTCTGATCGTATTTATATGTAACATGGTCGAGATTATAAACACTGGATGCATGTCGTAACTGCAAAAAACTAATCTTACAGGTCATATAGTAATACAAAATTTAATTACTGGCGGTATCTGTAATGAGCAGAATAAAGATTTAATTGTAACAGATACAATAGCAACTTAATTCGTTCGAGACACACTGTAGAGCCTTATTAAACAATTAATTAGCACGTTTCTCTAATTAAGTTAACCCGTGAGAATGTGTACGGTGGCATTTTCCTCGTTCTCAGGATTCCTTCATAATGTAATCGTTTATTCGCTAATGAGTCACTTATTGTGCTGCGGTTCAGTAGTAATGAAATTCGCACTGTTTTGGTTAATTAGGCAGGAAAAATAGCCAAATGGTTCAGATCTGACCAATGCAAGATCAGCAGGAACTAGGCCATTAAAAATATCTTTTATTGCACCAGAAATTATTCTTTTGATATATTGAGGTGCCTTATTATGTGGTTAAAATCGAATGGCTTTAACCTAAGACAAGGGCACAAAGTGGAGATATGTCGGAATTGCACTGACTAAAAATATCCTGGTCTCCCCTTTGCTGAATTCGCGGGATCGCTAAGCATGCTCAGTGAAGCTCAAGCGGGCCTTGGTTCTATAAGGTTACCTTGCAGGACTTCTAGGGGTGGGTGTATATTGCCCATCCCTCAATGTTGAGGAGCCCCAGACTTGGTTTTAGATACTTCGTATTTCTGAGGATCAATAAAGACCATTCAAGCCTTTGAGGGGCCTGAGCAACTCATACAACAACCTGGTGTATGAGTTCTGGGTATTCAACCGAATGATATGCCTGGAAAATCCCAGATCTTATAAATTAGGTACCACTTGACACCAATGATTTTTCTACCCGAACATATAGTCTGTGAAAAGTTTTTAAAATCTAGTGAAATCGTGAGTCATTTTCGAAAGAAACGTTATCCTTACAAACTAGGCCACCGTTACCAAAACACACTGATCAGTGGGTCATAGCAGTAGACACACGTCAACAGTTTAGCACCCACACCGTTACGAGTTTATGATTGACACAACATGTCTAATGCGTTATCACGTTCGTGATTCTGATTTTAATAAGTATTTGGACAGTTCAGTAACCTTTTATAAAGTTTTTTTTTAATAAATTGAAGAGCAAGAGTATAATGCCCAGCAGTGATACGTATATAGGCTGACATTGTTTATTTATTTATTTAAATGGAATAATTGCAAAAGTTCCTAGGTGATGGTTATGGCTAGACTTCGACTTTATTAGATGCTTTTGAGGGTATTAACAAAGCTCTTAAACACATATTTTCATTAAATTCGTGTACAAAAGCAGTACCTAACCTTAATGTCAGGTGTGAACGTGAAGAAAGAGCGCAATCAATTTTTTTTCCGTCCAGGTCCATATAATCCGGTAATCAAGCAATTCTGAGTAATAGACACATAATATTACAATAAATCTAGCTAATTTGTTAGGACTTTGCATAGTGAGTAATCAATGCATTCATATTAACTCGAGATAGAGGTCGTTTACTACGCGTGGATTACAAAGTAACTTGGTATTATCAATTAAATGACTGGGTTTATTTAAGGATCAGGAACATAATAACATTAAAAGATCTATGAGACATGAATCGACAATTCTAACTGACTTGAAAAGTACTTTTACGGATTTTATCACGGCAGACTCTTCAGGTCAGGTCAGGTCAGATCAGTCTGCCCGTGACCATGGTACCTGCAAAGGTGTCGAAACGTCGGGACCAAAAATCTAAATACAAACGGCCATAAAATCCGTAAAAGTAGTTTTATTTCAATGTCTAACATTCGCGTAAACCTCAGAACTAAATACGACTTGAGAAGGTTCTCAATTAGTTATTTTTTTTTCTATGTTAGTTAAGCGATTTTTCCGGCAATAGTTGATCAATTTCCTAAATTAGTTTTGTTATCGATAGGACCAACTAAAAATTAAATGTGCTTGAAATCCTTATTGGTATATATATGCATTGCTTACTGCATGCTTGAGTAAAAACATCATTATTTAAATAATGTGATAGTACACTGTAGAACGTTGTAATTAAGGCGAGATCAAGTTCTCAGTTATGCGCATTGGGTATTTTAATAGTAATCAACTTGTACATCTCCCGAGCCTTTTCCCAACTATGTTGGGGTCGGCTTCCAGTCTTACCAGATTCAGCTGAATACCGTATTTTACGTGAAGCGACTGCCTATCTGACCTCCACAACCCATTTTACTGGGTAAACACCATGTTAAGACTGGTTGTCAGAATTGACTTAACGACTGCCAAAGATCATCGTATGACGTCGGGACCAACGGCTTAACGTGCTTTCCGAGGCACGGAGGAGTCTCGGTATGTTCACAATTGCTCACCCATCCACGGACCAACCGCGGCGAGCGTGGCTTAACCTGTATCATCTGTCAAACCGTACGGCTTACACTTAGCCACGAGCCCCTCCCTAATCTACTACTAGTAAAGTATTAGTAATATCCCACCAAAAACATTCAATGTAAAAAAAAAGCCAAGTCTCTCTATGCAATTCTTCCATCGTAAAAAGTTTTGAGATCGCATAGGAGCCAAGTCCTGTTCAACTTAATTTGTAATAATAAATCAATATTTTGTGACTATATCAATAGTTTTGTTTACATTACAATAACAGTGACTTAGCCATGAGCACAAGTTAAAGGTCGTTTGCTCCTTGTAATTACGTGCAAATACCGTTGAATTTCTATATTATATATATTATGGACATGATTTTGTAACTAATTGGAATTTGAGATCACTATGGACTAAACATGCGCCATAGTGTATGTGCAGTTCACTGATCTTGGATGATACCGACTGTCGGTTAAGGTGTCCTGATATTATTTATTATTTACTTGCAACTCCTCCAAATATGCCGCTTTATATTTGTATCTTATTGTGCTCATGGCCAAGTCACTATTATTGTAATGTAAACAAAACTATTGATATAGTCACAAAATATTGATTTATTATTACAAATTAAGTTGAACAGGACTTGGCTCCTATGCGATCTCAAAACTTTTTACGATGGAAGAATTGCATAGAGAGACTTGGCTTTTTTTTACATTGAATGTTTTTGGTGGGATCTCATTTATTTTTTGTAGGTCTCTTTCTTTTCTTTTTATAAATAAACAAAATTGCTATAAAAAATATTTGCTTTTTGTACATAAACAAAGAACAAAGTTAACAATGCAGTCAAAATTCATATACCATGTTCTTGTAAAACCGCAAATATAAATTTGTTTCATATTATTTACTAAGGTATATAATTTATTACCGTTTTTATAATTTTCCCTTTACATGTAGCTAAAAACCTATCTTGGTGCCAAATTTGAAGGTTCTAAGTTTGCTAGAAGTACCTTAGATTTTTGATGATCGGTCAGTGAGTGAGTCAGTGAGTGACAAAATGGTGTAACTTTGATCGCTCATAACTCGTAAACTATTGGTTCAAATGTCATTTGTTATATATTGTTATGTTTAATACTTACTCTTGGTCATCGAAAACCTAAACCCCTAGCTTTGTCCGTATCGATGATACAGGGGGGGTGAAATAGCCGCGAAACGCTTCGAGAAAAGAATGGTACGGCCGTGCCCGTTTTGCTCGAGACTTGGCTGGGGCACTGCCGTGCCCCCAGATAATGTCTTTACTAAAATAAAGATGACGCTAATATACAATATCTTTACAAACTATGACCCGTGTAATGACACTGACATGCATAGAACAAAACTGTGTTGATAGCAATGTCAAGTATTTAAACCGTAATGGGCGTAAATTACTATGATTTGTAACTGCCCATTTGTTTGTTGTTTCTTAGAAGCAAATGCCTTATTTTATATATGAACCCTACAACTTTAATAACCCTGACGCTAAAAAGACCGGGTTTTATAAGAGTATGTCTGTCTGTCGCATCGTACGACCCGAACTCATGAACCGATTTTGTTTTCTTGTCTAATAGGTGAATTAGTTTGGAAGTATTCTTGGCTGTTTGATAATGATGATTATTTGATTTTCTAAAATTAGTCGGTGTTTTTTTAATGTTTAATTTATTACAGTCGAAGTTTCGACATCAATTAATGTAATAATGCAATGGATCGTACAAGAATCGCTTCAGATTGTAAGATCGCAAATTTTTTTTTAGATAAAGTTACCTTCAGAAAATCTAACTTACAAAAAGTGTGTCTCGCTTTAGTGTCCGGCAGTAGGTATAGTTAAGGCCAGTCATGCCATACTGCCACATGGCTTGAAGTCAAGCCATAAGTGACGTCAAGCCAGAAGTCGACCGTCAACATTTCCGATTTGTATTTGGAATGTTGTTGGAAGACGAAAGGGGAGGCCTTTGCCCAGCAGTGAGATCTTATGCAGGCTAAAAAAAAATGGGTTGTCACATGGACGATGTTTTCCCACTTACCTGGAAGAACAGCACGAAGCAGACCCACTGGTAATACGTGTAGTACTTCTTGTCCTGCGCGCTGTCGTACTCGTTCGCAATACCTGGATGCGCCACCTCCTTGCCGACCTGCAACAAAAAAACCATTTCAATATGGTACAAGATTCATACGTCATGTTAAAGCTAAAAAAAATATGATTACTAATAGTCCCCTTTTATTATACCAAAGCACTAAATAGGTATAAGGTAGGCTTCCAATTAAGTTTCGTCAAAAGTTGCATTCTCTTTGAGTTAACTTTTGTAGTAAAATCCAAAATTTTTATACTTAACATTTAGTCCTGTAGTGCTATTCTGTAACATTATTTTCATGTCTCGACAGCGGAATCCGCGGTGAGATGTCAAATACGTATTCTCGAATTTGAATTCTAAATCAAGGCCAATTGGGTTCACTTTTGAAGTGAGCTTTATTGTCACTCAGGTGAAGCTCGATACCGAAACTATTTACAGAATAGACATACTGCTCATAAAGAGCGAAAAAAACTCATCAAAACTTAAATAACTACTAAATCGTACAGACCAACGGTATAAAGTTATATCCCTTTAAATAATAACACCAACGTAAAGCTATGATGATCAATAAGTATTCAATGGAAGCAAAATCCAGATTATGTTTTCAGATCATGGTGAATTTATGAAATCGTTTCAGTGGAAATCATAAAGTCAAAACAAATGGAAAATTGTAAGTAGCATTATTTTAATAGCACAACGGTACATTTATTTGCCGTTAGGTTAGGTGTTTAGAATTGGTGAATAATCTATTAGCGGAATAAGTAGTTCACGGAAATATTTCTGTATAATGGTGGCGGAAAATGCGGAAGGTTTCCTAATTTCATATTAGATTTTGAAATTGCCATCTCATAAGAAAGCTTATCCAATGCTCGATCCTTTTCTATAAGGAGTGAACAATATTCTGTAGATCTACATGACCATCAAAATATTCCATACAACAAACGCCCGTCCAGTGGTTGGTTACCTATATTACATTCAGCTTTTGTTTTATTTTGTGTATGACAATGTCCTCGACTTAAATCACATGATTATAAAGAGATATCTACACCTAACGCTTCATACATAATGGATGATCATACATAATTATATATTTAGTTCATGAAATTACAATGATATTGTTTTGTAATATTGTGTTACTTCGAGTTGAAAATATCAAACAGGGCCACGTGAGAAAAATACGCAACTACATATTTATTAAGTTTTTGATATTCTAAAATATTGAGCAATTGTAACAACATTCTGATTAAGCTGTCAAAGTCCTTGTGGAATTGATTGTGGCCGTGTACCTAGTACCTAAAGCGTAACTTCCTAATACTCCTCGATGAAGTTGAACTGTGATCATATATATTAAATTTGTCTATCTCAGGTTTTTTGATAGGCATACGAATTAATTTTCTGTAAATTGTTAACTGGCCGTTCCTCCGTCGAGCCATCACTTAAGTTGACATTAGATATGACAACTGATTAACTTGACTGTCTAATCAGGTTCGGGGACATTCAAATATAGGATTAACGGTAAAATAAAGAATCAAAACTGTCAAACGCATTGGCCACACCAATAAGGAGCGCCGCATGATCAGCCAGGACAAAATATAATAGGTAATAAATAACAGTGGCAAGTGCGCGCTGACCCTAACAACACACATCCATTTGGGACGTTACACCAGTGTACGATCTACGAATCTCTGCAATGACGTCACAAATCAGGGCTGCTCTATTTAACTACGCTTTTTAGCAATCCAATAAAAGAACATTGGCCTGATGTTTAAATTGTTACTAAACGTATGAGCACTGGATATCTAACTTAAGTTATGCTATAATCCTTCCAATGCAGATAATTTTATTAATCAGGATACCAACATTCCAAAATATTAGTAAACAAATTGAGAGAGGCCAATAATGTGGACGCACCCTAACATACATTTGCAATGAGGATAACACATCATTAACCCCGGAACGTTAATAGTTCATTACGTGGGAGCCATCCCACTCCTGAGTACTCCTGATTTGGAACACATCATCTAGTAGTCATACCAGATGATGTGTCCCAAATCAGGAGTAAATGATCAATTTAATTATAGTTTGACATGGTGAAAATGTGAGCTTTGCAGATAAATGACTAATTCTTTAGGACTTCTGTAAGAGTCACAAGGATTTGGCTACTCCAAGTCTATCGTTATCCCTGACTTAAAGATAAGGGGCACTATTGTGCAGCCCTGACCAACGACAGCTCAATCAGTGGTCAGCATGAGAGAGGAAACGGTTAGTTACGAGCATCTGCGCAGAAGCAATTGGCAGCACCCACCAGCCTAATAGATGACAATTTAACAGTGCAATCAAAATATATAGTAAGAGACAGACGAGTTCAAGATAGAGCATTTATATTATCTGCATTTTCAAAACGAGTCATACAATACTGCCAGTATACAACTTTATCACACAAAAAGACGTGTCAAGAAGCATCAGTTCCAACCAAGTTGCAAGACATAATAAATACTAAACAAATCCTGCAGGTTTACCGATTAACTGTCAACTTACAAATGTAAATAAAACCATTGCATTATGCAGCAGCCAGTTGCAAGACAAAAGATATTTCATAACATTAGGGACAACACGACATGAAAATGTATAATTTACGAGCAATTTAGAAGATAATGAGTCTGACCCAAATTTTAAATGCTTCAAAATCTTGCATTGTTTGGAAACAACTGGTGATTAGTAAATATTGTACTGTGGATTGTCTATGTGATATTAATAGTTTTATTACGTAACTCTCATGCTACATACTTGCCCAATTTTCTGTATGAATGCCGAACATGGCGCAAATGTCATCGAAAATAGTATTCCAGTATAAATATCTTTTAAAATGTAGCGAGCTGAGTGCTTTCGAGCTATATATAGTAGAGCTAGTTAGTGCACCGTGATAATGAAAATAATCGATATATTAAATGTCGAATAAGAATATATTTTATTGTTACAGGGTTACAGAGTTGTCTTCTAACTATATTACAAATATAAAGTTATTGCTGACAGAAAATATCATTTTAACTGCGAATGTAACAGAAAAAAAAGAGTTAACATAGTTACGATCAATCTCAAGAAATATCACCGGGATTTGATATTAAGTTCTCCTCCATATACACGTGACAAAGAAATTAGAAGCAACACTTACAACTCGCGGAGGTTGGCTGGGAGCCAGTATTGTGTTACAGTTGAAATTAATTCGCGTAATACGTCATAATATGACGCCTTCTTGTGAGTTCCCGCTCAAACAATACATTGACATCCTGATTGCCGACAGATCACATTAGCCTCAAGTTAAAACACAGAACACAGAAATGCACTAAAGCTTCAGCCACATTGCAGATGAAATTCCTAACTACATCTACATGCTGGTAAACTGCAATTTTTTAAGTGTGCTTGTAAGGGGAGTTGTTGGACACTTCCTTAAAATATCACTAACAAACCCAGAGTATAACATTAATTCTTGGCAGAACAAGAACCAATTAGAGTAAGTGTACTTCAATAAATTGGAATTCGGAGTAGTGAGTGAGCTGTCTGTAGGGTTACCATGACAGGCCACTTGAAATTTATATAGAGGCGTTTTTGTGACTGCATATTTTAGTACACGAATACTGCCTTAAAAGCAACTGCTGTTCCTAGTGGCAGAGCAAGTGTTTAAACCAGCATTACTCAAGGTTTTATCAGGCAGGACTTTACTTTTGATACGATTTTCATATCGTTTTAATTAGAATGAAATTCATAAGTTACACGACGTAGTCTTTTGGCGTTAATGTAATGATTAACTGACCTCTCTGGCGAAGGCGTCCGGCATGGTGAAGGTGGAAGTGATCCAACAGAAGGTGTTGACCACGTTGACGGGCAGGCCGCTGACGATGCACTGGATCGGCTGCCCCACATACTGCGTGGCGGTGATGATCATGGAGCAGGTGAGCAGCAGCACTGTTGTGAACACATTGTGCAGCCGGAACACCGCATTGTCAGTCCTGATCGCCTGGTACTTGAAGTAAACACTTAACCCTCCTAGTAACTTGAACATGTTGCCTTATTGAGGCGTCGAGCTTTACCGACACATCGATAGGAAGGGGTTCTAGGTAATTCTACTCAAAATCAGTCTTGTTGTAATTGCTTGAGACGCGGCAATCTGTTGCGTGTCGATTATTGTCGAGGTTTCATTCAGTGCGTTGTCATCTGAAACAATAAATATCATGGTTATTCGATTTAAAACACACAGAACAACGTAGATTAGCCTAAATTTTAGTAAATCAAACAGTAATACGCTTAATATATTTTTTTATTCAGTTAATTTAATTTTATATTAATCCGAGAGGTATGGTTCAACCTAGTACCTAACAGACGTTGTATGAGCGCTCTACTCGTCAAAATACTAACAACGATTTAATGAATAAACAAGAAAGCTTGTTATTATTGTGACACATTTCAGTGACATAATTAGGTACATGGATAATGTTATAAGCACATATTTATTTTCATATCCTTACTAATATTATAAATGCAAAAGTTTGTTTGGATGTTTGTTACTCTTTCACGCAAAAACTACTGAATGGATTTTAATGAAATTTTACAATAATGTAGCTTATACATCGGAATAACACATAGGCTATAATTTATAAAGATAGTGTATGAATTGACATTCACGCGGGTGAAACCGCGGGGCACAGCTAGTTAATAATAAATTTCAAAACGAATTATACAAAACTACTGAACAGGAAAACATGAGATGTTTAAAGCTTATGTATTACAAAAATTACCAATATAAATGCATACAAATAACTAAATACCCTTTGTTGACGTAATTTGATACTACAGCATAATAATATTTAATACACTCACTAATGTTATAACAATAATGTATAACTACTTATTTTCGGAGTAAATATATACCTACCTGTACTAACCATATTGACAGGTCTATTTCTATACAAATATTCAGCTTGCTATCCATCGCAAAAATAGGTTGCCTCATACTTAATAATTTTCTTTCAAGAAAGCCAATAGTATTGAACACTTTTGAGTGCAGCACAAACAGAATATTCATAAACCCAGAAGACTAAAATGTGGTTAAATCAGGTTGGCTGAGAGCGGTTCAGACCCTTCGTTCACCACACACGCGACAGTTGCGTCTGTCGTTAACTGTGATATCGCGTGACTTAACTCAGACTAGTGATAATAACACAGGATTCTTGCATAACATACTGGCTAATATATGACGCTGATGGTCATTCCCGGGAAGTGTCTACCACACACATTGTACATATGACGTATGCAACACATTTAGGTTGCAGTAGATTTAGCAGTTAACTAAATTATTCCTGTTACTCAATTGGGTTTAATGTGTTTAGTCTACGATAAAGCCTAATTCATTTTAACGACGAATGGGATTTGTAGATAAGACCTAGTTTAAGGTACATGAACATGATTTGCTGATGATGATTTGATCTGTTAACAGTGCACAGTGGCACAACAAATTAAGAAAATCCATTTAAGAGTTGAAATGTTTCCACTGCAGTCTATTGTATGTTCCAAAGCAAGCGAACTGGTTACCGGCACGTACGAGAATGTTTATTTAAGTGCTTACAAGTAAGGCGATACAGCTACTGAAAAGGAAGCGGATGGACCGTGAGGTGAAGGACCTTAGACATTTTTTATAGACTTTATTACTAACTCATCTGTATCATAGGACTTTGTCATAATTAATGAAGTAACTCCTTTCAAAATCAAAATGTTTTTATTTCTCACTAGCTGATCCCCGCGACTTCGTCCGCGTCAATTTCTGTTATTCTGACAGCGATTAAGAAGTTAAAAAAAAAGTATTTCTGTGAAATGATAATTTTAGTTAATATTATGTTGATAAAACTCTGTAGCAAATAATTGGCAATAATGATTTATTTCGACCAAATGATTACCTTAAAAAAGGTTATAGTGAGTCAATCTTAAAAGATAGACATATACTGTCGCAGACATTTTTTTAGATCATTTAAAGAGGAACAATTCTTTCAGACATATATTTTGGGTAACTCGAACCGTTTACGCAGCGCACGCAACGGAAGCTTTCAAGTATGAATATTTTTCCCCGTTTTTTTGACATTTTTCACTGCTGCTTCGCTCCTATTGGTCGCAGCGTAATGTTATATATCCTAAAGCCTTCCTCGATAAATGGACTATCTAACACAAAAAGATTTTTTCAATTCTAACCAGTAGTTCCCGAGATTAGCGCGTTCAACCAAACAAACAAACAAACAAACTCTTCAGCTTTATAATATTAAGTATAGATAAAGCAAAAAAAAGGCGCTTAAGAAACGTTACGTTAAAATCTACTGACTCTAGTTGCTCGGTTCCAAAGTGTACTTGTACTTTCAATTATATCTTTTCTTTTGAATATCTGTAAATGTTTATAGGCAATGTAGGTGAAACAAACGATGCAGTTTCAGTCAGGTCATAAACCTTAACCCGGTAAACAATCGCCGTTATGCGTGCCTACGCGCATATCCGAAGCATTAGAAACGGACCGGAGAAAACAGTGGCTGTTCACAATACATACAAAGAAAGGTCAAAGACCTGTTATCGTGCATAACTGTTCCTTGTTAAGATTAATTAAGCAACACTTGCCGCCATGACGAAGTCGGCGAAAGTAAAAATATTATGTAATACACGGATTTCAGTTTCAAAGGTTTCCACTGCGAGGCTGTCAACAGAATGCCAATAAGTAGGAACCTATTTGTTTGCAAGGATTCTAAGCAACCGTTTTAAAATAGCCAAAAATATGTTATATGGCCGATAATGAAGTATTGAAAGACTTGCAGCTTTTAGAAACCAATGCGAAACTAACTATTAAATGGAAAACTCATGGTTTAATCAGTTGGCGCAAAACAGCATTAAAATATCGTACTTGGTACAAGTTGACGTCTAAACACGGGCGGGAAAGAAAAGGTGACAGGGTTTTTAAGGTTTACGCTTCCGTTTATTTATTATGTAAAAGTTAAAGAAATAAACCTGTTTAATTATTATTTTTTATTCATTTTTTTTTAAGTTTTTCATGCATGGATAAGATGAGAGGGCCTATTGGGACTGGTCTTTCGTTGGTTAGACAGAGAAACAAAGTGATATAAGAGTCGTGATCTCTTCACCCTGTACTACGAAATCCGATACTGATATCGATTAAAAATAATATTACTATTTGTATGAGCAATGATTAATTAAACACATCTACAGCCTCACTAGCTAAGCAGTTACTGCGGGTCAGATTGCTTTGTAAACGAAGTATTAGTACAATGCTAATACAATGGCTTGTTTTATAAACACAATTAATTAATACAATAATAATACTAATCACAATTTACGCCTTGCAATTCGTAGTCGGAATCAGCAGGTAAGATTGGGCGATGAAATTGTATTAGACTTCCTTTATTCCGCGGCTCCACCCTATTTATGTTATTTGTCCTATTAATATTATTTTCATAAACCTCTATATTTGTGAACATTACTTAATAATCCCAAGATTAGCTTTATAGCCAGTATACTGCGGATCTCACGTAGCTGAGTAGGCTTCATCTCTCGACTTGCAATTATTTAAAACTAGATGACCCGGCAGACTTCGTACTGCCTCAATCGATAAATAAAAGCGTAATATTTTGAATTAGTTTTTTTTATTTAATTCCGAGCATTCTTCTTTTTAATTAATCTTTTAAACCTTTTCTGGACTTCCACAAATAATTCAATACCAAAATTAGCCAAATCGGTCCAGCCGTTCTCGAGTTTTAGCGAGACTAACGAACAGCAATTCATTATATAAGATAGATAGATAGATTAGTAAATATTTATTAATAAAGTAATGTGTGCAATTTGCCCGACATAAATAAATATTCTCTTACGACACGCTGAAGTGTTATACCTCAGATAAATGCATGAGCAATACAAATATAATTAAATGATTCACATTTCCTCGGCTATGTTTAAACTGCTTATATAAACAATTGTGATTACTAATGATGCTGACTATGTAAGCAACATTCTAGTAAAGAAATATTAAGGATGCTAAAATCACTAACTGAGGCAACGTTTTCATAATTTTAAGATAAAAAAAAATGATAAAACCTCATATTCCGCTTTAAGAAGAAGACAGGAAAACAGGGTCAGAGTTTACAAGCGCATATAAAAAAGGACATAAAAATATTAATAAGTTATAGCACAATCGTCAGTCGCTAATGTGCCACACTATGACATAACTTGGCACACCTCAAGACCCAATAGATACAACTGAATGGCGCAAGACATCGAGGTAGTTCCAGACCAAAAGGGTGGGTACCGGCTTAACTTCGGTGATAAGGACTGGCCCTGAACAGCTTTAGACGAAGAGGAGTTTGGATGCAGTGGGACAAAAATTGCTGATAATAATAATAAATCGTGAACAAGTGCGTGATATTGACGCGACGCGAAGCACGCACTTGTGCAAATAACGAGTATTGCTCAACTGGCGATTGTTCCAGCCTGTTACCCACGATGTTTTGGTTGTAACCACTTTGTGAGCGCGTGTGAACCGGGGGCTCAGGCATAGCTTTGTGTTATTGACAGCTTGGTATTTGGTGCACTCGTAAACTTCGAAAGAGCATTATGACATCGTCAGTATGAGGTTCACATACAATCGTAAAAAGTTTAGCCGACTGCCTGAAAGATGGGGCCTGATTATGATGTTTATTAGTTTAACCTGGATTGAGAACAAAACGTTTTTTACGAATTAACACTATTCACTTACCCAAAATAGGCAAGAAACGATAATACATGAAATTAACACACCATTTTAAAATTAGCGACCAAACTTGGAAAGTGTCAACCTAAACTAATTCCATTAATATTACCGTTTAGCGAAAAAACTATCGCAGGCGCTAAATGTCACCAAATGTAATCGTGAGGCTATAGTTAACGCTACTTTCTAGAAGATATAAAAAATATCGTTAAAAATCATATAAGTGAAAAACGACGACGAAAAATATTATCAAAAAAGGACCTCAATTTGCATAGTAGTTATTCTATCACGTACATGTGTTAGGTTATCCTATTCTCCGTAGTAGTCCAAAAAAAATGCAAACTAATTGAGAACACAATCTCACCTCTGAACCAATTATTCACGAGTTCACTTCAAGGTTGTTTTAGAATAATTGGGCCGTTACTCGGTTTACGTTTCAATAAAGCCATCGACTCAATTTAAATTAATGATGACGACTAAATCAGCAGAACTGGGTACAGCAGGTACCTACAAAAATATTTAAAAACGCCACCGCGATAAAATAGTCTAGCCTTAGACGTCCCACTGCTGAGCACAGGCCTTTTCTTATATAGAGAAGGCACGAGCATTGATCACCAGTCACCACGCTTGCTCACTTGCGGATTAGCGATTTCAGATCCCAAATTTTGGAATCCAGGTTTCCTCACGATGTTCTCCGTCACCGTTTGTCAGAAGTGTCTTAGAATAATTATAAAAGTGCCTGGGTTCGAACCTGCAACCTTGTGCATACAAATCCGTTCATTGAACCGCTAGGCCAAGACCAATACATTTCAATACCGCGATACTAAAGAGAAAATTAACCAATTGGTTTTAGATTATCTAAAATTCTAACTCATGTGTAAAGTTCTTTGGCTTTTCTTCATATCAAGTTAGCCAAGAATGTATGAAAAATAAAGTGTGTGAAACTAAAATAAAACGGTTCCTTCTATTACGATAATTATTTATTGTTATTATTAACTTTAAATTGGTACTTAACAGTCAATCTTATTTACATCTGCTGCCGAGTTATGTGAACGAAAATTAAGAAATCTATAATTGACAAGCAATTATAGGCATTTTTTTTATTTTTCAGTTTTTAAACAAAGGATCTCTATTAGTATAGACAAATATTCAAAGTTGCAGCGTGATAGTGACGCCCAACGTGGGGTCAGAGCGAGAAAAGGTGGATTCTAGAAGGACTTACGGAAAGCCGAATTTACATTTTAAAACATTTATTCAATATTCATGTATATGTATGTTTTTTGTTTTTCTTTTGTGGTTTATTTTGAAATGAGAGAGTATTGGCGACCATAATTTTCACGATTCAAATCTTTTGCAATTTGATTCACGCTTTTCGATTTCGTCCATACCAGATAATTCTGACTTTTCTTCTATACTTAAAAGCCAGCGTAACAATAACCAAATTCTTATGTTCTTTGGAGCTGATCCAAGAGAACCATCTTTATAAAATAGTTCTTAATACGGAAACGTTATGAATAATAGATTTTCAGCTATATTACTTGGTAATGTATGGGTTCTGTTAGAATAATAGCCAGCGAGGCAGTGCTTTACGATCGCTCGGACTTGTGCGAGGGTGCGGGCTATTTCTGTGCACCTATTCAAGGGAATAGGTACGTATGGGCTTTCCAAGAACACTGCAAATGAAGAGTCAATAACACCATCTCAAAACAATGGATATCAATGAGTGACTAAATGCAAATTATAAAAATTTATTCTTTTTACCTACATTCTAATAATAATTATTTCAAACAAACAAACAAACAAACAAACAAACAAACAAACAAACAAACTTCAAACATATTAATTGAAATAAATTTTGCATTCGACAAAAATAATGGAAAGTGTCGTAATGAGATAGCGGTGAACAATAGCAGCAGGAAATTAAACTGATTACAGGAAACATATTTACCAAATCAAATTACACGATAAATAATTTCCTTATAGAACAAATTAATCACAAGGTTTCTATTGTAGGTAAATAATCTAAGTTATTTTTCTCCTTTAGCGCTGATCCTTAGTTGGTTTTATATATTAAATACATAATTGAGATATCTACAAAGGTAGATAAAAATATGTTAATAATATACCTTACATTCTTCCGATTAGTATTTAAGCCATAACATTAAAACATTAGATTATTGGCCAGGAATCAAAGGTCTGCTAGCGACCATCTATCAAAATCAAAATGTTTTAATTTCTCGAAAACGAAAAAAAAAATGCGCTTAAAAAACGTTACGTTATAAACTACTGATTCTAGATGCACGGTTCCAATTATTCTCCACCAAGGAGCGACAAGCTTCTGGCCTGCGATTGGTGGAAATTGACATAATACGAGACTATCAAAACTAGCTTTTGGTTTATTCCCGAGCATAATTGTAGCTACACATTGTCCTATTAGGTTAGCCTAATCATAGTAATAGGAAAATTAATCAATAATTAAGTATGTACAGTCACGAGCAAAAATATCTATACACATAGCGAAGTCGTTAAACAAATTTAGCGAGATTTTAGTTTTGAATCTTAATAAAAACATATATGTACAGGGTGTTACGGAAAGGCTAATAGTATCCAAAAGGGGTGAAGAGAACATCTGGTATAGAGGCAGTTTACAAAATTTCAGCTTAAGATAGGTTCATTAAAAAATTATGGCCTATTTTTTTTTTAAATATTCATCGATATCAAATTTTGATGAACGTGTCACCTCACTACGAGTCCCGTAGTGATTAAGTAACTGTTTTCAATAATTTAACTTAATAACACGTTACAATATCAATCTATAATTGAACTAAAGAATAATTGAAAATTGGAGAGTGTATACATATTTTTGCTCGTGCCTGTAAGTAAGTATTACATAAGTGGTCTAAATATTTCTACATGTATACACAAAAGACACTTGAACATATTTATATGGTACATAATAATGCAGGTTTATTTAAGGCTAAAACAATATGCCAAAAAACAATACTTATAAAGTTATACAGGTGTTCACGTTCCGCATTCACAGTTGCGTGAATAATGAGTTAACTGAACCGCATATGTTTATTCATAATGCTCAATACAAAAAGGTTATATATTTTGTAGGTTTATTTGTGTTATATGTATGTGTAAATGACCTATTTAGACATTGAAATAAAACTAGCTTTTACGGATTTTGTCGCGATTTATTTTTAGATTTTATGTCCCGACGTTTCGACACCCTTGCAGATATCATCTTGTTCGTTCGACCTTCATATTTTAATTAAAACATCTACTGTCAAGACGAACGCCATCTCAGTCTGCCCGTGACCATGATACCTGCAAAGGTGTCGAAACGACGGGACCTAATTCTAAAAATAAACCGCGACAAAATCCGTAAAACTTAGTTTTATTTCAATGTCTAACATTCGCGTCAACCTAAGAAACCAATATGACCTATTTAGAGCAAGAACAGCACGAGTCTGGTATGAGGACAGTGCTGAGGACATAAACATGTATAATGTATTACGTATATGTATAGAGCTTAATAACACCAATAAAATTAATGTGGTAACGCCAACGGCTGTGGTTTTACCATGAAACAAATTTGTTAACTCAACGTAAACAAACTGAGGTATAAAATCATAACATATTTTTGTTGTTTAATAATTTAATGCACAAAAACACTGACTAATTTATGCCTATAAACGGTAAAATTATTTGTATGCTATTACAATGTGCTGTCTTAAAAAACACAGGACATACCCATTATACCCAACATACATTTTTAATTAATAATTTTATTACATATATAATGCGATAATTTGTAAAAAAAATGTCCATATATGTAACTTTTAAACCACATTGAACTGTAAACCGCAAATCCATATTAACACTGACATGGAACGTACCTTGTTTTTAAGCATTAGGGTTGATCTGCGTAATTCATTTTCAGTATTGAAGAGTCACGAAGAAAAATCTAATCTAGATAGGAAAATGCGAGAAACGAAAGTACAATTAAACCAGAGAACAATGCGCCAGTCATTAAAGTAAGTAGTAACAAGTACAAGGATGAATCTGATGAATACTTCGGCCATTGCTCGAAGGGTGCAGGTCAACTGCCAATTATGTTTCCTCGTGCTATCAACTTGCAACTGTTCGTGATTATGACTGCACTAGAAGATGTGGTACTTACGAGGTAAGCAAAAATTACTGTGCGATCCGCAAACATTTGGTGGCTTAAAATCATCAGTCAGAGCAAGAGTTTAAAAAATCAAAACAAGTTAGTACATAAAAAAAAATATTTAGGTCTCAGGATATTCTGAGCATCAATACATCAGAAGTTGAAAGACGCAAAAAGCCACATGATGTGATTCTTTAACAATCAACGCCCGACAAAGGATACTCGTATGCAGTTTATGATTGCCAAGCCTATTGTTGATCCGTGGCCTGATCGACGACGAGGCCGGCCCAAATTGGCCAATTGTCGGTGTCGCCCCCAATTGACATGATCGGCCAGTGAATGCAGCCACACTTACGACACAATGCAACAGGGCCTGACATTCCACATGTTTGGGATAACGCCATCTTTATAGGATCATTTGGTAAAGATAGGCCAGAAGAGTTAATTTTGAGTGGGCGACCCTAACAATTGATTGTCGCAGGATAAGGATTGAACTTCAAAGAATTTAAGCTTTTTGTTCACAACGCGAAGCTTCGAATTTATCTGCTTCGCTCTGTATTTATTGGACTTTCTTACAGCTTATGCTAAAGGAGCACCATTAAAGTTTACGGCGTCGTTCGCAATTTCTCCTATTAGATTGTCAATCTTCATAAAGTCGGGTTAACATAGCTGTCGTAAAGCAGTCCTACATGTCTCCGAATAAGGAAGCACAATTCCAGATCAAATTTACATTACATAAAAGCTGTTCGGATAGACTGACACTAATAGGATTTCTAGAAATCACAATTTATTGGCTCCAGTTAAGTCATGACTCAATTGGCGAAATCACTGAATCACACATAAATGCATAGTGAAAAACAGGAAACTATTATTGAAACAAACATGGAGTTATTAAATATACTGTTTCTAAATAATTAAACAATAAAACACGAAGTCATCTACAATGTTAAGAGTACATTTTGTTTTCATACATTAATGGACAATACACATAGGACATGTTTGCTACAATAACAAACAAATCGTATTTACAAAATAGTAGACACGTTACTAAAGTATATCAAAGACAATGTATTTCATGGACGTACATTTAGTGAATCTTTATCGAGAAATAGCGGAAACTAGCGTACCAAGTCCGTATATATAAACTATCACTATTCAGGGTGTTAAGAAACCCCTGTCCGACCCGAAAGGGTGATAGAGGGTTCACAATCACATGCCCAAATAAAATATCAAATTTGGAA
Organism: Autographa pulchrina; assembly: GCA_905475315.1. Taxonomy (NCBI): domain Eukaryota; kingdom Metazoa; phylum Arthropoda; class Insecta; order Lepidoptera; family Noctuidae; genus Autographa; species Autographa pulchrina. Next base: position 1,266,799 of record FR997764.1, read on the forward strand.
AATTCATGATAGTAACAATAATAATGGATTTTGAAATAACCATTTTTTGCCCCGAAATTCCCTAAATTTGAAAATAAAACAAAAGCTATATACATATATATATATACCAATACCATATACCAATTTCGTCGGTATTTTTGGGGGCCTTTTGTTTGGTAATAAGGTAGCATCTGCGACGACGCCGAAAAAAATTTTAGGTTATAACTTTTTTTTTCCATTTTTTTCCACATTTTTTGTAATCAGATATCGATACCTAACAACACCTTAACGTATCGGACAGGGGTTTCTTAACACCCTGTATATCATGATTTTATTCATTTCCCAAAGAAGGTACAGCACAATCATGCAAATCAGTATTCGATACCTCCTAGCTACTTTTTTTGACACTAAAGATTTTATAATCATCAAAAATATAAATGGGATATCAACTGGTGCACATGATAACCTTAGTATCAAGGACCCGACCAATTTGGACACATTCTTAAATATTTAGATTACGACGCGGCTGAGACAACCGACATCTTTGTATTTAATTTCGCATACGTCGGCGACCATAATGTCTACACATACCACTAGTGTTGTTTAAATATAAGAATAATATTTATTTTAATTTGCTCGCAATAGATACTCGGTACAATCGGACGAACATCTGTAGTAAGATTGTTAAGACAACGATTACTTGGAAGCAGTTTCAACTATACTAAAGCCAATATGGAAAGAGAATTAAACGTTATTACTAATTACGCAATTATCAACTTTGACAACATGTGTTTAAGTTCATTTTAGAATGACAAATATTACCGAAAAGGGCCTAAAAGTAATTTGAATGTGATGGAAACTGAACTGTTAGTCATTGAATTAAGGTTCATAATCCCAAAGCACTTTCATTATTTCTTTAAAGTGGCTGATGTATACAACTATTTTAATTTCAAAAAAATAAAAAAACTTCATGCAGTAGGGATCATGACTAATTTTTAGACCCGTATTTTTTGTTTTGTCCCGTAAACCAAGAATTATGAAGATACAGCAAGTACAATTCTTGCGTGACGTCACGTCCAAGCACAAATTGTACCTAGCCGTGACGTCACAGGCCCGCACTCCTGAACTTTAAAGCGGTTTATCTTCGTACTTTTTTATTGATTTGAGAAAAGAAAAAATACGTGTCTATTATATTTTGATTATCTAAAAGGCGGACTAAATAAATTTTGGCTTTTCATACCTAGTCATCTACCCAATTATTCAATACATAGTTACGGATGGATCTTGAAAAGTATGTTGTACTTGTACGTACCTATCGTGTCAAATGGGGAGCGTATACTTAAATAATGATTGAACATCTATTCGCACATAGAATCCCATCCAATAAGTACAATAACAGTAAAACATGTTCTTCATTGATTTCAATATAACACATTATTGTTCTATTGACTGTCAATGTTAAATAACCAGGAATGGTGTCATTGAGATATTTAAAGATGATTATTTCTCGATTGAGTGAAGATATGCCAGACATGCGCACAACACGTCATGAGGCAAATTATAATTCGATTAAGTTTTATTAATATATTTGCATCGTAGACGATGAGTACTCAGAACAGTAAGAATCAACAAGTCGATTGACAATAATAGTATATTACATTTTTAGCTCTACTCATATGCTTATACTTTAGCAGTTTTAAAACAGCTTAAAAAAGGATTCAGGAAGATTCTTCCTGAATCCTTTTTAAGCTGTTTATCTAAGTAGTCGCGAGTCCGACTGGGCTTAGTATTTATTAGTACCATCAAATAAATCTGGACGTTTTATTTGATAGTACTAAAGACCCAACACAGCTGTCGTGCTGTTTGGAAAGACGAAATGGTTCTAATTTTTACCATTAATCTTCAATTACAAATACTGAGTAAAAGTGGCAGCATGAACTCTCGAAACATGTTACGTATCTAGACATGTTAAATAACTCGTACATGTCAGCTCTTCACTGTTGTAAAACAACTGTAAAAATCCCTTTTTGATAAAACATTGTGCGCTGTTTTAACAGGGGCCCGATGCCGCTATTTTAATTCAGTGAGTAGCGGGTTAATAAACGTTCCAGTGTACTTGTTATTGTGCCTAATTTTCGTATTCAGATAAGAACAGTCCCTTGCAATCCTACAATGACAACAGTGGCTAGTAGGTGTACATTTGTCATTAAACTAAAATTATCTGAATACGAAAATTAGGCACAAAAACAAGTACACTGGAACGTTTATTAACCCGCCACTCACTGACTTAAAATAGCGGCATCGGGCCCCAGGACAGTCGCAACATGAATGGTTACATCGCTTGTTACAATGAAGCGGCAACTCGGTTGTACAACCAAGCATTAAGTAACGGTATCCGTGACCTCAGACCATCCCACGTACGTCAAGGATTGAAGATATATATAGATACGGATTCAGGTCTGAGCTGACTCAATCACAAGGGGTTAACACAACCATAAAATGGTAAAAGTTATTTTATCATGGAATCAAAAGTTCTCAAAACAATTTTAGATCCAGGAAAATTCGAAGAAACAAAAATTATAATTTTAGTAGGTATCTTAAAAACGGTAAATTGAAAGATGCAAATACAAAACAGTCTGCTAGTTTGACAATATTTATTTTATTAAATACAAGTTAGGAATATTTATATTCCGGAAGAGTAGTTTAAATCACCGTTTGCGTTATCTAAGCAGATAACGTAGAATACACGTGCAAACAAATTCAAACCGAAAACGTATAAAGCTATTTTTAAAGCACATGACAATTGCCCAAAACGTACATCGCTAATAGATAGAGCATACATCACTTAAACAGTCATAGACAAAATGATGACAGACATGACCCAAAATTTTAATTGAAACAGCGTGGCCGTGATTGAGAGCTGCTGAGGTCACAGATAGTAGACGACCTCTTATGTGCACGTTAAATACGTATGTATGGTGGCTAAATATTGGGTAACACTATAAATACGGATTTAGTACTGGCACTAACAACTCTTGTAAACTGTTACTATGCAGAATAACATATAGGAAGTATCTTAATTTGGTTGTGTTTATTAGATATGAACACATAGTATTGCTGAATATTGCGCGTACCAGTAATGGGTTATCTATGACGGAATATTGTACAAAATGTGTATCATTTTGCACAATATTCTTACTGTTATGAATACCTCTAATATAAACAAAAACTAATAAGTTTGTTTCTTCGAAGAGCGAATCTTTTAAATTACAAGTCGCATTAACAAAATGCGTTTGCTAGCTCTATTCCCGAGGGAAGTTAAAGGCTATTCATCCTTTATAAAAGTTAAAATACAAATTAAATATTAGATTTATTAAGAGGCAAGGAAGGCCTTGCAGAGGGCATTTTGGGTTCAAAAAAATATAGTATTTTTTTTTTTTGATACCAGTACCTTGTAAAATAAAAATATAAATGGAAATTATAGAGCTTGTAAACGCAGAACTTATTTTTCTTTAATTTCTACCACAACTTCAACTTTTTGATAATGGGCGGAATCCGAACAGGCCTATATTTATTTGGATCGGGGTGCTTTAAATCATGTGCCAAATTTTAATTGCTAGTATGCGCCATCAACATGACTTAGGAACAATCAACCGTGGTATTACCGACGGCAGTTTAAATTGTTTCAGAAATGTGTATGAATAACATAGCCTTCTGAGTACTAAAATAAGCCAATGATAAGCTATGAATGGGGCTATACTATTAAGAGTCCGAGTGTAACAACTCGTGTACATATCTGTAAGAAATAAATTAAGTAAGAAGACCGTATAAACGCTAGCGAGATGTCATCGATCGCTATTTGCCTGTTTGGTGGGAGGCGGCTCCAGACAGGAGAATCTGGAGCAAATAAGGGAGGACCTTTGCCCAGCAGTGGGAAACATAAAGAAGAAGTATAGGATTCGTCCCCGGATCGTCTCTTTCCAACAGGGCTATGATCAGCAGGCTTATTGGCTGTATCGGTACATACTTCTTCGTACACAAATTTTATATCGTCTATATCACAGACCAAAAATGTATTACTTCCTTATAGCGACCGACGACGACGACGTAAGCCAATACTTAATTTGCGTTTTGACCGGGTTTTGTATCCATTGATAATCGGTCGAGTTGTCAATAGCTAGATAGAGAATAGAAAAGCAGGATATTCATATGTGACCACCAAAAAGTTTTTCTTTCCTAGCCTATACTGTTTCAGTACCAGGCAAGGTCCTCACCAAGTCCTTATCCCAAAAAGTTAAGGAGTTTAACCTTCAAGGCAAGCTCCAGTGCTTGACACAGTATTTTCATTACCACGTCGACACGGGTAGTAGCATAGTAAACGACTTATATAGTAAGCTGCATAACAGGTCCGTTTCGCGGTCAAGGCAAACATGCAAGCCAGGTGCAACTCTGTATCGCGTTGCACCCGCTTACTATGGGTAACAGGAACCCTCGTTAGGGAGACTGAACACTCTCTCTTGGCTTTACACACTGACCTTAGACCTGGCTGCGTATTGCGTCTTTTGTTTGCAGAACACAACAGTAAGACTTCTACATAAGCATATTATGTAGAATGTAAACTTTTATTTCACTTAATGAAATGGTAGTACAAAACATAGCGTGATCCAAATTATTATTTTCGGCAAATGAATTTGACAACAATTTTAGCAATTAAAGTATTTATCGTATTTTTTAATCTGCCCACATAAATAAATATCAATTGCTACATTTATGACGAAACCTCACTTAAAATTAGCTCGAAAGATTTGGTTGCTTTTTTTGTTTAAAATATTGTCAAGTTTACGGAATGAAAATTTGCGAAAAAATAAATACTTACTTTACATACATTGAGAGCACAACCACTGATGGGTCCGCTGGTTGTAAGAATATTTGATCTCAGTAACTCCATATACGGCACATATATTTATGCTCATCGTGGAGTTCGACACTCGACGATTAAGTAAGTTATAGTCGGGTAAATATGTACAAAATATGTATAGAGAATGAAAACAGTAATTAGGAATATCAAATTTTGCAATACGAAACAATAAGTCTACCTTAATCCGGAATACAACGGCCGAGCTCTTCCAAATCAAGACTTCAATTGATTGGTGACGATTTATCGTGTTAATTTTTATACCGATTTAACCAACTAATCGCTGCGAATCGATTCTCTAATGGCGATTTAATAAAGTTCACAGATTACAAACGTTTGAAAACAATGGAACTATCTTGAAGGTGACGAAATTACAAATGATTGATTGATAAATCGATGCAAAATAAAGCAGTTGTCTCCTATAATCTCCATTAAAATGTAGAGTTATATGAACGACAACGCTGGTTCAAGGTATCAGTGACATGGATTCCAAATGGTACCGTTCGTGTTAAAGTAATAATTCTTTGAATGGTGGACATATTGAATATGTATGCTTTTACTTGTGTTCTAGAAGGGTTTAACAGATTAGATTTTGCAACAGCCGAAAGACTTTTTGAGATAACAAACCAGCAACATTACAATGCAGTCTGCATTGTAATGTTAGTTGACATGCTTTGAAAATTCATTTAAAAGTTTATATCTCATACAATATTTTTGATGTATGTCAATAGGACATTTAAATATGGTTTAACAATAAATATGGTCAACTTTAAACGTACTTTGAATTGATTTCCAGAGCCCATGAGATTATCCTCGCAGATTAGATACCGTATAGCTAGAGCAGCAAACTAGTTGTACGGTTTCGTTAACAACAGGCAACTACAAGGCAGGTCGACGATAGCCATTTATTCGACAGCAAGCACACCTGGCTTTTCGACAGTTAGAACTATCGGGAATTACGAAAACCATTTGGGAAAGATCCACCTTACTCCATCCACTACGGTACCTAGAGACTTGTTTGTTAGACGTTGAATCCGATCTTCCCTGACTGGTCGGTCGCTAAGAGCCTAGGCAACATCGGCTATAAATCATTTGCTCCGCCCCCGGCGATCTACCATTAAAGGTGATTAAAGTGTGCGCGAGAGCAGGATGGACCAAATTATACGGTTTGGCCTCAGTAAGGCCACAAAAATGTGGTGCGGTCATTATCCCGGATGGAGCGTGGCTGGCGGGCACGTGCGCCATGCCACATGCTGGAATGGGCACAACGAGCGACCTCTAGATGACATTTTTTCGTATTACCAATGTAAATTAAGACTAGCGTGTTTGATAAGTACGACAAACGTAGATTAGTGGGCTTGAATAACTTTATAAAGAAACCTTTTAATTATCTGGATTTGATTTAGTCCTTTCTGTGATCTATTCAAGAGTAATCATGATTATCATTTTGATTGGTAAATCAGTTTTTATGCTAGGATTTTTCTTAAAACTGCCTTAGTTAAGCTTAATATTCTGGTTGACAACAGAGCTAGCTTTCACTCCGAACACTAGAACAGAGCTCTTTTATCCTCAGACAAACAGGTATAGAAAGTTTTTAGTGAATTCCGTATTTCGAAAATGAAAAAAAATATATATAGCTTTAGGTACATTGATATCAGAGCCTTCGTCGTTGATTTAATCTGACTTTTGGACATTTAAGCGATTTCATAAAGTTTTTTGAGTGAAGGGGTTGTAAATACACGCAAGTTAATTAAATTCGCATTTTTACCGTGAGGGTTGCAGATTCGAATACAGTATAAATAATTTCAAAATATTAAATGGGATCACCATTGCATATTTCATACATATAATAATTGTGCTTTAGTGTAATTGAATACTGTGTTAAAGAAGATCATTATTATTGTACCAAATCATTCTAAATTGAATATCATAGAAATTCTTTCAGAAAAATAATAACATTATTAAAGTAGCACACAGACTCTTCTACTTTAAATGAGTTATGTGTATATATTTCATTAAGAAAAATACTAAATTATTACTATTACTATAAGATTTTATGTTTTATATTTTATTTGTAATATTTTATTTAAGATACTGCTCATTATTGCATATTTTAGCACCTGAACTAGGAAGAAGACACTGACTCCTGAAACACAGGTTCATAATACCTAGCTCTGGAGTCAGGGCCTCAATAAATATTATAACATGATTTATGGCAATAAAGATTATTATTATTATTATTACTGTATCCACCTTCCAAGTCTAACAAAAAAAAGAGTAAGGCTATTCTTTAAAAATAATATTAAGATAATTTTATTTATTTATATAAGATTTAATTTTAGTGTAGTTGTAAGTGTTTGTCCTAATAAAGTTGAGTATAGTATCTAAAAAATATTAAGATTATGACAAAACCAAGGAATGCTTAATTATATATACATGTGTAACTAATAAATTATCAAAATTACTTTTTGTTACATCAAGAGCAAGATTAAGTGTTTTATATTTGAAAATTATTTACCTAAGCATTTTACATACATTTGCCCCTTTAGATAAAATAACTACATGTTATACAAAGTAGGTATAATAAGGTTTAAAATATAGTAAAAATATTTTGAAATAGTTATATAAAACAAATATTTGACTGAAAAAGTTAGTAAATAGAATAATATGGGTTGATTACATTATTAATACTTTCAATTGTTGTCAGATTACCAGAGTCCATTATTGGTACTATATGCATTTTAGCTTATCATGTCATCATTTTAGATCCCTAACAATATTCACAATCTGCACTTGTTTTAGATTTGTAGAATAAAACTAAAAAAAAACAAGTGTTTCCATTGATACTTCTCGGTGTACAATAGTAGATTCTAATTTTAGTTCTTTCTTATGGCTGGTTTTTCTTAAAGCTGGTGATTATAGATACATTATACAACATATTGGAATCAGCAGGAAAGTACATCAGAAGTTGAGTTGAGTAATTTAGAAGTGTAAATGTAAAAATATTAAGTATCCATGCGCAGTATAGCATACCATGTCAAGTAGATAGACCATGAATTTTATCAAGAAGTTCTTAGCTTATTAGTTATATTAAGTCAGAGTTCATCAATTAATTAATATCTATGTAGACTTAAATCTTTAAAATAAAAGACAAAACACAAGTCACAAAAAAAATAAAAATAAATCTCATAGTTGGATGAGTGTTTCACCAAGGAATCATAATAATCTAAAGAGTTCATATATATGACACTATAGCAGATGTAGGCAATAAATATAAATAATATATTTGATACACAATTTTGCTCTATAACCATGTAGATGTATAATCTTTAATGGCCTACATATTTTATTAATTTATTCTATAGTTTAGCTTCAACCACTGGACGCAGAAGGCTCTTCAAAATACATAGAAATATTATTTTAAAACTTCTTTGTCTTGTCGTAACATAAAAGTTATTTTCATGAACAACACTGTCATTTAACTCTCAGCTGTGTGTTGTGTAGAGCAGCTCAAATAATCGTGGTGCGTAAAAAATGTTACGCGACCGACTTTAACATTAGATTCCAATTTACTCACCAATTGGATTATATTCTTCATTCACTAGACTCCCATAAAAACTTCATTCAGTTCTTTGTTTTATAAAATATTTTCGCGGAAAATTGCTCGTCGCAGAATTATACACTTACGAATAGAATTCCAAGGAAATTCGAATACAAAAAAATGTATTTAACACACTTGTATATACAATACAAAGTCCACGCTGCTTCTGCAACAGTCTTCTTAATAAATACCAATATTTTCTTTTATAAATCACGAATCGAAACGCAAAACACATACACCACAAAACGGAACCATGCAACGTCAAAGAAAAGTACTCTGTTTCACGGCTAACCCGGCTCTCACAAAAATTGGTTTACATCACAACGCATTGAAAGGAAATTATTATCTGTTGATAGTAGAGATAGCGGTATATTTCATGCCGTGCAAGACAGGGATAACAATACCACGGAGAGCGCGCGCTGACGCCATTTTGATTCTTGCCAGCTTACAAAAATTGCGTTCCGCTCTACGCAGTAAGATCCAATATTAATAACATTTACCAAACTAATGGCCTTTAATTTTTTATAAATTTAATAACATTAAATTTAAAAACTTACAAATAACAATAAGTAAATTAAAAGTAGCGAACGATAGTTGTTATATCGCAGTGCAATTTTCTTTTATATTTGTGATAACGTTTAGTTACACAATAAATTGATTTCATTTCGTTTGATATCCCCGTGTTCTCTTCAAATAGTGCTTCGATTATTAATATTAATGTTTGAAGAAATAGTGATATTAAAATACAAGCGCTAGAACTTTTGTTAATGCTAATTCTGCATCTTCAACTTTTAATTAACACTCGTTCACACATTACCTACCCCAAGTAGGTAATGTTAGACTAGTCGGTTACAAATGAACATACATCAAGAATCATAAAAATCGGTCCAGAAGTACTCAAAGTAAACAAAAATTAAAAAAAAAACCGGCCAAGTGCGAGACGGACTCGCGCACCAAGGGTTCCGTACAAACCTGTAGGTATACCTATGTAAAAGTTCACACATCATGACATTTTCACAGCTTAAAGGCAACTAGACCTAAGTATTTGATATGAGTTTCAACTTGATATCTCTACGCGTTCATGAGGAAAAAAGGGTAAAAAGTTTACAATTATTTGAAATAAAATATGTGATGTAACTAATAATTGAAGGTTTTCGGAATTTTTCCTTTATATGTGCTATTAATCATTGCTTCATGCCAAATTTCAAGATTCTAGATCGACTGGAAGTACCCTTTAGGTTTTGATTCCCTCTCGAGTAGTTGCGAGTTTTAAAATATGCGGCTTAATTTGCTATTTCTTTTGATTGCGTTGACATAAAAGTTTGATTTTGTTACAGCTAATTACAGCTTAAAGGTATTATCTAATAGACCTGAGAATTTGATATGTTTTCAATTTAATACCTCTACGCGTTCATGAGAAAAGAAGTAGTAACTTTAAAATTTACATTTTTTTTTTATTATATGATGTAACTAAAAATTTACGGTTTTCGCAATTTTTTTCTTTATCTGTACTAAGACAGTATAAGACATTACCTCATACCAAATTTCAAGATTCTAAGTTCACGGGAAGTAGGTACCCTGTAGGTTTTGATTCCCGTGCAAGTTTCTAAAATTTGCGGAAATTTGCGGCATAAACGGCTGGATCTTTTGATTGCTTTGGCCTAGAAGTTTGTTTTTTTCACAGCTCCAAGGGACAGTAGACCTGAGTATTAGATACAAATTTCAGTTTGATACCTCCACGCGTTCCTGAGAAAAACGTCTTGACAGACGGACGGACGACGAAGTGATCCTATAAGAAATTAGATATACGAAAATTAGGCACAAAAACAAGTACACTGGAACGTTTATTAACCCGCCACTCACTGACTTAAAATAGCGGACTCTGGCCCCAGTCGGACGCCACAAAACCTTGCGTTAATGTTGAACCTTACCTCTTAATTCAGAAGCCTAAATGTCATTTAATTTGATTACGGAATACTGTCAAATGTCTAACATCAGGAACGCCTGAATTAACTAAATCGGTAATGTAAAAATCACACATACATAGTTTTAAACAAACTCGGCTACGGTAGAAACATTTTAACGGCATATTTGGCGGGCGTTAATTAAACCACAAAATATCTCCCTAACATTTACAATTGATGTTGTTTATATTTTCAATGTGTTTAGTGTGTCTACTGTCTAAATATATCAAGGCTAGGTAAATAATAAATGTCAAGGTTTTAAGTAAGAGATATGCATGTCAGTGGTCGGTCAGTGTACTTGTCATTGTGCCTAATTTTCGTATTCAGATATATCAGATAGCTTATAATAAAATCTCACTGGACTCTCGAAGAGGATGATCGTAATGACAGTTAGCAGAATGCCAACTATCGTAAAAATTACCAAATGAAGCAGGTCATTCGGTCAATTCAAGCAACTCTTAAATAGCTGAATCGAGGCCCTGTTCCTGTTTATGGAAGTGACAACGGAACATTGCGTACCATGGGAAATTTACAATATAATTGTATGTTTGTTACGCTATATCTCTAGCAATTTAAAAAAAAATAATTGTATCGATAGAGAATACCTCAAGAAGTTTACCAAGATATGTTTTTAATGAATTAAATTTTTTTTCAACAGTTGTGTAATCCACGGAACAGAAAAAAACAGGGTGTAATCCATAATTCAGTACCTAGTAGCCTTTCCTTTGTAGTAATTCGTAACTATTAAAGAGATTATTATTGCATGACATAATAAAATCTGATGAAATAATTCTTAGGTATACTTCAAAAGCAAAATTATTCATTATTGGATTAATACATATGACTTTTGTTCCTTTCTGCCGGGAGGCCTTTCAACTTTCCTTTTCTATACCTCTTTAAGAGCAAATAAAACAAGGTTTACAAAATATCAATAATATTTATTCACATAAACTTTATAAAATATAACAATCAAACAACGGACTAGACAATTTATAACAATGGTAACGACAACATTTCCTATAAACATGACTATTTTATTTACAAACAAATCCATTTACCTAACGATCAATAAATATAGTACTGACAACTCAAGATTCGATTTTTTATATTTTTTGTATAAATTGACAAGTAACAATGTGTTAAACGTTAACTTATTAAGTACTAAATCTTTTATTTGAGCAATAATTAATAACAATAATAAAAACAGTGATACAAATATCATTTGTAGGTATAATGGACATTAAAATTGGTATCACAAGTTGGTTAATGTCGAATTAGATGATACAAAAGAAGATCTCGTCTATTGTATGCTATCTGAGCACGTCTGGGTCACAAAATTGAGGTAGGTATGTGACCTAATAAAAACCTGAAGATGAATGAAACTAAAAATAAATCTATTTACAGCTACACACAGGTTAGGCCTCCAAGTTTTAAAAGCCAATCCTTATGACATGATATAAATAAAATCTCTAAGCAATACCTAACTACAGTCCAACATTACGTGAATTTGTTTATCACCGGAGAATAAATAGGACAGTACAGACCTTCTTGTTCTAACTTCAAATTTTTAAAGCTTTTAGCATAGTTCCGGTGCTTGTTTTATACAACATTTTTATGAACACTAATGAACAGCGCCTTTGTATTTCCGCCAGTTTTTTTTTGCAGCTTTGTTGCTTTACACATTTTTGTTTCCAAAACATTTAATGACACATGATAAAATCTTTAAAACAGCGTTATAGATTAGAATATTTTCTTAATTCGACGGTTTTATTTGTAAGCTTCTTACGAGAAAACTCCAGCAATTATGGCTCAATTTTAGTTATACCTCAGAGGCAGTCCCATATAAATTTCATAGAAATCGGTTCCTCTTGAATTTATGCAAAATCAATTATCAGCTAGTTTTTATTCGGTATTCGCCATTCCCCTTCGTTACTACTAATTTAATATTGATTAGCAACTAGCTGACCCGGCGAACTTTGTAGCGCCTAACAGTCGATTCTTGAATTATTATTATTTTTTAATTTTACTCTCCGTTATAACCATCCTCGAACTTCAAGGAATATTATAGAAAAAGAATTAGCGAAATTTGTTCAGTTGCTCTCGAGATTTGCGCAATACATTCAGCGATACATTTTTATATTATAGATTTTTGAGCCCGTAAACATCGTTTTATATATGTATACAAAAATCAAATTAAATAAAAAAATGGCCTTGCTATTTTATATCACATCTAGGCGTGATTTTATTAAAAATTAATATTAAATGATGCTTGTACATTTTCTTCTTCTTCTTTTTGTTACACAGACGCGATTACGACGAACGTTTTTCGGTGTAGCGGCCGTCAGTATTAAGACAGAAAGTTGTAATTTGTTTGTCTAAACATAACACCAACATTAACTTTATGGAAATCTATGCACTTATTTAACTGTCTTTTGGTCCCATCTTATTAAATTATCTTCTGATTGTCTGTCTGATCTAGTGACCGAGCACAGGTAGGCAAGTATACTGGTCTACTGGTACTATTTATTCACCATGCAATAAACACCACAGGACAACGCTACATGAATTTCGAGACTCAAGGAAAGACTTTCGTCAAACCTAGAAGTAACCTGGTGGAGCCAGTTCTTTTGACTCTATATATTAAGCTAAAATCTTGCATTTTTCTTATGTCTACGCTTTATAATTCTCATTCTAAATTATCACCCTGTTCATACATTTTTCAAGACAAGTTTGCGTTTACTGCTTGTTGGACCACTTATTAATATAAGGACTCTTGGACAAAAGAACTAAATTATGGACGTAATACATAAATACGCTTGCGAAAACATATTTTAGTTAATTTTCTTACAATTCCTTTAAGAGCAGAGCAAAATTGTCAACGAAAAATTAGTTTCACTTAAAAATCTCTCATTAAAAAAATACTGTAAAATAAACTAACCTATATTGGTTTCTTAGATTTGCGCGAATGTTAGACATTGAAATAAAACTATTTTTTTTACGGATTTTTTCGCGGTTTATTTTGATTTTAGGTCCCGACGTTTCGACACCTTTGCAGGTATCATGGTCACGGGCAGACTGAGATGCATCATATTGCGTAGGTCGGAACTCAATAATTAATTAAAATATGAAGGTAGAACGAGCACCATCTACTGTCAAGACGAACGCCATCTCAGTCTAAGTCAAAAATAAGTTTTATTTCAATAAACTAACCTATATTCGTTTTGTTTCCATTTACGATGATTTCTTCGCATCTTTGAGTGGTAAAGTTTCGTCGTCATAATTGACTTGTCCTAAAAGGATGGGCTCTGCCCCAGCATTCGCGTCATTTTCATCATTATCTGGCATTTCTCGCTTTTGCAACTCTTCCGATAGCCGTTCAAAGAGTTTCCTGTAAAAATATTAATGAAGTTATAGAAATGTTGCCGTCTGTGGATAGATCGAAGTCGGTAAATAAATGTGTTTTTTTTATCAATTGCGAAGCGGGTACTTACTGGAAGACGAATCCTTGCATATTCTTGGCGAGGTAATATAAGAACAGCCAGTCACCGAACTGGGAGCCGTTGATGACGCTGATCACATTGTGTGCGTTGAACTTGACTGAGCTCACTCGACGGAACATCATTTCATTGAAACGAAGCGAGCGACGGTAAAAGTAGAAAGATGCCATTCGCCAGATCACAGCTGAAAGATAACAAAAAAAACAGATCCTTAATATTCTAAATATGTGCTTCCTTGAAGTTTAAGCTACACTAAACAAGATTTCGTCAAAGTCGATTTATTATAAACCAATAATACAATTAATGTTTTATACTCACCGAGAAGCGACGCGATGAAGAGGAACAGCAACCAGAACCACAGCACCGTGTAGATCTTCTCGTGAATGATGTTTAGCGCCATCACGCACAGCGCGTCGTGCTGCTGGATAGACCCACTCGGACCGTATTTATGGAAGATGCACTTCGTCACCTTAAAGAAAAAAAAATATATTTGGTTAAAAGACATCAGATCATTACTTTAATTGCCACCTGTTTACTATGAATATGTTTCTTAAGCAGAAGCAGAACATGACACTTATACAGGGTGTTAAGAAAACCCTGTCCGACCCGAAAGGGTGTTATAGGTATCACAATCACATGCCCAAATAAAATATTAAATTTGGAATATTCATTATAGTAACAATAATAATGAATTTTGAAATAACCATTTTTTGCCGCAAAATTCCCTCAATTAGTGATTAAAACAAAAACCACAACACTAAATATTTTCGTCGGTATTATTGGCGGCTTTTTGTTTGATCATTTGGCCAGCCCCTGTGACGACGCCGACTCTCTCTTACGCTTTTTGAGATTATTTCTTCTTTGTAGGTCTTAATTTTTTTTTTCCAATTATTTTCTACATTAATGGTATCAGTTATCGATACCTAACAACACCTTATCGTATCGGACAGGGGTTTCTTAACACCCTGTATAAGTATGTAAATGTTACAATATCGAATCAACAATGAAACTGAAATAATATGAATGGCTAACCTTAGGAAAGATAGTTTCTAGTGGATCTGAGATTTGTTTCCAGTCTTTGTAACTAATTACATTCGGGCCCAGTGATATGAACTTTCCGCCGAGAAACTTGTTGATGATCCAGATCTGCAGCATCACGTGTAGCAGGTTTACTACCTCCATGGACACCAACCATACTGACCACGTACGAGTTATACGCAACCTAAACATAATAGAAAATTCTAATTCATACATTGTGGGGTCTACAAATCCGTCAGTGCATAGTGTATTAGTGTACACATCTTACCTTAGTACAATGTCTTTTCTGATGATGTTGAGCCGATTATCCAGCGTCTCCTTGGAGGGTACGTCCATGGTGCCCACACGCATGTCCTCATCGTTCAGCGCTAGGCTGGCGTACTGCAGACCATCAACCAAAGCTTTTATTCTACCACCTGCACCAAAAATTATTATCACTTTGAATATGTGCAAAGGATTTTCAACGAACTGATGATGATGGACTGGCATTACGGTCATCATTAATATGAGAACTCTATAATTATTTCACAGTTGTATATGGTAACAATTAAGGTCTCTTTATTACCCTTGAACACGGAAAGAAAATCTTACCTTCCTTGTTCTTCCAGATATAATGAGGCATATAGAAGCAGATGGACTGGATGAACAGCACGAACGGAACCCACTGGTAGTAGGTGTGGTGCAACGTCTCATCTGACTCCGATAGAGGGCCCACACCAGGGTGCGGCAGGAAACCGCCTTGAAGGAGACTCTCATTGTAATGCCGCACCTGTTTCGATAGAATTTTAAACTTGTTAAACCTTCAGTTTAATTAATGTAGCAATGGGCAAATACTACTATTTTAAGATCTCTAGCTATCGGAAGAAAGAATTGTAAGTGTATCTTGGATTGCAACAAAAAAGATTTTAAAGAGAAAACCATAGAACTTACAATAGTAAAGGTAGCCATAAAGAAGCAATATGTCTGTATGACATGGTCCGGCACTCCTTGATCCGACAGACACCTGATGTGGTCCCCGAAGTACTCCCTGGCGCACACCAGGATCACGAAAGCCAGCAGTATTGTCACCGTAAGCTGGTAATGAAGCTTGAACACCAAGTTTTCTATAATCGGTTTGCGGTAGCCGAACCGCATCCGCGGTGTCAGCGTCGTCAGTGTTGCTGCTAACATTTTGCTGTTTTCTTGCTTAAAATCTCATCCAAAGGATCTACATAAAAAAAAAAACAAAAGTAAAAAAAAATGTTTTATTAATGGTTCTGTTTAAGTTTGTTTTCAGTGCCACACCCCTGTATGCCCCTGCATTTAAAGGTAAGAATAATGGGTTTCCACGTTTAACGATCACCAAGGTGTACAAAGGTACACCTGGTCAAAAAAAAACTAATAATAGTTTTTAAACTGGCAAATATTTAACCCAGTAACGCGTAAGATACTTAAATCCGTTTTTCGGCTTCATGTAAAAATATATATGATGTTTTGGCTTCGAATATTAACTATAATGAATTTATTGACATGATCCTGAAGACGTAGGTCGACAGCTTATTTGTTTCAACATTATAGCTATAAAAAATTTAGGATATTAAGTATTGTGCATATTTTAGGGTATATTCCACTTTGATCATCTAGGTGATATCAGCCCGGTGAACAAAGAGGAATATATACCCTAATTTAATTAACTTCTTGCCACGTTGTATGCGGGTGATATAAGTCGACCTGGATGATACAGTTCCGAGGTGAACAAATTACACAAAAAAAGTCAACTCATTTCACCCAGGTGATATCACCTAGGTGAATTGAGTCCGAGGTGAAATGAGGAGACACAAAAGTCTACTTTGTTCACCTGGGTGGTATCACCCGAGTGAACAAAGTGAAATATACCTATTTTAGGGAGTAAAAAAAAAATATCGATGGTTTCCTTAAGTTTAATGTAAGAGAAAACATGAAAACTTTATATTTTTTTTTCATTTAAGCAGTCCAAACAGAAGTGTCTTTTACATTCCAAACATTGGGTGACATATTTTTTTTAATCTTCTTTTAGCTTGGCGACTTGTGAATATTTTCGAAGATTTTCATAACATCCGACAAAATTTCTCTTCTACACCTTTCACTAAATGATGTTTATCTGGTTTTCTTATCGGCACGTGCGTTTCTTTCGAATGCGATCCAACACTGGCGGCGGGTAACGAGCGCGGGATGATGTACAAGGTGCGCCATACAAGGAGCTTCTGACCTAGTTTCGCACTGTGATGAAAGTTTATTTTTTTCGTGCTGTACCAGGTGTAAAACAGTCTGGTACTAATGTAGGTACTTACACCACTGGAATAGACGAGGTCCGCACCCCGCAGGGGGTGCCCTTAGGGGACGTTGCTGACGAAGTTAGTTTTACCTATTGCTCTCGCTGGAGGCCTTAAGGTCCTCGCCAAAAGTCCGGTGAAGCTGTCAAAGCCTGCTCAGGCTCTCTCTCTACCAAAAAAAAAACACCACTGGAATCTAATTTAAAATTGCATCGCAGATATATTATATATTCATCTTTTTCCTACAGTGAAACGAATTGAAGGAACACCCTTCGCACGGCAGAGTAGTCTATGCTTTTATTACCCGCACTTAAATCGAGATACAAACTAGATCTATTGAACCTGGTTATGCACTCAATGTGTTAAGATTCTTAAGTGATATTTATTTTAAATATAAAAACAAGAACAAACAAAGACTAAAATTAAATCTTATATAGATAAATAAAACTAACACGCGTCAAAATACTCATCGTCATCCCTGTCAATGGCGGGAAACGTGCCCAGAAGGCTGGCAGCATTGCCACGTTGAATGGCTATGCCGATTCTCTGTGCAAGAAACAAACCAGCTCTCTGATCACGAGTAGAGTCTACCAAACGTTTTGACAGTTCTTTAAAAAGATTTCGTGCACTCGGACCCCATGACCCGAGCGTTTCAACCCCAAACGGCTCGAAAATATAATTACCCATTAGGTTATTATACTTTCGCCGTTTAAGGGTCTCCGCTGCTCCAGCAGCAGCTCCAGGAGAGGCCGCCGAACTTAGAACGTGGGATGGCGCAAGGGTGTCGACGCACGTTGCGTCCCACACCAAAGGCCGACCCAATTTCCAAGGCAACAATGACATACCGTCAGGTCTCTTACCATCGCTGCGCACCAAACCATTGGGTTCCAAAACAGCTGGTACACCGGCAATGACAAGAGCACGACGAATAATGTCATTAATATTTGCGTGACGGGATATACGTCCTGCGCTCCTGCTGCAGGACAGGCCATGGTGACCGAGGCAATCGACTGTTTCACCGCATTGACACCGATGACATGCGACACAAGGTATACCTAAACGTAAACTGATGGCGAGCCGGAAAGTATTGTCATCCAAAATCGTACCAAGAGTGGTTGACGGAAGTGCCTGTAACCAGAGGCCCGATTCCCATTCTCCCACAGCCAGGAGACGCGCGCGCTCTGCAGTGTTGATTGACGTATTAATTAATTCTTTCCGTATCAAACTGCAAAGCGGCTCGTCCCACTGCCTCTGAGAAGAACGTTGCTCGGGTAGATCTGTGCCCGGGCAGGACAATTCCCAACTATTTACTGCCTCAGTCATGCACAGAATCTGAAAATCAACCAGAGAAGACCCTAAGATTTGCCTGGTTAATTTTTCAGTGCTGTGGACCGAAGACAAAAATGCTGGTAAGCCTAGACTGGAAACTTTACGTACACCAAGCCCACCAAATCGGATCGGCAGCGTGGCTTGGGTCTAAGCTCGGTCATCCAACGTTACGTTAAAAATTGACGTTAACGTGGACCGAATAATTTTATCGACTTTTTCCAAAAGCGGCAAATGTTTCCATAGTCGTGAAGAACGAAGAAAATATGTAAATTTTGGACCAAAACAACAAAAACGAATTAAAGTAATAGCAGAATGTAAAGAGATTTTGAAAAGTCTATTCGAAATTGACTGAAAATTTTCAAGTGATTATCCCAACCGCAGAACGAGACATTGGTGCGCTCAAGTCCTGTCAAACATAGAAATATTTTTTTTTTCGACTTATGTCGATATAGATTTGTTACCTCCATACATTTAAGCGATCCGGTTAGCGTTATCGCTTTTAAAATATAAACTTTAGGGTCTAAATTGAAAAAGCGAGAAAACATTACCAAGCAACAATAAATAGGTTAAACGGTAAAAGTTTTTATTTATCTTTTTTTAAGGCTATTTGAGTATACCATGCTCACAGAATCCAGAATCTAAATGCACAGATAAATACTCTAACACCTATAATTTACCACCATTTTCTTAAAAAGGATCACGCTGTTATTGCTGGCAAAAAGGAAGAGAGAAGCACTCCGGTTTTTTTAGCCAATAGGAGTCCGGGACGCCCCTTCTTCGCCCCAAAGCGGAGGTAGTCCATGAGAATTTACGTCGGGTCAAAAAAGTTGACCCTCATAGTTTTTTTACACCATAATATACACTTTTATGGAGTAAAAAAAACGTTTTTAAAACAGATTTTGATAGCAGAATTAAACAGAATTATTTAATTCCGTATCTACTCTGTCTGGCTTGTGCTTGCGAGTCAATATTAAATAAAAACTCGTTGAAGTACTACGAGAGTCTGCAATCACAAACAAAGCATGAACACTTGCAGCCTTCATTCCAAGAAGGAGCTTTTGATTAAACAAGACTCAAAAGCGTTGACCACGCCTTAAGAAAACATAATATGGACCAAAGTCCAAGTGGCCAGGGGTAAGAGCAAACTTATGGTAAAACGGTGGTTTAGATAGTTGGGAATACAACTCCGTGTGCGAAGGTAATCGGAGGATAGTGAAAGGGGCGTCCTATAGCCACTGGAGCAGGAACATAGTAGTGGACAGTCTCTTAAGAAGACTAAATGACAGAGGTTATGCAAACGACCAAGTCATTCTGATAAGGGAAGGCTGAATAAGTATATCCTTTGCAAAGTTTCGCAAAGCTTTGCTTTCAGCCCTTCAAAATGTGCAAAAATCGTGTGACGGACACCACGTATCAGTTAACCTGAAAAAGATAGGACTTATAGCCGTATGACCAAAAAAAGGTATAGTCCTTTTGTCGATCAAAAGGATAAGTCTTATCTTACTAAAGTTACCAAAACTATGTAATCCTAAAAACTAGAACACTGTAACAACACACTCCAATATTCTAAAAATATGCACGAAAGACTCCGCTTCTGGAGGCGCACATAGAAAGAATATTGAGTCACGTCTTTATAGATAAAATTTTACTTACCGTGGAGAAGGTAACAAACATTCTTAAAACTTTGGCACTGAGTCAGGATCAATACAGATGGCTCCAACCGGGGTGATGGAGCCGGTGTCTTCTCGACTACCAATTGATCCTTCCACCACAGCCAGAGCGGTGAAGAGTGTTCGAAATCCGGTGCTGTCCATTTTCTGATGTATTGTATTTGCACTGTGCACTCTGCAGTTTACATTGAAGAAACTAGTTTTTTTAATTTGAATTTGGTTTAGGTTTTGAAATAAATAAAATAATGTCTGTAATATCCTGGGAATTCGATTTAGATTTAAATTTGGTTTTGGTTTAGGCTTTCAAATAAATAAAGAGCATCTAACTATACACACATAAAGCTAACCTCAAAACCATATCATATATTATATAAGTATCATAGGTAGAGTACACAATGCAGCTACTACTGCAATGGTACTTCTACGATATGTGTAGAAATTCAACCATAGATATGTCTTATAACACACCAATGTATTTACATAAATAGTAATAATTAAACTAAAATTAGGATATAATCAATCTAACGTTCTCGAGGGTTGCTAGTAAGACCGCGGTTCAGATTAAATACTTTTGAGTTTAGATTTTCAACGCCGTCCCCAGTATAATTATAGGAAAGAAAAATAAGGTCGTGACTAGAAAACTGAGGTGCTGGACACTGGCCATGAGTAGCAACACTCTCGACAGACGAAACTAGCATGACATCAAGCCAAGTAGGGACCTCCTGATTTTTTCTTTTATGTGTGGCTTCGAGTGGTAGTATGTGTAAATTATTATCTCTCATGACAGACCTAAACTCTTTATCAAGTTTATTTTGTTTCTTTGTTTTTTTATTATTATTATTGACAGACTTAGTCACTTTTTCACGTTCATTATCAGATATATTAAAATTTTCTTTATCGAGATTGTTATTATTCGGGTCAGATATTTTTGTTTCAAGATTGGTATTAAAGTCACCCATGATGATGACGGCACGAGAAGGAGTTGTATTTTTTAACAACTCATTAAATGATTGCAAATATATTTTTTTTTTGCTTGGTACACTGTAGTACACACCAAGTAAAACTTTAGAGCAGTTCAGTTCAATTTCTAAAAAGAGATGTTCTCCACCATCGGATGGTGGTGGCTGCGCAGACCTGCTCACTTCATAGCAAGGTATGTCTTCCCGAAGATAAATGGCCACCCCTCCACCTTGCCCGTCATTGCGATCATTCCTCATGAGCCCGAACCCAGGCAATGCATACTTTGAGGATAAATGCTTCTGCTTCATCCACGACTCCGATACAAGAATAGCGTGGATATGATCACAATCAAAGAGTTCACGAAAAGCTTTCCAATGTTTTACCAAACTTTGGGCATTAATATGAACAACGTTAAAGTTATAAAGGACATCGAAAAGTTGGGCTTTAAGAAAAGTTTTGACCTCCTCCTGCATTGTGTTTGCGCCCCGAATGTTCTGGAATCTTCTTTATAAGCCTCTTGAAATCCCGCTTGTGTGAGGCCACTGGAATGTGCTAATCACGAGTATCACTTACTATATAATATGTAAAATATCGTCCAACTTATCTCAGAAGAAATGCTGTGATGTGTAGTGGTCTTGTATTCACTTTTAAATTATTATTTTTAGTAGATTTTAACGTTTAGCGATTAATTTTCTTATAGTGCGATGCAGTTGAGCGCCCAATACTTAGTGATAAATTAAAAATGCCTATCACTGCACTTTTATCTATAACCAATCAGAAATCAGGTAAAAAAATAACTTTTACATTTGAGTTATTTACAATACAGTTTTAGGTAATCAATTTACGCAATAAATATAATTAAAGATTAAAAATAATGATTTAATTAAAGATTAAAAGTAAACATATAACAATTGTAAGAAAAACATACTCTTCGACTTCCAAAATCCAAAATGGCAGACAGGAAAACGTCACCAGCCATGTTCCCGTTTAATGATGTAATAATTATGATATATTATGAAACAAAAACTATCACATACCTAATTGTTTAGCACAAATTTTTGTTCAACTATAAAAACAAACTGCTTCTGTCATTTAAGATATCACACAAACATTTTCACAAGTACGATCCAAAAAATTGGAAAAGCCACGAAATTTCATCGGCGTCGTCGCCGTTGTCCCGGACGATGAACAAACTGAAGGCGTTCAGGCTTGCACGATCACTAGCCTGCTCGTATCTTGTTGATAGCGATAATACAGCGATAATGTGCTGTACTCGAGCCTGGCGGAACATTGTCAGGCTTATACTATCATTTCTAATTCAAATATTACAAAAGAGAACCGTTTTTCATTAATTCTCTGCTTTTATATACCGGAGACCTTAAAGAAGACGGTTTTTAAGAATCTTGAATATGCTTAATTAAGTTCAATATGTTGCAATAATTTGCAAATCGCAAGATTCAGCTGCTTTCTGTTGAATTACAAGACGATTTTAACAAAGTTTCGGTACAGGCTACCTAAAATTTTCGTAAATGTTTGAACCTATAATTTCAATTACAATTAAGAAACACGTAGGTCCTTTGAATATGTAATAAATGCAATATATTACGTTGCAATATAATATGCATTCTATTTATAATTTTGCTACGACACAGCTTTAGGTCTCTACTATTATCGTAGCAATATCGTAGAAGCCCAAACAAATACCGTAGATCTTTTTATGTATTTAGGTATGTACAAAACTAAAAAAAAATTCCAATCATCATCATCATCATCCACACCCTTGTCCTCCCACTGCTGAGCATAGGCCTCTCCTTGTTCGTGCCATTTTCTACGGTCCTTTTTCCAACAGTTTATGTCAAATTCAATTGTTCTAAACACTTAGCTAACCATTCATTGTCATTCGAAGTTCACGAGTCCACAAACTTTACGCTTAATTGGAAACCGGGAAATGGGTCACATTTATCTTCCAAGACTTTTGTAAGTAGTTACAGGTGAAGCTAATAATCTGTTAAAACCTTTGTCCTATACAATTTAACCGACTTCAAAAAAGGAGGAGGTACTCATTTCGACTGTATTTTAAATTAAATATTTACTTAGTAACATTAACTTTAATCTGGATTCCAAAAAAATTAGTCTGAAATCGCCAATTCGCAGTAAGCAAGCGTGGTCAATGCTGCCTGTGCTCAGCAGTGGGACATTTATATAGGGTGTAATTATTGTCATTAGTTTCATAGAATGATAAAATTATTAAATTTCATAATTCTTAAATAAGAGTATCGAATTTATTGTTGTTAAAATTTGACCAACAACGTTTACCTACTATGAATTTCCTGAAACTACTTGGTTATAAATAATAACATTTTCAAATTCTTCGAAATCCTGTTAAACTTCCTACCTTGAGGAAGACGGATGCCCATGCAGTTCTTAGATTAAGCCGGTAGATGCCCATCTACCGGCTAAATCTAAGAACTGCCAACAATTATTTTTCACATATATTTTTGATTAAGCTACATCGTGGGTTCGATTCCCGCCCAGGACAAATGTTGTGTGATGAGCATGACCATTTGTTCTAGTGTTTGGGTGTAATTTATCTATAATATGTATATATTTAGAAATATATAAGTAAGTTTATCAGTTGTCTGGTTACCATAACACAAGCTCAAGCTTGGGATCAGATAACTGTGTGTGAGTTGTCCCGGGATATTATTATTATTATTATATTATTATTATTAAGCTAAGTAAGTCTTGTTCAGCACTTGTAGTTTCTTTTACTGTAGCCGCCAGAGTGGGACTTTTACAAAAGGTTTTTACTTACTATGTACTTTCTACTCGTGATCAGAGAGCTGGTTTGTTCCTTGCACAGAGAATCGGCATAGCCATTCAACGTGGCAATGCTGCCTTCTGGGTACGTTTCCCGCCATTGACAAGAATGACGATGAATTTTTTGACGGCACTTACTACCTAAATATCTACATTAATAATCCAGCTTTTAAACGTCCCACTTGCTGGGCACAGGCCTCTTCCCATATAGAGAAGGCACGAGCATTGATCACCACGCTTGCTCTCTGCGGATTGGCGATTTCAGATCCCAAATTTTGGAATCCAGGTTTCCTCACGATGTTTTCCTTCACCGTTTGTCAGAAGTATCTTAGAATAATTAAGAAAGTACATATAACTCTGAAAAAGCCACATTGGTACTTGCCTGGGTTCGAACCTGCAACCTTGTGCATACAAATCCGTTCATTGAACCGCTAGGCCACCACGACATTTTTATCCGTTCATTATTTTTTATATCTACATTGTGGAATAGCAATAAATGATTGAATATTGAGAATAGATCCATTTTATTGGGGTAAATTCATGACTCTTACTACCGAATTATTAAAAAAGAAACACATGAGAATGATTGCTCTGCAGCGTTTAAGAATAATAATTATATAGAAAGTATAAAAGTATACTGCCTCGTTGGCCTAGTGGTTCTAAGCGTGACTGCTACGCTAGAGGTCTTGGGTTCGATTCCCAAGTCGACCAAGGTGTTATTGGGTTTTTCTATGAAATTCTCATTAGCAGGTCGGAGTTTGGATTTGTGCCCGGTTAGTGGCAATAGGCTCGCCCCCTATTACATGGGACCTAAACATACCGGCGAACTGTGGGTGTACATTGGTACACCTCTGCCAAACCCTTCGGGGATACAAGCGTGATGGTATGTATGTATGTATAAAAGTATTTTAATTTCGATGGTTTTTGATGAATAGTTGCAGTGACTAATCTTATCTAAAGAATTTAGTTTGTAGAATGTTTCTGAGTAAAGTGTGTCATTGCTTGCTGGTCCGACTGCGATGCGATGCGAGTCAGGTGTTATCTCAAGATAATGCGACAATAACACTAATACGGCAAACAAACTAGATATCAGACAGGTAAATGGATCAACCGAGAAAAAGCCATTGATTTGCGACCATGATTTCGGTACCTTCATAACCTTTTTTTTCCGTTATAATGTATTTAACAGGGATCATACTTATTCATCAAGATTTAGTCTTAATCTATTTCATTCGCCATCTTGTTTTCATATTATTGTGCTAGTCAAACAGTGAAAGTTTTGACTTTTCAGAGATAGACCTGTATTTTTTAAGGCGGACAGGTGAACGGCGCAAATGTTGATACTCTTTAGCGCAGTAGAAACAAAACTTTAAGTTATCAAAATATATGAAGACGCCGCTCAATGAAGGTCGAATTAGAGTGACAACAGTCATTCTGACGGAGCGTCGGGTGGTTGGCAGCGCGGCGTGAAATGGATGTTACTTGAAAAGGAAGACGGTCCGCGCACCACATTTACGACGAATAGTCTAAATTAGATGACATCATTGATAGTTTTGATTAGACCCTTATTGCAAAGTGTTTTAACGATCGATTAAAAGTGTACTATGGATTTATTTCGATGTTTCTTTAATAAATTCCAAGACGAAAACATGTATACAAATAAATAAAACATAATATATGTATATATAGTGACGGTTAGAAACATTTACTGCAATTGCAGTCAAGTAATTCCTTGTTGCCAAGAGCACTTAATACAACCTAAACATGCCTACGCAAATGACATAATACTATTTCGTTCTACAAGCATGGATGTGTCAAAATAATATTGTAACTTCCTACTGCAATATTTAAAACGTAATTGTCAATATTGTTGCTACCAAACTTGTTAGTCGCAGGGTCGAATAGGTGCGGAAAATTTACACCATACTTATTTAAAAATATACGTGTACCTATCTAAACAATGTAATAAACGTAAATCTTAAATCGCATTGGTACTGAAGGTAAAAGTTTCGGTCGAACACAATTAATTAATAATCATATGCTTTGCAGATAAGCAGATTGTTTTCCCGATACCGTGAATATAGCGTCGAAAATCCAAGTTTTGGACATACTTAGTATACAGGGTGTTAAGAAACCCCTGTCCGACCCGAAAGGGTTATAGAGGGTTCACAATCACATGCCCAAATAAAATATCAAATTTGGAAAATTCATGACAGAAACTTTACTACATAACAATACATAAAACATAATGGATTTTGAAATAACCATTTTTTGCCCCGAAATTCCCTAAATTTGAGAATAAAACAAAAACTACAACAACAATTTCGTCGGTATTTTTGGGGGCCTTTTGTTTGGTAATTAGGTATCATCTGTGACAACGCCGACACTCTCTCTCGACTTTTGAGAAAAAAAAATTTTTTAGGTTATAATTTTTTTTTTCTTTTTTTTCCATTTTATTTCCACATTTTTGTAATCAGATATTGATACCTAACAACACCTTAACGGATCGGACAGGGGTTTCGTAACACCCTGTATACAAGAGAATAAATGATAAAGCATAAACAGTTATAAATAAATAAATAAATAAACAGTTAAAATTCAAGTTCATTATAAAATAACGAGGCATTCGTGAAATCTACTAAGTGATTTAAGCCCAGAAATCCCTAGCAATTATCGACTAAAACTAAATCTGTGATAAATTAGAAACTGATTGATTTAGCTGATACGTGTAATCCCCGTTCATACTAATCAATACGTATAACTGTCTACTATTTGTGTTGACTTTGGTCTGCAAATAAAGTATTAATATTTACAATTCAATAAAACAGGAAACACATAAAAAAGAGACATCTAAAAAAATCTCTTACGCAAAGGTTCTTTTTTAACCTTAAGTTTGGTTTAGTCGTTATTGACACTAGTGCGTTCGCGCCGTGGTTCGCGCGGTGCTCGTGAGCTGTACATGTAATGCTCGTTCGGTGCGCGTTTGTCAGATCTGGACGCACTCTTATATCCTTAAGTTCGTTTAAAGAATAAAACATAAAGTAACTAATAAAATAAAAAATGTCTTATTTTGTTTTCTAACATTTAATTTTTTTAACTACGAACCTTAGCTGTCTTATCAAAAACACCCTATTTAGTTTCATTAGAATCTGATTAATAAGTTTAGAAACGAATAGAGAACAAAAATACAAATATTCTATATATATTTTTTTTTATATATAACCATTTTGTGTCCCACTGCTGGGCAAAGGTCTCCCTCATCTGACTGCAGACTTTACTGTCCTGAGCCGCTCGACAACAAAAAAAAAACTGGCCAAGTGCGAGTCGGACTCGCGCACGAAGGGTTCCGTACCACCGTCGTATGAGAGCCCCCCTTAAATATTCATGTTATGTGGTCTTTAGTATTTGTTGTTATAGCGGCAACGGAAATACATCATTTGTGAAAATTTCAGCTTTCTAGCTATCACGGTTTATGAGATACAGCCTGAAGACAAACAGACGGACAGACAGACAGCGGAGTCTTAGTAATAGGGTCCCGTTTTATCCTTTGGGTACGGGACCCTAAAAATACATTTTAATCTTTACATGTGTAAGTCTGTCTCCCTTTTACGGGTCTATGCATCCTCAATACAAAATGTGTCCTTTTTAATAGGTGACTACTTATTTAAAATCTTCTAAGCGCCATTACGTCCAAATGCCACGTAGCCATTTTTAAGACAGAGCCGACAGTCCACGGCCACTAAACTACGTTAATTTAGTTTCGCTCTCATAGTTGAGCCAGTTTTTCATGGATTTTAGCTTAACTGGTATAGTTTGCGGTGGATTTCCAACTGAAAAACTTGCTCTACTAAACTAACTTAGAGTTGCCTTGACTTGATTGGCTTTAGGTTGACAGATTACACTAAGACTAGCAAACAGCTAGATTCAGATTCAGTCTAAAACATAACGGATCGTATCTCTAAACTGCGTAATCTAACAGACAACTTTCCTCTAGAACAGTAACTTTCTTAGAATAATAGAACGAACACCAACATCTCAATCAATCGAAACTATAAAACAGTTATAAAATAAGTAATAACGATTATAATTACAATGAATTGGTAACGATTAATTTAGTGAGTGCATAAACAAGGCAATCATAATTCTGAGGTTATTTAGGTTATCGCCGGGTATCGTAACGAGCTGTTATCGAACCTCAGGTATTGTACACTTGCTATCGATTCCTGATTAACCGTACTTAAAGTGTTTCTTTTACACTCTACTGGCAATTCTATTTTACTAAATATAAATTTAAAAATTGAGTAATCCCTAAACGAACTGTTCATTGGCGATAATCTAAGAAAATAAACTGATCTTAACTAATTATCGCTAAGAACCATCTCGATTTCCATACTCCCAAACAAAAAAAGCACCACAATCAGTCCATTCATTTAGGATCTATGATGCCACAGACAGACGCAGACCGACACGCCAAACTTCAACCGCATGTCTTTTAAGAAAGTAATTTTATGCTTTACGTAAATGTAGCGATGGATACTTACTACACAACATTCCCAAAGGTCTACTGATCGAGGATCCAGTGTTGCTTCCTTGCCCTTGATACCACCAAACAGCTATTACTACGGGCCCAGTATAAATTATACTCGCAAATGTGGTAACAACGTAAACTTCCTTGGTTTTAATCTTCTTAATTCGATTTTTAAAATTGTTTCTGTCAAAAGAGTTGTGCTTGTATCACTTCACTAAAAACAGCAACAGAATTATTAGAATTAATAAAGTTTTCGAGTAATGTTTGTATAAGTATAGTTTTACGAATTGCTTGTGACTTCAATGGGTTTTATCTACAATAACATTATAGCGACGTAACCTTTGTTTGTAAGTTTGTATCTAATTGGAGGTGGTCATGTCGAGAGAGCAGAAATTAGATGACAATGCGAGCGAAGCTACAGGTTCTTTAAACAGGTTGTTACCGAGTGGGTATATCTACCGAAAAGGGGTGAATAGTAGTACATCTGGTATAGAGTCAGTTGGCAACATTTTAGCTTAAAATGAGTTCATCCAAACTAATATTATAAATGCGAAAGTAACTCTGTCTGTCTGTCTGTCTGTCTGTCTGTCTTTGCTTCACGCCTAAACTACTGAACCGATTTGTGTGAAATTTGGTACAGACATAGTTTGGAACTTGAGAAAGGACATAGGATAGTTTTTATTACAAAAAATAAAATAAAAAATAAAATTTATTCCGGACATACAGCGCCATCTATTGGTCAAGCGTCGGCATCAATTCAGTACTGAAAATTCATCGGAAAAATGTAAATAAATAGTAAAAAGGTATGAAAATATAATATAATACAAGTTTTAGTACAAAGAAAATGCTCTAACGGAGTATAGATAATTCTATTAGTACTATATGTGTAAGCCCTTTTAGGATATAAATAATTTAAATTTGATCATGTTGGCGAGGTTAATAGAGGTTAATAGTTGTTTTTAAAATTCATAGATGGAGTTGCGCATTTTCTTCTATACATCTAATAAAACAGTAAATTACAACATTCTTTTGCCGGGGGTCAGATTTCATATTACAGTATCAATTATGAACTACTGAATTGATAGCAGTAAAAAATTGAGAGAATGTTTTTGGTAAATCGTAGACGGTTGTTAGCTATTTTTAAACACGCAACTATATCTAGGTAATACGGGGTGGAGCTTTAAATTTCCAAATTCATTTTCTCATCTGCACACGTAAATTGGCATTATTGACGTATAAACAAGAGGTAACTATGGCAGGCTACGGTAGCCATAGCGACCATTCTTCATTGTGATTGAAGTATACTTTTTGGAAAACTAGCTGTCGTAGTAAACAGCTTGGTGGTTGTAGGATTGGAAATGGATGTCCATGCTGCAGGTTCAAATCCAGTTGTTAATGATTGTATTTTTGTTCTTGAGTCCTTTTTGTTACATACGTTTGAATGTTTTGTTACTCAAGTTCAAGTCTCAGTCGAGCTAACACTTTTTGTGTTCTATTAGGTTAACTTTTATTAGTTTAAATCTTTGTATCATTTTGTTGTTTCTTTCGCAATGAGCGACAACTTTATGTCGTGCATTTTTTACTAGACCGATGCATAAGCTCAAAATTATTATGTTTGTATTTTAAATTTTAAGTGTGTTGCTCATTGCAGATCAAGCATGTCATATGCTGTAAAGAACGTCTGGCGTAAATGCCCTGACCATAGATATAAATCTATGGCACCGACATTTACTCCTGAATTGAAAAATAAGATTCCTCATAGATCATTTTATAGTTGTGATCAATGAGGAATCTTATTTTTCAATTCAGGAGTAACTTTTTTAAATTATTTCATCAAAGTAATGTGCAATGTTTTCTGTTGGTCATCTATAGAATTCCATGGACAAGTTTTTTTTTTGTATTTGTAAATTTTTATTGTTTTAACTCAAAACCCAATGATCTTTTATGATATAATTTTTTAGTAAGTACTTACTCTTTAATATTCATTTTAAGGTAGCTTGCTACACGGGTTTTAATGCGTTGATCCAGATAAATCTTCTATTTTTTCGTTTACAAATTTCATTTAGTTTGTGTACCTATTTACTGGAAGTTTGGCCCAAAAACTAAAATAAAATAAACTTTCTATCGCATTCTCTACATTTTAAAATTAAAATTGCATCATTTGAGCTCAGCACCTTATGCTGGGCAGTATCATCATCATCCACAGAACTTTTCCTCCCACTGTTGGGCATAGTTCTCCCCTTTTTCGTGCCATTTTCTACGGTCCTGTGCCAGCCTCATTCAGACTCGACCCGAGACTTTAACTATGTCATCGACCCATCTTGCTCCCGGACGACCGACGCTTCTTTTGCCATGCCTTGGCCACCATTCTGTCACCGTCTTAGTCCACCTGCCGTCATTTCGTCTGGGCAGCATAAAGCGACTTTATTGTAAAGGATACAGCCCCAGTCCAAGGCTTTGATCAGGGTAGAATGCGGTTGTCCTTGGTCTATTACTTAGTTTCCAGTAATTTTAACCACAGTTTTGGTAGTTCTGATCCTGCGCCTCTCTATTGTCAACGTTTTCTTTCAGTTTCACAGGTCTCAGGTAAATACCTTATTAAAATGGAGCCTGCTTATCTCAGTCGTTCATCGCTTTAAAAACAACACACTCGCACACTCTTTTGCCTTTCATTAGCAGCCACCATTACCAGACCACATAGTTCCTAGCTGCTAAGTTCCTTAACTTATTTCCACATATACTCTAGGCTTAGGCACCGCACTGACATCTGGTAGCTATTAACTAAGATGAGAACACTACCTTAGTCTTAAAACCGGACTTCACCAAAGCAGAGATGAGAAGAGCGGAGCGTAAATAATATTGATATCTACTTTCAATTTTACTGCGTAGTTCAGTATTTCGAATTTTGGGGTTTCGAACCAAAACCCCGATCTCGGTAGTCTTACTAGGGACCGCTGTACCAACGAAATACTATTGCAAAAGAAAAAAAGCGGTAAATTGTTTTTTTTGGCACGTGTCAAGCAATATTTGTGACAAAACTCTAGGTTCCACATCTGATACATTTTGCATATAGCAGACTACTTAGAAACATTCATCTAGCGAAACAAGATAATATTGAAGTGTTCATGTGTTTTGTAAATTTTTAAATATATAAAAAGAACATTCTGAAGCCGGTGTCTAGGTAGTTCGTGATGGTGACCCTCTATACCACAGTCTAATTTATATTTATTCGCACAGATGACTGATATGAACGCGAACATCGTCGCGGGTACAGCTAGTATAATAATAAATATCCAGTTTTTCGTATGAACTGGTCAATATTAACGCTTTAGTGGTCTGATTTTTGGTGTCAAAAAATTGATGAGAAAAAGTTTAACCTTATTTTGAGCCGAATTTTTTTATACTTACTCTAAACCAGAAGTACCTTTTACCCCTTCTGGATTGATATACCCTTACGGTTACACCCTTATGCTAAATGGTTGACGTCATGCAGTTTTTGCAGCAAGTGGACGCATGTAGCCTGTATGTGCATCAGCACGTAATCTGACACCAGCCATCACTATGATGTCATATCGCCACTCTACACGACGACTTTATCAGAAATTGTAACACAATCGCGATATTTACGAATACTTGTTGCTGACAAAATATATTTCTAACTACTTGTTCAAAGGTTAATGTTACATAATGGTTCGATTTAAAATTCGAAAAAACATATTGGTCGCCCCGTTGAAAATGTACTCATGTAATACTTATTTCATATTTTCTAACTCTCTCCGTCTTTTACTCAAGGCAAGTTAACAGAAACCTAGCTCTGTATTATTTCGGGAAACAACATAGCTGTGCTTCAAATGTGCACTTATCGATTATCATCATCCACAGCCTTTGTCCTCCCACTGCTGGGCAAAGGACTCGCTTTTCTTGTACCTTTCGGTCTTGTGCCAGTCTCGTCCAGACTCGACCAAAAACTTTTACTTTGTCGTCGACCCATCTTATTAGGAATAAATCTGAAAGAGATAGGCGTGATTCAAAATCAAAATGCAAATATTTTTATTTTAAGTAGGCCTTTTAAGCTCTTTTAAAACGTTAAATTACTGTCTCTAGTTGCAGGTTCCAAAATGTAATTCCAATCCAATCCAATCACAAGAAACCTCATAAGTTAAAGTTAAGAAAAAAAAAATCGTTGCATCGTTGCAGTGATTATTTAATCAGTTATCTGTCGATTTAAGGTGTGTTACTTGTGACGTGTTTGTATTTATTAATAACGCCATTCGAAAAACTTGACACGAATAAGCAGAGATATACCTTATCATAATATATGTTGTCGATACTCGGCAATCAGACAGCGATAAATTCGGTTTTATTCGGCAAGCAACTTGCTGCCCAAGGTTTTGGACATGGTTTCAGTTACTGTTTGATTGTAAGATTATGAGCAAGTGGCATGTTTTCCCTACCTCTCCGAATACAGCGTCGAAAAACCAAGTTTGTGACATACTTAGTATATACAAGTGTATAAAAAATAAAATATAATCTTCTTATACATAAAATTCTCGAGTCACAATGTTAGTAACCATACTCCTCCGAAACGGCTTGACCGATTTTTATGAAATTTTATATGCATATATTCAGTAGGTCTGAGAATCGGCTACTATCTATTTTTCATACCCCTAAGTGGTAGTAGGTACCTACCTACTACCTAGTAGGCAGGTGCTAGGTAGAAAAAATTGCATTGCAACGCATGCCAGGTACAGCTAGTATAATATAATTTTGGACATGGCTAGATATCGGGCAACAAGAATGTTTGGAGAGTTTCTACTAATCTTATGTAGAGCCTATTCAGATTAGAGTAGATCATAAAGTAATGTATTTTTGTCATAAAATATGCCTACTAGCCACAAACTTAAATTTTATGAATTATGAAAAATCCTTGACCTGTTTTTCATAAAAAGCTGAATTCTTAAAATCTAAATAGATTGTCTTCAACTCTAGTTTAAAACTCTTAAATAAATTCCTTTTAAAAGAAAATATCAAATCGGTTAACCCCAAAGAGCAAAACATTTCCATACAATGTTTCATCCCCTGTTTCAAACCTTTTTAACATTATCTTTGTAGCCATTTTTTTTGTTTTTTGGTAGAGATCTTTGCAGTTAGCCTGAGCGCAGGCTTTGACTGCTTCACCGGACTTTAATCTTTGTAGCCAATTTTCTTTCTCATGCTCTAGACTATTTCTGTACTAAATTTTATAATTACCAAATTTTTTAATTAGTACCGCTTTATTGAAGCGGTACTTCTCGACAAGGCGCGTATCCTGAGGAGGTTCTTCTCTCTGGAGCCCTAACCACCGGCAGCTTGGACCCTGTTCCGAGGCCGGTTGGACAGAATATTTTATATTTTTAAATGTATATTGTTTTATGAACAAAGGATTTAATAATAACACTTATGTGAAATACAGAGTTGCTTTCGCATTTAAAATATTAGTAAGGAAAGTAGTACACAATACTGTCAATCTGTACACTTACAAGCAATTATAGAGAATAAAATACTGATCTAAACGGGCAACATGTTCAACACTGAAAGTAAATGTGTGGATGTTGTATTTAAAGGTTCTCTGGAATCAAACCGTCATCAAACCGAATCAAAGGTCATCAAACCGAAAGGTCCGGAAGATCAATCACTGATTACTGGTACCTACCTATGGACATTTTTGTCCCAGTGGCGTTCTTACGCCCCTCTTCACTTACAATCAAATACGGACCTGGTCAGTTCAGTTCCGCGGTCCACAAACATTTACCTCGAACGTATCTAAGCTGCTTATCCCTTAAGACAAAAGCGTAAAGATACAAGAACAATAAAGGCCCCTATTCCGTTTAAAATTAATCAATCATAATAAATGGTTCTTTTACCTTGTTGTAATGAATCAATATTAAACATGGTCATTACGTATTATATAACGCTACTCCATAACCTGTCTGGTCGAGTCTCGGGTGCTGTTTATAAAAAAATGGCTAATGGTATAGGCACTAACACAAGCATATACCGACGGGAGGTACCACGGACACCAGTGGCATTTCATTCTCACTCAGTTATCACTCGAATCGAAATAAGAGTATACATTATTTGCCGACCATTACATTTGAAAATACTATGTACCATGTTAGTCTTTTTGTGTAACATACCTAGTTCTGTAACTACTTAAATAGTAAGCAGTTATAGAACTGTGTTACAGTGGTATATAATAATGAAATTACGTAATTTTGAAACTAAACTGGTATAATGAATAGTTAAAATTCATTTATAATTAAAATTATATACTAATTCTGTCAATATAAAAGAGCCTACAGGATTTTAGTAAAGTCTAAAATTATGAGTGCTTCACAAGAATCTTCTCTTAAATAAACGAAGAGGCAACGTAAAATGAAAAGTATCTTTTGACCATGTTACCAAGTTATAACTCTTTGAAGGTTAACATTCTTCTTTTCCGCTTGCGCTTGCGCTTTTACGGTGGGAAAAAAACGATGCAAAATACTCCATAGTAGTAGTATTCTGGATGGCAAAAAATATATTTATGAATGGCAGAAAGCAGCTCACATTAGTGCTTAGTAGGCCTTTCACTTGTACACAATTCAGTAAACAACTCACATAATTATTTAATTGTATTATTGTTATTTTTATTTGCACAAAATATCATTTTAAAAATAAGCAGTTCACGGTTTGGCTATCTGCTAAAAACCTGATCTAACTCTAATGAGTTTGTATATTTATGCAAATGCATTAGTATAAGACTAATGTCTTATACTAATGCATTTGCATAAATATACAAATCTTGGTAAAAGGAAAACAAAAATTATACTACATAAGTATACTAGCTACGAGTACTTAGCAGAAGGTACCTTTCTATAATACTTATGCTCATGAGTTCATATAAAGTAACTATCGGCAACTAGGTGTATGTAATTTATATACTTAAATCTTACACAATATATTATTATTATTTATTTTCTAAACACAGGAATGAATTTCACCAGCTAGAGACTTTACTGACTTATAGATTTTAAAACCTTTGCTGGAAACCGTGCCAAAGAACATAGTTTTTATTTCCCAAGCTCGGACTTTGGTGGACGGCGTTTTTGACACTAATACGTTCGCGAGCGGCTCGCGAACGGCTCGCGAGCTGCTCGTGTAATGCTCGTTCGTCAGATGTGGACGCACCCTGGTTTACGCGAATGTTAGACATTTAAATAAAACTACTTTTTACGGATTTCGTCGCGGTTTATTTTAGATTTTAGGTACCGACGTTTCGACATCCTTGCAGATATCATGGTCACGGGCTGACTGACAGTCTGCCTGTAAAAAGTATATACTTATTTCCCGTCCACCTACTCTCTCTCGCTCTTCTCGCGTGGTGATAACGCAGTGAGTTTGCAACTTGTAGTAGCCTCCCGCCTCACGTAAGTCCCGCTTGCATACAGACATGTGTGTGTGTGTGTGTCTAGTCCGGAGCCAGCCAGCACGACTGCATTCCTGTCTGCGCCGCCGACGAACAACGAGGAAACTGTATTTTTATAATACAGCCTTTTAAACGAGAATTACCAATTGCGTTATTTATTTCATAACCTAAGAAATAAATGAATGGTAATTAGGATTGTGCTCAGTTTTAATGTATCTAATTATTTAATGATACATAGAGTTCTTTGATCACTGAGTGTTTATTGAACCTTTTGCACAAATAAACTCTGAGATTACTTATAAAAATATCTAATGTTTCTAAAACTAACGATTTGATACAGTATTACTTTACTTTAGAAACTCAACACAATCAAAGCTGCAATAACATAAAGGTTTATTTTCTTATAGGGGCAAAAACTATGATACCTAAGCTTAGATGTTACTACTGTTCCAAATCTCGTTGACAGAAGCAACATCTCATTAAATAAGGTAAAATATTTAACTTGGACTTACTTTATCATTATTTTATACAACAAAATGAAAAAGACTAACTTTAGAAAGTCTTAATAAATCACAAAGTTACTACAAGGCCTCAACCGGCTATGATGAACACTTGACAATATAATTTAAGAATTTAGAAAATCATCATAATATAATTCTTTTCTTAATAGTCTTTACCTTTAAGGATAATATACGGTCGATATGAACATAAGAACACATTCCCCCTTATGACAAAAGATGGTCTAAGAAAAACCGAGGTCTTAGAATAGCCCCGTCTCTTTTTGTTATATGACATAAGAAAGTGATGGGTATATTTTAAACCTGGGTTTACCTTAGTCTTGGTTTAAACCATCTTTTGTAATAACACCCATTGTGTTAACTCTTAACACAGTCAATTTAAAAACGCCAGTGATAAATAATACATAAATATAGGCTTTTCAGCTTTTTTGACGGGCCTGTTGGTCTAGTGGTTAGTAACCCTGACTGCTATACCGGAGGTCGTGGGTTCGATTCCCACCCAGGACAAATGTTTCGTGATGAGCATGATCATTTGTTCTGGTTGTCTGGGTGTAATTTATCTATAATATGTATGTATTTAGAAATATATAAGTATGTTTATCAGTTGTCTGGTTACCATAACACAAGCTCTGCTTAGCTTGGGATCAGATAACCGTGTGTGAGTTGTCCCAGGATATTATTATTATTATTTTATTTATCCATATACATTTTTTTCAGAACATACATAGAATAAGGTTATTTATCTATTACACTACGAAATTTGTAGCCTATACTCGATTGTACTATTTGGTGGGTGCTATTCTTCTCTAATCCCTTGTTAAAAGGTAGTTTTGCACATTTAAATTATTATCTCTTCTAATGAAATTGACCAGCATACCGAGTAGATGCAACCTGCAAACAACTGCGGACAATGACGCTACATTATCCACGTGCTTAAACACAAGAAACAGCAGTTTTTTCGTAATCTACAGACATACATGCTAAAACATTTAAACACAATTATCGAATTAAAAACAATGCTAGGTAAGCCTAATTGGCTCAAAACGGGTCGAACAATTGAAGTGAACAATCGTAACCTAATATAATTAGGAGCTAAGTCTCATATGAGAGTAATTCCCAACCTGGCGGCCATTTGACCTGTGACTTGCGCACACACACCCACACACACACACAACAAACAATCATATGTGCACACGTTACATCGACTCACACGCTCGGGAACGAAGACTGGCCCCGAACTATGTTAAAAAGGCTGCAACTGAATTTTTCTTGTAAATTTAAAACGAGAATTGGATTTATTTTACAGATTTTCCTTGAGTAGGTTTATTTCATTTACACAGTGCATTTTTTTTTTATAATTTTATGTATTATTATATGATCCAGTGCCTCTGTCATTTATTCGTTATGTGCCTTTTTTATGGCGTTACTGGCCCTGAAAAAACTCATAGGTAAAGTAGGCAATTTCGTAGACGACCTAATGAGTGTGTTGTATCTGTCAAAGAAGCAAAAACTAACTCTTAACCTGCATACTAGTTTCGTTATAGTTTAATCTTTATTACCTGTTTACCAAATAAATATAAAGTTTTAAGTAATTAGATGAACCTTATCTGTCATCTGGAAGTGGTTCAATGACAGACACTCAAAGCGTGCTATCATGTTCTTATAACAATAAACGCTTATTTAACTAAGATTAATTGATGTTATAAATAATGTTGTATTGTTACAAGACGCGACATTCTACACATTAATATTATATGCGTACTGTAATTAAAACAACCATTTTTTATTGAGACAAAGATTTGATAAAAATGTAGGTCAGGTAGTTAGTTTATTCAGCTGAATGAGTAGATCTGAATATGAAACATAGCTTGGGAAAAGACAGAAAATCACAAAAATACAAAATTTTATTTTATACTTGCACGGAGAACTGTGAGGCAAACGAATACCGACCTTATTACATTGAAATAAGGGTGTTGTCAAAGTATAACCAGCGCAAGGGACGGTTCCCACGACACTTCTCCATTGTATTGCCTGCTTCGGAGAACGAGTCGGTCTTAGAACTGATCGACGTTGAAGCATCGATGTCCACGCTCACAGAATTACTGGAAGATATCATTTGGTGGAAATATTGATTGAAATTATGTGTAAATATAAAACTTATAGATTCATATTTAACACTAAATAGCATTTTCTGAAGGTTTAAGACAAAAGAGCGCTTTTGTTTTCTTTTATATAATTAGAAAGAAGAATCTAGTTCTTAGTATTAAGAAAGTCTTACATACAAGGGAATACATTTCCATACACTCATTGTCACAGAGTTCAGTGCCAAATAACTACGGCGAGTACACATTCGGGCGTAGTTATTTGGTAATGACCAATTTATGAACCTGAGTACTTGTAGTGTTTCAGTCACTTAGTACCGAAAAACACATTCACATTTCTGTGACCTAATACTTTGTGTTACATTGAAAGACAAACAAGTAAATACTTCTACATATATCTTTAATGCAGTTTTTATGAGAACAACTTTACAACTTGTATTGTAATCATTAATTCAATAAACAGAGTTAATTGTGACTACTATGTTTAATCAAAAATTACTTATTGAAATAAAACTGTTGTTTATTGATTTTTGATGTTATAGAGTGGCATTAGATAACTTTACGATCAAGCTGCATGGTATAATATAGACAAATAATAGGATTAAACCCCGCGTGAAAAACCTGTCAAAATAAATACAATCATCATCATTTTGTTCCCAATTATTTCTGGTCGGCGCAATGCCTATTCAGCTTCCATTCATCTCTACTACTAATCATTATCTAAGCATTAATTTCTTTCTTTCTCATATCATCTTTCACACAATACATCCATCTCTTTTTCGGACAATAACAATAAATGGATATAAAATATTTTTTTTATTACATAAGTAAAGTTAGCTTGAAGTTACAAAAGTACTTTATCAATACTATCCTTATGTAGGTTTACTTTTTTTCCTTGACAGAAATATTAAAACAAAATGTGCAGGTATCGCGGAATGCAGGCTCCGCGGCGAGTGCAGCCTCGAACCAGTTCCCTCACCTTTGATGACCTTATTCGTCCGCTGTTGCCAACTCCATACACGATTAATAATATAATCGCTCGCGAATATCGATTCTGTAAGTAAACTTTTATTTGTCGAAAAAGTCTTATGGTATTTGTTGATCAAGGCGTGAAATGTTGTGAAATTATAGTTTTTGATTCACAACAATTCCCCGAAGTGCATCCAAGTATCTATATTACAATTTTAAAGTATCAACTAACGCATTTAACATATTTAAATTGCTACTCCAGCAAATAGCTCTGTTATAACGAGGCATTAGTATCAAAAGTATAAAATGACTTTAACACACGTGGCCTAAGAAAAAGCTCTAACAGCTTTTTATCATGAGGAAAAATAACAGCAAATCTATACCACGCCTCTTTTCACTCTTTCTACCTAACCTCCTACCTATAGGTCATCTGCATGTCTCAATAAATCTTCGACACTTAGACACTTATAACACGCGTGCACTCGATGTCTTAGTGTCAACGTTAGCTAGTTTAACTTATCTGTTTGTCTTCAGATCTACACAAGAGGAAGCTTTACCTGGCTATGATAGGAAATAAGAGAGGGCGATCTTCTGATTCGTACCTCATTACTTTACCAGTCCTCGTGAATTCCTGCATCTAGTCTTCGAGAACGAACATGGCACAGAATTAGTATGTGAAGGGCAACACGCGGCCACTACCGCCATGCCGCACACAAAGAAAGCACTCCTCGGCGTCGAAGCCAACTAACAACCTATTGAATCAGACACTCTTCATCATCATCCGAGAATACACAATTAAGGCCCTTATCAAAATACCTTCCCACCCTTTTTTGCCTAATCCTGCCACTGAGTGGGTAAGACAGAAGTATTACTATTTAAATCTAAGCCAGAAGAAGCAAGAAAGGAACATCCAAAACCAAGGGGAGGATGAACTGCTTATTTCTCAAGAAGGTATTTAAAATGCTTATGTATGAATGTCCCTTAAAAGCTTCGTACAGTGCGGCCGACGTAACTTGGCACATCTGAAAGGAGCTACCATATATCACCGTCCCTGTCTCACACACCGCGCATGAATATTGCATCTCGCTAAAACTACCTTTTATCTCTTTTTAGACGCGCCAAGTTATATTGACCGTACTATATGATTATAAAAAACATATAATAAGTTACCGTAAATTTCTTCATTCTTGTTGTTGTATCTTT
The DNA here is from genome assembly GCA_905475315.1 of Autographa pulchrina. Classification (NCBI taxonomy): domain Eukaryota; kingdom Metazoa; phylum Arthropoda; class Insecta; order Lepidoptera; family Noctuidae; genus Autographa; species Autographa pulchrina. The sequence continues at coordinate 1,307,630 of FR997764.1, forward strand.
GCGCCGCACGCCCGTGCTCAACAAAAGTCAACATTCATAGAATGCTGAGATAATTATGACATGACGTTGTCACATTATATCTGCGTTAATCTTTGTGGGATAATTCGTATTTGTGTACGTTAGTTGACATTGAGTCACGCCCATATTTCCAGTCAAATGAACGTAATTATTAGGTTTGTAGAAACGGGTACAGTTCAGGGTAGTGTTTCCAAACTGCCTATGGATGGAGACTTGAACCATGGAATAAATGGTATCTCTTTTAGTAGATGTCAAGATTAAGCAATGAAGCAGTCGAATGCTTAAACTCTTTTTAGATCAAGAAATCATTAAAACATATTGGAATTGTAATGTAGTGCGTAATTATATGACAAGTGTGAACATATTTATTCGAAATTGTACTTCTGTTCTACGTTTTTGTAATCTCTTTGTGCCCAGTTATTTGGGTTACACCTACGCTAGAAAAAGACAGAAAACATTTCCGGCTACGACCGAAAGAGAAAGGAGAGGACCCGTTAGGAAAGTAGTTTAGACTACTGCATTTACGCGTAAATAGTGATGATTTGTGTTGATGTGCGTTACTACGAACTACGAGGGCTTCTATCATTAAAGATGGTAATGGGATTATTGAAAGGTAGGGCTAATCAAAGAACACATCATTTGACTGGGTTTCGATTGAGATAGACGTTTAGGTAAGCCCTAACAACTTTTCAATGGAATTTTCAAAGCCAGATAACTTGTTTGACCGTGAAGCCTTCAACTTAAACTCACTTAGGAACATCTAAAACACCATAACATAATAGTTTATTGCCCGAAAAATTGTATGTTTCCTTATTACTTACCCAAGTTTTAAACTTAATTTCGATGTCTAAGTTAGATCCATTCTAAGTTGCTGATAAATGACATCCATGCCTTGTTACACGCGCGTCGCCTCAGACAAAGGCAGGTAGCTGCTCACCGGCAGCTGGTGCCACTGACTCACCAGATTTGAGCAGGTAGCTAATACCACCGGCTTTAATGGAAACGCTTACCTTATATACACTCTTTATCTTGATGGTATATATTATTAGAAACATTTCGCTAGTTATTGTTATGGCTAAAACTTCAATCAATTTTAACAGATTAACTGTTCCACCAGTAGACACAATAGTTAAACAATGGGAATGTTTATATGTGACTCATTGGACAGGGAAGTGGTGAAGTCTCATCCTGTTTCACTCAGATGGTAAAGGTGACTGGATTTTTTTATTATCGATTTAATTAAGTCTCAGAAGTCCTAAAGTTAGCTAACTCGTTGGCAGTGAGGTGGTAAGTAGCGCAGATGGAACTTTGAGAACGTTTTAAAGTTAAGTGGCGTTTCAGGTATTCTCTAATTTACTAGAACAAACAAAATAGAACTCAGCATCGCAATTTTTTTAATGCTTTTCTATTTGTTACTTAGAAATCATCCACCTCTTGATACAACGTGCTTATAAATACAAAAAATATTTTGTTGCGTGTATGGTAAACCTGAGCAAGCGTGGTGATCAATGCTCGTGCCTTCTCTATACGGGAAGAGGCATGTGCCCAGCAGTGGGACGTTTATAGGCTGGATTTTTATTATTATTATTATGGTAAACCTGGAAGTTATACAACAATCGGGAAGCGGGTATAAATCTGCAAATGATCACAGTCAACTAGGGGATACAGCTTGTTGTGATCAACTAACAACGCATGCACAATTATGATCAATAAACGACTTGACGTGCACGTGCAGTCGGTAAGGCCTTCTGCGGCTTAACTGGCTGATATGTTCTCGAATCTACCTCACAAATACGTGCAACAATAAAATACAAAACGGAAAACAGAACATAATTATGAGAAAGAACAAAATCTTAAAAAACGTTGAAGTATAACTATTAACGGATTTTATAAAAATAGGCGTCGAAACGTCAAGATTTTAAGAACGTAAAATCTAAATAATAAGGTGTAAGAAAATCTTTTCAAAGTTTTCTCTCTATGTCTCAGAAAGGCGTTTTAAAATTAACCGTGGTACAAAAAATTGTATGATAAACAAAAGTACTTGAATTTGTTGCATACACTTATGAGGTTTACGAATATTATTTGGAACTGCACCTCACATTTCCATACAGAACATCGAATTTCTTTTTAAGACGACTATTTGGAAACTTCATCGCTTACTCTTTATAATGATTATAGATCTAACCTTAGAATACCCGAGCGCAGACCATCATAATACAGTAGATATTCTACTGACATGCTTCAGGATAGGATGCGGACATAAACAAACTAACAAACATACATATCTCCATACAGTGGTCACATAATTGCTCGTCCCGAGGGAAGCGGGGTCTCTGATTAATTCGGCCTTGCCCACCCACTCCCGGTACGTCTTGTTATGTATACATCTATTCGTCGCAATAGCCAACAATAAGGATTAATTTTGCCAGTTGATCTCTGCATGAAAGGAGATATTTTCATTGCCAAGAATAAATTTGTTTCTACGCTCCTATCTGTTAGCAAATATCATCTCAGATGTCTCCTTCGATAAGTACGGCAGATGCATTGATCCGACTTTTCCGGTAAAACCAAAACCGCCTTTCCCCAAGGCTACGTTAGGATCGGCGTCCAGTGTTCGGCTAAAAAACGTGTTTAACATGCCTATATGATCTCTACAGCATCTATTATGATCTGTACCCCTAAGTAAGAGGTGTGGTCAAAATTGTAATGATTCAACTAACTACTATTAAAGGAATAAAATAAATAAGCCCGCTACTGTTACATTACGACTAACTATTTAATTTAAAGTCCGGTGAAGCAGTTAAGGATGCTATTGTAAACCTACAATTATTTATAGCGGATAATTTACAGGAAAAAAATATTAACATCGCTTACAATATTATGATAGGTACATTTATTTACCCGTCGATTGTCTTCAACACATAGTCAGGTCTATTTCAGTCGTGGGCGTTCGCCTATCGACATGAAACGAGGGACATCGTTATTTCTTCTCTAAACACTTTGGTACAATCGGTCCGTCGATTAATACTCATCAATGGTCACTCTTGGGCCTCTGACCATATCAACGAGTCCCGTTCATTTGACCTGCTGAACGAGCGCTCAGCGCTTGCGCAACACGCATTCCGTGGATATCACCGCCATATTGGTACACTATTATGACACATTGTTTGGCATTTACCCAGTGAGTAATAAAGGAACATGCTTATTTAATGATAGTGATGTTATGTTAATGTTGAAACTGATAGAACAATAATAATATTAGTTTTCAGTATTGTAATCAGATAACATAATCCTATTACAAGCTGTAGTTAGTTACTATTCTAGTTGTAAGACATTAAAATATGTTACGGTGCGTTCATCATCTTTTTAGGAATAAAAACAGTTTTATGTGATCCTTCTTGGCGGAACCAATCAATAAGACTTCTAGCCCAAACATAGACAAGACACTTTATTTTTTAGCCCTTAAGCCAAATAAACAAAGCGTTCTTAGAATTTTATTAATTCTCTGAGACCTCATGCTTTTTTATACTATGTTGCATTCTTGCAAAATACAATAAAAATACTCAAAAAGCCTTCTTTTTGCCTATAAATGGGGTTGCAGAACAACATTGTGGTTGGGGAAACCATAAAATCGTGTTACATTAATATTTTACTAACAACCCATTGTTTCAATATTAAATGGTTAAGTTTATATTACTTTTCCCTAATAGGTAAGTAGTTATAGGTTGAGACAACTAATGTCCTGCAAGGAAAATACTGCTGACCTTTTAATGCAAAACTTTTTTGTTTAAATGTATAACATTAGCGTAAAGCTATGAAAAAAAATATTAATTCTGGATTAGGCCTAGAGCCGCAATACCAGTTTTACATTTGTATTTTTGACTTGCAATTTACTACCTGCAACATGAAATAGGAGATTCAAAGTTATCTAGGTACGTAGATAGCCCCTGATCGAGTAATCCTGTCTAATATTATAAATGCGAAAGTTTGCTTAGATGTATGGATGTTTGTTACTCTTTCACGCAAAAACTACTGAATGGATTTTAATGAAACTTTATAGTAATGTAGCTTATACATCGGAATAACACATAAGCTATAATTTATAAAGATAGTGTATAAATTTTCGTTCGCGCGGGTGAAACCGCGGGGCTCAGCTAGTATATTATAGAAAGAAGAAACACTTTTCTCAGTTCCGGTAGTGCCAATCTCAAATCGATATCATTACTCAAAGTCAACCGTTTGAGGTTATTTTTTATCTCCTTGTTTCCATTTTGCCTTAGTACTTTGGACTCAAGTTATCAGGTACACATGACAGTGACAAGTAAACGACGGGTCCAAAAAAAATTATAACATTATCAACGTTTTACAATACTTACACACTTTACGAAAATGAATTACAAATATAAAAGTAACTTTAAAATAAAAAGGTTGGGGTGAAAGAAGAATAAAAACTTTTGATGAATTTTGGGCTATCAAGATTTGCAGGGTCCATTGAATAACAAAGGCTCTGACTTCACTGTTAAAAAGCTATTTTTTCAAAGCCCTAACAAATCTCTGCCCTGTAAGCGTTCTCTGGATCTCCTCATTAAGATACTCCACTGAACTTCTATCTAGGTTGAAAATGCGTTGACTTTATCACGACTGATGCACAGACACTCAGAAAGGCTAGATTAACAACTGGTCTGCAATATACCCTCAAATACCATAACGCCCATTAAAAAGGACGAAACTGGTCAATATGGAGAAGGACAACCTCTTGGTGGGTCCATCAAGTAGTTGCATGTATTTAATCCATCTTACCTAATGCATCGTAACGACTGCTACACACCACTACTCGATATAGGTATACAGGGTGATTTATTGAGAAACAATACTTTCATGCATAAAGGACATAATTATATAAGATGTGCTTAGCATAGACCTCCTTCTGGTCCTTCCAATGAACTTGCCGTCATGAACACTTGGTACTCGTCCCATTCTTCCTTTCCTTTTATTTTTCAGACGCGTCAACCATCTGCACACATTGTGTCTTCTGACTGATTATTTCTTCGTCTTCGGAAACGTAGCATGACTTTCGGTTTGGAACTGACTAAAATAAACATGAGAGACCCGATTACTTGGTTAATGTCTCCCTAGAAGTGCTTTTATGTGCAAAAGTTGCAAGTTAAGGCTTCTCTCTTTAGAAGTTACAATTTCATCCTGTTTATGGCACGCATAACGATTATGAAGCGATTAGCACGCGTTCATTCCCACGACAATTGCGCCTCTGTTTTACCAGCTATCAGCCATCAGCTATCAGCTCGGCGTACAAGCGTCTGTTGTGGGACAAGCAGAGTCAAAGGCCGACAGGTCGCCGTACCGCGATGTGACTAATTCAGCCAGTTACTATATACCTACACAAGTACCTCTTTAGAGTTTTATACACTGATAACACTATCAATGCTTAATAGTTTTGCTCCAGTTTACGTGAATTCCTTGATGTCGTGAGTTCAGACTGTTTGGTTTTTTGTATAATCGATTGCTGGGGATTGTACCTAAATGGTCAATAAAAAAAGATAAGTTATAAACATATTTCATTATGATAGTTTTCGCCTGGCAGCTCATGCCATAGAGATGAGATTAGAAAAATAATGCCTTGATTTCTGTAAATATATTTATCAACTAGCTGTGCCTGCGACTTCGTTCGCGTGGATGACAAAACTTATCAATGAGTTTTTAACCGCAAAATTAAGTTTGTTTTTCATTGTTTATGCTTTTTCAGGATAAAAACTACCCAGTGTGGTGGCCAGGATAATAAAGAATAATTATACCAAGTTTCATCGTAATCGAACCGGTAGTTTTTGCGTGATACCTGAACAAACAGACAGACAGACAGACAATTTTTTTTTTTACACTTTTGGGTTCAGTTTTGGTCTTGTAACACCCCCCGCGGTTTTTTTTTTTTTTGATATTTTAATGTACAGAATTTTCACTTCTACAGATTTATTATAAGTATATAGATTGATGACGATTATAAAGGTCTTATTTTGCTTTTTAAGTAACACAACGTGGCTTTATAAAAAACACTAGAAAAAATTCAAAAATATCATTTCTGGTAGAGTTAACTCGTTTTGCTTAAACCGCAAACCTAAAGTATATCGAAAGCCAAAATTAATCGCGTGTATTTAAGTATAATATATATTATGTTAGTATTATTTAAGATCAACCTGCAGATCTTGAAGGTTGAGCGTTGCGTGTAGAGAATGGACGGAATTCTGCGCTCTCAGCGCGTGCCTGCGTCCACACTGTAGTACAGTGCGGCTGACGTAACTTGTCGCGTCTAAAAAGAGATGAAAGATAGTGTTAGCGAGATGCAACATACATGCGCGGTGTGTGAGACAGAGACGGCGATATATTGTAGCTCTTTTCAGTCGTGCCAAGTTACGTCAGCCGCGCTCTATTCATTATGACTGTCTGTCTACGTATTCCGTGTCATCGAGCTGGATCTTCAAACATCTGGACGTACGAGTGGCTTATCTTAATGCTCAAGGTTTACATATTTTCCCTATTTTGTATTTTACATTCCAAAAGCCCACATATTCCATTTCATGTTAAGTAATGCTATGCATTGACGTTCAGTTTTGTATCTAAATAAGACCAGCCAAGTCAGCAAAATAAAAATTACCAAGCCAATTAGAGCTCTTCACATTTACCTGACCAATTATATCATACTGCTAAAGTTATAAATGGCCAATTATTCATCACTTCTTGTTTGTAAGGACATTTCAAGCATAAACCAGATCGATTTAAGGTTTAAAGGCAAGTGGCAAGCCTCCGCATAAGGCCGACCACATGTTGCAGTAACTGATAAAAAACAACATCTTATCATAAACCTATTGCCGTATCTTAGACACGAGAAACGTAAGATTAACACCATTTGTCATGATAAATGTATTTGTTATTCTCAGTAAGTAGGTCACTATGGCGACCATATTAATATTATTATCTTAACTTAAATATAATATAAATAAATATAATATAAACGCGGACTACATCACATACATTGCTCTGAACTCAAAGTAAGTAGCTAAAGCACTTGCGTTATGGAATTCAGAAACAACGAAGATACCACAAACGCCCAGACCCGAGGCAATGTAGAAAAGTTGGTTTCTACATTAACCCGACCGGAGATCGAACCCGGGGGACCTCAGAGCTAGCGACTCCTTGAAAACCGGTGCATACGCCACTCGACCACGGAGGTCGTCAAAAACGTCTTGTATTATTACATGTCTTCTTCTAAATAAAAACAGGGATCTCTTACGTCCTATATGCCATTTTTTTTATCTATTGAGTTTTACTAGAATCCGGGATGTTATATTCCGTGTTAACGAATTCGCGATACTTCTCTTACATATTTATATAACTTCAAACAATAATTCAGAACCTGAGTGTTGCATAAATATTTATATACTGTGGGAAAGATACACGACGGGCTACAAGAGCGAATCACGACTCGCGAGGCATACGGATCAGGAGACATCAGATAGTGATAAAACCGTCTAAAGGTGCGTTCCCACTGAAATTGTTGGCAACTTTTACCCCCGTCATGTTGTTTACAACACAAAGGCCGCCAATAATTTCAGTGGAAGCGCACCTTTAAACAACAGAATGGAGCCAGAATCTTAACATCTTGTGCTGTAGCCATACTTTATACTCGGAATATGTGGGTTAAAGTAACAATGTTTTTTTTTTACTAAAGAACAAAATAAATATTAGTATTTAGTACACTATACAATTTGTATTTGAGTTATTTAGATAACAGGTCTTTCCCATCACACAAATTTGTTCGGATATCTAAATTTTGGACGTCTCAGTTGAAGCAAGTTAAACGGTTTCAATGACGTCACCATAAGCTGTTTAACAAAACTACTTTATACAAATATCACTGTTCATGATACTCTTAACGAGTACTTATTATGCATATGACTACTATGTCACCTGATGGCAGAAATTTTCGACCTCTGAGTTGTCTTACATGTTCTGTCGGTACATTGGCATCGGCAATTACAGGCGTTATTCACATGACTGATAATAACAAATAGTTAATTATTAACAGTAATCGCTTTAATCCGCATAGTAGTAGTGATAACAACGCTGATTTCTGTCGGCAGCCTACCTATAGCTATACCGTGGCTATACCGAATTACCGATATTTTTTATCTCTGTCGTACAAATATAATCTAATAATGATGGAATATTTAGAATTGTAATATATATGTTACACTACAATAAATGTTTTTTAAACCTTTTAGGCGACTAAGTCAATGTAGTTAAGAAGGGATGGCAGGACGAACTAGTCATACTGCGAGGGTTGGTTTGAGGTTGCACGAGATGGAAAAATATGGAAGGGCTTTGCCCAGCAGTGGGACAGTCCTGGGGCCCGAGTCTGCTATTTACATTTGCTTGAATCGTCTGAGTGGGTGGGGTTAGTGGGACCATTTTACGATAATTGGCATTCTACTAACTGTCAAAACGTCACAATTGGCCATTGGAACGATTGAGCCGCGAGTTGAGTGAATATGACCGATGGCCGGTACAATTTCGTATTCCGCTATTTTTTGACAGCAGTTGCATCATATCTATGGCTAAACATTTTTTATTTTTCATAGACAATGTGTCAATTTCAACGAAAACTTTCCTTTTTTAAAACATAATTATCCTTATTTACAAGTTTTTAATAGAAATTACATATTGTATGGGCTTTTACAATTAATTAGTATTCAAAAAACAATTAATACAATTTTTTGCAACATAAGAAACGATTATTAATAATTAGTGCCAATCGGTGTTGCCTATTAATAATTACAAAATGTTTGATACTTTTATTTTTAATTTAAATTGACAACACCGCATCCCACTCATGCCAGTATGCCACTGATTGTTGTTGGCTTAACTGAATACGAAAATTAGGCACATATTGGGTTGACACTATCATCCCACTATGATCATAGTAACACGGAGTGTAAATAGCAGACTCGGGCCCCTGGCTGATTAAAAAGACAAGTCAAAGTAGAAGCAGAATTAAATATTTTTTTAAATTTCTTAAAAAATCGCTTATTTATATACCTCTATTGACATGATAAAGCAATGAGTTAATCCAGGCTATACGCCAGATATAGTCTAAATCCATACACCAGTTGAAACCGTAACAAACATACATAGATACATCCCATAAAGTTCACGTTTATCATCGACATTTCGTTGAGTTTAAGATATCACGAATGCAGCTCAGATGCCTTACCTAGCACTTAGAGTCGTTGCCTAGCAACAACACAACAACCTCGCAATCCCATGGTTAGCGAATGCTTGCTCGGCTTTATGGCACCAGATAACCGCCGGCTGTCTGCACACAGAACGACTAGGGCTGACACACGCTGCAATAGATTATTGTTGAAAATACTCCTTTTCTTATGTCCGGGTTGAAAAATAATGATTTTCAGGGATTTTCGGGACGTTTTTTATTTTTTACTAGCTGTGCCTGCAACTTCCTTCGCGTGGATGACGAAGCTTATCAATGAGTCTTTAACCATTCAGGCTGCACACGCGACGGAAGCTTAAAAAATTGAGTAACTTCTCCCGTTTTCCCAACATTTCCCTTCACTGCTCTGCTCCTATTGGTTGTAGCGTGATAAAAAGTATACTATAACCTGCCCAGGAGTATGAAGAATAATTGTACCAAGTTTCGTTAAAATCCGTCGAGTAGTTTTTGTTTCTATAAGGAACATACAGACAGATAGACAGACAAAAATTTTACTGATTGCATTTTTGGCATCAGTATCGATCACTTATCACCCCCTGAAAGTTATTTTGAAAATATATTTAATGTACAGAATTTACCTTTCTACAGATTTATTATAAGTATAGATGTATCGTTTAGGTAAAATTTTCACTATTTGCTTTATTTTGTGAATTCAAAATATCCCTTCGTAGGATTTCAAATTAGTGTTTGGGTATAAAATTATCGATATAAATAGACTTAATTTTAATAACGGTGGCCAAAGCCAAACGATTTCAATATTACACACAGGCTTGCGCAATTTAGAATTTTAAAAAATATTTGCTGTTTCTTCTATCATAAAATAAATTGTTATATAAATATTTAAGATGAAGCTAACACAGTAGATGTCTGATATTTTCAACTGGCCGTAAGTTATGTGCTAATGACATCATGGAAACTGGCCGCAACTATAACTACTTCATCTAAAAGCTCAAAACCAACAGCAGGACGAGTCTTGAATGCCAATTTAATAACAATTTGTTCAAAACCTTGCACAAACCAGTTGTCAATCGGCTTCAAATGATTGGAAGTCAACGAACCTGCTTTATAATGCTACGTATACACGGCGAGACTAGGCACACTACACTTGAGCATTCTATTGACATTATTTTTGAGCGAAAAGCTAAATTTGAGCGTCCTTGCCAGATTCACTATTATTATTAGTGCATTATGCACAAAATAAACAACAGTGTTTTGGCGAGCATTCTAGCGAAAAACAGTGACTTTGCTTAGAGCTTATTGCAAAGCCAAGCCATTTGGTGATTGTTCCTTCACATATCGTTTTGTTTTTTACGAATTTAGTATTTGTTAGAGCTTTCGCTAGAATTATCGTGAAAATGTTGGACTCTATGATTGGCTCTGCTCATTGTTCAGTTCGACAAATGTAAAACTGCGAATGCGCAGTGTTTTAAGAAGAGAATGCTCAAGTCTATCAACATCTTAATGTCAAACACCGAGTGTAAGTGGGTGAACACAAGTGTCTGAGTAAGGTACCTACATTTATGCTGGGCACAGACACCACCCAAGCAATGACAGTGTCGTCGTGTGGACGTAGCTTTACTTAGTTTTACAACACTAACTTTGAATACTAACGAAGTCTATGTTACAACATTTAAAGTAAATTAATGCTAGACTTGTCTTGTAATAAGAAAAGTTGATAATTACATTCTCTGTCGTCTGAAATAGTTATTTTTTAAAGCAAGCAGACAATTATTTTACCTTTTTTTAACCAGCTGTGCCCCGTGTTTTTACCCATCCTGCTTAATATTATTTAATTAGTTTATAATTTATTTTGATGGTTGCCAGCCCTACCGTCGTGGGTCATTGCCGGTGGTCCGCTGTCCACCACAAGCGTCAAGCAACCCCGGTAACCATGGCAACCAACTTATTAATCATAACTCCGCAGTCGTATTCTGCAGTCACAAATATTTATGCTCCATTGTCCTACAGGTAAAGTACGCTTTTAGTTTTAAATTGTTTTTCGAGTAAGAATGCTTTTAATATTTACAACGTGATTATCACAATAGGGATAATGGCTGCCTATTGTTTGTTTCATGGAGAGTTTCTATTGATTCTATAATAGACTAAAGTATTTTTAGCGAAGTAGCGTTTAGTATGAACAGGTGTACTAAATGAATATAATTCGCCAGTTAATTGTGAAAAAGTCCCATCTAGACGTAGGTAAAATAATCAAAGAACGTGTGTTTATTTAAGATACTTACTTTTCTAGGTAACTTATAGTATAACAAATGTACCTACTTACTGTTAAAAAAAAATATAATTAAAAAACACGCGTGCCATGTAAAAAAAAAAAAAACAAGTCAAATATTTGCAGTCGGGATCGGTTACTTGGAACAATTCATTACAGGTCCCCCGACTGCAAATATTTGACTTGTTTTTTTTTTTTTTTACATGGCAGGCGTTTTTTAATTTTTTTAATTATATGTTTTTTATTTAATACCTTTTAGTAAACAACAAAAAAAAACATGACACAACACAAAAAAAAAATATCGCTCGTAACCCTGTGCAGGCGATTTCGACTCACACTTTACCATTTTTTATTTTCCACATAGCCTATGTCACTCGGGATAACTCAAAGCTTCTAATGATACCACAAACATTGAAATCGGTCAAGCCTTTTAGAAGTTATGGTGGAATAAAGAAACTCACAAACATACATACATACATACATGAACCCTGAAAACATAACACTCCTTTTTGGGCAGTCGTGTAAAAAGGAAAACCACTGATGCTTTAAACTTTACAATATATTATCATAAGAATGGATTCAACGTTACAATTACAATACTTTTAAAGGCCAGCGACGCCATGCTTATTATTAATTTATACAATGCAAGAGTCTACTACAACGAGAATCGCACGCGCCGCCATTATACAATGCTCTCTAGTGTTGTCAGTTCATCCGGTAATAGTGACGCGACGTATTAGTCGATTCTAATTTCGGTTAACATTACTTATTAAAACCTTTTAATAACATAGATGCTCGCTACAGTACAATCCTTCTAAGTAGAAAATAACTAAATGAACAGATATTCAATTGTTTCTATACTAATGGAAAAGGTTAGCAAAGCTCTTTATTTTAACTAGTGACCAGCTCTTTCTTCGCACGGGTAGACAAAACATTTATGATTAATCACAAACATTCCTCTTGAATCACTCTATCCATGGGTGAGTTGTGAGTACCATATGAAAATACGTTCAGCAGTTCTTGAGGTTATCAGAGGTTCAGATAGATAGAGCGGGCTTTGTCGATTTTCTTTTGACATGGGTATAAATAGATAATTAACATTTAAAATTCAAACACCTAGCACTAAGATTCAGTATATTTTAACTTAACGTTTCTTAACCACCTTTTGAGAATAAAAAATAAAACTTTTTGATTTTGAATCAACACAGCGCTTGACGATCTTATGCTGAATATTTACCTCTCCTGAATTGCCACACCCACTTTAAACTGCCATCACCTAATTACAGTTCACAGTTTGTCAATTTAGTACTTAATAGAAAACAAACGTTGGCACGTATAGGGTAAACAACCCAATAATAGGCCAGTTACTAATCCGACGTGGATGGATCGTCATACTGGTTTTTTCTCCGACCATTTTTTGTGGTCATTTTTTAAAAGAGCCCGTGGGACCGGACTGTGGTCATAAAAATGCAATGCGCGTACTCGAACACGACGAGTTAAGTCGATTAGTGAAGTTTAAACTAAAAGCTATTACATGGCGTGTAGGTGTATGGAATGTTTAAGAAGTAGGTAACTGTATGTGTGTTTCATGTCTTGCAGTTAAGTTTTTCAGATGACCTACCTGTCTAAATGGTCAAGCAAAAGAGCTGAAATAAAAATGTCTGTAAAATAAGCAATTTGAATAGAAGGTTTTACTTTATACAGCCGTGCTATTCTGTAACATTATTTTCATGTCTCGACAGCGGAATCCGCGGTGAGATGTCAAATACGTATTCTCGAATTTGAATTCTAAATCAAGGCCAATTGGGTTCACTTTTGAAGTGAGCTTTATTGTCACTTCACTGTCACTTCACTTTCACCTGTCACCGAAATTATTAACAGAATAGCACTACAGATATTTATAAACTTTCAGAAATATTACAATATTTTAACGAGGATGCCATTTAGGCACTTATGTACCTATTATAGTTCATTTCCCTACTCTATTTTGTTACCACTTAGTCTACCCAACCAGTTAGGTATCGTCTATTTAAATATCTTAATAGCGCCAAAAAAGTTTTGCAAAAAACAGGTCGACTTACAGCTTCACCTGCGGATTTTTTATCATCAGTTACATCATCAAATAAAGTTGACAACATTCAACTAGCTTATACACCCATATATATAATACTAGCTGATTCCCGCGACTTCGTCCGCGTCAATTTCTTAAAATTGCGACTATAATTTGAGATTTAAACTATCCTATCTCTCAAGTTGGATCGAACTGCACATGGTTTGCGAATTTTATTATAATCGGTTAAGTGGTTTAGGAGTCCATTGAGGACAAACATTGTGACACGAGATTTATATATATTAAGATTTATAACTGATAGGACTAGGTACTTTAATAGTTTTTATTGCTTTTAAATCTCGACAACTTAATTTACTTAACAAAAAGTAAAGAACGGTTGAGACTAACGACTGCATTTTCCAATTCTGAGAAACTCCAAACTTAAACATGTCTTGTGCATTACCCTCAAAAACTGATAAAAGACATAAATCACTAATCTAACTTAGAGTAACATCAACCTTACACCATTGTCATAAAGTTTAATACCGTGTAATCACGGTTTACATAAAGTGCAAAGCAATACGATCCTTACCTCAAACAGCAATAGCGTGGTTTCATTATTGAAATGAATATTTAAACCTTTTTTAGTTGAAAAGCGGTTCTAAAAGGAATAGAAGGTAATCTCTAACACTGCGTGTCAGCCAAGCCATTTTGAAACTAATGGCTATGGCGTTACGGTTTAAAATAGGTTTGTGATGTTGGTTGTTGGAAGGCATTTCGCGAGAGAGGTAGAGGGGCTCTCGGCATCTCTCGGCTGCAGGTTTGACGGGTTCCGTGTTACTCACACCTGCCCCCCGCGCCTCCGCGCCCCCTCGCCCCCGCCCTGCGCCCCCGGCCCGTCTGCGCCGACGCAGCCAGTGAAGCTACCCGTCTACAAGCAATTATGTGTATTAAAAGAGCATGCGCACTGATATTTTAGGGGTTTTACGGATGTCTATTACCATTTGACCTTAAAGTAACTTATATTACGTAGGTAACCTGACTTACGCTAACGTTAACCGGGAAGGTACCAAGATATCTTATAACATTTCGATTCTTGATGCAGCTAATTCCAGTACTTCAAAGATATCTCTAAAATACGGTTATTTCCAAACCAAAAGGCTAACTGAGGTTCAATGTAATTGTGTAAATCTATACAGTTATATACTATATACCTACTTATGTATGTGTACAAATAATCAGTACCTAAACTCACAGACTTTATAAATGCCGAGTCGTGCAATAACCGGTGTCAATAATAAGAATATATGATTAGCATAAAGGATAAACAGCAAAAATAATAGTTGTTAATATTGTCCTTAAATGCATGTCAAGATCACACGTAAACATAACAGAAGTAAATGTACGTAACCAGACGATAAAGTTGCTATTAAAATTATAAAAATAATGTCTTCTTGCTTCCTAGCCTTTTCCCAAGCTATATTGGGGTCCAGTCTTCGCGAATTCTATTGGACACCACGGCTCCAAGGGCCAAGGATAAACCCATTTATATGGTTAACACAGTGTAGCCCACAGTAGTGGACTAAAAACTATGGTAAGACTGTCTGTATGATCAAATCTAACATGTAAGGTTAAGTCGCTGTTTGATGCTCATGCTGCCTCGTTGGCCTAGTGGTTCCAAGCGCGACTGCTACGCTAGAGGTCTTGGGTTCGATTCCCAAGTCGATCAAGGTGTTATTGGGTTTTTCTATGAAATTCTCAGTAGCAGGTCGGAGTTTGGATTTGTGCCCGGTTAGTGGCAATAGGCTCGCCCCCTATTACATGGGGCCTAAACATACCAGCGAACTGTGGGTGTACGTTGGTACACCTCTGCCTAACCCGTCAGGGATACAGGCGTGATGGTATGTTATGTTTGATGCTCATGGACAGACAAAAATGTATGTATTCGGGTATCGCCGCTAGTTCGGAAACTTTAGTATGGATATGATCTCATAGTAAACAGAAAACGATAAATATCAATAGTAGATAGGTCTGATAAATACAAGTAAATTATCTAAATCTGACATGCCAGTGCTACCCTTGACACCTCCATATCTTTACACCATTCTATGACAGCTCTTTAGATAAACAACTCCATTCTATGATTTTGTGTTTCTATGTTTCCTAAGTATTTTATCATGCTAACACTTATGTATATATATATAATAATATATATGTAATATATATGTAAACAATTATGAAATCATCACACAAGGCGAAGGTGATACATCAAACAAAAGACAAAAATAAACTTTACACTATATGTATATGTAGGTAGGTAAGCTAAAAATTGAACCTGATAGATTTTTATCTAAAATTTCTGTTTTATTTCATCATCGTCACCATCATCGCCCTGCCCCTGTTCCCCATTATTTGGGGCCATTATTTGGGCTCTCTGCATCAACCTTAGGTTGATGCAGAGAGAGAAACGCGTTAGAAGCACTGAAACATACAAAAAAATATATATTAATAATTAAAATATATAATACATAACATAATAACATAATAACACATAATTTGACGGGCCTGTTGGTCTAGTGGTTAGTGACCCTGACTGCTATACCGGAGGTCGTGGGTTCGATTCCCACCCAGGACAAATATTTGTGTGATGAGCACGATCATTTGTTCTGGTTGTCTGGGTGTAATTTATCTATAATATGTATGTATTTAGAAATATATAAGTATGTTTATCAGTTGTCTGGTTACCTTAACACAAGCTCTGCTTAGCTTGGGATCAGATAACCGTGTGTGAGTTGTCCCAGGATATTATTATTATTATTATAAGTATTTCTATATAAGCGTTTAAACTTACATGATATAGAAAAACTTTCAGAAAATAAAACACATGATTGTAAATTCAAGCCACTAGTGTTTTTACTTTTTTTATCAAAGTGCATGAGAAACCATTAGTATTGTGTGAGCTTATCGCGGTTAACATCGCGAATATAATGTAAGCAACAAGTCATACCTACAAGGAACCTACTAGGAAGGCTGTGAGTCACTTCCGATACCTCATTCTTATAAACAGAATCATATAAGTCACCTTACATGACTGTGCTTTCTTTGAACTTGTTTTTGTTTTTGGACTCAAAAGGATATACCTTTATCTTTTCTGTCAAATCTAGGAAAAACCCCGATTAAAATATTACAAATAAACTTATTTGATACTAACTCTTAAACTATCGCGCTGCATGTTTATAGTAATATTATAGAACGGGAATTAGCGCGTACATGCCTCAAGCCCTAAGTGATGTTCATACAGAAAGTATGGCGCTTTCTCGCTTATTCGGTAGTACGAATTAAAACTTATGCCCGATAAAAGAAAAAGGGGCGTATCCTAAACTAGATTTGTACGAAACTTCTTCCAAGTGGTGGTAGGTACAGTAAATATTTATCAATATTAGTTTATCGAAATCTTGAAGACTTTGATAACACCTTTAATGTTACCGAAGATACGAGGTGTAAGCCAATTTCCCAATTCATACGTAGTTACTAAATTTTATCTTTTGATAAAAATTCAGAAGTACTCGAGTCTTGTCGATTTTGGTCTCATTTTACCGACGTTTTCAAGGTCTATGGAAGATAGATCACGAATAAAGTAAAAATTCTTTTTTTTTTCAGATTTGATCTGTATAGGTGTGTTTTTACTTTGGGATAAATATAAAATACTGTTTTGTTAAAAAAAGGTCCTTTGACATCAAAAATATTACCGTTAAGTTAATAGCCCAAAATCAAGCCCTTTGTCTTGTATCAAGAAAACATAAAAAGGTTTAAACCTTAGAGTATAGACCAGAAACTAAAGAGTGAGCCTATCAGTGTATGAACCGTGAGCACTAGTATGAACTAGTTTTATCGTAAATTTTGTATCAAGACGGAGCGCGCCGTTTTAATAAAACTATCTAAAACCCTAATATTATCCTAACAATGTCGAAACCATCGATATTTTCGCATATAAGTCTATTATTGCTCGAAAAATAACTTTAAATCAGTGTACTAGATACAGACAAAAAGTGCTCTCGCTTGGCACGAAGGAAAACTAGCGATACTATCGGTCCATAGTTATCTATAGTCTAAGGTTCAGACAAAAACAAAAAATTGTAGCTATTCGATAACGTATTGAATGGAATATATTTATCTTCATAAGGATATAGGTATTAACTGGAAGTTAGTGTTTACATAGCTAGTGTATACCTAAACAAATTAGGTACCACAAACTTGCATCCGTTGTTGCAAGATAAAAAAATATCTGTTTATCCATTTTCCCCCTTCCTGTGTACTAACAGATAACTCTCAAAAAACCCAACAATCTATTATAATTTGTACATAAACTCATATCACTAATTCAATGGGTTTTCTGAACTGTATATACAAAATAAATAATATCATGTAGTACCTCTATAATATGTGTTATGTGTCGTCTTCTTTTCGATTCGATGGCAATATTAAGTTGATGATGGTGTGGATGTAGTAGTAGTAGTGGGCCACTTCAACTACAGCGTTATTGGCGAGCATAAGATCTTCCAAAGTGCAGGTTTCCGGACAGATTGGGCACTCTAGCAGGTGTTGCATTGTCTGGTCGGGACGGCCGCACTCACACCGGATATCTGAGGGGTCTATGATCCTCCATTTTGCCAGATTATGTTTGCAGCGACCTACCTGGGTATATAGTGGTCTGGTGGTGGGTTCTGTTCTTCCCAGATCTTACATCTTGATCTAGATGGGGTTTCTTTGCTGGCCTGTGTTTTTTTTAAGTCTACCCGGTCTGTTGTGTGTATAACTTTATTATACGACTACAAGTGGGGTATGGAGTTTCTGGCCGGTTCTGCTCCATAGGAATGACACATTGGAATCTGCACCTAGAGGCATTTAACGTTTTAAAAGAGTTTTTAAAGGCCAACTTAAAGTAAACAATTTTGAAACTATAAAACAGGAGAATAAAAGACTAAATAGTCATCTTTACTATGGTACTTAGATAGGTATTAAGTATTTTTATGTAAATAGGACGTCCTAAGTCGACCTAGGCCGACATTCATTGGTCTAGTCGAATTTGAAGTTGTATCATAGGCTTACTAAGGTTTTTATAATGTTTAAGCTATAAAACCTGTGACTGTCTTAGTGATCACAAAAGGTTCATACCTCAATGCTCAATGTACCCACACTCATTTTTTATCTCCTAAAATTCTATATATTTTGTGGTGCACAATAAAGAACATTCCATCCATCTATTATATTTCTATCCACTGGAAGGAAGCGGGAAATGGGAGAGCATATTTGGTGGCTTTAATTTGTAACTTCTACAATCTCAATAATAAACTTTTAACCTATCGCGCTGCATGTTTATAGTAATATTATAAAACGGGGATTAGCGCGTACATGCATAAATACCTTTAGGGCTTGGCGTTTCGACCGGGTTACACAGGCCGTGGTCGCAAGCAGACTCTGTCTGCTGCAGCAGACTCTAATATTACTATATACAATCTCAATTTTCTGCTAAGTGGCTTAATACGATACTGCATATTATTATTATCTTTTATTTTATCCAACGTGTTTAACGACTTCTGTCAAGATGACCTCGAAAAGGCAGGAGTGCCTTTATTACTCATACTGCATGATTTCACATTATGTCAATTGTAAAAATGAGGCCAATAATAGTATGAATGCTATTTCGAAACCAATCGAGGTATGGAACCAAATAAATTGACAATTGAGTCACTGGTCCTATTTTAGATTTAAAATAAAACATACCTCTTCAGTTCTGTACCACTTAGATTTTTCTAACTACATTCCTACATTCATTAAATAATATTTCAGAAAACTGGTTTTAAATTCATAATTACATAGATGTTTCTTTTTTAAAAAAATTTATAAGTTATTCAGTATTTATAGTTCTATTTATTTAAATTCCCATGTTTAAATCATACCCTAATTTCCTCCTTACTATTAGCCCTAATCCTCTTCAAATTTTTTAAAAGGTGCATCACTATTCTTTGATGAACGTTAATTATCGATAAGACAAATTACATCACTACCTCGCTATAGAGCTTGAAGTGGAATTGGGAGTGTCCGTCATTATCAACAAGATTATATCATCACTATTAATGAATTATGAACTTTATACGTCTATCGTTAGTTACAAGTCTTTATAAGATACAATTGCAAAGATTAGACAATTACGAAACACTTTATCATTAGTAAATTTTAAAAAAAATACAGCCGAATTGAGAACCTCCTCCTTTTTTGAAGTCGGTTGAAAATATAATACAATACTAATCTAATCTACATTTAGGATTTTTGTTCTCTCAGTCTTTCTACTATTATTTAAGTGATCAGAGTTTAACGACGAATAAAACAATGTAAGACTCATATCACAACGCAAGCCGCACCCTTGCACCAAGGTTAAAAATTACGATTAAAATGTAGGTGCGCCTTTATCAACGATAACGTTGACAATAAACTTTATAATAATACGAAATTGATTACTAATCAACAATAAAGCTACATTAATTTGTCGTAAAGTAGAACGTCGATAACAATCCTGCAGTTATCGCTGCATTTTAACTTAAAATGCTGTTAACTGATGCTATAACGTTTAACCTGAAATTAAACCTCGTTATTTATTGCAACACGATAAGATACAGAAACTGCACCTACAGTTTTAATATAACAACGCTGTGTGACCTTTGGAGTAGGCAGACAAGATTTTAGTCAAAAATGTGAACATGCCAAAAAATATTACAATAGGTAATAGGGGCAAAAGTTAGTGGCCGATCCACGAACATCGAAATATCAAACTCAATGTTTCTTCTTAAAGATATATACCTATGTTACTTCTACAGAGAGATGTTGCATAACATACCTGCCTGATATGTATATTGGCCGCTGAGGCCCGTCGCGTATTATAAATAATAGTAACGTAAATGTTATCCCCCCGTCCCTAGACCAAGGTGGCCCGAGCCGGCCAAACTAGCAATAAAAATATGTCCCTAAATAAGAAAAACTTAGATCCAGCCATCCCTTGTTGTTTTGCCTTATTAAGATTGTTAGCAACGCACTAAGTCGGGGTCCGAACCCCGCAGGGGGTGCCCTTAGTGGACGTTGCTGACGTAGTTAGTTTTTCCTATTGCTCTGGCTGGAGGCCTTAAGGTCCTCAGGCTTCAGTCCTCGCGCTCAGGCTAACTGCAAAGATCTCTACAATAAAAAAAAC
Source organism: Autographa pulchrina (assembly GCA_905475315.1). NCBI lineage: Eukaryota > Metazoa > Arthropoda > Insecta > Lepidoptera > Noctuidae > Autographa > Autographa pulchrina. The sequence goes on from FR997764.1 coordinate 1,328,466, forward strand.
ACAAGCTACTTTCAACGGGCAATCTAAACAATAAATACATTTACGAATTACAATGCAATTATTAAATTAACTGATGAAATTGCTTTATAATTGACGTGAGCAAAAACTTTATAAGGTCAAAAATTAAGGAAGGAAAGAAAAGTGCATTTAATAATTCAAGTTCTTCGTAAATCGGTCGGTAAATCCCTTCAAACCGCGTAATACGTGACTAGTTTCCAAAATACCTAAAAGTTGATTTACCTCCTACAAATAATTTAATGGCAGGTAAATAATATAATTGATGGTTTTAATTTCAGTCCCGCGGCTAACTAGGTACGTGAAAAGCACGTAAAGTTGATGCCATCTTCTACGGCCTAGTGCCTTTGTTGGGACGGTGTCAAGTCTCTTTAGGTTCAGGTAAATACGGTATTAAACATGGAACGACTGCCTATCTGACTTCCACAAGTCGGATAGGCAGTCGTTCTACTAAAATTCGTAGATGCTTAAATGTCGTTAAGACACAACCAGTCTCTAACAACGGATACTGCGTTACCTAGTAATAAATAAGTTGTGGAGGTCAGATAGAATAATAATAAACTACCTAAAGCTATGTTTAGTACCCCTAGTTATGGTGACAAAGCATAGTTTGTAAAAAGTTCACAAAATAATCCGACAGGGAAGAAAAGTAAAACAATGCAACAATAATTATGTATAACGTTTGCTTGCGGGATTTTTTGAATAAGTCAACGAGGTAAATCATGTAGAAAATATCTTATGCGTTGGTATCTGACGCACTGACAGGATAAATTGACAACTATTTATTCAATTGTTTGTTTATTCTACATCTTTCTTCGCATTATACTTAGAAGTTGGGATTATGTTTAGAACCATTTACGTATTCTACCAGTAAGAAACGAATAAACTAATAAACACATTCAGTTTTCAACTGTTTTAAGGCGTTTATAATTGCTTGCATTAATTAATAGCCATAAAGGGTGACTGGGTGACCCATAGGTACGTATGACCCATTGCAATATGGTCGGCGAACTGAACGGAGATGTGTATAATAGAAACCTTAGTCTAAATAAATTTCCAGCAAATTAGCTATTATGTAGTTTTGCTAGCAATTATTTATTTAAAAAACCAATCCAAATGTCCATTACCCAACATACAACAAAAGAAGACTGATAAAAGCATAAATATTAGATTAAGTTAATGTATTGCCTACATAGTATTTATGGTGGCCTAAGATAAAATAGTATACGACAAGTTAATGCCTCTTTATGCCAATCGAGAGTTGTAAATGTCAGGTGCGTTTGATAACCGTTTGTCGGCATGATAGCAAGCCGCGACTACCGGCCGAAGGTCTTTGATTACAGTTAGATTGTCATGTAAGGACACTTTCCTGGAATACTGGGACAGGCTTACAGAAAATGCTACTTTACTCTACATCTTGCTGTCGTCAGAACTGTAATTTTGGTAAGGATAAAGAGTTTCCTGCAGATTGATCTCCATAGAAATGTCATTTTGGAACTGTGCACCGTTTTTTATTTTAAATTTACTGCTATACTACTTACTACAACAGATGGACGGCGCGCGGCGTCGCCGAGGCAGGCCCAGGAAAAGGTGGCGGGATGACTTTGTCGCATACCGCGAGGGCTGTTTTGAGGTGGCGCGGGATTAGGTTGAATGGAAGGACTTGGGGGAGGCCTTTGCCCAGCAGTGGGACAGTACAGGCTAGGGAAAAAAAAAACTACTTACTACTAGATATAAAAACATTTGAATTATAATAATAATATTTGGTTCTAAACTAAAGTTAAATAAACTTGACACTAAACTGAACCCAAACAGTTTAGGACAGTTTTGCATCAATTATCAAGTGTGTGCACGTAGTAATGTATTTTCGAGCATGTTAACATTCAGAGCAGCGACATTTCTTTGAAGTTTTGTGTCGTTGGTAAAAAGCGGTCGAAGTACCGCTGCGCATGGTAATGTGGTCACTTGACAACTTTACCGAGACATGGGGACTGGTCGGGGCTCGGCGGGCTAAGAATAGATCTACTAACGACTGTTGCTAAGCCATCTTTGAACTGTTTTCTAGTCTAATGTGAGATATTGTAGTGACGATGTTTGCATCAGATTGTCAATGGCCTTAGTTTCGCTTGAAGTTCAAGTTGGTTATTTTTTCTTTACATTTTGCAACTAAAACGTGCTACGTCTAAGGTTTTTATATGGCCTTGTTAAGTGGATTATTTTTTCTATGCTTTGTAGTTTATTGAAAGGGAAATATTCTACCAGTAACTTACAAAATTACTGATTTACTAGCTGTACCCATGCAGGCATGCGTTGCAATGCAATTTTTTCTACCTAGCACCTGCCTACTACCTACCTACTACCACTTAGGGGTATGAAAAATAGATAGTAGCCGATTCTCAGACCTACTGAATATGCATATAAAATTTCATAAAAATCGGTCAAGCCGTTTCGGAGGAGTATGGTAACTAACATTGTGACACGAGAATTTTATATATAAGATTGAAATAATGTAAATATAGAGAACACTTCTCTCTAGCTATTAGACAGATATAACTGTTTGTTTAGATAATGAACAGACGCAGTTTTTCTGTGTCATGATTGAGACCAGCCTTAGTAAGCTTTGACACACATACGTAGAATTTAATTAACACACGACGTACTTATGATACGTTTAACAATGTACAGCAGCTCTGTGTTCGTTAGTCATTGCTTGCTTTAACTTCTTTGGATTCTTATTTTTCTTCGTTTGGTACGCAATAGTAATGTGCACATACACACATCAATTGGCCTTACCAGGACAAACTAGCAAATACAATAAAAAACTTAGATCCAGCCTTCTCTTAAGATTGCAAGGAACTCCCTAAGCCGAACTTCGACCCCTTCAGAGGGTCCTCTTAGTGAACGTTGCTAACTTAGCTAGTTTTTCTATTACTTTGGTTGGAAACCCTTACGATTTCGCCTTAAAGTTCGGTGAAGCGATCAAAGCCCACGCTCAGGTGCTTCAGAACACATAAAAAAGGTGATTATAAACAATTCCTTTTATAATATGTGTATATGTAATCATTGATTTGAATTTTGTTAAATTTGTATCTCTAGGCAGTTAAGAAAAGGGTCCACAGACAGGTGATTGTAAATATTTATAAGTAAGGACTGTATTAAAAGTTTGATCCACTCGAAACTTGTTGTTCTAAGTATTTCCCAGAGGTCATAATCATAACTGACGCAGAAAAGAGGTCAGTGGCGCACAAGACTTCAGAATATTATTATATTATAACTCAAAGAAGCTATGGGACAAATCTATAACAGCCACAAGAACGTCATCATATATAAAAACAGATGTAAATTCTCTATTATTTACCAAGCAATGACATCCGTGTTTCGTAAGATATTATTTATTTAATAATTAATTATGAACAATTATATCCACGCATGCAAAGCTGCCACTAAAGACGTAACGGATTTCTTTTGGAAATTGAAACCGCATTCTGATTCATTTAACCTTTGTTATTTGTATTATGTACTAAACGGAATTTACAACCTATAAACTGAGTTTTTCCTTATATTGAAAATACATATGTATATTTAATGTTTTAACAAAGTACTTTCGTATGCCTTTCTTTCTCTACCACCATAGTCATTCTCTGTTCCTTTTTACCAGGGTCTATCCGGAAATTATTTTTCGATAGTCTCTTGCTTTAGAACCCGTTTATATTTTGACAGTCTAGATTAGCCTGTGAAGAAGTTGATCTTGAGACCAAGTAGCATCAAGTTTTTTAAAGAAGTGAATTCAATCTTCGGGTATAGATGTACTCGTAATTGTCATTCAGGAAAAAGTTTGGAATCGACAACCGCCAACCCTCAAGTGACCAAGCCGACCATTTGTTCAGCTCTTCTCCATAAGAGAAGTGGCCTTTGCTCAGTAGTTGTTGATTATTATTTACCTGTAGTTGTAATTAGGTAATTCGAATTAAATGATTGCCTTCATAAAGGGCCAGTTTACCAGTTGTGTGCGACTGGGTCAAGGTGTTTGTATCCGACCATAATCTCGTCTGGTTTGAGAGCACGACCGTCATGCTGCTTCATGACAATTGTAATAGCCGCCTTATTTAGTACTCATAGATAAATTATATTACACTTACGAAACTAGGTCACGTCTTGTGCCTAGCTTATATTACTAGTAGGGACCTATATATGTTTTAACATGTACCTACTGTTAATCGTCATGATGCTTTGTATACCAGTACCTAAAACAATAAAGAAAATTTGAAGATAACATATACACAAAATAATACGACAGCTTGAGAGATCTCTGTCTCGATCCTTGCCCTAAAAATGATCTTGATTGCTAGAAGTAAGTTAAAGCTCCTTAATTTGTCAGGGACTAACTGGTTACATCTTACTACGTTTAAACTTTTTGTAGAACAATCAGATCACCAGATGGTCTGCTAACCAATTTGTCCAGTTGCTCATTGAAATCTCCAACACCAGAGCTTGAAAGTCCTTCGAAACAGTTTCAGAGTTCTAGCTAAGTGTTACTAACTCCTACTACTAGTAGAGAAGGCACTAAGAGCGGCGTGATCATTGATCACCCACCAAAAGCATGGCATGACCCGAGGTAGCACATAGCCTTGCAGATATAATTCTATATCATCAGTATTTCGCAAGAAAGCCAATCTAATCTTAAACGGATATTATTCAGAGATAACAACAAATTCGTGGATATTTCACGACGAATGCACGTAGTGAAGACAGTAACACCCACTCGACTTCCAAGGAGAAACTCTTGATAAACATCGATCGAGTTGAAGATTACCTTCACATAATAACATCGATTTACAAGTAGAACCTGTCTAAATATCAAAGACAATTAATAATTCATTGTAAATAATTATTGTAATTGAGGGGCTCGTGGCTAAGTGTAAGGAGGTCCCGACTGTCATACGATGATCTTTGGCAGTCGTTAAGTCAATTCAGACAACCAGTCTTACTATGGGATACTGCTTTACCCAGTAAAATGGGTTGTGGAGTCAGATAGGCAGTCGCTCCATGTAAAATACGATATTCAGCTGAATCCGGTAAGACTGGTAGCCTTTTTTTTTTTTTTGACCCGGTGGAAATCCTTCATGGACTACCTCCGCCTTGGGGAAGACGGAGGGGCGTGCCGGACTCCTACCGGCTAAAACCACCGGAGTGCTTCTCCGTTCCCTATTGCCGGGGACCAGGCGGGAACGCATTTAGCAATACTACCGCGAAAGACTGGTAGCCTATCCCAACATAGTTAGGAAAAGGTTTGGGATATGTAAATAATTATTGTAATTCTCACGTGTGAAACGATTTCGAACTTGTCACTTCCTGTGAAAAAAGATATTGTTAAACATGCTACGGAAATAATTATTAAATGTGGGTTTATATTATCATAACACAACGCTGAGAAATTAAACATGTGTCAACCGGCGCATGAGAGTAAAATATCATACGAAGATACTTGCATCATATGCATCATGCTTCTAACTTTGATAATATAATTAGGAAAGTTGCTTGATAGCTTATAAGCATTGTTTTCATCCGGCAACAAAGTAGCCCTTGCCATTGCCCACAGCGGGTGCGGCAGACAAAATCAATACAATTTGCAGCTTCCATAATAAAAAACAATTATTAGAAAATATGGCTGAGAAAAGGTTAATCATAGTATGCCTAGCGAGATTATATTAGTAATTGTAATCGATATCGTTTCTCGCCTAGACGGTAGCTTATATATTCCTTTTTATGAATTTTGCGGTCGATGGTAACGGTCTTAATGAAATCTTCGTTCGAATTTGGTTTTAATAAGGCCTCATCAACTTTTAATAAGGTACAATTACACTCAGACACTTCGAATTACTTTCTTTGTTTAGCCCGCGTTGCAGTAAGTAACCCACCATACGAACTCTGTGTGTGGTATACTGAATTCTTGCATGCATTGCGTAACTGTATCGTGTCATATTATTACACAGCATGCGTTCAAACACCTAAATTTATGTAAACATACAGACTAATTAGGTAGTCAACCACACGGAGCACATTTATAATATCGATAACTCATTTACTGCACTCTTTGAAAGCAAAAAGTTTGATAGTTTATTTTCCTCTGACTACTGCGGAGCGAGTATAAGACGCACTTGTAACCTACATAACATTAATGTTAAATAGTGCTAAATGCTAAAACAACAACCTGCTGCTCTTAAATTATAATTTAAAAACACCTAAACAGATACTTTTACAGTTTGCTCAGATTTAAATAAAACTGTGTTACGTGACATTATGCACGCGCGTACCTTACAGGATGACACAACGTGTTCCAGGGAACTATACATATTTTCATATTTTGTAAAAGCTGCAGTAAAGTTTGTCCGCATTTATTTTATTATTACTATTATATATATTTATTTTATTTTTGTTTTTGTATGATTCCTCCAAAAATAATGATAATTTGCGCTATATTTAGGCTGTTGGTACCAATTTCATGCGTAGGTACGTTTCAGGGATTCTGAAAGAAACTGAATGACCATTGGCATATTCTGAAATATTATTACAATTATGCCTTGGGTACATCTAAAAACCCGTTATTACGCGCTGGTTTTCAGACTTTCTAGACTGCCTTCCAAAAACTCGCGATGGATACGTAATATACGCATACAAGAAGCTGTTAGTTTTATAGTTATAAGAGGATACGTTGATAGTCTTTTGAAATCAATCAGAATCAGGATCGCCTTAAACAAAATACATTTTGTAAAATACCCAGTATTTATAAAAAACTATTTACTGTTGGACCAATTTCAATTCTAATACAATGCCAATTTAAAGTTGTTATTCATTTCCGCACAAACAACACGCAGACATAAACAAATAAATAAATTTAAAAAATAAAAAAACCCGACTGCATAAAAAACACTTTAAATAAAAACTGAAAAGTAAAAAACAAGTTCAATAAGTCTAGAAGTGTAGATAGCAATGTTATTAGTACAAAAATTTAATAATCAACACACAATCAATCTAATGAGAAACATAATTAATTGACTGTCACAGTCGGGACCCATAATGAATGATTTTAGTCTAGCTTATTTAATGGGTCCCTTCTTGGCAGTCGGGTAACAAATACAGTGTTATTTAAAGAAAACCGTAGCATTAAACTAATTTTGCATCAAATTGCAATTAAAAATTAATTGAAGAATAAGGGCACTGTTCAGTAGAATTAGAAATGATTTTCAAATGCATTATTTTTCGCTTGAGCAACACCACATCCTTTAAAACTTAAGGTGTTTCAGAATAACTTGTTAAGTACAACCTTTACAGTTTCTTTTACTATCGTAAGTCTTGTGACCCCCTAGCTAGTTCATAAGTGGTACTATAATGATCATTGCGCGAATATGTTTCTATATCAATGGTATTTAGAGCTGTAACTCAACACAGGAATGATAAGATTAATTAATCTTGAACCATTAGCCTTTGACCGACATATCATGAGCCAAGTGTCCGCTTCCTACGCTCTCGTATCAATAACGTTATTTATGATCTTTGTCAAGACTTCATTATTGATATATCTACCTACATATTGAACTACCTACCTGCTAAATTTTGTAGTTATGTTCTGTATATACTACATACGTTCTGCTGTCTACCGAGAACTAATGAGTACCCAAAATCAAAATCAAAATCAAAATATTTTTATTTCAAGTAGGCCTTTTTAAGCTCTTTTAAAACGTTAAATTACTGACTCTAGTTGCAGGTTCCAAAATGTCATTCCAATGGAGAAGAACCGGCAAGAAACTCCATAGGTTACTCTTTTAAAAAAAAGGTTAACATCAATGTAAAAAATACAATTATATATAAAAAAATATACAAATATGCGACAACAGCGTAAATAGCAAAATGTTAGTTTATTGTAAATGATAACATCCAAAATGGAAGAAAAATGAAAAGGGACACGCAACAAATTTACATTGTTGTCACATTTACAAAGGTCGCCTATGCGAAAAGAATGAGAATAATAAAAAAAGACTAAACTCAATAATTAAAAAAGAAAAAACAAATATCTAATTAAATAGCTTTACATACAAAAGATATGTAGTCCTAACTAAACCCTAACAGGAATTACCCTATTTGGTTACAGTTATAGAGTTCCTTGCCGTCTCGTGAAAGATTTAGCTGAAATATAATATTTTCTATCCCAAAGTATGTTTACTTTGAAATAAAATATGTTTGATTTTAGTTTTATTGCATTTTTGTCGTTATTTAACATTGGAGTAGAATTCGCGTGAAATGGGAAATAAGTGAGCCTAGTTATGCACTCTTCTATTCTATCAGTATATTCAAGACAAAGATCCCTCAAATCCCATCATCCCTTTCAAAGTTCTACTACTGAGCAAACCACCAAGCATAAATTTACACTATTTATTATAATTTATGCATCAAAATATTATTGATTGATGGTAAGATTGGGTAGTTATTTAGCAACATTGATTAAATACATAATTTCCTTACTCCTGAACTAGTTATTGTTATCTGTTAATTTATTGACCCTTCGTCAACAAAGTAAATCATATTTTTAAGCTTAAAATGAAAATTAATTCAACCTTTTTCCTTATTAGTGATGTAACCACGCTTATGATAAGAGGAATCGTGTTAACTATTTACTGTGCATTACTATGTATGTGCCTGTATTGATTAACAAGAGGAAAATAGATTTTAATACACAGGTATAAATAAATAGTAGTAAACGCGATTTCTTAAATCATAAGGATAGATCACTGGTAAGGAAAATGTTCTATTAGGTACTTAATTTCCATTTTGAGCATAAAAATATGTTTTGATTGATTATACAATGTGCCAAAAATAATCAAATCTTTCAGGATAGATACTTGTGTCCAATATACCTAGTAATTATAAACAATATGTATAAAAAATGACATTACAAACGGTTACGTAGTTTAAAGATTGGTGATGTAAATCTGAGCTCAAGTTATACACCACATTACAAAATGCCCAAACCGCAAGTCAGCAATGTTGCACAACATATTTGTAGACAGCAGTACGATGACATGCTCGATTAACAATCCATTTATTCATTTTAGTAATTTCATATTAAATAAAAGATGGGTTATCCGGCACAACCGCGTAAGGAAGAAGGCTATAATACGTTAAAGTGATTCTCGCGAGCGGCCGAAGTAAACCGGACTGACAACGTCGTGTGATCGTGTCGCCCTCGGCCCTTTCCCGTTACATTGCATACTTGATTACCATTTCACGGACATGCTCTCTCCGAAACCAAGTGATGTAATCCGTAGACAAGTACTATTTAATTAAGCGGCTGTACGGCCCACCGTGAGCATTATCACCATTCGTCGACAACGCTGAGATGCATAGCCCCTGGGTACGGCGTCACAGCTACCAGATGACGCCACGAAGGTAGAAATAGGGTCAGTGCTGTGTCGTTGATCCGAGTCTGCGACTGCGCGCGGGGCGAGAGGCGCACCCGCCCCGCGCCGCGCCCCGCGCCCCGCAGGCTTCACCCTCCTCGAGCGCCGCGGATCCCCACCGTGCAGCATTCCGCACTCGACGCGAGGGCGAAGCGCACGCCCTGCCCTATCCGATCGCGTACGACGCGCCGCGCGCTCGCGGCTAGACGACCGCCATGTTTGACGTTTTCGGCTCCGTGAAGGGGCTTCTCAAGCTCGACTCTGTGTGCATCGACAACAATGTGTTTCGTTTACATTACAAAGCCACCGTAATCATCCTGATTGCGTTCTCGCTGCTTGTCACTTCCCGGCAATACATCGGTGACCCCATCGACTGCATTGTCGACGAAATCCCGCTCGCCGTGATGGACACATACTGCTGGATATACTCAACTTTCACCATCCCGAACCGGCTGGTGGGCCGCGTCGGCAAGGACGTGGTGCAGGCCGGCGTGGCCTCTCACGTGGACGGCCAGGACGAGGTGAAGTACCACAAGTACTACCAGTGGGTGTGTTTTGTGTTGTTCTTCCAAGCCATCTTGTTCTATGTGCCGCGATACCTGTGGAAGACATGGGAAGGAGGCCGTATCAAGATGTTAGTGCTCGACCTCAATTGCCCCGTCGTAGGCGACGACTGTAAGGACAGCCGCAAGAAGCTTCTCGTGGACTACTTCCATACAAACCTGCATACTCAAAACTTTTACGCGTTCCGCTTCTTTATATGCGAAGTTTTGAACTTCATCAATGTTGTCGGCCAGATCTTCTTCATGGACTTCTTCTTGGACGGCGAGTTCTCCACCTACGGCAGCGACGTAGTCAGCTTCACCGAAATGGAGCCTGAAGAGCGTGTCGACCCGATGGCAAGAGTGTTTCCTAAAGTAACCAAGTGCACCTTCCACAAATATGGTCCCTCGGGTACCGTGCAGAAGTTTGACGGCCTGTGTGTGCTGCCCCTGAACATCGTCAACGAGAAGATCTACGTATTCCTGTGGTTCTGGTTTATGATTCTGTCGATCCTGAGCGGCATCTCGCTGATTTACCGCATGGCTGTTGTGGCCGGCCCCCGCGTGCGCCTGTACCTGCTGCGCGCGCGCAGCCGCCTGGCCCCGCAAGCCCAGGTAGAGCAGGTGGCGCGCGAGCTGCAGATCGGCGACTGGTTCGTGCTCTACCAACTCGGCAAGAACATCGATCCTCTCATCTATAAGGAGTTGATGGGCGAGCTGGCCGAGAAGTTCGAAGGGAAGGACACTGTGTAGTCCGTCGGGGCGTGTGAAGCGGCTAGTGGACTTTGGGTCGTCCGTGTGACGTGTTAATAGTGATCGAGGGCCCGGTTCGCGTGGCGGGCGCTACCTGCGCTGCGCCCGCGCCGCGGACCGGGCGGGGCGCGCCGCGCACAAAGAGCGCCGGGAGCGGCTGCACGCCGACATTCCATAGCCACGGCCAGCGCGGGGAACGACCTCCGCCGGCCCGCACTCCTTGTATTCCAGAACCGCTTTCAAACACTTCAACGCTACCGACATTTGAATAGGTGATATGACTCTTCCAGACGCAACACTTTGACTGAGACGCGCCTCACACGGCGCGCGTGCATTTAGCGTAACGTTATTGGGGCATGTTTATACTAGTAGTCGTAGATGTAGTTAGATCTCGTGCCTTCGTTTTTGTATTTTGTATTATTTGTGTGCGAGTGTATCATGTTGAAGGAACGTCTCATTGTGATATGTAATTAATATTAATCTAAATTAAGTGACTAGCGTGTACGAAATAGAACGTGTGGACGGCTACACGATACGATATTGTATAAAGCAATAATAAAGCTAAAATGTAATAAAACGTAACTGAACTATTAATTGTAAGTTAAAGGCTAAGTATACAAAATGAAAGTCGACAATATTATACTATATACTTACTGTAATTCGTACTGATTTGTATTAAACTTTTATACATGATAAAATCGATAAATACCTACGATTATGGTTGATATTTTCTGAATATATTTACTGCCACATAAGTTTTGTATTATTTTGATAAGAACACCTCATTATAAATGATGAATCAACTAATCTTAAAGATAACAATAACAAACTGCTTTGTTCAGCTAACAGCAAGCATGCTCGTCACGACACAAAGCAAGCAAGCAAGTAACATGCAAGTAAGACCGAAGACGCAACAATGGGCACTAGTAACGCCATCTCACAGTTACTTGAAATACTACCATTGTCCATCTCTCAACAGATGGCGCTTTAAGAGTAATGTTGCACCGTCGTCGTTACCCTTCCTATAACTTGGTCACCCATGTGGTCTCGGGGAAGGATAAATAAATAAGAATAAACCAATAATATTATTCTCGAATATTATATGCGGGCCACACATGTAAAAGTAAAGATATTTCAAGTCTGCCGTTCCAATAACGTATCTTGCAAAGCAAAATGACGTGTACAATTTTAACAGTCAAATTGCTTACTTGTATTGAATTAGTAACTTGACAGAATAAAACATTGTATTTGTTCAAAATATTATATAATACGGCAGAATTGCGCAAATACAATGTATCTTTATGTGTGTAGCCGGCGCTAATTTTGAGACTGATGGATATACCTACATAGAATTAACCAGTAAGTTAAAACGTTAATGAACTTACGTAATTACACAATAGTAAAGTTTGTATATATCTACGCTTAATTTATTTACTTTTCTAAGACATGGTCCCATTATTGTTATGGTCATTAACTTCATCTAACATTAAATATGTTTCAAAGTTAATTAATAGACAGCAATAAGTCGATCGATCGAATAATTATCACATTAGCGTGAGTAATTAATGTGAACTAACATTGTTATTGGAAGTGGTGACGTATAGAAACATTCTAGTAACCTACACACTGATGACTGATATCGCGTAATGTTAAACATGTGTTTTTACGTAACGTTCGCTGATCCATTAAACTAGGCAGCTGTAATAATGAAGTAGGTGTGTCCTATTGTGTAGTAACTTACTAGTTTTGAAAATGGACACGTTAATGTTGAAATATCACGTCATGCAACGCTTATTCCAGACATCAGTCTCGTGCCGACCAATTTGACCTTTTTAAATGGTTTTATTAACCTAAAATGACAGCTCTTACGAGGGATTTTAATTAATACGGTGTGACTACACCGCATAAAAATGTTAGAATATTCTTTGCATGTAACGTAGGTACCTATTTATAAATCTACACTTCCAAATAGGAAGTTCACACAAAAATACGGCTTATATAAATTGCTTGATTTGTTAGTTTCATTAATAGCCAAAAAGGAAGTAAAGTGGTAAAAAAAAACAAAAAAGGTCTTGAAGTTACAATACACTGGTATACAAGCAGAGAATAGTGCGACGTGTGAAATATTTCACTTGGCCATTTGTTTGGTGTCGGTCGTGACTCGTGATGTTTGGCGTCGCCCGCGCCTGCGCACAAGCTGTTCCGGGAAGTCTGCGCTTACCTGGCTAGAACAAACGGCTGAACCCCCGCAGCCCGCTGCCGCGCCGGCGACAAGACACGTACACAAAAATGTACCTGTTCTCATTATACACCATATTTCATAGGTCCTCTTACAACGCTTAAAGTGTTTTGTAGGAGATAATATTATTGTTATTCAATAGTAAGTACAACCTATAAGCATTTCGCTGCATTGCATATAAACATAATTTGCATTTTTAATGACGTAGTATACTGGTGTTCCCTTTGTTGTGGTTGGGGTTTTCTGATCATTCATTTATTTAATAGACGTCTGTTGGGTTTCAACACATTACATGTATACCCCAGTAATCCTATTCAACAATAATATTGCAACTTGCAACATTTGATTGATTGCAAATTATTTATTATGATAGTTATCAAAACCTAGGTTAGATGTATTAAAAAAACAATTAACAAAGACCTAACCTACTTAATATGTAGAGTATCTGCGGAAAGAGATCCGTAGTGGAGGAAAATGGGACTAACATTATAATAACATTAAACTCGTCCTTTACAACTATTATGAACATAATTATATCTGAAATATTACGTTATAACGTAATTTATATTATAAGGTAAAGTCGCATTACATATGCATATTAATAATATGCACACAGTCTAACGGTCCTTATTAGTGAAAACTTTTTGCTGGTAAAAACAATATACTGTTAGGTAACAGTAATTTCTCTAAGGGTAACAGGTCGAAATTCTACGTTTACACAGGCTACAATGAATGTAAAACCTCTTTGCATTACACAAAGAGCATTTAACAAGTAACACGATGACGGACGATAAAACTCATTAATTAGACGCGTGACCTTGGTACCACATGACTTCCCATACGAATTGTGTCTATTGTCGACGAGAAATATTCGTACTTAGTTAATAATTTTAAATAGTTCCCCATTACAGGGTAGCAACCAGTTTAGATGGTCAAAGGGACACGGCGAGAAAAACTGCACCTCTTCTGTGTGCTGTGATAGCAGTGTTTGATTAGACATAAGTGTTAAAATAACGATATTAACGCAAAATTGTTGGACACGGAGTAGGAGGATAGGTTTTGTGACCTGACCGGATGCGACTTGCCGACGATCCTCTTCTCCAGAGCCCTTTGATGTGACGATCCACGTGGCCGCGTGGTCCTTGACGAGTCGGATATATTTCTTTCATAAAGACTATCATTGCCCTCATCATATAGGGAACAGTCTAAACAATAAGTTTATTAGGTAGTCAAAGAAAGTATCTAACTGATGAAGACAAGGCGTTCTGTTTAGTGGAGATAAAAATCTCCAGACTAAACAGAACGCAAACCGAAATCAGAACTTTGAATTCAGTCACTATTTGCAACTTGCCTATCGCGGGCCTGTGGGTAGAATTTTCTAATGAAATAAGTAGTCAGTTCTTTTTGCATTTTTTATATGTGTACACAAACAGGATAAATAAATTAATTAATTATTCCCGTGGAAAGTTCCACCTCGGAACATAGTTTATTAGTCTCATAATATTAGCGAGACATTTTGTGTGACAAAAGTTTTGGTCAAATCAGTTACCAATGCTAATGACCCCGACGGAATAAATTATAAGCATGTTCGAGACCATTGTATAACATTAATTGCACAATATTACAACAACACAAATATTATGGTTATAAACTAAGTAGCATTAATAATATAAGTATTAAGAGCGAGTAAAATACTGTCAAAAGTAGGAGCGTATTTAGCAGATTTTCTATTCTCTTAAAAATATAAGAGCTTATGACAAAACATAGATTTGGTAATGGGCAGCTTTGTGTCGTCGCTGTTAGGAAAAGAGGCGGAAATCAGCATTTAACATACAGGAAAACCATACTTAGGTACCAGATAATCAAACATCCATGTTGGTAAAAAGTTAAAAACATAAAAACAGAATTTAATACAGTACCCACCTAAGTTGGTATTTCTTAGCTTTGGCCCGTGTAGATGATTGTAGATGTCGGCAAACGTGTCAAAAAGTAACCTATGTCCTTTCTTGGACTTCAATCTAATTGCATACCAAATGTTGTGGTTTAGCCGTAATTGCGTAACAGACGGGAAAGCGCATAGGTATATCATTTACTAGGGTTGTTATGTAAGTTGTAGGTAATTTGATATAACATTAACAAGCCCTACCGCGCAATATTTGCCAATGCCTGGGCCTCGATTCAGCTATTTAAGATTTGCTTGAGTTGACCGAATGACCTGCTTCATTTGGTCATATTTAAGATACGATAATTATTATTGGCATTCTGCCAACTGTCATTACGATCATTCTCTTCGAGAGTTCAATAAGATTTTATTGTAGGCTTATCTAAATACGAAAATTAGGCACAATGACAAGTACACTGACCGACCACTGACATGCATTTAAAATAGCTGAATCGAGGCCCTGGCTCATACCAGTCCCACAAGATAAACCTGGTGCTCACAGTCTGCCCATATCAGTGCAAATGTTTCTGAACTGCAAAAGTTGCTACGTGACGATTTCATAAACAACTGTGTGCACCGTACGTACCTAAGCTCCTGCAATCGGTGCGCTGAGTTGACAAAACATTGTAATTCTAGCCGTTATAGACGCCGTGGAAAAATTGACGATCACGCAAGAGTTTGTTATTTAAAGCAAGCAAGTATATTGATATAAAGCACTGATATTTAATGATGACTCTCTGGTTTTATCAAAATCTAACTTACGCTCGGAGGTCGGTTTTTCAGAGAAAAAGTAATCTACCCTTACACCTACCCTTTGTCGGTCTGACTGTTTGCTTTGGTATGGCAAGCTTGTATCTCAATAAGCCACAAGTACGTACTATGTGTAAAATTTTGCACAAGCTACTTTTTGCAGCTATAACCAAACGACCGAAACGCACGCGGGCAAAGTCACGTGCAAAAGTTAATCCTGTAAAGTTTCGCTTAATTAGGTCATTAACCGCCAATAAATAATGAGTGTAATACTTGTACACTCATAACTACTCATAATTCTTATCATAATACACATTGAATTCACTATAAATTTATCACTGTTTTCTCTTATCAATCATCGGAATTATGTGTCTATTAGCTTTTGCTGGTTGTGTTATTTGAGGAAATAGAGTAGGTAGCTACCTATTATATAATGTTTGCATAACAAGTGCACTAGATGCATCACTAGGTTTCTAGTCCAAACATTGCGGCCCTAGGCACTGCTTTAGAAGACATTAAATGATTTACCCAAGCGCCCGATCGCATAGTGTAGAAAAATATTAATGACTTAATGTTTGAGAATAATAAAACATATCTACTGAGGGCCGAATAAGGACTGCTATGGCCATTTTAAGTCGCTCTCTAAATCTCACATGCTGTCACTGTCAATTTACGGTGTAAAGTAGCTACAAAAATACAATTAAGTATGAACATATTTAAGCTGTTGAGAAGATAGTTATTACCTATTAATTGCGTTTTGTTCCTAATCGTGCGCTCATTGAGACTTCACACTTACTAGTGCTACTGGATACGTTAATGAGTTGTGACTTGTGCAGGACTGAAAGGCATCACCCTATGTAAAATACTGGTAAGTATTCAGTTGAAACCGGTGAGACCGGAAGCAGGCCCCAACATAGCTTAAAAATATCCTGGGGCCCGAGTCCAGTCACTATTTTAAGTCAGTGAGTGGCGCTGGCGGGTTAATAAATGTTCCAGATAAGAACAGTCCCTTGCAATCCTACAATGACCACAGTGGCAAGTAGGTGTACATTTGTCATTAAACTAAAATTATCTGAATACGAAAATTAGGCACAAAAACAAGTGCACTGGAACGTTTATTAACCCGCCACTCACTGACTTAAAATAGTGGACTCGGGCCCCAGAAGGGGCTGTTTTAAAATGGCCTGTTTTACCTACGACACTACGTCATTATACTGTGAAGAGAACCGGGCACGACAGATACATCAATAACAATATCTTTGGTTGATGTCTGTCAGCTGGTGATACTAATTAAAGATATTTAATGCTTGTTTAACGAGCTGTCGACACGAGAAATGTTGACATAACATCACAGGATACAAACGTAATAAAACGAGATACAGATTTTATTGCTGTTATGATTCAACTCTGAATACGCATCACAGCAAAGAAGGTAGCTTTATTGATATCATACTTAGATAATAGATTCCTCATACGATTTAAATATTTTGACACGTTTTAATAGGAATTTTAACCGCTCTCAAAAGTCCTTTAGGTATGTACAGAATTGTTTATAAATAAGTACCTAAGTACGCGATATACTTGTTTTTCATTCACTACATCTAGTACTCGTCACCGGTACCTACAGTATAATCAAAAGCTGCTTTTACACAGTGACACTTTTTGCAAAAGCTTTATAACGTTTGTTCACTATGTGCTACATTGTTTGATGAATGGTGTTTTGCAAGTCCCAATATTGGAAACTTGTGTAAGTGAAAACCTGGCACAAACGTAGGTAATTATAAAAGTACCTATATTCAAAAAGAAAGGTACAACTATGGGTACCGCTTTATGTAATGTCGAGTACTAGTACCTACAAGTTTTATTTAGTAGATGAGTATCTAAAAATAACCAGCTAACATTCAATTGTGCTACCACGTAATAAATTATCAATCGACATTGAAGAACCAACCCGTTAAAATTTCGATATATAAATGAATGTGTCCTAGATAAGGGACACGTGCTGATATGACCCGCATCACGCATGCCTTGCTGAACAGCGAACATGATAATAATATGTACGGCAATCGATTCACGGCTTTAATGATTCTCGTGATAATGGGCCGACCTTCACGTAATCGCAAGTAAATCAAGACAAACAAGTATAAACTATATTACAACATTGTACCCAAATAATGATCGTTACTTTAAAATAAATTAATTAAATTAATATTTTAAAGTGGCAATACTATTTAGTTCAGTAGTACCAAAACACTAATACATTTTTTGTTTTAATATTTTTAAATCGCTTTCTCATCGTTATGAATATGTGTGAACTTATAGAACCATCATGGCAAATAGTTGGCATTCATTGGCCCGGTGTTCTTAGAAATGTTGGCTAGTTATTTACTTAAAAATATGGCAACATTAAACCCATTAAATAACCATAGATTTATAGATTTGATCAACTGTCGAATGAAGACTGCATTTGTTTCGTTCATTTTCATTTCCATTCATTCATTTCAAAGTTAGCCTTCTTGAGGTGCAGTTCGATTTCGTTTGGTATGTCATGAAATAATTTGGGAATACCGAATATTAGTCAAGAAATTAATGTATGTTTTTAAAGTGAACCAACTTACCTTTCGTTCGGTTTCAAGAAGCATAAAACCAATTAGTGATCATGGAGATTACAACCGATGAAACTGATCATGTCCGTGAAAACGGTGACATATTCTTTCACCGCTTGAAAGATCTGACTGATGAAGAAAAACAACGTCTTGAAGCTCAGAATTCGCGCATAATACCAGACACTAAAGCTGCCCGATTAGAAAAAGAAGCGAAGCGGCATTGGGATATATTTTACAAGAGAAATGAGACGAAATTCTTTAAGGACCGGCATTGGACCACACGTGAGTTTCAAGAGCTTATAAATTTTAAAGCCGATGAGAGAATAACGTTCTTAGAGTTAGGTTGTGGCGTAGGCAACATGGTATTCCCGCTGGTTCAAGAGGGCTTCTCGAATTTTTATTTCTACGCATGCGATTTTTCTCCACGTGCTGTCGAGTTTGTGAAATCAAACAGTTTATACGACGAAAGCCGCATGAAAGCATTTTGCGCCGACCTAACAACTGACAACTTATTCGAGAACATTGAAGAGGGTTGCGTCGACATCGCTAGTCTAATCTTCGTTTTGTCTGCAATCCACCCTGAGGCGTGGTCTAAAGTGGCACGGGTAGCTTACCGGTCGCTTCGCCCTGGGGGAGTGCTGTTATTTCGAGACTATGGCCGCTACGATATGGCACAGCTTCGGTTCAAACCGGGCCACAAGATTGCTGACAACTTTTATATGAGACAAGATGGTACTAGGTTAGTTTCATTTGTAAACTGAAACACGTGTTATTCATGTCATTATATTATTATTTCATCTTACTAACGTAATGGTGTTTTCCATTCACAGGAGCTATTACTACACGGAGGAGGAACTACAGAAGCTGTTTACTGAAGCGGGCTTTGAGATCATGATGAACACATATGTGCAGAGAAGAACTGTCAACTTCAAGGAAGGAATAGATGTGCCTCGCATATTTGTTCAAGGGAAATATAGAAAACCCTGCAATGGTAAGCATTAATAAATAATAAATCATTATCTGCCGAGCCTTTTTCCCAAACTATGTTGGGGTCGCCTACCAGTCTTACCGAATTCAGCTGAATACCATATTTTACATGGAGCAACTTAATAAATAATTATATTCTTTATCATTCTTACTTGGATTTCATTTAAATTATTTGTGACTGGCTGATTGAGCATCTGGAAAGAAATTTACTTAATGATGAAAAGTGCTAACCATTGAAAAACCATGATCTTGCATGTATATTAGCTCTATCTGAACCAACAACTCTGAAGTATATTTCTATTGCAACCTTCTACCCTTTTATATCAACTGTTTATTATTGTTCTAGATTGAGAGTAATACCTATTCAATTTTGCTGTGCTTTTCATGAGTCCATTTGGTAAGTCTATATACTGTAATTTTACTCCATCATCTTCAAAAATCCTATTTCTTCTATCTCATGGTCCTTACATGTAGATAATTAACATTACTGTGGAGATAAGATTTGCATAATAATGCAATAAATCTGACCAAAACATGGCATTACTAACCTCTTTAACATAACCTCCTTAACAGCATGATGAAAGAGCAGTGCAGCTGAAAACCTTCAGTTGACTCATGACGGGCTATCTTATAGACTAGGGCACATTCTGTTCTCTTTTAATGACTAGTTTAATCTTTGTGGTTAGTTTTTGCATACTAACTTTTTATCTTTCTAAATTGCAGCTTAGGGCAGCCTGTTGTGAGGCCTGATGCATAGCCAAATTGCTTTTAAAGCATACTGACTCCTGAACTTTACCATATAAAGTGTAACTTTGTTGATAAGTGATATAATATGAATTGTTATTGTTTAAGGTACTTACCAAGGTAGAGCGGACCAGAATGGTAAGTTCATTCAATTAAATAAGTAATGCAGTTAATCTTATTGTTTAAATGATGAGACCATAGTTCATCTGAAGTCTTTGATGTATAACATTATTTGTCTTTCGCTCCTATCTGATATTATCACATATATTAACAGTAACTTATGGCAAATACACAGATTTACAGTTCAATTTTGTATTTCAGGTTAAACAAATTATCCTAACATTTCAATATCCATGCAGTAAGGAGGAAAGGTTAAAAAATGGTAAGTAGATAACCCACTATCAAAGCTTTCTTAATTCTACACCAAGTAAATGAAGAGAAAAGTTAATTCCCTAATACTGATTAATGGACATTTAAATGACCATTTAAAACAATATTTAATGATGAGACCATAGTTCATCTGATTGCCTTGATGTACACACATTTATGTCTTTCGCTCCTATCTGACTATAACACATGATAATCCATTCCATAACAAACACGAATCATCATCCTAATGATAGCTATTATTATTTTCAGAACTGAAATGCTATGTTAACTTTTATGGAGGATGCTTTCAATGAGGTAAGATATTGCATATTTCATACAATCAAAAATGTACACACACTTATTTAAGTAATGTCATTGCTAAACTAGTAATTAAGTCTATAATGATGAATCCAGATAGGGACATCTGATTATAATGCTGTTAACATAACTATCTCAACTGAATAATTAAATAATAAACATTTTATTTGTGTCTTTCATAATATTCATACTAATTATAAATGTTTTGTTACAGAATACCATCAATTACTATTGAAAATAGTGGTTCTTATCTCAAATGTAAGTTTATCAATGGTTTTATTATAAATTTTTAACTAAAACAAATACTTAAGATTTTTACAATGATGACTCGACCTTCAGGTCTCCCTCAACAGAGAGAACCCATAACACCATGTTGACCACAATACACGTCTGAGTTTTAATTTAAATAACATTTTCAACTTAATATTGTCTGTAGAAAATTCTTGTAACACTCGACTTTTTTCACAGATGGATTGTTGGCTGTTTGGAATTCTGGTTTAGCATCACATCTAATGTAAGCATATTTACAGATATTTAATTAAGGCTGATTATTTCTTGTCCCACTGCTGGCCAAGGCCTTCCTGTTCCATGCTTTTCTGCTTTGAGCAAGGATGAGCCAGTACTTACCCAAATGAATTAATTTTAAATGATGAATCCAGATAGGGACATCTTACACATAATGCTGTTAACATAACTATCTCAACTGATCACATATATGAATAAAATACCAGTTATTATTTCAGAATCATATATTAACATAAAATCTCTTTCAGGGCTAATCTCTTTCAGGGCTTGAAACTCGGAAGTAGTTGTTTTAAAGGTGCAGAACAGACAATCAAGACTAAAAGAAAAAGGTTTGTTATGTTTAAAATCTTTTAAACATAACATAACATACCATCACGCCTGTATCCCCGAAGGGTTAGGCAGAGGTGGACCCATGTACACCCACAGTTCGCCGGTATGTTTAGGTCCCATGTAATAGGGGGCGAGCCTATTGCCACTAACCGGGCACAAATCCAAACTCCGACCTGCTACTGAGAATTCCATAGAAAAACCCAATAACACCTTGGCCGACTTGGGAATCGAACCCAAGACCTCTAGCGTAGCAGTTGCGCTTAGCGCCACTAGGCCAACGAGGCAGTCTAGTCTAGTCTTAAAATCTTTTATTTAATGAAAAATAGATAGTAACTAAACATACATGTGATGTATTACTTTTTAGTCATGTTTCATAATTAATATTTTCGATGATGACTCGACCTTCAGGTCTCCCTCAACAGAGAGAACCCAAAACACCATGTTGACCACAATACACGTCTGAGTTTTAACTTCATCACTATATTTACAATGTTCCAAAGAAACAACATTCAACATGCTTTTATTTTATTCTAGGTACTATCAAGGTGTGTGACTGGCTTGCTTCTGGTGGCCATTCATGTAAGTTTAATATTACTTTAATAATCGGTGAAATGTAATTTAATACCTAATTATTTACTTGAAATGCGTTATAAATTCCCTCCCGTACCTGACGGTTTTGATTACATGTATTTAAAAGTAATTTCTTACTATGATGACCCGACCTTCAGGTCTCCCTCAACAGAGAGAACCCAAACCACCATGTTGACCAAAACACACGTCTGAGTTATACAATATAACTGCTATTGATTTATTCTTATAATTATGTGTAATTTTAATCATTCTTATTTCTTGCTTCAGGTGTTGACACTTAAGAAACAATGAAAAGGCGCGACGGTCGTGTCGCGATGCTTCGCTGTCGTAATTACCTTTGATGAGAAAAGTAAGTTTAATTTACAATAAAAGTTATTTAATTTGTAGATGTCTAAAAATTAACATCAGGTGCCTATTGGTTAGATTAATAAGATTGAATTATAATGTATGTCCCGTAACTTGATTAGAATACGATCATTTGAGTAATTCTGGAACACGGGACAAATATTGACGTGGTCAAAACTGCCGGCTACGGCGCCTACGTCGTCACTCCGGTTATATAGACACACTACAATTATTTATCAAGTCCTCTTCTTTTATTGTTATCAACTAACTTAATTTTCATGCAGCAGAGGTTAATTCTTATGTTTTTATTTCAGGATGTGTACACCTTGCCATCGGATCGGAAAGCGGTAGGCGAATCGAAGCGGTTCTGAAGTCTATTTATTACATCTTTCATTTATTATCCTTAGGGTGCTGTCGTTTTTATTTTTATATTGTGTTGACGTTGATAAGCGCTACTTTGTAGCCTAAGTCAAATAAAGAATTTTGAAATTTTGAATTTTTTTAATTTATCATGGTAGACATATTATTTGAAATAACGTTGCTTTTCTGAAAGGTACAGAATAAAATTTAATTGAATCTACTTAGTTGTTTTGTTTTAAACCCACAACAACCATACCCGATAACGCTACACCTTCATTAACTAATTAATTGCAAGAAAACTAGAATCTGTTAATGAACAGTAGTCAGTAACTCATTTTTAACTAGCCGTGCCCCGGGTTTCACTCGCGTGAGTACCTAGACCCCGTATCCGATGTTTTTAGTTATTTTTGTTGTTACGAGGCGGTGACAAAAAAATCATAGGTCCTGATTCCTGAAAATCACTGTGCGTTTGAAAGCTCGAGTAGCCTTTCTCTAAATTCATATGAAAGTATTTACATACTTTGTTGACGGGAGTTTCACTCAAAGATAATCAGCTAATGTTATGATACAAGGAATAGCTCATTTTCAGAGAACGCTATAATATAATAGTTTATAGCACAACAATATCGCTTACTTTACATTAATTTAGAACAAGTTCACATTAGCTATAACATTATGTAACCTACATAAATGTATATTTAGCGTATGCTTTATGCCATTAAAGTATTGTCGGAAGAGCAATAAACTAAGGCTACTTTCATCAATGGGCTAAGTAGGTAGGTACTAACGTGGGGCACAGCTAGTAGAATATAGAGAATGGATTGAAATAGGTGTGGTTTTCGGGACCGGATCCCACTTTAATGAGAATCGCGTCAGGTGGCTTCCTATTCACATGACCCTAGCCTAGGCAGCCACCGCTATTGCCTAAAAAGCCTCGCGATCATTTTAAATAACACACAGGTTTTTGTTCTGCTTATTATAGAAAAAGCGATTTGACTAAAGCTCCATACAAATATAACCACCAAATAATATTAATTTTCTATCACTACCATCTACAGATATGTCATGGAAATAGACCTTTAATCTAGTGTCTATTCCTAGAAAACCTATAAAGCACTTCATGATAATCCAGATATGAAATTTTAAGGATTGAAATGGACTAAAATAAAACAAGTGGTAGATCTTACAAAATATTTTACATTTATTACTTTGTTAGCATACATAACCCTATAAGAAGAACTTTCTCCTGGACGTCTCGAGCTGGTGCCTCCTGCCCGCGATGATCCACTCGTAGTCTCCGCGCTTGGAGTCGAAGGTGCCTTGCTGCAGGGAGACCAGCTTCAGCGTGAACCGAGGGCCCAACTCGCACAGCTTAGCTCGCTTGCCGTCTGATGTGAACTCGTACCTAGCAACAAATGATGTTCAATATTTTATAACACATTTGCAGCATATGGTAAGATCACAAAATGGTATAGATTAATTGGTATCATTACATAGCTGTGGGTACCAGGTAACTGATGTTATGTTATTATTTCAACACAAATAAAAAAAATCATGATGCCTAAAGAGTAGTCAATTCACTACCATCCTTTTCTAGGGCACATTTCCAGTCGACAGTGATGTGGACGGATTTTTAGATGCTATATTTTAGGTGTTATTAAGCAAATTGTTTCTTGTCTTTATCTTAAGTTGGTATATAATTACTAGCTGTACCCGGCATGCGTTGCAATGCAATTTTTTCTACCTAGCACCTGCCTTGGTAGGTAACCAACTACCACTTAGGGGTATGAAAAATAGATAGTAGCCGATTCTCAGACCTACTGAATATGCATATAAAATTTCATAAAAATCGGTCAAGTCGTTTTGGAGGAGTATGGTAACTAACATTGTGACATGAGAATTTTATATATAAGATAGATGAAATATTTTTTTATTAATTCACTATGCACACGAGGAAGTCGTGTCTTTAAACCG
Organism: Autographa pulchrina; assembly: GCA_905475315.1. Classification (NCBI taxonomy): domain Eukaryota; kingdom Metazoa; phylum Arthropoda; class Insecta; order Lepidoptera; family Noctuidae; genus Autographa; species Autographa pulchrina. Next base: position 1,353,311 of record FR997764.1, read on the forward strand.
TTCCCATTATGTACTAATTACAAGTGAACTCACCGATGGTGTCTAAAGAATATGTAGTCGCGTTGGTTGTGGAAGGTGACGGCGCGGCGGCCGCGGAACTGCGGCTCGTAGTGGAAGAGCGCGCCCAGCATGCGGCCCACCGTCATGCCCAGACGGGTGCTGAAGTTATTCAGGATTACCTGCCAATCCAGTTTCATATTAATTAGGCCTCTTACAAAGGATATTATGTAGGTACTTTTTAACGCACTAACCCCCGGTTTCTGTAAGGTTGATTTCTGCTAATGACTGTAATTGGTTGAAAGACTAAAAACCAATCAGTGCTAAGAATGAAATTTGACATGAGACTCACTAATTTACAGGTTTATCAATGTTTCAGTAACTGAGAGTTAATTTCACTTTCCCATTTCCAATTAGGCAGTAATGTCGCATACATTTAGTTAGGAAGATGGATGTGTTAGCGTCTGTATTTTATATTACACCTTTTTATTTATTATCTGGCAACACTTTACTTCGCAAGCTTCAGTTTTTATGAACTGGCAACGCCGAATCGCTCTTATTGGTCCGCGCATATCTAACCAATCAGAGCGAGGCACGCGTTATGGCGGGAGTTTGGAGTTGTGGGGGTAATCATGCCGGTTATTCGGGTCATTCTATCGTCGAGCGGGCTCTAGTGAACATCAAAGGAAATAGTGTACGCGTTTACTTGGTGTTAATTTTAAGGTAATAATGTATTTAACCTTACGCTGTTTTTACTGTGAAATATTTAATATTATGAAATAAATAACATGTTTTCTGAACCCATTATGGAGTCTTTTCTTTACATTTCAGAAGTGGGATCAGCGGATTTTAACTCGTAGAAAAAAAAAAATGTTTTGAAATACGACAGTTTAAACCCATCCGTTAATCCCGTCCACGCTTATTAGATTTTTTCTTTTTATCCTTTTGCTCACACTCGTGACAAACATTGTAAAGGAAAAGCTCCATAAAGTGTTTTAATGTGATAAACAACGATAGTCACGTAAGTACCATTTTAATTTATTGGAAATTCAAAAGACTATAATTGTCACAAGACACGCCATCATGTTTAAGATACCTAATTCACGAAACTGCTATGCCGTGTTTTACTTACAAAGTTTATAAATACCCTCTATAAAGCATGCCATTTTTGCCAAAACGACACTGGAAATACGATGCATTCGTTTTTCATTGTTAGGTTATGTTTAAAATCGTCATGTGGTGGTTTGTTGCATCTTGCCGAGGCACTCCTACGGAGATGTAACGGACTATTTTAAGCATGTATCCCATTTTGCCGGGGCGACACTCTGGAGATGGGATGCATACTTTTTTAATTGTTAGGTTATGTTTAAAATCGTCATGTGGTGGTTTGTTGCATCTTGCCGAGGCACTCCTACGGAGATGTAACGGACTATTTTAAGCATGCACCCCATTTTGCCGGGGCGACACTCTGGAGATGGGATGCATACTTTTTTAATTGTTAGGTTATGTTTAAAATCGTCATGTGGTGGTTTGTTGCATCTTGCCGAGGCACTCCTACGGAGATGTAACGGACTATTTTAAGCATGTATCCCATATTGCCAGGGCAACTCTCTGGATATGTGGTACATACTTTCCTTATACACATAATACAACTATTGACTTGATTAATTACGTTGAGCATATTATATATTGCCAGGGTACTCTCGTGGATATATAATGTGTTTTAAAGCAGGTATTTCATTTCGCCAGGGCTACACTCTGGAAATGCTATGCTTGCTTGGGCGATGAATATTTTACTTTGATCATGAATTAATCTTCTTACCACCATAATAATATCATTAAACTGAAGTTAAATACATTAATCTTAATCACAATTACAGATAATGGATTCATCGCCTACGGGCAGTGGTAATGGACGTCGCTGCAATAACGAGGATGAGCCGATAAGTTTGGATCGTAACGAGGGTCCACGGCGGACTCCGCAGCGACGCCAAATTCGTAAAAGCGAGGGAGCGGAAGGGAGTCTGGATATCAGGCAAGTCCGTAAACGCTTAATAAGTAATTCTGATAATGAGAGCGAGGGAGCGGAAGGGAGTCTGAATATCAGGCAAGTCCGTAAACGCTTAATAAGTAATTCTGATAACGAGAGTGAGGGAGCGGAAGGGAGTCTGGTAGGAGACAGGCAAAGCCGCAAGCACTCTCTTTTAAAGCCAAACTATAATAAAAATGTTAACAACCGGCGATCAAGAAGAGACGGTAGCGAACGAAATCGTAGCAGGGACCGACCTTATAACCGTCGTAGAAGGGACCGATATCGCGACGATCCTGTCGATAAAGGTCGTGATAGAACTCGACTTCGTGATGATTCTAGTGATTATTATCGTAGTAGGAAACGGTTTCGTGACAATTCGTCTGATGATAAAATCCAAGTCACGAGGGTAGGACGACGTCGTCATCGCAGCAGTAGCAGTGATAGCTATGATACTCCTATTAGACGCTTATTGAAGCGAGGACGAACTCGTTCTCCCTCATGTCGTACAAAATGTGAATTAGCGGAAGTTGAGATGCCTGATGCCACTCATAGCATCTTAAATAAATTCCTGAATGTCCTCAACAATGTGAAGGGACAATCGACCTCTAAGCTTTCTTTAACAAACGTGATTCCGGAATTCGATCCTTTATCTACCGAACAAACTATAGTAACGTGGTTAACTAAAGTCGAGGAAGCCGCGGAGATTTATAATTGGGATGAACGCGAAACAATTCATTTTGCTCTACCAAAACTCGTTGGACTTGCTCAGACATGGTATAAAGGCCTGAGCACGATGCTTTACTCGTGGACAGAATGGAAAAGGAAGCTTATTGAGTCTTTTCCCTGTAGGTACGACTATGCGGAACTACTAACTCAGATGTTGGCCAAGCGTGTGCGTTACGGCGAATCCCTTGAACAATATTACTACGCAAAGATAAATCTCCTGAACCGATGTGGTATCGTAGGTCGAAAAGCAGTCGATTGCTTATTACACGGCGTAGACGATAGGGCGGTGCGGATAGGAGCACAAGCGGCTAGGTTTCGTGGACCCGAAGATGTGCTTGGATATTTTAAAACTGTTAAGCCAGCCACTAGTAGGGAAACCGCGGATAGGTCCGGGCAAGATAAAAGGAACTCTTTGTCAAATAACAATCGGAACAAATCTGACGCGAATAAGAGGTCTACTTTTGTCATTAAGTGTCACAATTGTAATGATGAAGGACACAAGAGTTTTAAATGCAATAAACCCCTAACAAAATGCACTCTTTGTAACCGCGAAGGTCATTTAGATTTGTATTGTAGATCTAAGCGGCACGCTATCCAAAACACTGAACGTCCTAGTAGTGAAGTTAAGGATGAAAAGCAGGTTGCTCTAGTAGACTATTCAGATAATACTAATCAGAAGTACGTCCTCGAAATATTTGTAAATGACCAGCCGATCAATTGTCAAATAGACTTAGGGAGCCAGTGTACCTTGGTTAGGGAATCAGAAGCAAAGCGTTTGAAGCTGAATACAAGCCTGGACGAATTACCAGTCTTGCGAGGTATAGGTGGCTTTCACATAGAACCACTGGGAAAATGTAATGCCGACGTAACTGTCCAAGGGATAAAAGAGAATATAGAGATTCTCATTGTTGAAGACGCCGCTTTGAAACACCCAGCCCTCTTGGGTCATACGTTTACAGAAAAACCCGGTATTACTATCATAAAGACCCCTAACGAAGTAGTGTTCGAACAGGATTTCCATCAGAAGATATTCCTCATGACTCAAGGTGACGTAGTAATTGCTCCAAAACAATTAACTATGATACCTGTGAAGTCACGAACTAATCTTACCGGTTTCGTGTATGTGAACGGCTCCGTTAGAGGCACCACAGGTAAAGAACACTATTTACTCCCGGGCGAGTATAAATTACACGGTGGTTTTGGTAACTTGCTGCTACAAAACGTCTCTGGTAGTTCGGTCAGTCTAAAACAGGGGTCTTTACTGACACGTGCTATCCCTACCATGAACGAACAAAATGTATACTCAGTAACTTTCGATGATAAATCCCTGGATGAGTCCGTACAGTGCGGTAACACCATCACTTCAGAGCAGAAACTCGAGCTCCAAAGGTTATTATCGAAATTCAAAGACTGTTTTTCCTCTGGTCTTAAAGATCTCGGTTTCACAATTGCAACAGAAATGGTCATAGAGCTTAACGATGCAGAGCCAGTGGTATACAGGCCATATCGTATGTCCTACGGCGAAAGAGCGCTGGTCAGAGATATGGTTCAGGAGATGATGGATGCGGGCATTGTAACCGAATCCACTTCGCCATATGCGAGTCCAATCGTACTGGTGAAGAAAAAAACCGGAGAGAAACGCTTGTGCGTAGATTATAGAGCTTTAAATAAACGCACAAAAAAGGATCACTATCCCTTACCTCTAATAGACGACCAGCTCGATAGGCTCGCAGGTAATAAACTGTTCATATCATTGGATCTAGCGTCCGGCTATTACCAAATTCCTATCGAAAAGAATTCGCAAGATAAAACCGCATTTGTGACGCCCGATGGCCAGTTTCAGTATACACGAATGCCTTTTGGATTGGTAAATGCACCATCTGTTTTCCAACGAACGATCAATAAGATCCTCTCTGAAGCGAAAATAAAGTACGCTCTCGTCTATATGGATGATATTTTGATCCCAGCACGGTCTTTTGACGAAGGTCTTTGTAGGCTTGAAGAAGTACTTTCCCTTTTAAAACAGGGTGGTCTTACTCTTAAATTATCCAAATGCAACTTTTTCATGGATAGCATCGAATTTTTGGGTTTCCAAATTAATGCTGATGGTATTAAACCCGGCGAAAGGAAAACCGAAGCCGTTTCGAAGTTTCGTACACCCAGAAGCCAACGTGAACTACAGCAATTCATCGGCTTGGCAAGCTTCTTTAGAAGGTCTTCTGGAAGTGGGGGTCTGAACAAGTGAATGCGTTCGAAACAATTAAGGCAACGCTGGTACAGAGGCCCTTGCTCGCTCTTTATGACCCAACACGCGAAACGGAGGTACATACAGACGCTAGTAAGCACGGGATAGGAGGAATTCTATTGCAGAAAGATGATGCTGGTCATTTGAGGCCAGTCTCATATTTTAGTAGGAAAACTACTCCCGATGAACAAAAGCTCCACTCATTTGAGTTGGAGACGCTGGCCGTTGTATCCTCCCTCAACAGATTCCGTGTATATCTGATAGGTGTTCCATTTAAAATACTGACAGATTGTAACGCGCTGCGAACGACTCTATCAAAAAGAGATCTTATACCTCGCATAGCGCGTTGGTGGGTTCAATTTCAGGAATTTAACTGCGAGATCGAATATCGCCCTGGGTGTCGTATGTCCCATGCGGATGCACTGAGTAGGAATCCGGTAGGGGAAGCTAAGGACGAGTCGCACGTATTAGACGTTCTAACAGTAGGTACGGATGATTGGATAGCTACGGTACAGAGTAGTGATGACGAAATAGCACGTATTAGAGAGATTTTGAAAGACCCTAAATCGGACCAGGTGCTAGATGTTATAAAAAATTATAAATTGAAAAACGGTAAAGTTTATCGAATTGTAGGTAAGGAAGTAAATGATTTAAGGTGGGTGGTACCTAAGGGGGTAAGGTGGCAGATAGCCAAAATAAACCACGATGACCTAGGCCACTTCGGTTTTGACAAGACCTTTGCGCGAATTCAGCAAATCTATTGGTTCCCCAAAATGCGCCGGTTTATAAAAAAATATATCAAGTCTTGTTTAGAATGTGCACGGAGTAAGGACCATACAGGGAAAGTTCAAGGCGAACTACATCCGATCCCTAAAGTTGAAACTCCATTTCATACAATTCACGCGGACCATCTAGGACCATTTGTGAAGAGCAAAAAGGGCAACTGCTACCTATTAGTAATTGTGGATGGGTTCACGAAATTCATAAATATAAAGCCAGTCAGAAACACTAAAAGTTCTACCTCAATAAAAGCCCTTAAAGAGCATATTACTTACTTTGGGGCACCGTCTAGACTGATAACCGATAGAGGGACTTCTTTTACCAGTAACAGCTTTCGCGCATTTGTCCAAACCATGGGTATCAAGCACATACTTAATGCTGTGGCCACACCCCGAGCAAACGGACAATGCGAACGTTACAATCGGACAATCTTAAGTGCACTCACCTCTAAAACGGACAATAAAGATGATAAGAACTGGGATGAGTATATTCCGGAAATACAGATCGGTTTGAACACTACTGTCCACAAGACGACTGGCAAAAGCCCTTCGGAACTACTTCTTGGTTTTAACATACGTAGTGGCTCCGAAAATGCTCTAAGCGATATTATAGACGATGTTAGAGAATTTTCCACAGATGATTTGGGCCAGGTACGATCCAAAGCAGGTACACGCATTGCCGAACAACAGGTTAAAGACAAAATCCGATATGATACTAGACATAAGCGCGCTTACAAATATAACTTGGGCGATTTAGTTAGCATAAAGCGAGATGTGCCAAGCGATGGCAAATCGAGAAAACTAGCGGCAAAATTTCAGGGTCCATACCGAATTTTGAAAGTACTGCCTAACGATAGGTTTTTAATAGAAGATACGCCGTTAACCCACAATCATGGCCAACGTCGATACGAAAATGTAATAGCGATAGATAGAATTAAGCCGTGGCTCGCTTTCGATCGGAATTATGACTCTACAGAATCTGAGTCCGAAGATAATGCTAATCAGGACTGTAATGAACGTACCAATTAGTACCTACCACATACTAACGATAGTACATCTAGGTTGGAATAAATTGATTTAGGAAATGTAATAAATAATCCAATATTTAATAAAGTAAAGTATGTACTTACAACGCATTAATGTAATATTTAAGACAATATTATTGGAATTAATAACATCATGTTGTTTATAGCTATATTATTATTATGCTTACTATGAAAATAAGTGTTAGTTAATGTCATATTTTGATTTAAGATGAATCCCCGGTGGTTAAATATAAAGCTGTCAACTAGGTTATCAAAATAAAATTGCTTTTAGATTATGTAGTTAAATCTGATGGACCTTATATATTAAGATTATAATATTAGTACTAATTATTATTATAAGATGGCGATGTTACCATGATTTATGATTGTATAACTTTAACTAGATTCCAAGGTTAATAGTGTACTAGAGTTATGTATGTACTAGAGTTTGTCGTACTTACATTATGTATGGAATCTACCCCTGTAAGACTTTATTTAATTTAACTTGTAACTTAAAATAGAATTTTACATGTAAATGTTACTTTTTTTTGTGTCGCGAAGGGACTCGCTTTTCGCAGGATGGCCGAGCTGTTAGCGTCTGTATTTTATATTACACCTTTTTATTTATTATCTGGCAACACTTTACTTCGCAAGCTTCAGTTTTTATGAACTGGCAACGCCGAATCGCTCTTATTGGTCCGCGCATATCTAACCAATCAGAGCGAGGCACGCGTTATGGCGGGAGTTTGGAGTTGTGGGGGTAATCATGCCGGTTATTCGGGTCATTCTATCGTCGAGCGGGCTCTAGTGAACATCAAAGGAAATAGTGTACGCGTTTACTTGGTGTTAATTTTAAGGTAATAATGTATTTAACCTTACGCTGTTTTTACTGTGAAATATTTAATATTATGAAATAAATAACATGTTTTCTGAACCCATTATGGAGTCTTTTCTTTACAGATGGTTAGCTAAAAAATTGTTTCATTTAGTTCATTTTTTAGGGTCAAGGAACCCCATATTTATAAATTGAATCTTGAAATTCCCTGTATACAAGTGAGCATGCATGGTTATCAGTAGTAGTCTCTTACTTCCCAACATAAGAAGTTGGCTATTAATAGCAACAGACAAGGACAGGCTAAACTAAACAAATAATATAACACAATTAACATACCTCAGGTCTATGGTTAGTAATTTCTTTGTAATCTTTCCTAAGTTCTGGTGTGATTTTGCAGCTTGAAAGGCGGAAGTGTGCAGTGGGTCCGTTGGGCAGGTGGATCAACAGGAAGCCATTGGGCTGCTTCTGATTCTCATTCACAATAATAACATCAGTCACTTGTTCACTTATTGCTGAATTGACAATGCGCTTTACAGATGACCTGTGAAGTGACAGTAATGTAATGTAGGTGAGCTTAATCAATTATCTTAACCCCAAAAGCTTAAATGCAACTTAACTTTAAACCATTCCTAAATATCTAGCTGTTACAACTTTAAAGTTTGAGGCGAAAGAGAGCTTGAGACTTAACAGAACTTATTATTCAGTTATAACTGTTATAAAATTTAAAGTACTGAATTCATATATAACATTTATGTTATATATGAACATAATTGTTCATAAATGTTATATATGAATTCAGTACTTTAAATTTTGCAATTTATTTAAAAATAGGTACTAATAGACCCATACTTAATTAGTAGAAAAAGCGTCTGGATTAAATGATTTATATATTTTTACCATAATTAATTAAAAGTTAAACATACATTGATCCAAATGAAAAAAATATTGAATGAATACTTTCTCAAAATAACATATTGTACATAGAGGGTCAAAACATAGCAAATTTTAATAAGTAAAATATTGAATACAAAACGCAAGATGTGTCATCGATTTAGGTTGCTGGGCCATGATTTAATGATTTTAGTAACTAACTCGACACAACAACTTCTTTTTGTTGTCAATTGTTGTGTACAAAATAATTAAAATAATACTTATTATATCCTTGCAAGTTAGAGTAAAAGGTTAGAAAAAATAGGTAATATACAAAACTTCAGACTTACCTCTGCCTATACCTAGATATGGAGTTTGGTATGATTCTACAGAGCTCCTTGCCAAATATCCTAGTCTTATTGTGTGGATTGTCAGAGTATGTGATCAGTACTTTAGGCTCATAAGAATTCTCGTAGTAAGTCGACAATTCATCCAGTTCCATGTCCTTTTGTGCCTGGAAATAAAAAAATACATAGCGCAATTAAATGGAGTGTAGTGGAAACTAGGGATATTCCGATACTAGTAAATACGAGTAGGTACTCGATACTTTTGATTCGATACCAAGTATTTATAGCATCGAATCAATCTTGCGATACATACTCGGTATCGAAACAAAAGTACTTGGTATCAAATCGAATCAGCATCAAAATTAAAAAAAATATTCTGAACGCGTCCGACAGAATGAGAGAGCAAAATTCCTCTTGCTCATCGCGAGACGGCGTGTCTCTCGCTTGCGCGCGCCAGCCAGACGACTCACTCAGGCGAGCCGATTGCCGAACTCGTCCGACTTCACCCGAGCCCGATCCGAAAGCGAGAGAGCCGCCTGCCCGCCGGCCGCCATTTAAGTTGTCATTGTCAGTCAACGTAATTAATTGTCAAATGGTCCAGTTCAGATTTTATTAATAATATTGAACACAAGTGATTGTTCACGAGTATATTGATTGTAACCATCAGCTTATTATTACAACATCAGTTCCTAGCGAGTGCCTTTTTTCCAAAGCCGGTGCAACAATGTCTCAAACAAGGAACAGATTGTCTCCAAAATACCTCGAACAGTTACTGTTTTTGGGCAATCTTGATGTTAACGAGTTTTTTATTAAAAGTAGGTACTTAACGTGACGCAAAACGTTTATAATAATAGATTTTTTTTTCCTTCTTAATTTTGTTTTAATTATTGTCCTTCAACGTTAAAATTTTTACGTTAGTTTCTTTCAAATAAAAAAAGTGCTAAAAGTATCGATATCAGTAAGTATCGATACTTTAGGAGTATTTATTTAAGTAGTATCGAAAAATTATTTGAGTACTATCGAAATGAGTAGGTATCGATACTTTGATGGTATCGGAACATCCCTAGTGGAAACTTTTTGTATTAGTGTTGAACCCAAACTTAAACTCAACTTCTGTGAGACTATTGTGGTCATAATATTAATGAACCACTGCAACAATTTACCACCAATGAAGGTAAAAATATAACTGTCAACACATTCTAACCTCCAATTTCTCGTCGTCGTCAACATTTGCCAGCATAGTCTCATCCTTCTCACGGAGAGACTCCAGCGTGTGGGGCATCTTCTTCGGGACATCATCTCCTTCTTGTTTCTTTTCCAACTTGCGCCTAAAACACCACGATGTTACTACCAGTGGTAAAGTAAATAAACATAAATATTTTTTATACTGGTGCTCGTAAACTTACTTCTTTTTGTCCTTTCCGCGAGCCATTTTGTTTAATATATAGTTGTGCGAATTTACTCAATGTATTACCGCGCTAGTTTATTCAGTAAAAATAAAACTTTTTTAATTAATTATTTGTGTACGAATGTCACACTCACGCGGTGCTCTTCTTTAATTTGACATTGACGTTTAGTTCTGTACATATTCATAGACTATAAATATTACTTTACTCTGTGAAATGTGAATTTAAATTATTGAATGAACGAAATATTAAATAATACAGATAATATAATATTTACACACACATTCGGACAATAGTTTCAAAACTGTGCCGTTAGGTGTTCTTCAGACAGCAATAGCAGAAAATAGCAGATAGCATGCGCTCACCATAATTTTTTTTTTTTTTTTTTAGTAGCCTATACTACATCCCACTGCTGGGCAAAGGCCTCCCCCAAGTCCTTCCATTGGTCCTTGTCTCGCGCCACCTCGAACCAGTTCCTAAGGTAAATATCCAGGTCGTCTCGCCACCTTCTCCTGGGACTGCCTCGGCGGCGTAGAAGCCTTTGCCCAGCGGTCGCCGTGCATGCGGCTGACGTGACCCGCCCAATCCCATTTTAGCCTGGCAGCCTTTTTGCCTACGTCCGTTATACCTGTTCTGGAACGCAGCGTGGTGTTCCGGATTCGGTCTTGTCTCTTAACCATACATTTATGTAATATAATTTATAGCTAAGTGTGAACATATTCTAAATAAATGTACGGCGAGTGATGTTGTTGTGCTATGAACTATATGTTATAATATTATGTTTTATAGCTTTACTTCCATCTGAGACTAACTAGTTATCATTAACTTGCGCCACAAAATTCAAGGAGACGAGCGAGATTCAAGATAATAAATATAAACAAAACAAAATAAAAAAAGGCATGTCTCGGTGAAAATACAATTTATTTTCCATTCACTCCATTTTTCATTATTAGGTTATCACATCAGGTACAATAAATAATACGACACTTTAGCGGGTCATTATATTTAATTCAACTGAACATCTTGCCGGGCGAGCTCCAACAACATAGGGTCGTCGAAGAACTTGTTGATAGAGACGTCTTCACTGAGACCCTTGCGACGTCGTGTCTTGATCATGAACTCACGCGCTAGATGCGTAGCGGGCTGAGGTTCTAGCGGTCTGGAAAACACAAATAAATAATAAATAAATAAATAAGACACGTAAAATATACAATACATTTGATGTTAACCTAAGTAAAGGAGCGTTTCTCAATTCGACTGAATATTTGACTGTCACACGATGTTCTTTCAAATTATGTCCGTATTTTAATTATTTTAAATACGTACCTTATAACAATGCTCTTGTCGAGAGGATCACCGGGCACGATCTGCCAGTGATGGAACACCTGCAGGCAGAAGGCCTGGCCCTGCGTGTGCGTGCGCAGGTCCGTCTCGAAGCCGAACGAGTCGATCGCGGGCACGAACGCCTTGATCGTGTACAGCGGCGAGCCGGGCACGGGCGCGTCTTGGGTCACGTGACCTGCCGGACAAATACAAGCGTTAAATAACTGCGGTTTTGTTTTAGTAAGTTGTTTTAACAAGTTATTTTTCCTACGATAGTCGGTTTTGATCTTTTACCTAGGAAATTTTCAAGGTTACTTACTCTTACCCATTCAAACCACCGAGTGCATTTCCTTTAAACACCTAACTCAAGTATGTAATGTCCATCTAAAGCTATAATACAAATTGAAGTACATTCTACCTTGTAATAAGTAGTGTATAAGTCGGGCCACCTACCTCTCCTCTTGGCCAGTACTGTGTAGACGGCGGACACGCAGTCAGCCGGCGCTTGCACCTCCACAAACAGGTAGGGCTCCATCAGTCGCGGCGTCGCCATTAGGAAAGCAGAGTAGGCCACCTAGAACAAATATTATTACGTGTAAATAACACGGTAGCAAGATCATTTATAGTTAAGAGTTTAACCATCATGAATTTAATACAATCTGTCTTTCACAAGCGAATATGTCCGTGCCAAACTACTTCTTTACAAAGTACAAAATGAAGTCGTTTCCGCTGTCTGTTCACGTAGATCTTTTCAATAATACAGTCAACAGATTTCAATACAGTTTTCAGTAATAGACAAGTGATTCAAGAGGAAGGTGTATATTATGTAATTAATGGATATTTCATAGCACTTGTGCGAAGAGGGGGCGGGTCACTATTGGTTACACATATTGGTTATACAGGGTGTTAAGAAAACCCTGAGGATTTTTTTTAGGTTATATTATTTTTCATTTTCTTTTTCATTAATGGAATCAGATATCTATGCCTGACAATACCTTCACGGATCGGACAGGGTTTTTTTTACAACCTGTATAGTACCAATAGTAGTACACGATATCAGACTTGCGTGTTAGCTTTCGTTTTCAACTGAGTGCAGCTCTTGGACTGTCGTCTTTATATCGAAGCATTAAGGTTCACGTTAGCTACGTACCCTCCTGGCGGTGGGTATGATCTGTCCGCCGCCGCGGTGCAGCGGCTCCTGCGCGATGACGGCGTCCAGGATCTTGAACTTCACGTTGCGGATCGGCTCCTCGCACAGCGGACCCTCACGCGTACCCCATTGGAAACCTAGTCGCAGACAAGGAATTAATAAAAACTAAAATCAGTGAGAAAAAAAAGGAAAAGGTGTGGGTAATTATTAAAGTAAGATAATAGAGTAAAAGGAATCATTTTTATAAAAATATGATGCAATACTTACGTGTCACTTACTTGTCTACTGGCGGGACAATTAAGTTGTCCCGCCAGTAGACACAATAGTTAAACAATGGAAATGTTCATATGTGACTCACGGGATAGGGAAATGTTTAAGGGTGCCTCCAGATCTGGCAAATGTGCAACGAATAAGCAGCTCGCGAACAGTTCGCAAACTGGTCGCACCCTAACATATCTTCTCGATTAGAACTAAATAAAATAAACAAACTGACCTTGTACTATACTATCTTTAACGGAGGCCAGCAGATGCTTGTCGACCTCAGACGGTAGCGTGTCGTCCACGAGAATGTTGGGGCCGGTGGAGTCGGGACCGAAGGCCCAGATAGATCGCGCCGCTAACAAGTCCCAGTCGTACCTGATAACAAATCATTCATTGTAGAAAAAAACTATTTACTCGTAGGTAGGTAAGTAGGAAGACAGAAGGTATGTGGAAAGAGATCAAACTATCCACTTTCACCCATTGTTATCTAAAGCTTGCATTATATCTATGTATATTTTCGTGTACAAAATATAATCTGCAGAAATCAGTTACAATTGAATTTAGCACATATTATAATGGGCATAAGGTTTGTAATACAACGCACTTGGTCTGGAAGAACTCGCCGAGTCGCTTGCGGTCCCAGGTGACGCAGACGGCTCCGGCCTCGATGTCCTCGGCCAGGCCGCGCTCCAGCGGCTCCGCGATCATCGTCAGCTTGTTGCGCTTGTTCGGCGTCTCCGCGAAACACTTCAGCGACGACGTCTCTACGACTGTCTCGCAGAACGATACTACAGGGTCGGCCACTGGAAACAGGCGATATACTTACAACTGGATTCTCAAAGGCTGATCAACTTAATCCACCAGTGATTGGTTGACCGAAAAACTAACAGCCAATCACAGCGCTTGGCACAGGTTTACTTTTTTTGTGTTGATCAACGGTTCAGAAACCGGGGTTTACATACATAATATATAGATCGATCGCCGACTTACGGCGTATGTAATGGATTAGTTGGCGTCAATCGAATTTATTTTTATTTAATTGAGAACCCGCCTCGCTTCGTATTTACACTCGTTAAAACAGAGTATAACGTAATTTTTCTTCCAATGACAATTGGTGAATATGTTTAGCAATTATAATGAGCAGACTTCTAAAAGTTTAATGTGATAAGTGAAGAAGTGAAGTAATAAGTGATGATACCTTTGATATCGATCTCGGAGTACATGTTCCGCAGGTCGTGCATGACGCAGTCGAGGTAGAGCTCGCCGGTGCCGAGGATCACGTGCTCGCCCGACTCCTCCACTCGCGTCGACAGCAACGGGTACGACTTGTTCACCTGGTAAATATAACAATGTTACTGTCAAATTGTTTTAATAAGGACTGTACAATTTATACTATACATACATTAGGTTTAAAACATACACTATTTCGTTGGGAATATTATGACGTGTTTCGCTTATAGTTGTTAGTTTATGACATCAATTGAATATTGTAACTTAGCGACGCTTATAAAAACCAACGCCTATCGAGACCGACGCTTATACAGACCGACGCCTATTGAGACCGACGACTGTCAAGACCAACGCCTATCGAGACCGACGACTGTCGAGACCGACGCTTATAAAGACCGACGCCTATCGAGACCGACGACTGTCGAGACCGACGACTGTCGAGACCGACGACTGTCGAGACCGACGCTTATAAAGACCGACGCCTATCGAGAACGACGACTGTCAAGACCGACGCCTATCGAGACCGACGCCTGTCGAGACCGACGACTGTCGAGACCGACGCTTATAAAGACCGACGCCTATCGAGAACGACGACTGTCAAGACCGACGCCTATCGAGACCGACGCTTATAAAGACCGACGACTATCGAGACCGACGCTTATAAACACCGACGCCTGTCGAGACCGACGCTTATAAAGACCGACGACTATCGAGACCGACGACTGTCGAGACCGACGCTTATAAAGACCGACGCCTATTGTTAACGACGACTGTCAAGACCGACGCCTATCGAGACCGACGCTTATAAAGACCGACGACTATCGAGACCGACGACTGTCGAGACCGACGCCTATCGAGACCGACGCCTGTCGAGTCCGACGATTGTCGAGACCGACGCTTATAAAGACCGACGCCTATCGAGACCGACGACTGTCAAGACTGACGCCTATCGAGACCGACGACTGTCAAGACCGACGCTTATAAAGACCGACGCCTATCGAGAACGACGACTGTCGAGACCGACGCCTATCGAGACCGACGCCTGTCAAGACCGACGCTTATAAACACCGACGCCTGTCGAGACCGACGCTTATAAAGACCGACGACTATCGAGACCGACGCCTATGGAGACTGACGCCTATGGAGACCGACGCCTATCGAGACCGACGACTGTCGAGACCGACGCCTATCGAGACCGACGCCTGTCAAGACCGACGCCTATCGAGATCGACGCTTATAAAGACCGACGCCCAGCGAGACCGACGTTTATCGAGACCGACGCTTATAAATACCGACGCCTATCGACACCGACGACTGTCGAAGTTCGAAAAGGTACATGTACATGTTTCACAAATTTTCGATGAATTTTTATTAAGTTTTTGATGATCATCTTATTGCTATTGCCTTACCTTCCTCAATCCATCCAACATCTTCGGCAGCTCGGATGGGTTGACGGGTTCCACAGCGATCTTGACGACGGCCTGCGTGTTGAACCGCAGCGGTGTGAAGGTGTGCAGCTCGGCGTCCTCGTCGGCCGCCACCACGGTGCAGGTCTTCACGATGGGTTGGTCGATGCCCTCGATCAGCGCCCAACAACCCGCCGGCACGCGGTTTAATTCCACCTATATATAATAATATTAATTTCCTGGGACAACTCACACAAGGTCGTATCATCCCGAACTAAGCTGAGCTAGTACTATGGTGAGTTCGTAGGCTTTACTGCCAATTTCAATAACATATCCTAAGATTGTTTTCTACACTAGATATTGGAATTGGACGCAATTTGTATGACGCTTGATTAATAATAATAATTAGCGAGAGAAAAGAATTGAGAGCATATCAAAAAATAATTTTCCTCGGCGGCCATCTTGTAATTTTCGCGTATTATGTGGTAAGTTACAATATAGTTAGTAATAAGGTACCTTATATCTGGCCTCGTATATCCACAGCCGGCCGACGTTCATGATGCGCGAGTCCTCCTCGTCCTGCGTGCTGTAGTTCTCACCGAGCACGCGCACCGTCTGCCCCGCGTACAGAGTGCCCGACATTATGCGAGCTAACACCTAACACAAAGAGAAAGTATAAGTTAAAAAGAGATTAGGTAAGTTAAAAACAAATATTTAGCGCATTTTGGGTATAACTGCCGGCAAATAACTTGGCAAGAGTCATTAGATGCGCAGAAATCGTTTTTTAGGTCTATTTGGTGGTCAAGCGGGACGCGGTGTATGCGGTAGCGCCGATCCGAGCGCGCGATTGGTGCGTTAGTCGACCGAGTCGCCGATCCGAGCGCGCGATTGGTGCGTTAGTCGACCGAGTCGCCGATCCGAGCGCGCGATTGGTGCGTTCGTCGACCGAGTCGATTAGAGATTGGTGAGTCAGTCGAATATGCGCGGGTTTACCCCCACTACGTCAAAATCTTGCCAAGTTATTTGCCGTGAGTTATAATTGTTACCTATACACACATTTATTTATTAAAAAAAAAAAAAAACTTAAAATAAGCACGCCGCGGAACGTGTGCGAGTCTGTATAGTATAGTGTAACGAGTGTTCTTACCAGGAAGAAGGTGCAGTCATCGGTGGGGTACATCTTGGTGGTGTGCGCGACGAGGCGGCCGGACTGGTCGCAGGCGAGCATGTCGCGCGCGAGGGCGGCGTCGGGCCGCGCGGCGCCGCGGAACGTGTGCGAGTCTGTATAGTATAGTGTAACGAGTGTTCTTACCAGGAAGAAGGTGCAGTCATCGGTGGGGTACATCTTGGTGGTGTGCGCGACGAGGCGGCCGGACTGGTCGCAGGCGAGCATGTCGCGCGCGAGGGCGGCGTCGGGCCGCGCGGCGCCGCGGAACGTGTGCGAGTCTGTATAGTATAGTGTAACGAGTGTTCTTACCAGGAAGAAGGTGCAGTCATCGGTGGGGTACATCTTGGTGGTGTGCGCGACGAGGCGGCCGGACTGGTCGCAGGCGAGCATGTCGCGCGCGAGGGCGGCGTCGGGCCGCGCGGCGCCGCGGAACGTGTGCGAGTCTGTATAGTATAGTGTAACGAGTGTTCTTACCAGGAAGAAGGTGCAGTCATCGGTGGGGTACATCTTGGTGGTGTGCGCGACGAGGCGGCCGGACTGGTCGCAGGCGAGCATGTCGCGCGCGAGGGCGGCGTCGGGCCGCGCGGCGCCGCGGAACGTGTGCGAGTCTGTATAGTATAGTGTAACGAGTGTTCTTACCAGGAAGAAGGTGCAGTCATCGGTGGGGTACATCTTGGTGGTGTGCGCGACGAGGCGGCCGGACTGGTCGCAGGCGAGCATGTCGCGCGCGAGGGCGGCGTCGGGCCGCGCGGCGCCGCGGAACGTGTGCGAGTCTGTATAGTATAGTGTAACGAGTGTTCTTACCAGGAAGAAGGTGCAGTCATCGGTGGGGTACATCTTGGTGGTGTGCGCGACGAGGCGGCCGGACTGGTCGCAGGCGAGCATGTCGCGCGCGAGGGCGGCGTCGGGCCGCGCGGCGCCGCGGAACGTGTGCGAGTCTGTATAGTATAGTGTAACGAGTGTTCTTACCAGGAAGAAGGTGCAGTCATCGGTGGGGTACATCTTGGTGGTGTGCGCGACGAGGCGGCCGGACTGGTCGCAGGCGAGCATGTCGCGCGCGAGGGCGGCGTCGGGCCGCGCGGCGCCGCGGAACGTGTGCGAGTCTGTATAGTATAGTGTAACGAGTGTTCTTACCAGGAAGAAGGTGCAGTCATCGGTGGGGTACATCTTGGTGGTGTGCGCGACGAGGCGGCCGGACTGGTCGCAGGCGAGCATGTCGCGCGCGAGGGCGGCGTCGGGCCGCGCGGCGCCGCGGAACGTGTGCGAGTCTGTATAGTATAGTGTAACGAGTGTTC
The DNA here is from genome assembly GCA_905475315.1 of Autographa pulchrina. Classification (NCBI taxonomy): domain Eukaryota; kingdom Metazoa; phylum Arthropoda; class Insecta; order Lepidoptera; family Noctuidae; genus Autographa; species Autographa pulchrina. The sequence continues at coordinate 1,371,406 of FR997764.1, forward strand.
TTACCAGGAAGAAGGTGCAGTCATCGGTGGGGTACATCTTGGTGGTGTGCGCGACGAGGCGGCCGGACTGGTCGCAGGCGAGCATGTCGCGCGCGAGGGCGGCGTCGGGCCGCGCGGCGCCGCGGAACGTGTGCGAGTCTGTATAGTATAGTGTAACGAGTGTTCTTACCAGGAAGAAGGTGCAGTCATCGGTGGGGTACATCTTGGTGGTGTGCGCGACGAGGCGGCCGGACTGGTCGCAGGCGAGCATGTCGCGCGCGAGGGCGGCGTCGGGCCGCGCGGCGCCGCGGAACGTGTGCGAGTCTGTATAGTATAGTGTAACGAGTGTTCTTACCAGGAAGAAGGTGCAGTCATCGGTGGGGTACATCTTGGTGGTGTGCGCGACGAGGCGGCCGGACTGGTCGCAGGCGAGCATGTCGCGCGCGAGGGCGGCGTCGGGCCGCGCGGCGCCGCGGAACGTGTGCGAGTCTGTATAGTATAGTGTAACGAGTGTTCTTACCAGGAAGAAGGTGCAGTCATCGGTGGGGTACATCTTGGTGGTGTGCGCGACGAGGCGGCCGGACTGGTCGCAGGCGAGCATGTCGCGCGCGAGGGCGGCGTCGGGCCGCGCGGCGCCGCGGAACGTGTGCGAGTCTGTATAGTATAGTGTAACGAGTGTTCTTACCAGGAAGAAGGTGCAGTCATCGGTGGGGTACATCTTGGTGGTGTGCGCGACGAGGCGGCCGGACTGGTCGCAGGCGAGCATGTCGCGCGCGAGGGCGGCGTCGGGCCGCGCGGCGCCGCGGAACGTGTGCGAGTCTGTATAGTATAGTGTAACGAGTGTTCTTACCAGGAAGAAGGTGCAGTCATCGGTGGGGTACATCTTGGTGGTGTGCGCGACGAGGCGGCCGGACTGGTCGCAGGCGAGCATGTCGCGCGCGAGGGCGGCGTCGGGCCGCGCGGCGCCGCGGAACGTGTGCGAGTCTGTATAGTATAGTGTAACGAGTGTTCTTACCAGGAAGAAGGTGCAGTCATCGGTGGGGTACATCTTGGTGGTGTGCGCGACGAGGCGGCCGGACTGGTCGCAGGCGAGCATGTCGCGCGCGAGGGCGGCGTCGGGCCGCGCGGCGCCGCGGAACGTGTGCGAGTCTGTATAGTATAGTGTAACGAGTGTTCTTACCAGGAAGAAGGTGCAGTCATCGGTGGGGTACATCTTGGTGGTGTGCGCGACGAGGCGGCCGGACTGGTCGCAGGCGAGCATGTCGCGCGCGAGGGCGGCGTCGGGCCGCGCGGCGCCGCGGAACGTGTGCGAGTCTGTATAGTATAGTGTAACGAGTGTTCTTACCAGGAAGAAGGTGCAGTCATCGGTGGGGTACATCTTGGTGGTGTGCGCGACGAGGCGGCCGGACTGGTCGCAGGCGAGCATGTCGCGCGCGAGGGCGGCGTCGGGCCGCGCGGCGCCGCGGAACGTGTGCGAGTCTGTATAGTATAGTGTAACGAGTGTTCTTACCAGGAAGAAGGTGCAGTCATCGGTGGGGTACATCTTGGTGGTGTGCGCGACGAGGCGGCCGGACTGGTCGCAGGCGAGCATGTCGCGCGCGAGGGCGGCGTCGGGCCGCGCGGCGCCGCGGAACGTGTGCGAGTCTGTATAGTATAGTGTAACGAGTGTTCTTACCAGGAAGAAGGTGCAGTCATCGGTGGGGTACATCTTGGTGGTGTGCGCGACGAGGCGGCCGGACTGGTCGCAGGCGAGCATGTCGCGCGCGAGGGCGGCGTCGGGCCGCGCGGCGCCGCGGAACGTGTGCGAGTCTGTATAGTATAGTGTAACGAGTGTTCTTACCAGGAAGAAGGTGCAGTCATCGGTGGGGTACATCTTGGTGGTGTGCGCGACGAGGCGGCCGGACTGGTCGCAGGCGAGCATGTCGCGCGCGAGGGCGGCGTCGGGCCGCGCGGCGCCGCGGAACGTGTGCGAGTCTGTATAGTATAGTGTAACGAGTGTTCTTACCAGGAAGAAGGTGCAGTCATCGGTGGGGTACATCTTGGTGGTGTGCGCGACGAGGCGGCCGGACTGGTCGCAGGCGAGCATGTCGCGCGCGAGGGCGGCGTCGGGCCGCGCGGCGCCGCGGAACGTGTGCGAGTCTGTATAGTATAGTGTAACGAGTGTTCTTACCAGGAAGAAGGTGCAGTCATCGGTGGGGTACATCTTGGTGGTGTGCGCGACGAGGCGGCCGGACTGGTCGCAGGCGAGCATGTCGCGCGCGAGGGCGGCGTCGGGCCGCGCGGCGCCGCGGAACGTGTGCGAGTCTGTATAGTATAGTGTAACGAGTGTTCTTACCAGGAAGAAGGTGCAGTCATCGGTGGGGTACATCTTGGTGGTGTGCGCGACGAGGCGGCCGGACTGGTCGCAGGCGAGCATGTCGCGCGCGAGGGCGGCGTCGGGCCGCGCGGCGCCGCGGAACGTGTGCGAGTCTGTATAGTATAGTGTAACGAGTGTTCTTACCAGGAAGAAGGTGCAGTCATCGGTGGGGTACATCTTGGTGGTGTGCGCGACGAGGCGGCCGGACTGGTCGCAGGCGAGCATGTCGCGCGCGAGGGCGGCGTCGGGCCGCGCGGCGCCGCGGAACGTGTGCGAGTCTGTATAGTATAGTGTAACGAGTGTTCTTACCAGGAAGAAGGTGCAGTCATCGGTGGGGTACATCTTGGTGGTGTGCGCGACGAGGCGGCCGGACTGGTCGCAGGCGAGCATGTCGCGCGCGAGGGCGGCGTCGGGCCGCGCGGCGCCGCGGAACGTGTGCGAGTCTGTATAGTATAGTGTAACGAGTGTTCTTACCAGGAAGAAGGTGCAGTCATCGGTGGGGTACATCTTGGTGGTGTGCGCGACGAGGCGGCCGGACTGGTCGCAGGCGAGCATGTCGCGCGCGAGGGCGGCGTCGGGCCGCGCGGCGCCGCGGAACGTGTGCGCCACCTTGCGCGGCGCCGCGTCCAGCGGGGACGGCACGTGACGGACCACCATCTCCACGAAGCCGCTGCACAACGACACAATATGTTATTGCTGGTCATATAGTCCATATACCCCAGATACCGATGACCAACGACCTACTACTACATACAGGGTGTAAAGAAAGCCCTGTCCGACCGGAAAGGGTCATATAGGTTTTACAATCACATGCCCAAATCAAGTATCAAATTTGGAATATTCATGATACTAAAATTAATAATGAATTTTGAAAATATAACCATTTGCCTCGAAATTCCCTAAATTTGAGATTAAAACAAAAACTACAACACCTATTTCGCTATTTCGTCGGTATTATAGGGGGCCTTTTGTTTGGCAGCTCCTGTGACGACGGCGACTGTCTCTCTCGCCTTTTGAGAATATTTTTTTTAGGTTATAATTTTTTTATCTTTTCCATTTATTTTTGCATTAATGGAATCAGTTATCGATACCTAACACACACACACACACATGTACACAGGGCTATTTTGTAATGACTGTCCAAATTTTCAGAGCTGGTTCAGAATCGATTTAATAGTTATCGTAACTATTAAATCGATTCTGATAATGATAATCGATAATGATAAAAAAAAAACATATTTCTTTTATAGTTTTTCGTTCCTGTTCACCACGAAAAATCGAACGCATGGATATTGCAACAGCACAACTTAGTTCAATAATACATACAAGATAGCACAAAACAGACACATAAATGTGGCGGTACACACACACACATATACAAATACACAAAAGACACGACGCGCGAGGCGCCTGTAGCGAGCTCTTGGAACTTTTCGAGTGTTTATGAAATAGGTTTTTTTATACTTTTTCAACTGTATGCTATTATTTAACTTTATTTCATTCAACAATAACACTCAATATGTCTTTTCGGTTAAATTTTAGGATATTCATTTTAAATTTTAGCTGGTCATTAAAAACTAACCCTGTTTCCTTAGGTTTACGCGAATGTCAGACATTGAAACAAAATTATTTTTTTACGGATTTTGTCGCGGTTTATTTTAGATTTTAGGTCCCGACGTTTCGACACCTTTGCAGGTGTCACAAAATCTGTAAAAAGTAGTTTTATTTTAACTAACTCTGTATTTATCTGCTGTGTAGCATATGGTGCATAGTAGCCACCACTACACGTGTACGCTGAGCCTATGCATTATATAAGGAAAAGGCTCTGGCCGGTAGCTGGTGGTGGTGGTTGGTGGCCCATTTTCGTTGACCGTTAGGTACACCTCAATAGATTGAATTCGGCCATTTAAATTCGACGTCAATAATCTAAATCTAAAGACACTTCACTATGCTGCCTGTCGTACAAAATGGTGACGGTATGTGATAACTTTCTCTACAAGTTAACACAATTCTGAATGAGTGGAACGGACAAAACAATATAAATACATACAATTGCGTATTATGATGAATTACAAAACTATGTGTACATACCAGAAATCTCCAAAGAACCGGCTGCAGACGAGCCTGAGTAGCGGCCGGACGTTGAGCTTAGATTCCTGCTTGGTCAGCTTGATGCCCAGCTCTGACAGTACAGCGGGCAGCGTATCATCCACGTCACCCACAACCTATACACAATATTATATAGTTAGCTTTGGTATTTATTGTGGAAGGTAGTTCTTATCCTTGAGTAAACAAGTTCTGCATGAACATAAACTTACAAGTCTGTGATTGTACATGAAAATCTACCCATATTACTTTTTCCGTCTTTAATATGGTCATCTAAGAGAGAATTAGTATTATCAAATGGTTATTTTCAATAAACAGTCCAAAGATTAACATTGAGTTTTCCCATCATATATCAGAAAAGATTCTAACGCACTGCGTCTGGCCACTAGGGGACGCCTAAAAGTCTCTCGCAGTTTATATGCATTGTGTCAAATTGCTATATCAAGTTCACAGAAAAACACTGAAATACTAAGTTGTTGATTTGAAAACTGTAAAGGCTGCGGTCTGAAAAATGCCATCGACCAAAAAAAATGCAAGGAGTATATTAACTATGGGTGTATACCTGAAAATAAACGTATTTTAATTTAATTTAATATTCAAATGTATACCTGAGCAAAAATCTTGTAGAGGGGTTCCAAAATGAATTCGACGAAGCTCCTCTGCGCGGAGGCGTGCGGCTGCTTCTTGGTGAAGCGGCGCGTCTTGGCGTTGAAGTAGACGTCGCCCCACAGCCACGCCGCCATGTCCGCCGCGCGCAAGCCCGAGCCCGCGTGCGCGCTCGCGTACATCGCCGCGAACGACTCCACGCTGAAGCACACGTCGTACAGCGACGACGCGAAGCACACGTTGCCTAACACACAAATCACTTTAAAACTCGTACCGAAATAAACACTTCCAGATTTAGGCGAGGTAATTAAAAAAACTAAAAATTAAAATTAATATGTCATAAATTTTATGCGCACTGTACGCGAGTACATGACGCTCATGTATGCTTTACGCTGATTCTAGGAAACCTTTATAGAAACTGCAAAAAAAAAACAAAGTTTTGTTTTAAATCCCTGAATCAACAGTAAAATATGCAGATCTAAGAGCTGTACACTTGACAGGATAAGAGAAAATAAGTCTTGACCATAACAGCAATAATATCCTTATTTCTGACTGACCTAAGAGCGGCGAGAACACAGTAGCAGGTTCATCTGGATTGTCCTGCGGCTGGTTAGTCTCCAACATGGAGTTCAGTTCATCTATAATGTGTCTGAGCTTGTAGTACGCGTCTGCAGGGGGCAGCTTCAGTTCCAGGATGAGTCTGTCGATCTTGTTGATGCAGAGCGTCAGCGGCACCCGCTCCTGGACGGCGTGGCGCAGTAGACGCTCGGTGTTCAGCATTATACCTTCAGCGGCGTCTACGAAGAGGACAGCACCTGTAGGGGAAAGAGGAACATAATGTTTTAAAAGTGAATTTTGGAACAGGTGAAGAGTATGGCACAGCATTAAGTACAGTAGTAGTATCAACAAGTCTCGCCATAACAGGCTTGGAATAGATTGTCCAGTCCATTATGTATTCCAAATACACACTGTATAAAGTATCAATTGCAATGTGAGAAAAATTGGAAATACTAGAAAATTCCTGTAGTTAAGTCTAAATTAAAAATGTATATCTTAAATATGTTAAACATCAATCCATTTGTATATTTTAATATGAATAAAAAATCATTTTAAGTTGACTTGAAACACAGACTTGTAAACCAATCCTGATTAAAAGAATGAAAGATAAACACTGTGAGTAAAGAAAAAGACAAGCATGACCATATCTTACCATCGGAGATCCTCAATGCTGCGGTAACCTCATCACTGAAGTTAACATGACCTGGCGTGTCCATAATATTGAGTAGATGTGACTTCCCCTTTATATTCTTGAGCAGTAGTGTGACGGGCATGGACTTGATGGAGACCCCTCGTTCTTGCTCCACAAACAATGTGTCCGTGTACCGCATTGGTATGGTGGTATCCGTGTTTATCGTGCTAGGATGTGTCTGTCTGATTAAGCAGTCTACGAAAGACGTTTTGCCTGGAAAAAATAGTAATGCATATTATGTGTCTAGGTTGCTGTCCAACAATTCAAAGTAATGCAAAAACAAAAATTATATATAATTTGATAATGACACATTACACACTAATATCCTGATAAAGTATATCAGATCAATTAGCTCTTTAATGTAACATTAACATCTTGAAACTAGTCGAGTCTTCTTCTGCCTAGCCTTTTACCAAGTTCTATGTTGGGGGTTGGCTTCCAGTCTCACCGGTTTCAGCTAAATACCATATTTTACATGGAGTAAAAGCCCATTTTACCGAGTATGACAATGGTCAACTTGAGTAACTTACCATTATGTAAGTGTCCCATGAGAGTGATGTTCCTCATGAGGTTGGTGTTGTCCAGCATGTCGGCCATGTACTCCATGTCATACCTCGTCTCCGGCAACTGCTGCTCCTGCACTTGGAACTTCTTGTGCTTGATGGGTTCCACTAGAGGCTTGTCTAAAGCCTGTGTGTCTTCTTCCTGGACCACAGTCTCCACATCTGGCCCATACACTTCTACTGCTTGTGGATAGTATCTAAAATTTTTTAGTTTTCTATTAATTTCCTGTTTACATAAGGTTACCATCGATTTTAAGTTAGTTATTAAGTGATGTTTAGTTCAGTTTTTAGGTGGTTGGATAAAGTTGTTACTAAAAGAACAAGAAAGAACACTTGGAATCAAGTAATAAAAAAAACCTAGCATTATGATCGTTGACAATACAAGTAATTACATGTTATTTTTTTATATTAAAAGTACAACCTAACCAACCACAACTTTGTAAACAACTCCTGCCAAAACATAGTAAGCGGGTCTACTTATGTTTTTAGAATCCCCTCCTACCGTTTATCTTCATGTAGCACGACGGACATAGGCGCGGCCTCGGGCTCCGCGTCGCCATCCTCATCATCATCCATAGCATCCTCGTCGGCGTCCCTGTTGTCCTGACCGTAAACACTCTGCTCATCATCAGAGTCCGACTCCAGATCTGGCCCTATGTAATTACCAAACTCATCGTACAAATCACCGTCCATTTTTTACAACGAAAAAACAGTCTACAAAGTACAAAGTTAAGAAAATATTTTTCAAAACAAATGCCGCCGCTAACTTGTCAGCACATTTGACGTATAACCTCAAAAATTTAAATAAATAATGCTAATAATTTTTTTCGTACTAGCCACACTTGACACCGACTTCACTTTTTTACTAAGTCTGTCGCAATCAAATTGATTATTTATTAATACTACCGATAATAACAAAGAGTTAATTTCAGAATAAGACTAGACAGTAGAGATTAAAACGGACTCGAACTTCATAACTTTGGAAGGTTAGATTTAGAAGCAATTTCATTACATAGGCAACACTGAAAGTTAATAATTCTACTTCTGAACGTACCATTTTGTTCTTATGTTGTCTTTCCTATAGTCTGTCTGTGTCTGACAAATTCTTTTCAATACAAAAATGGCTGCTGTACAACAAAATTTTTCAAAAATGATATCTGCACAGCTACGCAATAAAGCAAATGAGTTTTTGAACTCTAGAAAACATGCTAATAACCTTGCCGATATACTACAGATGTTCGAGGTAACCATAATAATGATAGTGCTATTTTAAACGTGTTAATAAAACTGCGTCATAGGTTACGTTTTTTATTGTTGGTTATTTATTATATTTCAGGCTGAAACGGATAACTATACGCCTTTGTTGCTTACCGTGGAAGTTATATTTACTGAACTGTTGCGACGGGGCGATCTGATTGAAGGAATAGTTCCATTAAAACCAGCAGGTGAGTACCTAAGGTGTATACACTGTTATAGATTATTTTAGTAGTAATATTATTGATTTTGCGTGTTCAGACACTCGCGCCGTCGTTTTCCTAGTCGTAGCTTAGTGTATAGTTAGGCATACTCGAGTAAATACGCAATGAGGATGTTGTGTGGGATGAGTCCTGTGTGTTCACATTATGCGACATGTGACGTTATTTGCTTATATAAATGGTTGATTCGACCGCTAAGTCGTATTATTGTGTAATTGTTCTTAATGTTAACGTTATAAGGGTCGAAAACTATGTTTAAGTTTACATAATACCAGAGTCTGTAGAGTTTTGACTTCAACTGTGGCACTGCCAGCATTGTCTGTGCTATTGGTCACTGTCCCAAGGTCACGCACATGTAGGTATTGTGTACCTACTCACATGTCATATTGTAGGTTGGACACTAAATGTTTATATCCTTGTTTACTTTAAATTATGTGGTGCCTTCCTCTGCAGCTATGACAATCAATTAATATGCATTCATTTGCACAACATTTACAGCTGTTTAAATACTACTCTATATATTTGACCATTTTATAAGAATTTATGAGTTTTTCTGTACATCTTTTAAAAGACCATCTTCTATGTCTTTCTCAAATACTTCCTAATCAAAATAATCTTCTATACATAATGTGATGTATCATTTATATATTATACTAATTCCAAAAAATATTCAACTTACTTGCCATCAAATAATTTCAGTTAGTTCAGATACTTTATTAAAATAATTATAATCAGAAACTTAAAAAGTATATATTTTTTTAAGAGAAATCAACTCATACAATAACATAGCTGTATAAAAAATAGCAAGCCTATTAGCTTTATTCTAGTTCTTATTATCATTGCTGTTTGTATACTTTAAAATTTTAGCATATTGGGATAACCTATTTATTTATTATCAAAAAGCATGCACAACATAATAGATAAGACTAAAACTAAACCTACCAAGTTCTTCTTCATTATCTGGTTGTATCAAACTTATTCAATTCTCCAGTATTGTTTTATACAACTGGGGAGTTCATTTCAGCACTAGGAAACTGAAGTAGACAATTTCGGTTTTTATATGTAGTGTCCAACAAGTGTGTCTTTGTAGCTCAATTTCAATAAAGTTTATTTTTACTTACATTACAAATAGGGTTGTTATGGATATGAATTATCGGAGACTGATTGGATACGGATATAGAAATGATTTTTATACCGGATACGGGTATGAAATTATTTCGGATTATCCGTAAGTTTCGGATAATTTCGGTTACGGATATTAAATTTTTGAGGAATTTCAGAAGTAAAATATAATCTCACAACACAAGTTAGTTACGTTACGAGTATGATAAGACGACCACAGAAGAAAACAAACAATGCGCGCGTGTGTCGGTCGCTGCCCGGCCGATCAACAAAATAACCTGTCATCACTTGTCGCTCCGCCCCTATCCTATATTATCCGAAACTTTTATTTCGGATTCGGTTACGGTTATTGATATTATTTTATATCAGATATCCGATAGTTTCGGTTACGGAGCTCCCTAACATCCCTGATTACAAATACATCTTGTTTTTATTCTTTTTTATTGGCCTTTTTTTTACTACCTACATCTGGGCATACATTTACCCTTATTCCTTTTGCGGTGCAGACCAAAGCCCCGAAGCTGAATACAAGCGATGGCTCCGCCAGTGCTTCGAGTCGGCTCAGACGCGTGCGCTAGAGTGCGTCCGCCGCGGCCGCACCAGCTCGCGGCTGCAGGCGCTCGTCACCGCCTGCAAGCTCATGCAGGCTGAGGGCAAGCACCCGCTGGAGCAGTCCACCGGATACTTCTTCCCGTCTATTAGACTCAAGGTAACTAAACACTGGATAGTGAAGCATTTACACAAACAACAACAGATTAAGGTGTTTGTAAAATTTCGTTATTCTCCTTTTAGTTGTACTAAACTTATCTTGTTGCATCAATAAGTTTATTATGATTAAATAATGGTATATGCAACTGTACTGTGTATATTCCAAATATAAACACGCGTCTCTTCCATCACGTACGGGTCGTTCGACACTGCACTTGTTTGTTTTCGGTTCTTTTACAGCAATGTAGATAATGTCATGCCATGTTAATGTATAATGTTTGTTGTAGAACATATTCACGGTGTTGCTGGACTCTGAGATGTCGATGTCGGTGCCGATAGCTCGCTTCCAGGAGTTCACAGAGTACAGGGACGTGCAGCAGTACGGACTCAAAGTGCTCTCCACGCTCGCCTATCGCAAGTAAGAACAGTTGTTATCACACCACTAGCCAAGACAGTGATCCATACTACTCACTTCTAACTTGAAAAGTTATCAGAAGCCAACAGACGGAATAGTAATTCTATTACCATATTTTATTGGTAACCTGTAATTAGGGTAAAAAAAATGGCAAAAGAAAATAGGTTTTTTATTCTTTAATAGTTACATAACAATGTGATTACTTTGCACAGATCACCAACATCCATATACATGCAGAACTACCTGGAGTTGTTGGACCGGCTCCTGGTGTGCGAGATAACCACTGAACCCAGGTCCAAGGCCAAGGAACGCGACAATGATGAGAAGGAGGAGAAGTTGCTATGTGGTTCTGAAGGTACAACAGATTTTATTTTTCCCATTACAACAATTACTTGTTTTCTCATATAAAGTAAAGCAAGTATGAGAAAACACGTAATTGTGTAAACAAGTAGTGGTAAACTATACTACTAAATGAATTGGAACATTCTCACGGTTTTTTGCTGTATACCTTTGATGATGAGCTGAAAAACTGGGCCTCCGATGAGTAGATCCTGTGATCTTGTTGGTGCCACTTGCTTGACGAATGTTGATGATATGTCTTCAAAGTTCCGACGATTTTTTCTTGCGCCGCCTGTTGGTGTGAACTTGATAAAGACGGCTGTTGCCGTATCGACCATAATCCAGTGCATGTAATGGGGTTGTTTTGGTGTTGTGTAGACAAGGCCCCGTTCCCGTACAACCCTGGCGTGTGCCGGCGCTACGCCAACCGCTGCTGGGGCTTCGCGTGCCAGTGGCCGCTGTGCGAGGACTCGCGCGTGCACCGGCGCGCGCTGCTGCTGCTGGTGGAGCGCCTCATGCCGCTGCTGGCGCGCCCGCACCTCGCCACCGACATGCTCTGCGACAGCCTCGACGCCGGTACGTACACACACCACAAAGTCATGCTCGTGCTCATACATGTCATCCCCAAGTAACAAAGTAATCAAGAAAAGTAATTTTGTTGATCAGGAGGTCCTATCAGCATGCTAGCGCTCCAGGGCGTGCTGGAGCTGGTGCGGCGCCACAACATCGACTACCCGGACATGTACGACCGCCTCTACGCCATGTTCGAGCCCGAGATGTTCGCCACCAGGTACAAGAAGCGCCTGCTGCACCTCGCCGACATATTCTTGAGCTCCACGTAAGTTAATGTGAATTAAAAAAAAAAAGCAATAAAATTGGTTTTTAAAGTTATTCGTTTGTACTAAATTGATGTGTTACTGCAGTCACCTACCGGAGGGACTGGTGGCGGCGTTCGCGAAGCGCCTGGCGCGGCTGGCGCTGCTGGCGGCGGCGGACGACGCGGCCGCGCTGCTGCAGCTGCTGCACAACCTGCTGCTGCGACACCCCGCGCTCAAGCGCATGATCTGCCACGAGGACTCGCCGGCCATTAGTCAGTACCTGCTAATGTTGTGATACTTGTAATTATACATGTGTGCGTGTGGCTAACGTTGCGTTTGTCGTACAGTGTCGAATGACCCGTACGTGATGGAAGAGACGTGTGCGGGAGCGTCGCGTGCTCTAGGCTCGTCACTGTGGGAGGTGTGGGCGCTGCGGAGACACGCGGCGCCGGCGCTGGCCGCGGCCGCCGCGAGCGTGTTCGCCGCCGCCGACCCGCGCGCGCAGCCCGTCGCGCTCGCGCCGCCAGACCTCGCCGCGGTACGTATGACCCGCACGTGATGCAGGCTGGGCTCCGAGCTGTGGGAGGTGTGGGCGCTGCGGAGACACGCGGCGCCGGCGCTGGCCGCGGCCGCCGCGAGCGTGTTCGCCGCCGCCGACCCGCGCGCGCAGCCCGTCGCGCTCGCGCCGCCAGACCTCGCCGCGGTACGTATGACCCGCACGTGATGCAGGCTGGGCTCCGAGCTGTGGGAGGTGTGGGCGCTGCGGAGACACGCGGCGCCGGCGCTGGCCGCGGCCGCCGCGAGCGTGTTCGCCGCCGCCGACCCGCGCGCGCAGCCCGTCGCGCTCGCGCCGCCAGACCTCGCCGCGGTACGTATGACCCGCACGTGATGCAGGCTGGGCTCCGAGCTGTGGGAGGTGTGGGCGCTGCGGAGACACGCGGCGCCGGCGCTGGCCGCGGCCGCCGCGAGCGTGTTCGCCGCCGCCGACCCGCGCGCGCAGCCCGTCGCGCTCGCGCCGCCAGACCTCGCCGCGGTACGTATGACCCGCACGTGATGCAGGCTGGGCTCCGAGCTGTGGGAGGTGTGGGCGCTGCGGAGACACGCGGCGCCGGCGCTGGCCGCGGCCGCCGCGAGCGTGTTCGCCGCCGCCGACCCGCGCGCGCAGCCCGTCGCGCTCGCGCCGCCAGACCTCGCCGCGGTACGTATGACCCGCACGTGATGCAGGCTGGGCTCCGAGCTGTGGGAGGTGTGGGCGCTGCGGAGACACGCGGCGCCGGCGCTGGCCGCGGCCGCCGCGAGCGTGTTCGCCGCCGCCGACCCGCGCGCGCAGCCCGTCGCGCTCGCGCCGCCAGACCTCGCCGCGGTACGTATGACCCGCACGTGATGCAGGCTGGGCTCCGAGCTGTGGGAGGTGTGGGCGCTGCGGAGACACGCGGCGCCGGCGCTGGCCGCGGCCGCCGCGAGCGTGTTCGCCGCCGCCGACCCGCGCGCGCAGCCCGTCGCGCTCGCGCCGCCAGACCTCGCCGCGGTACGTATGACCCGCACGTGATGCAGGCTGGGCTCCGAGCTGTGGGAGGTGTGGGCGCTGCGGAGACACGCGGCGCCGGCGCTGGCCGCGGCCGCCGCGAGCGTGTTCGCCGCCGCCGACCCGCGCGCGCAGCCCGTCGCGCTCGCGCCGCCAGACCTCGCCGCGGTACGTATGACCCGCACGTGATGCAGGCTGGGCTCCGAGCTGTGGGAGGTGTGGGCGCTGCGGAGACACGCGGCGCCGGCGCTGGCCGCGGCCGCCGCGAGCGTGTTCGCCGCCGCCGACCCGCGCGCGCAGCCCGTCGCGCTCGCGCCGCCAGACCTCGCCGCGGTACGTATGACCCGCACGTGATGCAGGCTGGGCTCCGAGCTGTGGGAGGTGTGGGCGCTGCGGAGACACGCGGCGCCGGCGCTGGCCGCGGCCGCCGCGAGCGTGTTCGCCGCCGCCGACCCGCGCGCGCAGCCCGTCGCGCTCGCGCCGCCAGACCTCGCCGCGGTACGTATGACCCGCACGTGATGCAGGCTGGGCTCCGAGCTGTGGGAGGTGTGGGCGCTGCGGAGACACGCGGCGCCGGCGCTGGCCGCGGCCGCCGCGAGCGTGTTCGCCGCCGCCGACCCGCGCGCGCAGCCCGTCGCGCTCGCGCCGCCAGACCTCGCCGCGGTACGTATGACCCGCACGTGATGCAGGCTGGGCTCCGAGCTGTGGGAGGTGTGGGCGCTGCGGAGACACGCGGCGCCGGCGCTGGCCGCGGCCGCCGCGAGCGTGTTCGCCGCCGCCGACTTTTATCAAACCGCCGAGTTATCAAACCCACATGCACGATCAACAACAAACAATGGCTTAAATGCCAAAAATAAATAATCATGTATGACCAAAACAGTACTAACATGATCTCTAAACACTCCATTTAATCGACTGTTTTCTCCGCAGTCATTCGACGCTGAACTAAAAAAGAGGTTCAAGACGATAGAGATGAACTTCGTGCGGCCGCAGGGCTTGTCGACGCCGTCCGGCGAGCGCGTGATGCAGTACTGGGAGCTGATGGCCTGAGCGTGAGGTATCGGACACTCGCATTTACGACGCGCCGCCCGCCCGGACCAAACCTCATGCCTCTAGGGCAAGCACTATTTATTTACTAACAGGTTGCTTGCTAATTATGTTGATTTCCAATACGTTACACGATAAAAATTGACACGTGGGGGTATTATAAGAGTATTGTTTGGTTTTCGACTTAGTTCAAACTGAGCTTTTGATATTAGCGTGTTCGCATATTATTCTGGACTAACATTTATTTAGAGTGCAATAGGCAATCATGTTATATTACTCCTGTAAAGGGAAGATTGTTCCCCTACTACTATCGTAACTTTTATTGGATTTTAAGCACCTTTGCATGATTTTCAGGTATATTTCATCAAATATCAATCGTGACTCGTGAACATCCATCAAAATTGCATGATCGAAGTTATTTGATCATTCAATTTCGATTTGAATAAGCAGGGACTGTGTACTGTATGTAACACATGGTTGTCTAAAACCACCATCCTCAACTTTTGGCCTAGATACATCAAAATTATGTTACGCTTAACCAAGGGCTTATATAAAGATTAATGTTATTGATCATTAATATGTAAGGTTTTAGGCTCCTTTACAGATTATTTAGATACGCAACAATCCTATTTGCATTGGTAGCGAAGCGATTTTAATGTATTGCCAGTAAGAAACAGACTCCACTTCTCACATACACGACATAACGATATAATATAAAGTCGGTAGGGATAAGGTTTTAAATAAATTTTGCACTTTAATGTTACAGTTGTAATGTAGGTGAGTTTAATGATGTAGATTGGTTATAATTTTATTTTTTTACGAATGACATGTTGCGTCTTTGATTGTTGGGCCCGGCGTCGGTAGCGAGCTTTATGTTCACTCGTTATTTATTTTAACATTACTCTTGTTGTTTAGGTAAACATAATAAAACGAAGCCAGCAATATACAATGGCTTTCGTTTACTAATATATTTGGTGATGTAATCCCACTGTTGGACTGTTGACAAATGACATGAATTAACCTTTCAAAGAGGGATTGACGTGAATGTTACACATCGGTAATATTCACTTAGTGATAAGTAAATGATGTCTATGTAGTTAAGTATTAAACTAATTTATTGTTTGTTTTGTAGTCAAGACTTAAAGCTATCTATCGACACTTGGGTGTGTCTGCTCCGTACACCGGATTTATAAAACTCTTGTACGGAACAGCGCATAGTTTGATTAGGAATAGCTAGTGACTAGGGTGTGTCAGACTGAACTGCTTATTACATGTTTATTTAAAGAGATGGCAACCACCACGACATTACCTGAGTAATAACCTACGTAAAATCAAAATAAATTGATATTTAATAATATGGTCGGATTCCCGGAGTAACTTACAAATGTAGTGACATGTAATATTGTATGAATAATTATGTTGTCGAGTTTATGCCTGGCCTGTATACAGGGTGTCTTTCATGAGTCTGGGTCAAATTAAAATGAAGTTCCGAGTGACGTCATTCTGTTATATCAGTAAACCTTTATAACATACTAAATAAAATTCTTATTGAATTTCAATTAAATCACGAACAGTTTAGAAAATGAGAATTTTGTGGTCTTTGAAAGAGCACAGTTTTGGTAGAGGTCTGCTGCAGTAATTCTAAATATATTTTAATACTCCACCAGTCTTTGCCCGACACTCCATATGTTAATTACTCCGTGTGCGGGAACTGCCTTCTGACACGCCTAGTTCACTTGGATCGCGATGGAAGGTCCGTTAGTTAACGTTACTGGCAATGAGTACCGTCTTCCCCACATACCTGCAGTTAGTTTCATTCCAATGAGAACACTTACTTTCTATTATTATCTTAAGGTTTCATTAAAATTAAGAGTTTATTTTGTTAACGATTAGATTCTAATCTGATGGCTTCCTGCATGGACGTAGCGATTGACGGGTGATGTTTTAGTAATGCAAGATGTTAGTATTTGACTATAAATTTATACTTGTATAGTATTATTATAACGAAAGGGATGTGGTTTATAATTAAAAGTTTTACTTACTTGTCACCCCGTCATGCTACCTTGAACAGGATGCCCTAAATTGTCCTGTATCATGTATATTCGATCGTTTGTATCATGTATTGTGACAAGCAACCGCCATATTTATTTAACTTTATTGTGTTATGTTTAATTGTTTGAAGAAGCCTCGCAGACTTGGGCGCGGACGGCCATCGAATGTAACATGGGCCAATATATTATAGTTACATTAACGTAACCAGTCTTCCTACTCCACATTTATAGTTCTTGCCTAATATTTATAAATACCGCCTTTAGACAGAACCACAGTATGCTTTAAATAAGAATTGTCGGATATCGTCAATTAAATTGATAATCGCGACAGACAGATGGGAGTGGTGTATTTGTACTTCCCTCGAATTCCCGCCCACTTATATTTTTATTCTCAAGCAAACTGTATTTGTGTTGCTATAAATACAGACAAATAAGAATAAGACTACAAACTTAGTGCAATATTGTTTAAAATAATTGTACATTTGATATATGAAAATAATGTTCTAGTTTTTGAGGAGAATAAAAAAAGAAATTACACATTGGATAAATACTTCAAATTATTCAGATGTAATATAATAGGGGATCGGACAGTAATCAGATAAAAATTTAAAATGTACTTAGATAAAATCGATATACTTTTTTACGATTATTTATCGAATAATTATTAAATATAATCCATTCAAATGTTTTTAAATGAAGAAATAAGATTTAGTTATATACAATATTTTTAATCTGTACTGAAACTCCCAAAACAGGATGTGACGTCTTTTGTGTGATATCCTTGACTGCATGGGTACTACAGATCGCACTTCCCTCAGCTATTTCTACAATTTTGTTGAATTTCTGAAAGTTGCTAAAATATAATTGATTAACTAAAATACTTCTCGCGAACTTATGCTACGCTGTTAAACTACAGCTGTTTTGTTATGCTATCTTATGACGTCACGCGCTCTCAAATGGCGAACGTGGCGTTTTGGCGGCATTTTTAAAGAAACAATATTAAAACATAATTTTAGGTACCTAAAAGGCTATAACTAAATATAATTTTATTTTTTATGGTAATAAGTATCCATGAAGCGTTATTTTAAACACTTTCTGAAAATTTGTCCGATCCCCTATTATTTTGTCTTTGTGGAAGACGAATGTTGTTGTTTCAGCAGGTTATGAATTCTTGGCTCACAGAATTATATATTCTTCAAAATCTATGAGCTTCGGTATTCCACAACGTTTAATCTAAACACTGCAATCCTGTGCATTTAGTTTGTATAAGATAACCCGTTTATTCAACAGTGAATATTATTGCAAGACTAAAGTTTATTATCCTTTTTTAAGAATTCACACAATTATTATAAGCCTATTTTAGCTCATGTACGCAACGGTTGAATTTACTCACGATTACTGCATAGTATTTAGTGTTGATGGGCCAACATCTGCCATTGTGTACATGAGCTGTGTACTCTAAGCGTAGAACTAACCCCACCAGTGAATGTCTTATGGCCGAAGACTGAAACGTTACTCAGTTTTAAGCATCCGTTAAGTCTCTCTCTGTCTCTTTATAGAGTAAATAAGAGACAGACAGACATTTAAGACCATCTTAAAGTTAAGTTGTGTCTCAGTGTTCGGGGATTAATGTAATATAAGAATCTCTCCCACGTAAGTAGCCGCCGCGCCCGCCGCATCTTATTGTGATTATGTTGAAACAAAATGTTAGCTGTAAGTTAGTGATAAGCCATTATTTTAATATCATTCATTTAATGTTCTATTATTATATTCATGATGATAAATAAAAGTATTATAAAAAAAGCCAAATTGTTTGATTTTTTGTCTACATCTTGTCACACACTTACAGATTTGATGGAAAAATAAAACAGTTTTAAACTAAAATATTTTATATATTTATATCCAACAACAACATTATAAAGGTGCCTCTAGTCATACTTGAACAAAACTCACTTAATTTGGCACAACCGGGCACAACGCAACTCAACCATAAGGCACTTTGAATTATTTGCTAAACAATATTGTCGCGTGGAGCTAATATTATATGATACGTATAAATAAGGTACAGTCAGCGTATAAATTATGAACACAACTTCGCAAAACAACATCCAAATTATTACTAACACATCAGTCAAAATTACTTGAGCTATTACAGAAAACTACATCGAATCGAACGTAATTTATCGGGTTTAACCTACTTCGAAAATGGTGAATTCGGACAGACTGACTAGTGACGATTGAATAAAGCGTCATTACTATAATTGTGAGCATTCGCCACTATTTTCTCTCTACCTATTAATAATCGTGTAGTATTGAATAAGATATATTGTTCAGTTGATGACTATAGGATTAAAAACTATTTTACATTTTAATTATAACCAAAAAGTTAAATAATTGTTCGTTAATGTTTAATTATGGCAAACGTTGGTAACTTAGTCTGAATTTATGACATTGTAAGGCTATGTATAAAAGTGCGAGTCCATTTCCCTAATTTAACATCTCCAATGCTGAAATATAACCAAAATAAATATTAACACAGTCATAATAAATTCTTGGTATCCATTCTCTCTCATTTAGGTAATACGTAAATGATTTTCTATTATATTTTTATCTAATTAACATGCAATTAATATAAACGCGTTGGGTCTGGACCGTTATCTTAGAAACCGCTTATTTACAACATAAGAAGATTTAATACAAGTCTTCATCCCCTCTAAACTTTACACAACTTAAAAAATACATTAGAACCATTTGTCTAAAGAATATGCGTTCTAGATTGACCAATTAGACTAGCTTGGTGGATATTTTTAGCCAATCACGAAGCGCTACGTCAGCAATCCATCAGTCAGTGACAACACTCCTGCTAGATCCGATTTTTTATTTTGATCAATCTAAAATTACCAATATAACTTTATTTTTACTTTTGATTCTCGTGTATCGTAGATAGACCGACAGTTTCCCAACGAGCTTAATGATATGCAGATACAAAACTTAACATCTAATAGTTAAAATATTTCTCTGTACAAATAATAGTAAAACTTGTCATAATAGTACTAACTTGTTAACAAGTGACGTCATACTGTTTAGGTGCCGTGCACAGTCCATATCTTATTAGCTATTTCCTAGCAGACACAGGAAGAAGGAAGTTATCACAGAATCGTAGTGGTTGTGTCTGTATGTTTGCTTGTTACCAATCTGAAACATTGGAAGAAGATTCTTTCTAAAAGTACTTCATCTTTTGAATTCATTTTAAAAACTAGGTTTACTTTGATCGCCGTTTCTTCACACAATTTTTCACACTTCAATTCATTAGATACCACATAATAATAATATAAAACGAACTAATATTTGAATCCGATTCTCAAGCAAACCACAATCGCGGCCACGACAGCGTGCCCGCACCGGCCGCCGAGTGTCACCGTCACTTGATGATCTGCTCCTGGCTGTCGCTGGGCGCGGAGCTGGCGTGGTGGCAGCAGGTGATCTGCGGGCTCTGCTCGCGCGCGTCCTGCCGCTTCTCCTCCGCGGCGTCCTGGCAGCAGCCGCCGCCGGCCTCGTGCACAACCACCGTGCTCTCCTTCTTGCAGCACTTCTCCTCGGGCGGCGGCTCCTGCTTCTTCTTGCAGCAGCCTTGCCGCTCCGTCCGCAGAAGTTGCACGTCTTCTACGCTAGGACTATCTTCTTTTTCGCTTTCGTGGTGGCAGTGCGATGTGGAAGCTTGCATTTTCTTTGCTCTGGCGACCTTCGAGGGGCACTTTTTGGCGCCGTAGAAGCAGGTGGCGTTCTGGTCGCTGGGGCCGCCATCTTGTGACGAGGCGGGGAAGTAGTGCGAGGGCTGGATGCAGGTGCGCGTCTGACAGATGAAGAAGTCAGACTCTGAGCTCATTGAGGAGTCCAGTAAGGGCGGCGTCGTATTCTCAGCTGTGAAAGATAGAAATAATTTTTAACTGATTTCAAAGTAAAGTTAAAAAAGGGTGGTTTTTTATGGCACAGTATTTCACAGGGAATTGAAATAATTTCGATCTCACAACACTTGTTTAATGTATTCCTTTGCTAACAAGCCATGCATACTTAATTGTAAAAATTGACAATTTCACGTGTACAAATTAGTTTAAATTACGTAAGTATTTCGTAAACAAAGCGTGCTAGGTTGAGCAGTTGTTTAAACATGCAACATTGAAATATAACATTCACATATACTAAACAAAAATTTTGACGTAAACCTTTCAGAGACAATATCACAGATCGCAAATTATTCAAGTTATACCAGCGCGAATAATTATGGACATTTATGTAACTTTTGATGATGGATATTAAAATTGCCGTGTCATGAGTACTGTTTGAATATTTTCATTGGCCTCGTCGAACATAGCGATCGCTAAATATACGCTGTGTTTAACGAATCCTCTAATCTAATTTCAACGGTATTAGAATAACTAATTATGATAAAGGAAAAAAAATCTACAGTTCATTTTTATGCGCACCAAATAAGGAAAACCTCAAAATGGAACCAAGAAAGATAAAACTACAATTACGAAGACCAAAACTACTAAGTTTGGCACTACATAGCTAGTAACTACGGCAACGCATAAGACTTTCTACTCAGAACTATCTAAGGAAATAACAGTCGTTTACATCAGTGCAAATGGTGGTGGTGGTGGTACATTTCGTCGGTACACAGCGGCGTGTCCGTCTGCTGCAGCTCCAGCGCATCCATTTCCTTGCAGAGCTTGCCCTCGCACACCTCCCAGCAACACTTCTCCGTGTTACAACGATCTTACCAAGGAGGTTATATGTTAGACTGACTACTTGGAAACATAGATGGCGCTGTTATACAGGTTATAGTTTGCGGGTTTTGAAGATAGATGGCAGGATTATTGATCTTAAAACTACCCTCGAGTCTTACGAACTTAGCAAGTTTTTGCTAACTTAATTGACAGTAAAGCACATTGACAAATAAAGAAAGGATTAAATAGCTGAGAAGTAGCCTAGATTTACATGCTTTCCCTTAGACAACGTGCTGTTAATATGACAAAATGCTTAATGTTGGAAAATGGTTAGTTTTTGTTCTCACCGGTGTCGTCGCACTCCGGCGTGCAGATGACCACTCGCTTGGTGCTGAAGCACTGCATCTGTAGCCGCGTCAGCTTAGTACCAAACAGGAAATATCCTAAAAAAAGAAATGGCATACATTACTTTTTAATAACGGTCATATTAAAGTAGTTAAACTCTTCACACTTCATGCATACAGTGCAGCAGTGGTCTCAACAATAGTCAGGTTGCAAGACTGGCCTATAGATTGAAGCCAAAGATCTTTATTGTGAATTGATGGAAATAGAGTCCTGTTTACACAAGCTGATGTTTAACAAATTAACTACATATTTATACTTCAAATCGGCGATTATAATAAACTTTCGTTTGCACTGAACTAGGACCTAACAAAGTAACAAACCAACATTTTGTCACAAACGTATTACATGAAGTTGCAAGGTGTCTTACCGAGCATCA
Organism: Autographa pulchrina; assembly: GCA_905475315.1. Lineage (NCBI taxonomy): Eukaryota > Metazoa > Arthropoda > Insecta > Lepidoptera > Noctuidae > Autographa > Autographa pulchrina. The sequence goes on from FR997764.1 coordinate 1,393,273, forward strand.
TGCCGAAGACTACAGCGAGCAGCAGATGCACGTTGTACACCATGACGGCCAGCATGAGCAGGTAGCCCACCACGTTGTGCAGCAGGAACACCACCGACTGGTGCGTGTTCACCAGCGCACTGGAATCCGAACTACACTCATTATAAAATCTACTATTTACCGTCATTGCATTATGAACCTTCGTCTTTTGTCCTTAAAATAAGAATTATCTAATATAATAATGAAACATCCAAACTAGCAACGACAGAAAATTAGTGGAAATTGTAGATTTACGTTCTCTTTCATTTTACACTATAAATTGAGCATTGAAGGTTTAATAGTAATTCAAATTATATGCACAATGAACACCGAGACTTCGAACTATTGCATATGATTTACATTATAACAGAAGTAATTCGGTTAACCTGTAATTGGCAATTGTGTAAGTCCAAACCTCTTAAGATATATGGACAATGTAGAAAAGTAGGTTTCTACATTGAACCGTCCGAGGATCGAACCCGGGACCTCAGAGCCGGTGCCACATTAAAACCGGTGCGTACGCCACTCGGCCACGGAGGTCGCCGATAGTAGCGATTACTCACCGCACTCTGAGCGAGGCCCAGCGGCTGACCTGGCCGGAGCTGGTGTTGCGGCTGGTGGTCGGCTCCATGATGCTGCCCTGCTCCCTGCAACCAACCACATCATCTATGAACCAGCACACGACTGTCAGATTATCCAACTTTACTTTGCCTAGCCTTTGAGACCAAGCTACGTTGGGGGTCGGCTTCTAGTCTCATCGGATTCAGCTGACTGCATAGCTGACCTCTACAAGAACTTTATATTTTACTAGATTACTCAGTATCAGATAAATCAAAATGCTCATAATCAAAGGGCCATTTGGTGACATTTGGCCAACGAGGGTCGAGCCTTCTTAGGCCTTTAAAGAAAGATTACTTGCTCTAAACTCCCAATAAGAATCATCATTGTGTACAAAGGCCAAGGAGCCCAAGGTTTTGAATTTTTCAGGTGTCGGAATCTATGCCGAATTTATTTATAGGGCAAACATTTTTATTCTAATAAATCACTTTTCTCATAGGTGGGTAATAAAAAAAAATAAAAATGTTTATTGCATAAGCTTGTATAACTTTACAGTACAACTTACATAAAGACCTCCTTTTAAGTAAAGTATATACTTGTGATAGGAGGTCCAGCTCTTCTATGCCAATTCAAGTAATTTTACGCAAAACACAACAACGACATTGTATTGGATTAATTTGTATCGACGCATACCTTCTGATAAACGTAAAATACACATTTCAATGATATACATATCTAATACACTAAAATAATTAGAAACCTTGTTTTAGCTAATTCCCTGATTGTATCTATAGTCTATACTATCTTAACTTTTAAATCTTATCTTGTTTGGGCTGTTAGATATTTCGAATACCTAACCATTTCTCTTTCATCATGTCCGAACATTTTATATGCGTGTGTATATTTTGATTTGAATTTCAGATTTTCTTTTTTAATTCTCGTCCTAATTGTGACTATTATCCACTTTGATTTCATCAAAAAATAACTTGTCATGATTTTTGGTAGATAAATAAATAATAATAAATGCGGACAACATCACATACAGTGATCTGAACCCAAAGTAAGTTGCTAAAGCACTTGTGCTATGGAATTCAGAAACAACGAAGGTACCACAAACACCCAGACCCGGGACAATGTAGAAAAGTGGTTTTCTACATTGACCCGTTCGGGGATCGAACCCGGGACCTCAGAGCTGGCGACACTTTGAAAACCGGTGCGTACGCCACTCGATCACGGAGGTCGTCGTTCAAAGATTCAAAAGAGATTGGTAACGTTTGCAAGATTCTTTGTTATTTTAGAAAAAGCCTTACAGTAGGATAATTTCTGAAACATTATCATTTAAAAAACACACAAGATTTATGTTTGGGAATTAACAAGATTACAGTCACGCTACATTACGTTAACGATGTTTTGTTACCTGTTTTTAATTTATTATTATTGGAACGATTATCGCTTAGTCGATGCCCCGATAGTCATGCTCAATCGACTCTCACTTATTTTATGTTTTTACAACCATATTTAATAAAAATCGAATTCAATATTAAATCTTATTGAGATTACTTTAAAGTGTAAAATTGTTAAGCAGATTATTATTATGTGTAGTAAGAGCTAATTTTCCGGGGTGTGTTTATTTATGTTCGCCTTTTTCCTTTTACCGAAGTGTTAACTGTAGTGGGGTTAATTTGGAATCACATGAAACTTCTTCTGTTATGTATGAGGACACCAGGTAAACTAAAATACCTACTTCTGCATCCAGGGCAGTGAACCGCGCTAGCATCCTTACGGACAGACCCACCTACACTACGGAGAGCTGCAGTGTCTTTGCTGTACAAATTCTCAGTAAAAATAAAGAAGAAAGGTAACTTTAGACCTCTATTCTTATAGGTTTTAATTTTAGATCGATCGGATAAAGGTCAACATTTTTATCCTCTGTCATATTTTAACTAATTTTGTAATTACCGCTTGAAGCCGGTTTAACGGTTTTTCGCTCAATTATCCTTATTGGTAATAAAACTGTCGCCATTGGGACGAATCTGAATTATCTTTCGTTCCAACTAATTGGCGTTGCTATGACTCACTTTTCAATACTTAAATTAGACAGAAATTCAAGTTGGAAATACATAAAAACTGTGCCTACCGGTAACTGGGTTTCTTTTCCTCTTTCGCGTGTTATTATCGTAAACTAATATTGTTGCATAGTGTATTATATACTAATTATAAGGTAAAAACTTGTATAAGCAACTTGTGTATGAGCAACATAACGAGTAACAAAAAATAGTCTTAAAACGGGCCTAATATCAAACCCAGTTTTAAAAAAAAATACCTGAACATAATACCTAAACCTGGTCATGTGCTACATATAGGCACACAATGGGCCACTGTGTATTAGGTAAGAAGTAGTCAAGGCCAATGCTTAGGAAACAAATACCTCAGCAGCTTTGACCGTATGTCGCGTTACACTTTGCCAAGGTACCGACATAGTTTCGCCTTTCACTAAACGTAATGACTATCTGAGGTAACTGACCGTTGCCAACGTCCGGATTGGATAATTTTATTAGGGTTTATAAAGCAATAGTATGACCTTATAGTAACTCAGAAACGAATGATTCCTATCAATGCGCGCCTTTATAAAAAAAGGTGAACGGAGTTTGAACCCAGGACTTTACGGCCCGTATCAGTAAAATAGTTGTTCAATAAATTCTGTGGTATAAGCAAGCTGTTAGACAAACGAACAATTTGTTTATTACACTTATAACTTTACACCTAAACCCTTTCGTTGATTTAGTTTCGTTCGCAGACTTAATTTAAATCGGTACAATTATACACATTTTACTTACGGCACCAATACACCTTTACCTGAGTTTCTCGCGTCACAGTTACATGGACGATAGATATCTACCACTGGGTTCTTAAGTATAAAGAGACCAATATTTATCAATGAAGTCAGTTCTCCACGTCGCCGCGTCGCTGATCAACAGTGGCGTAACTACAGGGTGGCAGGACTGGCAAAATGCCACGGGCCCCCGGCCCAAGAGGCCGCGAGCTCAGTTATTTTTTTTTAATTTATACCTGAGTATTTTATTCAGTGGTGTAGCGTGACTTGGTGGGGCCCCGCATACAAAATTGTTTTGGGGCCCTTATGAAGGGTAAAGAATTCTCACAAAAGCTGGAAAAATTGCATAAAATTAAAAGAAATATTTATCATAATTTACTATTTGTCTCTTTTACAAAAAAATTACAAGCAATTTAAATTAAATATGTAACATATCCTTGCCTTTTTTCGGCAAACTTATTTATTGAATCATTTATACCTGATGACGACTTTAGTTTTTCTTAAGTTTCTGCCTCAATGGACAATAGACACAGGTCTGTCAGGTGTTCATGTCCCATTAAAGTTCAAAATTATATATTTTTTATCAGTTTTATTTTATTCTTATTTACATTTTGTAAATTTTGGTTTACGCACTTCGGGAGCCCCCGTGGTCCATGGCCCCGTATAATTGTTACGGCAGATACGGCGGTAGCTATGCCCCTGATATTATTTTACATGAAAAAGTTCTGCTTAAAATCAAGTAAAGTGAGTCTACTAAAGACCATAACACAATTTCATATTTGGTTATGCATTTCAACACATCCTAAACAATCTTGATTATTTTTATCTTTGATTTTTCGTATTTGATTTAAAGAAATAATATAGGCACTTTGAAAGTAAAGTTGATTGTGAAAGTTAGATATTAAAATGTCTAGTTCCAGAAAATTGTTTCAATGGGAGCGAGAAACGAAAGAGGAAGATTCACAACGTAAGGAGGTTTTATAATAAAACAAAAGAAATAATATATTTCCCTCAAATTATACGCAACTACAATCAGTATTATGGGTTGAGTCGATTTGCTCGACTCATTCCTGGGACAGTATAAAATAAAGATGAGGACAAAGTGTATCAATAGTGGTATCTGGACTGTTTTACCATTTCCTCAATTTTACATTTTTCTCTATTACTATCAGTTTTTTTCCAGTTTACCTATACTTCCCGTGTTCTAGACCAAAAATAAGATCTGATATGATTAAAAAAAAGAACTGTAATATAGGGATAAATCCATGCTCTTGAAAATAAAATTGTTATTCGTGTTGGAAAAATACTTTAGTAGTTTATTAAAATTTAACTAAGTACAACGTAAAAAATGTACTAGAATAGGGCCCCATCAAAAGAATTTGCCACGGGCCCCAGATGGTATAGTTACGCCACTGCTGATCAAAGTATGGGATAGTAATATTATGTAACGGGAATTAGCGCGTACATGCTTAAATAAATACCTTACAGGACCAGACGTTTCGACCGGGTTATACCGGCCGCGGTCGCAAGCAGAAAGTGCAGCGCAGTAGTACCAAAATGTAGGATGTTTATAAGCTCACCTATCGCACAATAGGTTGCGCCGCTCGTCCGACCGGTACGGGTACAGCTTCTTGTGCGCCGCGCGCTGCACCTTCGCCAGGTACACCTGTCACAACAACACCCTTCATGTATTCATTGTAGCTAAAACAATATGTCTATTAATAGATCAAGAAGAAAATTGCATCTACATATACCAGCCAGCTGAGAAGCTAAAGGGCTTTGCCTTATTACATAAAGAATATGAAAGAGTATCATTATCAAGGAGGATCAATGCACTTCAGCGATTTAAAAATGTTGGTCCCAGTTTCTTTAAAATTTTATCCTTTACCGTTGCTATGTCAATAATAATTGTGAATGGCACCCGGTAAATTGCGTTCGCAATGCACAACCAGACGAGACACATTGATACTTACATGGGTTTAAACTCAAATTTAGAGGTCGTTAATCAAGAAATAAACTAATGATGGGCCTGCTAAAACCTGCGAAACCTGGATTCTAAATATTTGATTCCGAAATCGCAAACTCGAAAGTCCGTGTGGTGACGGACCTAAAGAATACAAAGGTCACCACCCCATCTCATCCCGTGGGTGTCGTAGAAGGCGACTAAGGGAAAATTGAGCAGAGCCGAAAACCACTGCTTAGAGAAGGAAAACTCGAGACCAAACCCTATGCCAACCCGTCTGGCCAGCGTGGCATTAGTAGGCCAAAACCTCTGTATGAGCCCACACCACACAAAACGGCCCCCAGTTCCCGGTAGTCCCGCTATTCCCGGCCAAGGTAGCGGTCGCGGTAACGGCGGGACAGGGGGTGCTAGGAATCTCCGGGCTACGGGAGGCTACCACTACCTCAAAAAACTGACCCTGGCGACGTATAACGGACGAAGTCTACGGCTGGACCAACACCTCACCGAACTCGAGGTAGAATTGGGTCGCATAAACTGGCACATTTTGGGGTTATCTGAAGTCCGAAGACAGGGGGAGGACACGATAACCCTTGAGTCAGGTGACCTGTTCTACTACCGAGAAGGTGATAGGCCCTCCCAGGGCGGTGTCGGTTTCTTGGTCAACAAGTGTCTCACAAGCAGCGTTGTGGAAATCAGTAGTGTGTCGACAAGGGTAGCGTACCTCTTATTGAAAATCACCGACAGGAAGTTCCTGAAGGTGGTGCAGGTATATGCGCCGACCTCGACATACTCTGATGAGATAGCCGAAACCATGTACGAAGACATAGCGAAGGCACTACATGGTACCAGGAAGGCTCACTACAACGTTGTTATGGGAGACTTTAATGCCAAGGTGGGAGTACAAGAATGCGGCGAAACGAAAATCGGTCCTAACGGCGTGGGGCGCCGAAATCACAGAGGCCAAATGTTGGTCAACTTTTTAGAGTCCCAGGGGCTCTTCTTAATGAATTCCTTCTTTAAGAAGAAGCCCCACAGAAAGTGGACATGGCGAAGCCCCGATAATGTGACGAGGAACGAGATAGATTTCATCATCACGGACAAACGGCATATATTTAGAGACGTCTCGGTGATCAATAGGTTTAATACCGGTAGCGATCATAGACTCGTCCGAGGCTCTCTAAATATCAACCTTAAGGCTGAAAGAGTTAGGATGATGAGACCTACTCTCCGACCCACGCTGCCCCAAATAGCTTTAGGTTCCGATAAGTTCCAGTTGGAACTCCAAAATCGTTTCGCACTGCTGGAAACCACGGACAATGTTGACGAAAAAACCGACACAGTGGTCAAAACGCTACAGAATGTGTCTCGAAGGTTGTTCCCCGGAAAACGCGGTAATAGGGAGTCCAAGCTCTCACCCGAGACTCTCGAACTTATGAAGGAAAGACGAGAAACGCCGGACGCCCAGATGTCTTCGTCAGATAGGCGGTCCTTAAACCTGAAAATCAGGAAACTGACGCGACGTGACCTCCGACGCTGCAGCACTCGTAATATCGAGGCTGCGATTGAGCGAAATAGAGGCACCAAAGTCTTCGCTCAGCAATTAGGTAGACCCCATCTGGCGAAACTGAGGACCGGGGATGGCAGGACCGTCACCTCTAAGTTCGAGATTCTCGAGGAAATTGAGAGTTTTTATAGACACCTATATGCATCACGGGTGACTAAACCATCGAGACAAGGCGAAGATGACCACAGAGCCCCACTCACGCGCCATTACACCGAGGACATCCCGGATGTCGACCCGGGCGAGGTTGAGGCAGCTCTCAGACAACTAAAGAACAACAAGGCGCCGGGTGATGACGGAATTACAACCGAGCTCCTTAAGGCCGGTGGGACCACAGTCCTGAAAGAGCTAGCGAGTCTCTTTAATTCCGTCATTCATCAAGGCTTAACACCACAAGCGTGGAGCGGGAGTGCGGTGGTTCTGTTCTTCAAGAAAGGCGACAAAACCTTGCTGAAGAATTACAGACCTATCTCACTCCTGAGCCACATTTACAAGTTGTTCTCGAGAGTAGTCACTAACCGCCTCGCTAGAAGACTCGACGAGTTCCAGCCACCAGAACAAGCCGGGTTTCGAAAAGGCTTTAGCACCGTAGACCACATCCATACTGTTCGGCAGATTGTGCAGAAAACCGAAGAGTACAATCAGCCGCTGTGTTTGGCCTTTGTGGACTACGAGAAAGCCTTCGACTCCATCGAAACTTGGGCGGTTCTGGATGCTCTGCAACGATGTCGTATTGACTGGCGATACATCGAGGCGCTGAGATGCTTATATGACACCGCCACAATGACTGTCCAGCTCCATGACCATAAGACCAATCCGATCGAGCTGCGTCGGGGGGTGAGACAGGGGGATGTTATATCCCCAAAGCTGTTCACCAATGCGCTCGAGGATGTCTTCAAGACTCTGGACTGGACTGGACGGGGTATAAATGTGAACGGTGAGCACATCTCGCACCTTAGATTTGCCGATGACATCGTCATAGTGGCAGAGTCGCTGGACCAACTAAGCGAGATGCTGCATGGCCTGAATGGAGCTTCACGACGGGTCGGTCTTGGCATGAACTTGGATAAAACCAAGATCATGTTCAATGAACATGTCATGCCGAGACCGATATATGTCGAAGGATCGATGCTCGAAGTTGTTCAAGAGTATATCTACCTAGGGCAGGTCATCAAGCTTGGTAGAAACAACTTCGAGCGGGAAGTCGATCGGAGAATTCAGTTAGGCTGGGCAGCGTTTAGCAAACTACGTCGAGTCTTCTCTTCGCCTATACCGCAATGCCTGAAGACGAAAGTTTACAACCAGTGCGTCCTACCTGTTATGACTTACGGTGCCGAAACGTGGACATTAACGGTTGGACTAGTCCACAAATTTAAAGTCGCGCAGCGGGCTATGGAGCGAGCTATGCTCGGAGTCTCTTTGAAGGATAAAATTCGTAATGAGGTCATCCGACAAAGAACCAAGGTAACCGACATAGCTCGTAAAATTAGCTCGCTGAAGTGGCAATGGGCTGGCCATGTCTGTCGAAGGACCGATAGCCGTTGGAGCAGACGAGTCCTAGAATGGAGACCGCGACTCGGCAAGCGTAAGGTAGGACGCCCCCCCGCCAGGTGGACTGACGACCTGAAAAAGGTCGCTGGAGGGGACTGGATGCGGAGGGCGGAGGACCGGGTGTTGTGGCGCAAATTGGGAGAGGCCTATGTCCAGCAGTGGACTATGATTGGCTAAATGATGAAACTCGAAAGAGTGCAAGTGTGGTGATCAATGTTCGTTCCTTCTCTAGAACACTGAACACGTGATAATGTTTGTCGATTATATTTTGGGACTTGGCTTCTTACACTTGGCGTCAAAATACTATTCAATGTGTTTAATGATTTTTGTTCCTGTAGTAAAGTTGCATTTATCTTAAAATCATTCTTAACAATCAAATGACGACATAGGATGCAAAAACTGGCGAGACATCAAAGAACTGAAAAAGTTAGTGTTTTAGCTTTCCACTATATGCTATATGCTTACCTTTGAACCTTCGAAGAGCAGAGCGACAAAGAACAGCACGATCCAGGTGATGGCGAAGGACCAGCGCGAGCTGATGGTGAGCCCGGAGAACATGAACTCTCCGAGGTCGTAGCCGAACCACATCCACATGTGCATCATCGTGTCGGTGGCACTGGACCTGACACAAAAGACGACTCATGATTGAGTTCGAAACTAGTCGGGCATTTTCGATTATTCGAGATGACAGATCATGACAGACTCTCATCATGCCGTATGGCAAAAATCAATCACATATAGACAAATCTGCTCACCTAGTTAAATTGTATTTATATCTAATCCTACATAGATAGGTACATAATTTTAAAGCCTTAGCAGTTGTTCAACAATTACACAAATCGTGCGGCAAAATAATTCAGAGCACGAACTGGCCCTTCACTGAGATATGGCTAAAGTACCATATAGATAACACAGTCAGTCAACAATGTAAATAATATTAACTGTTACTTAGTGCCTGTTTTATTTAATAGGGATGATGACTAATTTTTATTTTTTTGTTTGTCCATCTTTTCTATAATAAAAAATATCAGACACGTATTTTTTCGTTTGTCACGTAAACAAAAAAATTGTGTAGATACAGTGAGTAGAAATCTTGCGTGACGTCACATCTAAGCATAAATTGTACCAACCCGTGACGTCACAAGCCCCCACTCCTAAACTTTAAAGCGGTTTATATTCGAATTTTGTAATTGATTTGATTAAAGAAAAAATACGTGACTAATATATTTTGACAATCTAAATTGATTTTGACTTTTCATACCCAGTCATCTTATCTATCTATCTTATTATAGTACTAAGCGCTAACAGATTTATGAATGCTATTTAACCTTTTGAACGCCACGGTCGTGTATCTAAGACGACAAAAGAAAACGTGCCCAAAACACGCCACGGTCGGGTATAGACGACAAGAAAACGATTTTTTTTAAGTACAAAATAAATATACAAGTATATTATTTATTTTGTACTTAAAACATTTCGTTTTCTTTTCGTCTATGCCCAACCGTGGCGTGTTTTGGGCACGTTTTCTTTTGTCGTCTATACACGACCGTGGCGTTCAAAAGGTTAACTAGGTACCTTGCTATTTAAAACTAATTATTCATTTGCTTTATACTAGAGTATAATAGGTATTGAATCATAATTCATCAGTTCATCAGTCTTTGACCTCACACGTTTGGTCATTTCCAATTATTCAATTGTTTCAAACGGTAGCAAGAGAAATAGATCAGTGTCCGCCTTTGGCACTCAACACAACTTCGCGACTCGTCGCAACTTCAACAAAAAGTCCTACAACTTGAGTCTTTTATACAAGATACCTTTATTATTTATGTATCAATATTATTACGTCATTTGACGGGCCTGTTTGTCTAGTGGTTGCTGTACCGGAGGTCGTAGGTTACAAGGAAGATACAAATCACAAGAATGCAAATCATAGTTACGTTATTATTACTTTGTTACTAGATCTAGATACTATAGTCACCTTCAAATACTAGTTCAACGGGTAAAAATACTCGTTTTGTGACCGCCATTTGTATATTGGTACCACATATCCTTAACAATTTACCTTATCTGCAGTCAATGAACTGATTAAATAACATCGATTCATATCTCAGTACTCCGACTCTAACGCGGTTTGACCTCAAAATAATTCATTTATAGTTTATTTAATACAGGTTAATGTACGGGTATAGTAAATACTAATTTAACGAAGTTACATTTACTAGGTGGAATTTTATGATGCCACCAAGAGGAAACGTAACATAATATTAGAGATAGGAAATTCTACTCATAGGAATCATTCCTTTAAAAGAAACAAAACTGCATTCATATTTCGGAAAATACGCTTGCTACAAGGCGGAATCAAACGGGCTCAATCCTGACAATAGGGTAGATGACTAGGTATGAAAAGTCGAAATTTTATTTAATCCACCTTTTAGATAATCAAAATATAATAGACACATATTTTTTCTTTTATCAAATCAATTACAATATACGAAGATAAACCACTTTAAAGTTCAGAAGTGGGGGCTTGTGACGTCACGGGTAGTTACAATTTTTGCTTAGATGTGACTTCACGCAAGAATTGCACTCGCTGTATCTTCATAATTATTTGTTTACGGGACAAACGAAAACATACGTGTCTAATATTTTTTTATTATCTAAAAGATGGAAATAAAAATTAGTCATCATCCCTATTACTATTTTGTATTTTTATGGCTCACTCGTACCGATCAAATCTCTCTAACAAACATGGTAAATTAAATGCAAGGAAAACTATGTCTCTGTACTTATAAATTAAATTGGCCAAGATAACACTTTTTATTGTGAATTTTATTGATATTCATAATTTATCGTGAATGTCACTTTTTAACTTGTTTTGCAGTTATAGTAATTTTTAGAGGTTTTCCTTACATTCAATCTACCATGTTTGTTCAGGAGATTTTGATCCTTATGATTGATGTAAAATAAGTATAAGATTTTTCTTTTTGTCGCTTCTATTTTCAGTTGTTTCAAGCACCCTAGTACCTACTTAGGGTATGTACCCTAAGTAGGTACTAAAAGGGAATGTCCTTTCTGGTGGCGTCAAAAAGTTCCACCCTGTGTATATTCACTCAAAGCTGAAACTTGAGCTCATGGTTCGAACCCTGGTCGGGTCAGAAAAAACGTCCGATAACACAGCAAGTCGATTTATATTTTCTTGTTACATGTACATAAAACTATCAACAACAATCACGGACCAACAAAATGAACTACTCACAGGTTAACCGGTAACACATCATCCATTTTATAGTCACTGAATCACTGAGCGAACGTTCACAATAGCCTGCGTCCCTACACGGATGCATCACAAGGGCTGGTCGTCAAGTGAGGACATGTCTTGGGCCCCCGACCACTGTTAGACTACACTGTTATTGTAAACACCTTAGAACAATGGTACTAATTATAAAACATGTGTGCTCGAATTTATTTTTCGCCAATCCACATTGTGATTAGGTGATGGGTAGGGAGACTATAGTTGATGTGGTTAAGTAGGATATTGTGAAGCCAGAACAACGAGTCTGATTCTAAATTAATTACCAGTAAACTAGGATTTACTGCTTAAAGTTTGAAGCAAGGTGGAGATCACTTTGTTTCAAAACTTTAATTCGTCATTATTTTGACGAGGACACGATTCCTTATTACAGTGTCTTGTACTTGTTCAAGTAGGTAAACAAATTGGGATGTAAGCAGTTACTGCTAATTAAACGATTGATGGTCATCTAATAGGTACACGTATCGAGTCTGGACGAGATTGGCATATAACCGAACAGAATGGCACGAGAAAAGAGAGACCTATGCCCAGCCAGCCCAGCAGTGGGAGGACAAAGGCTGTAGATGATTAAGTTCCGCCTGTGTCTTAGAGTACTATAGTTATGTTACATAATTTCATAGTAATAATAATAATAATATTCCGGGACAACTCACACACGGTTATCTGATCCTAAGCTAAGCAGAGCTTGTGTTATGGTAACCAGACAACTGATAAACATACTTATATATTTCTAAATACATACATATTATAGATAAAATTGTAGTTACATATTGAAGTATTACATTGACATAAATATATAAACTACAATGTGTATTTAATAAATGGACCGGCAAAATAAACAATGTCCTGTTGTTCAAAAATCTTATGTCACCCTTCAAATGAGTCAGTAATTATTATTAGTGCACCATAAGTATAATAGGGCGGATCGTCAGTATGTTTTGATAATCTAATACTACATTTATACGTCATACATTACCTATGTCTATAACACATCATCAGCAAATATTATACATTCAAATTACTCATGCTATTGTTGTCAAAATATAAAAGGTCCGTTTTGACATTTGAGAAAGACCCTAGAATGTAACTTGGAACGAAACTGAAAGAAACAATAAAATAATAATTAATTACTTAAAGTGTTATTAAAAAGATACATATTTTTTTTGGCGTTTAAATAATATGATAGAATATATTTTAACTACGACACGACAAATGTCAAAACGGACCTTTTATATTTTGACAACTTTAGTCTTCAGGATCTATTATGAGGTACAAAGACTTCAATATCCTACCTCATAAGACCTTGTTTTTCGTTGTCTTGTCTTACTGGATACAGCTGAATTTTGTATTTTATATGAAACGACTATCTGGCACCCACAAGCCATGTTTTTGGGAAACACAGTATTTTGCAAAGAGTTACTACTTCTGACTGTTTCTGCAGAGTATATAAACACTACTTTTCAGTATGGTATTTGACTTTTCGATGATAACTGGGAACGGATTATAATTAAAATGTTGACCCCAAAATGTCTATACAAGATAAACGGTTGTAACGATTGATCCCAAGAACTGAACAGTTTATGTAAAGGAGAAAAATAACATTTTATTTGTTATACATCGTATTGAATGGCTGCTACCTCCTCTCAATATAAACAAAGCCAAAAATCGTTCAATGGAGCATTGCCAGCTATCTCAACAAGAATACGAAACATATGTAGCATTGTAACTTATTTACTCAATAAACTTATTAAAATTTTAATTTCCTACGTGTAACGTGAACAATCCTGCCGACATTTCATTGAATATTAGCGATCCGCCCGGCTTCGCACGGTACCCGGATTTTCTCGGCTTTTCTGTACTATAATATGCATGTTTTATACATATAAACCTTCCTCTTGAATCACCCTATCTATTGTTGAAAACTGCATTAAGATCCGTTGAGTAGTTTAAAAGATGTAAGCGAACAGACAGCGGAAGCGACTTCATTTTATACTATGTAAAAAAGTGAACTGTAAATATTGCCAGGCGTATGTTACATTACTCTGCTGACGTCACGTGTTAGGGTAATACCTAGTGCCTACTATAGACTGCCAGTAGTATTCAGCCACTACTTGTTTTACAAACCATTTGATAATGTTTAATTACGTATATTGGCATAAAACTGTCTGCACGTGTGCTTCGTGTTGGAATCTTAGAGTTTTATAATATCAGAGTTTTATGACCCCTTAACGTATATGTATACTATACAACTTTTTTTTTGTTATACACATTAGCGTTCAACCACGACTGTTCTTCGCAAAGACATTCGCTATCAGGAGCATAAGTTCTATGAAATAAACCCACATCAGGTTCTCATATACATCGTCAAACAGTAGTGTTTTAAGCTATCAGCATTGACAGTTGGAGCCACTAATATTCCTACATTAAGTCAGACCAGTCAGCGAAGTTCGCTTTACAAAGAACGATCTAGAGTAGCGTTAATCAAAAGCCAAACATCACGTCAGTTTAAGGTCCAGTGAAGCAGTCAAATCCTTGCGCTCTGGATGTAAACCTCTCGGTAAAACCTTACCCCAGTTTTTCAGACGAGTAGGCCAATGTACGTCAGTTGTAAGTAGTTTAAACCTTTGAAGTTTTCACTGCATTTCAATTGAATGAGTTCAGTGCCGTCCGCGTACCGGCCGGTTATGAGCAGACATTCTGTCTAGGGTACTTTTTTATATGTATTTATCTATTTGTAGCATATCTTTGTTGTCCTATTATTATGTCAACGTTCTTCGGCGTCAATATGAACAAAGCAAATAATTCTAACGCTTTTCAGAGGATGGGGAACTTTGCTTGACACATAGAAATAAGCCTTAGTCTAAATATGCTCCAAGTATATTAAGTATATATGTGCGGTTTTCATGTTATTCCATTATCTTTCACAATAGAAACGGCGCAGTAAAATACCCCTATCTATTTATTGACTATTGTTACACATAATTCGATAACGCCGCGGCCGTGCGCCATAAGCGTCTGTTTATGCATGTGGCAGTCAATAAATCTGCAAAGTACAGCCATTGAATATGGTAACACATTTATTAACGTGTTTATTTGGAACCAACAAGGTTTTATGTAGTAATTCGTTGTTGTAAGCATACCAAGGATCATAGTCAGTATCTTAGTCAGCTTAAAACAAGCTTTTTACTTCTGAATGATACAAAGGTTTGTAAATAAGTCTAATAAATTAAATTGCGGTTTTGTCGCAGTCAGTAAATTCTCTGCTATTGTACTCCCCAGTAAATTGTGAAAATCAAAGGGGAAAAGCGCAATCCGCAATATTTGTTTTAGAAAGGAATTTCGCGGAAATAATGACTCAAAGTCCGGAACTTTTATTTCGTTGTAAAATCAATGAAAGCACAATTATGTATGCAGCAGCACTGAAAGATTTGTGGGTATTTTAATGTCACTTATTTTTACCCATCCCCAAAAAGGGCGCAAATGCAATATTCATCTATAACATCCTTTTTCTTTACCTGTGTTTTAGTACAGGAATGATTTTTTTTTTTAACTGACTATACTGGTTTATTTTGCATGTACTCACATACTTTAAAGGCGTATCATTTTTATGTAAAATCATATTTCATCTTTAGCTCAAATAAGTATACATTGTGCATTATAAATATTAATAATAATTACTAGCTTAACTTCCAACAAAAGCAAACAATAGCAATATTATCTACAGCCACACAATAAACCTACATTTTTGTTTACTGTCAACACATAATTGTTCCATAGTGAATGCATTTTAAATTCAATATAAATAATGCATTAATTCTGTACTTGTTCATATATTTATTGTTCAAACAAATTAGTGACTGCATTGTTCTGTACTGCATTCACAAATTATATGCCAAACATGAAAGTAAACACGAGTTATAGGAAAAACAACTGTAAATCTTACATTTAAGGTTCAATTTTCACTACAACTTCATAGTTTTTACTTTTAACAGACCTAATCAGTCTAACATTAACTAACTTACATGAAATTCATATTTGTATAAAATTAAATAACATCAACTTAGAATATTTATGTTTTTGAGTATGTCAACACAAAAGTAAAGGGTAAGACACATGTGTTTTTGGATATCCACATTAAGTATTTTTACCACAATACACTTTACCCTCTTCCTCTTAAAAATATAATATTTCATTGTTAGGCTAAGACTCCAACTATTTTTTTTTAATTTGTTTATTTAAGTCTTTTAATATGCGTTTTTTGGCCATAACTACTAACTTGAACAAGCCTTTATAGATACTTTTTTTGAGTTTCTGTATCTATAAATGTATGCAGATTTTGTTAGTACACCTGACATGATCCATGTGTAATTATTTTAATAATGTACTGTTTATAGGAGGCCCTTTACAATTTGACCAAATAAAAAGGAACCTGTTATGAATAACTGTTTAATAAAATGCTTATAAAATCATTGGACATGGCTTTTTATTAAGGGTTTGTATTTGGAACCTATATTTTAAGATCTGGTATATAAACCACTGGGCTATATCCATTATTTGTGTTCTTGTTTATTTTAGTTTTAGGTATTTTAATAGAACATAAAATATCTAAAAATTAATTGATATGATAATGGGTGTGTAACTAATGAGTGTTTTCTGATAAACACATGTTTACTACTGATAGGTATGTTATTATGATCATTGGCTATACAGGATTATGTAGTGCAAAGACACATAAATCTTTTTTTTTTAAACGTTAAGTATGTTTATTGGATTATTCTTTTTTGGAAAATTGTAGACAAACAAAAATAATTTAAAGACATAAGCTAGAAATATTCATTACTGAATTAAAAAAAAAAGTATAGTAATGTTTTTTATCCTGTAAATAATTTCTAAAGTATATTAGGTTTAACAGTACTCATAAATATATTTTACATCATTGTAGTGTTGAAATATGTAACATTGCACTCACCTTGTGAATTCCCACTGCTAGTTTAAGTAGGACTCTTCAAACCCCTATCATCCATGCGTTTGTTTGAATAGTCCTCGAGATATCACATAAACCGAACGTCTTTATCACATTTTATTGATAAATTAGAAAGTAAATAATAATTTAATCACACCTGATAACGTAGCCACTTTCTATAAACAATTTTGGATTTTAAAATAAGTGTAACACAGCTATTTATAGTCATGTAATTTTCTATTCATTGGCCTTCGTTGAACTTAAAATAAACATAGATATAGTTCGCAAAAAAATGTGCACACAAATGAAATTAAATTTAGTATTGCTCCTTCCAATACAAAAATATTAATGACATACTGTCACTGTCAAAAAGAAAAAGTGACTTTTAAATAATTATGTAAGAAATAGTCGATAAAAATAAAATAGTCGATTTTAAAGATTTTTCATTCTAGTTCCCAAAATAAATCAGATCCGAATCAGAACTTTGCGATGTTCAAATTTCAGGTCTTAGGCTATTATTTAGTTTTTTAGCAACATTAAACTTTTTTATATTTAGATTTCTCAGCTCATTATTGGAATGTAGATTTTTATCAATGGTAATTTTGATAACATCTCTTGTCAGTGTCACATACACGTCAATCAATATGGACCTGTATTTATTTGTGAGTGGATTGTGAAACAAATAAATATATTAGAAATATCGAACAAACTCTTTGCTTATCATCCGAAAAGATCAATTAATTGTAAATTAAGTAAAATGGAAGTCCTTAACCAGAAGCCTAGAAAAAGGCCCACGAAAATAGAAGAAATGACCAAGGAACAAGTTCGTCAAGCTATTTTAAAGAAGCGAGAATGTAACTCAAAGGCTCAGCAGATCGTCGAAAGCCTCTTAGAGCGGGGCGTTACTGAAACTTACTTACTGCAGTGTCTCCCGGACATAAATCAATCACATTTTGAGGACATTATAGAAGAACGATCAATCGTACAGCTTTGTGGTTATCCTATTTGTTTAAAAAGCTTGTCAGCTAAGGATATACCCAAACAGAAGTACAGGATATCTTTGAAAACTAACAAAGTCTATGACATTACTGCTAGAAAGAACTTCTGTAGTAATTCCTGCTATAATGCCGCAATGTACGTGAAAAAGCAGATGTTGACAAGTCCCTTATGGTTCAGAGAGTATGAGAATATACCACAGTTCCACCTCTTGAAGCTTGGTACAGCAGGTGGTATGGGAGAGGAGGTGGACCTAACTTTGGTTGAAAGAGTGAAAGTATCTGGAAACAAAGCATTTACTTCTATCAATGATTTTGCTGAAGCTAGCCTTCAAGAAATTTCACCTAAGGATAATGAGGAAGATGTTGAAAGCAATGAAAAACCTAGTAAAACAAATCAGGGATCAAAAGACCCACCAGGCAAAGGTATTGAGGAAATTAAAAATAGTAACGAAATAAAACTTAATACAACAGATGATAACAACTCAGTACAACCAGAACTCACTTTATCCACAGAAAAAGCAAAAAGCAATATACAAGCTGTAGAAAAAATAGTATCTGCTCAAGATGTAGAAGTTATAAAGAAAAACACAAAACCAGTACATAACCCATTTAACATTGTTGGTGATATTATTGAAAAACCAGAGAAGAAAATTGACCCCATACTGACTTCTCCTATCTCCAACACACAAGAGACAGAAAACAGGGAAAAGAAAACTAGCAAAAAGGTTTCACAGAAAAAGCAACCTTTAGTAACAGCATTAACTATTGAAGTTGAAAAGTGTCTGGCTGAATGGTTCACCTTAGACACTATCCTCCTTCTCTTTGGCGAAGAAAAAGTCAGAGAAATGGTTGCAGACAAAGGAGAATGCATCAAAGAGTATTTAAATAATTATGCAAAAGGAATATTTTATAGTTCTAACGTCTATGACCAGTATCAAGCTTTATGTAAAAAACTGAACATGTTGGAAATGGAAGACAGGAAGTTTGATAACCAGGCATTGAAGAGGGAAACAAAACCTTTGCCAGATTACACCATGCTGCAAGAGGAGAGTAAGAAGATGCAGCTGAAAGTGAAGGCATTCTTCTCAGGAGAGACAGACATAGAGGAATCAGTTATTGAAGAGCCTATTAAATCAGTAGATGTGGATGAAGAGAACCTGACGAACCTGCCATTAGTAGACAAGAATTCACAGAATGCCCTACGTAGACGAATAGTGTGCCAACATTTGAACAAAGTATTACCAGACATACTCCGTTCACTAGGCCTGCTTAGTTTCTCAATAAGTTCCGACATTCGATTACTAGTAAATACTTTTAAGTTGAAAGCAAATAACATAATGTTTAAGCCTATACAATGGACGTTAATAGCCATAATATTTATAAAACTGTTGTCTCTGAGGGATAAGAGACTAGAGTACTTATTGGAACAGCCTACTGGGTACCAGCACCTGCAGCTGTTACTGTTAAGTTATAAGCAAGACGGAGGGTACCTGGACAGACTGATAAGTTGGCTTACGGATATAGACAGACTTTTAGATACTAATGACACTCAGTTAACTTTAGAATAAATACTATTTATTTATAATAACCTTTTTTATTTACCTCTTTACTTTTACAGTCTATAACATTACTATTTGAAATAATATTTCTCATTTTACTATATTTATTATTCCACAACATTTAACCTAAAAGACTTCATTAAAAGCAGACTGTAAAAAAATCAAAATTATTCTTATTTTATCTAACTCCCGTTAGTAATTACGCCGCCAGAGAAGCTGATCGCACATGATGTCTCAACTGGTTTGTGTACGGTCTGCGCCCTTATTGGGATCAGATAAGAGGATTAGCAAATGATGAACAAAGTATTAACTTACAAATATAATCTTTAATAGCATTAAGTTTCACTCACAGTGGCGTAACTATACCATCTGGGGCCCGTGGCAAATTCTTTTGACGGGGCCCTATTAGTAAGTACATTTTTTACGTTGTACTTAGTTAAATTTTAATAAACTACTAAAGTATTTTTCTAACACAAATAACAATTTTATTTTAAGAGCATGGATTTATCCCTATATTACAGTTCTTTTTTTAATCATATCAGATCTTATTTTTGGTCTAGAACACGGGAAGTATAGGTAAACTGAAAAAAAAAACTGATAGTAATAGAGAAAAATGTTTGGGCTATATCGAGGAAATGGTAAAACAGTCCAGCTTCTTTGTCCTCATCTTTATTTTTTAATTTCCCAGGAATGAGTCGAGCAAATCGACTCTACCCATATACTAATTGTAGTTGCGTATAATTTGAGGGAAATATATTTCTTTTGTTTTACGTTACTTACGTTGTGAATCTTTCTGCTCCCACTTAAACAATTTTCTGGAACTAGACATTTTAATATCTAACTTTTTCTTTCACAATCAACTTTACTTTCAAAGTGTCTACTTTATTTCTTTAAATCAAATACGAAAAATCTAAGATAAAGATAATGAAGATCGTTTAGTAGTCGTTCAGATGTGTTGAAATGCATAACTAAATTTGAAATTGTGTTATGGTCTTTAGTTGACTCACTTTACTTGATTTTAAGCAGAACGTTTTCATGGAAAATAAAATCAGGGGCATAGCTACCGCCGTATCTGCCGTAACAATTATACGGGGCCATGGACCACGGGCTCCCGACGTGCGTAAACCAAAATTTACAAAATGTAAATAAGAATAAAATAAAACTGATAAAAAATATTTAATTTTGAACTTTAATGGGACATGAACACCTGACAGACCTGTGACTATTGTCCATTGAGGCAGAAACTTAAGAAAAACTAAAGTCCTCATCAGCTATAAATGTTACAATAAATAAGTTTGCCGAAAAAAGGCAAGGATGTGTTACATATTTAATTTAAATTGCTTGTATTTTATGTGTTACATATTTAATTTAAATTGCTTGTATTTTTTTTGGAAAAGAGACAATTAGAAAATTATGATAAATAAGTAGGTACCTACTTCTTTTAATTTTATGCAATTTTTTCTTTCTTTCTTGAGATTTCTTTACCCTTCACAAGGGCCCCAAAACAAATTTGTATGCCCCACTCCACCAAGTCACGTTACGCCACTGAATAAAATACTCAGGTATAAACTAAAAAAAAATAACTGAGCTCGCGGTTTCTTGGGCCGGGGCCCTCTTGGGTCGGGGGCCCGTGGCATTTTGCCAGTCCTGCCACCCTGTAGTTACGCCACTGTTCACTCATAACAGACAACAGTCAACTTACATTAGGATCTAATAAAGATAAGGCAGCACCAACCAAGTGCAATGACCCCGTGATCAACACTGACGATCTATCGACAATCTTAGTTTTTTTCAGGCTGATCAAAGCATCAGCCACACAGCCAGCAACATTCACGTTAGTATTACAGCCTTCTTGAAAGTGCTGCCAGATATGAGCGTGTTTCTCACACCTGGCTATAAGCTCTTCGTGTTCTACTAGAGAGTAGTTGTCATTGTTTTGACCCGTGTTTTTGTGGGCGGTCGGTATCACAAAGTAGACAGTCTTGAAGCCTATATTTCGAAGCGGTTGTAGCAGGATTTCGGCGTCCCTGTCTCCAGTCGCACTGAATATCAGTACTCTATCATGTAACCTGAACAAAATAACATAATTTATTGGACCTGAATACATAATGAACTTTATCAAAAACATACACAAACAAATCTAAAACTTTTAAACACTACCTGCTGTAATTTTGGAACCATTGCGCACATATCTCCATGGACTCTTTAGTGTGGGCCCCGTCTAAGTAAAACTGCGCGTAGTCTGCATTGACGACATGATACCGTCCCGGCCATTTACAACACGACAATCCAGTCATCGTCTCCTTTGTAACGCATTTCACTACCGATTCTAATACTGTTTCATTTATACCAATTTGGTTCTTATTGGCAAGCTTCTTAAGGCCGTTTTTTCTGTGTGTTTGTTTGGTTATTCGCATCCAGGCGTGGGCTAACTGTATGGCTAGAGAGGCGTTTGTCTGATAAGCTTCGACGTCGACCGGCAAGAGAGCATGCTCTGTGTTTGGGAATGTGTAGGTTTTGTAATCAGGAACTACAGTTAATTGACACTGAAACACACATAATAAGGAATTAATCCTTTATTTAAATAACATATCCAAATACATCCATTTTATTTTTGATTTTTGTTAAGGTGCTTTTTGTAAACTATACATGGGTTTTGGTATGGTATCAGATTTCTTTAAAGTTTTTTTAAGATTATATATTTTATTTTTGTAAGCTATATAGCCGTACCTTAACACTGTTGGCGACATTCCTCAGCACGTCCATGGCTTCTGGCGGCTGCCGTACGGTGTAGGCCTCGCAGCCGGGCTTCATAACCCCGGCTTTAGCGACCGCGATCTCCGGCAGAGTCGTGCCCAGAATGGACGTGTGGTCCAGACCTAATGCCGTTATACCCACTACTGGTACCTTTCTGAAAAGAATTACATCGTTTTTTTTTTATTATTTAGCCTTTTTTACTGTCACACTGCTGCGCAACGGCCTCCCCCCCCCCCAAGTTCTTCCATGTGTCTCTATCTTGTGCCACCTCAAACCAACAATCATTATCTTATGAATAATTATTTACTTAAGACTAATTAATAGTTAATCTATAATGCAAAGTTATGTATAGCGTAATGCGCTGTGTTATCACGTTGTAAGTTCATGATCAACGTTATACCTACAGAATGCAAATTGAGATGGCAAATATGCAAATATTAATATACACATGGCTATGTATGTAATTACATGTATACCAAACTTATTATAATATTATAGGAAGTAATAGTTTTAGGTAGCTGACTCAGAATTGATGACGAACACGAAGAATGGAGTGTTAACCGTAACTTCCGGAGAGGTATTACCAGCAGAGGATTGGTATGACTTGAATAATTACTCAGCATTCAAAGTAGTGAAGTCTAGAGAAAATTTCAAACTTAAGTAAATAAGAATGTCAAAACAATAATTTAGCTAAGCAATGCTCCTCTTCAGGCTTTAAGGCCTGTGCCCTGGGGACTTTTATAGGTCGGTATTTTTGTTATAATCCACCGTTCTTTTTGATTATGTCATTCATTTTAATTTTCATGCATAAAGACAAATACCTCAAGATGTTAGTATAGTCGACGATGCCGCCGATGCCGACTTCGACTATGGCGACATCTACCTTCTCCTTGAGGAACACGTTGAACGCCATCACGGTCAGGAACGCGAAGTACTTCGGCATGTCACCTTCGTATGCCTGAAAATTTGCATTCAAATTAAAAAATTAAAAAACATTATTTTTTTGTTATTTTGTTTTGTTAATAATATAAAGGAGAAGCCTTCGCTCCTGTAGGTCGGCAAGGGAATCCGACACAGGGAGCTAAAACACGCCCTAAGCCGTTGTGTTGTTTAAAAAAACGGGCTTCTTAACACAGTGCCAACTTTGTCTAACAGATTTTTAAAAGGTTTTACCTTATGAGTACCAGAAATAATTACGACTCAAGACCTCTTGATCAGTAAACATGAGTTACCATGATGTTATATATCTTAGGTAGGTACTTATAGTAGCTATGTAATTTTTCAAGTTATTATTTCCAGTCCAGGCATACAACTTACCTTACTACCATCAAGCATATCATACACTTGATGGAAATGTTTCGCGAAGTCAGCCTCAGATATGACGCGGCCGTCGAGTCGTATGCGCTCGCGCACCGCCACGAGATGCGGCGACGAATAGAACCCCGTACGGAACCCGTGGTGGCGGAGGATGGATTCGCACATTGCACTTGTTGAACCCTGAAAACAATAAATGTTAGTGTTACAATGATTTGCCTCGGCGGAAATGTTTATAAACATGAATCTTAGGCAGCAAAACTTGAATCAAACGTACGCAGATGGTAGAAATACTTTTAAATATTGCTTTCTTAGTTTTACCAACTGTTGCATTGCTGGGCAAGATTGCATGCAGACTTTCTTCTCTGAGAGCTCTCTTTCCAATAGTAAAATCCTAAACATAATCCTTCCTCCGTATAAATTCTAGTACTTCATAACATACTTAGGGTATTTTAGACAATTTGTTTTTATACTCCATTATCCTTATTGGATTACTGGTTCAAAAAACCTTTATAACTATAACCTAATAATACAGTATTTAATAATTACCTTTCCCTTAGTACCAGCAACATGAATCACTGAAAGTTCATCCAATTTTGTCATGGTAACACCAGTTCTGGTCAAATAGTTCTCCATATCTTCTAAATTTGTACATTTCTAGAACAAAATGAAGATAACAGTTATATATTTTAACTAATTTTAAGTGGTGTCTCCTAGCTATAGCAAAACTAATAGTAAGGTTTTCTGTATCTAATCCGCAAATGAGCAAGCGTGGTGATCAATGCTCATGCCTTCTTTATATGGGAAGAGGCCTGTGCCCAGCAGTGGGACGATTATAGGCTGGATTATTATTATTATTTCTGTATCTTATTAGGATTACAAAACTCTAGAGACTTTGTGTACATAACAATAAAATATAGTGATGTCAAGATACAAAAAATAACATTTACCTGTTTAGGCTGAGGTAGGGTGCTACTTACTTGCCCAGTTCTTATGTCTCTCCTGATCTGCTCAATGGTTGCCTTGTTTGATTGCAGTACATTTAGTTTGCACACAGCCTCCTGTTACCAATTAGAATATCATTTTTATATTATATTAAATGCTGGTACATTATTATTCCCCTGGTGCACTTATTAATTAAGTATACACAATTTGATTTTTTATTTAGGTATATAATTTTCTAACTCATTCTACAGCAAAATTATAGTAGTGATATACAGGGTGTTAAGAAAACCCTGTCCGATCCGTGAAGGTGTTGTTAGGTATTGATATCTGATTACAAAAATGTAGAAAAAAATTGAAAAAAAGAAAAAAATATTTTTTTTTTTTGCTCAAAAGTCGATAGAGAGGTTCGGTGTCGTCACAGATGCTACCCAAACAAAAGGCCCCTAAAAATACTGACGAAATTGGTGTTGTAGTTTTTGATTTAATCTCAAATTTTGAAAATTTTGGGGCTAAAAATGTTTATTTAGAAATCCATATTGTTTCTATCATGAATTTTCCAAATTTGATATTTAATTTGGGCATGTGATTGTGAACCCTATATCACCCTTTCAGGTCGGACAGGGTTTTCTTAACACCCTGTAGGTATATTGCACCCACAAACTTTATATTCATGGTTATTAGCTTTTAATAATATTGTGCAAATCATGTGTTATGTTTAATATAGTTATATAGTATGGAATAACCTTTAGAATGATAACTTATTTACATAAGATCTATGTATCTAATTTTAATAGAAAAATACTAGTACAAAACTTTGAAAATGGGTCTAATAAAAAAGAAAGCAGGCTCTCCTAGCATTATTTTGTTTACTAACTTATTATTTATTATATATAGTTCACCTTTAGCAACAAATGTAAGGAGTTACTGGTCAGAAAACTTGTTAAATAAGTTTCTACTTTCTGCACTGTTACCAACTTTCTAACATATGATGTGGCACTATTTCCCGTAACAACACAAATATTTTGCAAAGTAAACCTACAGTTGCACATCTCACTACTATGAAATCAAATAAACAAATAATTAATATGCGTATTTCGTACCTCGTAGCTTGTCTTTGTTGCACACATCCTAACGACTACACTATTCGCTAAACAACTGCGGAATAAGCGGATGCTGTTCATCAGAACGTCATACGTCCGACGGACGATTCAAAGCAATTATACAACAATTTTATGAAAAAAGCGTGACCTCGCCGTGAGCGGCGAACTTTTAAAATCACATGGCGATTTTCTCGGTGTCGTGCATGTTATCGACGAAGCATAAGACATTTGACCCCTCATACTAGTTTCTGTCATAACATCAAGCCAAACAAAGCCTGTAATTAGCGATGTTGTTTCCTGAACCAAACAAAAGTTACGTAAACATAACCTCAAAATTCAGCATTGAGCTGTGAGCATAATATGATGCCGAACAACCTGACACTTCCATGCTTGAGAACTTTGACAAGTTGACAGACAGACAAGTGACAGCTAGACGAATCGGAACGGGGGAACGGGACAGCTGTGTGCGCGTTCTGAAACAAATTTTTACTATAGTCGGCCATGTAGTTCTTAATAAATTTCTGAACAATTATAAGGCCGTAAAATCTTGTATCTTTCAGCCGGGTAAAATGAAAGTACCTACGCTAAAGATTAAAGTTGAGACTTAAGTTATATATGAAGGTTAGACAAAAGTTTATTGAAAAAGCAGTCCTCTTGCCGTAAGGGTTTTTAAAAGAATTCCATATGAACCAACGCAAAAGAAATACTACGATAATTAAAAAATAAGATATCAGACAAGTGTTTCTACCAAACTGTTACATAATCAAAGGATATATTATTGTGTCGCGGCAGAACACTCGGCACGTTAATATCTAATTCTAGCTAGGCATACCTACCAAATGTATGTGTTAGATACACTTCTAAAGCGACATGACACACCACAACACAATAATGTAATTCCGACTTATAGTAGGAGCTTCGATTTTGTTATTTATGTACATCGAAACTATTCCATATACTTTTTCGTATGAAAGACGAGTAAAAATGATTTGTTTTGTGTTGTTAATGACGTTTGTTTGTTATTTTGCCAGACGTTCCAAACTTCACTTTGGAGTTGGTGTTCTGTTTGTGTGCCTTTCTTTTTAACGTGTTATAATCATAATCATAATATTAATAATTATATTTAATTTGTGTTAATTATTTTATATTGTTTAAACAAAGATATCCAGCTGAAACAATGACTGAAACCGATAGCACCCATCGGCCTTTGCAGATGCCCGTACACTTTCTACCTTATCTCGAAAGATTTAGGGTGTACCAAATGTTGAAGGTATTCTTATAATTTGCTCAGAACAATAATACTGTACCGTTATACGATATATTCCACTTTGTTCACCTGAGGGATATCACATGGGTGAACAAATGCGACCTTTTGGATTATTTGAGTAAATTTATATCACCCTTGTACAAAATTATATAAACATGGAAATTGAAGTATTTTCTTAGGAATCAGTTAATTGTAAATCAGGCATACATACTATAAGAAAAAGCAGTAATAATTTTAAGTAAAAGACGTGTAATGTAGTAAAATAGTTACTTCAATTTACATGTTCATATCATTTTGTACATATATGGGTGATATAAGTCTACTCGAATAATCCAAAGAGTGGCATTTGTTCACCCAGGTGACATCCCTCAGGTGAACAAAGTGGAATATACCTGTACAATGATAAGCTAACCTAACTAAAATAAGATATTATAACATCAACTCGCCCACTTACCCACTTACCGCACCGCTTACCTGGGTTTGTTTGGAAAGTATCCACTCTAAGCATTCGGTTTCATAAAATAGGCAATACATACCTACTTATTATATTGTACCTACCATTCATAATTAGCTTAGAATTTAACGTCTACTTATTTATTATACCTTCTTATTTATTTGCTACACTGCCTTTCTTCCGTCTAGCCTTTTCCCAAGCTATGTTGGGTTCGGCTTCCATCTAACCGTATTTATCAAGTCTATTATTTTATAATTCGATCGTCGTTTATTCATAGGACATGACAAGGGACCTAATTGTTCACCTGCCGAGGGATCACCTCAAGCATATGAAGGTTTTTTTGAGTCACCATTTGCATACAACCGAAGCACCGCGCATGATCATACTCATTGCACCTGATCTTATCATAGGTAAAAAGTTAAGTTATATGCTACCTAGATGAGTGCCTCCTTTATGTTCTAAAAAATAACAATAAATAATTTAATCCTTTTTTTTTAATCGTTTAGATATGAAAGCTCTGGCAAAACTGATGATAAAAGATTTCGGTTGCTTCGTAGTAACACGTCGCTGTGTGATGGATCGCTATGAAAAAGTAATTGTTGACCAATAACTACTTATTACATAAATAAAATTGATAGAATTAAACATGATAATGGATAGTAACGTAATTTGTTCGTTTATACAGCACGATGATTACGTTAAAGGATGCGTGAGTCCGACCCTAATGTCGGAGGTCACTAAAAATATTATATCGAAAGACCCTGTGCCCCACGTTGGCTGGCTTATGTTTGGTAACCTTTATTTATTTCTTCTAATCTTTTAAAAATCATTTTCCATGTTAATTTCTAGAAGAATGCACAATTTGTTAGCTGGGTAAGTGCTTTTCCTCCTACCGTAGTTGCAAAGTACCGACCGACCCATTTCTGGCGTTTTTTGTAGACTGCCCTTACACTGCGAGTCATCATTTCCATCATCCATATAGGTATTAAATATATTATTCATATCATCAACATACTTATAAGGTTAGGTACCCGAGGCTTATCCATATTTTTATTATAAGTAAGTATTCAGCTGTATTTCACAAATCACGAGAAAAAGACGAAGTTTGTATATAATTATGTAATTCCACTTTTTTGTGTCTCCTCATGTCACCTCATACAAAATTCAACTTGTTGATATCACCCCGGTGAAATGAGTTGAGAAATATAGTGTAACTAAGAAGTTGGTTTAATGCTCTACTTGCCTAAGAAAAATAATTAACATATTAAAATAAAGAAAATGATCCAGGCAACTTCGAGGACATGTCCTCTACTCGATAATAATCCATGAATTATAAAAAAAAGATTTCGACGATATCGAGAAACTCGTCCATGACCATTTCAATAGGGCCTAGGTATATCGGGCATGTACGATGAAAGACGAGTCATAAGGCCTCATTACTACTAATGGCTCTTTTGCACATCTTTGGGATCCGTACCTATTTGGGGTGCGGGAGATTTCTAGATAGCATGCCAAAAAGACCGCATCCGGTTAACGTTTTCACCGGGATGAGGGAGATTTCATTACAGCTCCAACCGATGACTTTCATTGGATGCTAGCCTGCGTTTGTGTCGTAGTAGAGTAGCGTAGAGGTTCTATTTGTCGCCAATCATCATTTATGTTCGCCAGCGTACATGAGCTGTCGGATTTTCAATGAATCAAAGGAAATTGTGGGCGATTGCGTTGATGTCTACGCGATCGCCGATCTATTCATTTACCTACCACTTACATTGCGTGCAACGACGCAACAGAGTACCGACGAAACTTATTTGGCGACATGTCTAACTTAGTCCAAAAAAAAACTTAATTCATAGGTAAAACGATGGAACATCAAAATTAATTGTTATTAACATGATACGATACTTTTTCATAGATACTTTTTGCACTATTAATAATTATAAAGCAAACAAAAAAGAAATCACTTTTGATGTGTGTTTGTTATTTTGCGAAACTTTTGAATTTTGATAAGTCGTTTTAAATTGCTTGATCGGACATATCCAGTTGATATACAGCTGAAAAAATGACGGAAACCGATAGCACCAAACGGCCTTTGGAGATGCCGGTGGACTTTCTGCCTCATCTCGAAAGATATAGAGTGTACCAAATGTTAAAGGTAATTTGACCATTTTTTTGCAGTAGCTACAACTCTTAACTCAGTTTGGGAAGGTAGGTACCTAATCATGTGTTCTCCCTTTGCATTCGTTGATTAAGTAGGAAAGTGGGCATTCATATTAGGTTTTACCAATAAAAGCCTCAATTTCAACGGAAGGTTCCTTCTACCTATGTGTAGTCTGTATAGCTACCTATTATTTTCTGTGTTTATCATATTCACTACGTCCAAAAATCGAAAAGGATGAGCGAAAACAAAATTGGTCTAGAGTAAAACGAAGAATTTATTGGGGGATTTATTCAGTCACGTTACTCAGCCCTTATTATACGTCCCTTTGAAGGCTTACCTAGGCCTATACGCATCTTGGCTTATCTTCTTTTGCAAATAGAGCTAATAGACAGTCTCAGGAAGACCATGTAGTGAAATTCGCGTCAGCTGTCGTCACGACACGAATTTGTGATGTAACTTTTGATTAGTGATCAAATCGTGTTGTACCTAAGTTATTTTTCACCGAATCGGGTTTTTTTTAGCTTTGAGCGTTACATAAACAATTAATTTATTGCATTGCCTTCCTTCTGCCTAGCCTTTTCACTAGCTATATTTGTGTTTATAATTCGATCGATATTTTATCTTTAGGACATGACAAGAGACCTTATTGTTAACCTGCCGAGGGATCACCTCAAGCATATGAAAGTATTTTTGAGTCGCCATTTGCATCCAAACGAAGCACCGCGCATGGTCCTTCTCCTTGCACCTGATCTTATTGTGGGTAGGTCTTTTAAATTCTTACCTACTATGAGCTGGTACCTTCCTAATAACTATATTATGAAATATATAAATAAATAAAATAATGACAACCCATCTAATCTACATTTCTTATCAGATGTGAAAACTCTGGCGAAACAGATGATAAAAGATTTCGGTTGCTTCGTAATAACACGTCGCTGTGTGATGGATCGCTACGAAAGAGTAATTGCTGACTAATAACTGTTACGTTTATTATTACGATAGATAGATAATAGATATTAACGCAATATGTTCAACAGCACGATGATTACGTCCCAGGATGTGTGAGTCCGAATCTGATGTCGGAGGTCACCAAAAGTATCGTTTCAAAGGATCCTGTGCCCCAAGCTGGCTGGCTTATGTTTGGTAACCCTTACTTCTCCCAAACCCCTTTCCTAGCACTATTCGGTGCCTCCCAGCGGCTGTCCCCACTGGATATCTAAAACAACTATGAGTAACTATAGATTGAACTCAAAAAAACGATGACCTTAATAACGTAATGTAAAGTAAAATACTACGTACCCATATCAAGCGTTATTTGTAAACTGCAGCTACTTTGCCGAGTCATCATTTTCATTTATTAAATGTATATTACTCATATCATCAAATTCTCATTATCCGCATTGAAGATTCCAAAGGAATATGTATTTCATTAACCAATACTGTAAACGAGGTCCAATATATATTAAAAACCACATTTCTATAAGGACCTTTCTTACCCATTTTCACTATTTAATTGCGGATTCAAAATGCTTATATAATATTTATGTTCGTCAAATTTGTCATATCGATCAATCCGAATCCATTCCATATTGTTGTCATCACAATTTATATGTAGGACATGTAATGAAGTGGAATGGTAGTCTTTACAAGTGCTTGCTTAGATCACCCGTGCACGGTCCGCGAGGCGCGCTGCCTGCAGCAGGACGGCGTGCTGCCGACCGTGACGCTGGTGCTCATGAACACCCCTCCCGTGGCGCCGCAGACCTCCAGCAACCTCACCCCCTCTAGGAACTTCTTTCAACAGGACTTTGAGGGACTCAAGTTTGCGTACAAAGCTACGTTGAAGGTACCAAATCATTGAGCTACTCCAATGGGTATATTGGAGTAGCTTAGTGCCCTGGATTTTTCTTTGTTTTGTTTAACTTTATTGCTCAGTTCTTGAAGGTTATAGGAAACTTGTAAAATCACGGAACGAACCTTAGAAACCGAGAATGAGGAGCTTTAAGTTGGTGGAAAAGCTAATTGATATTACAAGATATTCAGGATTGAAAACAAAACACATTAAACATTTTGGACTGCACAGGAAATACACATTGAGCCTGAAGATGACTCGGATAAGATATCGACGAAGTGCTTTAACGCGGTGCGCGCCTTTAACTCTGGCGCTCAGGGCGCTAAGCAAGGCATCAGCGTGGTAGGGGCGCCAAGTGTGTACCGGGTGCTGCTGCTCGGGCCGCGGGGCTCCGGCCGCAGGAGCCAGGCCTACCAACTCGCCAAGCATTTTGGACTCATTTACTGTAAGTTTAGGCACGATTATAATGAAGTTTTTGGAAAATATGTTCTAGTTCTTAGGTAGGTACGCTATAGCAAATATTGGAGATTGTGCCGAATGTGCGAGCGTGCTGAATTTATTTTACGCACCAAACATGCTTCCTATTTTAATCATAACAAAGAACCAACAGCATTGATAATCCTTTCTTAAATTTTGGTATTAGTTTTATCAGTCAGTTTTATTTACTGCTATGAATGCCCCTGACAGTGCATTTCGAGTCGTTGTTCAATGAAGCTTCGGCGAAGGATGACGCCATCGGAGAAAGAATACGTAAGTTCGGTACGAGCATCCAGCTTAGAGCGGAAGCGGTCAAGAGGAGGCTCGTCAAGAAGGTAAGATTTATAAGAAACCAAACAGACGAGATAATTTCACGTCGATTAATTTTGGAGGTTCCGGAATATAAATAGTCTGACTTCAAATCTTGTCGAATTGATGTCTCTCAGATTATGATCTAACTTTTCTCAAATACTTTTACATGTAGGTAGGTATGTACTTATTTTCAGCAATGGACCACAAAACACTATTGCTGGCTCTAATCTCCTGAAGTTTTCTATCGTTAGAAAGCTATGATATTAGATACTTGAAAATTAATTTAGTTTAATTTTTAACCGCATTATTATAACGTTTGTTGTTCATGCTAGGACTGTATAGACCACGGCTGGGTGTTGACCGGGTATCCAACCTGTGGCAACGACTTCGAGCTCCTGGACAACATGCCCACTCCACCCAACAGGTGTGTACAACACATCTTTCACAACTCCTAGCCTAAGATGGAGGAACCTTCTAAACGCCTGTTGTGACTGCTTTCTGTTTAGATTGCCTTACAGTTCAAATAAAGTTTTCTATTTAATAATAATGTGAAAGAAACACGATCTCTTTTGTACTGAACCAAACAAAAGCACAAAAAATAAGACTTGATACCCGTAGCAAATCATTTTATATTGAACTACTTTCACTTCGAAAGTAGTTTCAATTCATGAAAGCCAGACTAGATATTATTAAATTCTAGTAATACTAGGTATTATCGTTACTCAAACAAAATGCCGTTTTTCCTAAAAAAATGTCTTGCTACTTTTGTATACCACTTTTTGTAAAAATGACTACATATAGGACTTACCTCATGATTATCAATACAACCTATTAATGTCATATTTATTTGTTCTTTTAGAATAATATTCCTGAATATAGATTTGGCGACGTGTCGGCAGCGTTCGTCAAAGCAGGGCGTGGACTGGTGCACTGGCCAGAATGTCCCGTTAGGCTCCGGGCCCAGGGTAGTCGTCCATCCTCACTACGATGCTGAACGCTTGGAGAACGAGGTAATGAACCATCCAGTCATAACTTACCTACGTCGGTATTTCTTTTCACGTCACGCCAAAATTTGCTCTCGTGTTAACAAAGTTTAGCGATGCAGACAAATTAAGGTAGCTATGCTAATTTATGTAGGTACATATTTGTAGAGTCATTGACTTCAAGTCTACAGCTAACTGTAGTATAGGCTTTCATGTCATCATTTTGGAGGCCCGTTTCTGAGTGTGCTAAGAATTTATAGTTAACCTAGTAAGTTAACTACATAATACATATAATTAAATGTAGCTGTGTGTAGAGGTATATATTGGTGCATGACGATGTTCCGTTGTGTTACTAAAGTAGGCCACATTTTAAAGTTGTTAGAATAGTACTTATTGGATACCTGTTGGCCTATGTGATGTAGGTTGTGACGACTGACGTATTAGTTTCAAATAGTTTCATTTATACCAACTTACTTCCATTCTAGCTAATTCATTTACGATATATTATAGGGAAAAATTCAAGTAAAATACTTATCCTCAGGTTCCCATTTATCTAGAAGCCATCGCGAGGTCATGCCATTGTTCAATTGTTATGTATCTCAATCTACAGGCAATCAGCAATTGGCATGTAACGGTAACTCTGAAAGATTACCTACCTTTGGTAGTTTCGTAGCTAACGCTTACGTCTGAAGTCAATGACAAACGCGTAGTGTTAATTCGTCTATAAAATACCGTCGTCAAGCATGGGTCGTTATATAACTCGATGCAAGAAACTAACCGTGTAACTAATGAAGTTTTAATTGATTTGTTTTGCTTGCTTTAGTGGGACACGTACTTCACGGAGTCTTTAGCGGAACTACGAGCCGCGGCTGGTATCACCGCGGCAGAGGTAGATGCCACCGAGCCTTTTGGTAGGTTGAGACACAACCAAAATTTATATTATCAAGTCTACAAATATATAACTAGGAAAATCGTCATGGTTCTTTTCCGCCTTGAGGTTAAGGCTACTGGGCTATCTCTGACTCCTATCGGCTAAATTAATTGGGGTTCTGCTTCTTTTTTCGGGGCATCGACGTTGCAAACTAACTCGTTCCACGGTACTAATTTTTACTTAGATTTCAACTTTGTTTTTAATCTAATCAGTACTAATTTCTCTATTTTACGGTACGCCTTATGTATTAGAGACGCAAGTGGAAATACCTATAATCGTTATAAAAGGATTAGGTAGGTCCGTATTTCTCTTATCTATTATCAAAGAACTTACGTAATAAGATGCCTACGTTAATTCGTAATCACAGACCGTATTCGTGTATATATAATGATTTAACCTAGTGCCAGGACTACCAGGACTCCATAATATAATGTTGTTATATCATGATGCTGTATCTATTTGTTGTTTGTTGCTCGTCAGACGTCAAGCAACTCTCAATGATGGAATGAACTCTATACATACGAAATTTCGGTTGAAAGAGCAACCGGGGCCAAGATCAAGGCCGATTGTATAATTTGGTACGAGCAAACTAGCCGCTGCTTCTATTTGAAAATAATACTATTACTTCTGCGGTCATTGACCAGTGTCGTCAAGAGTGATTCCATCATGGGAATTTGCAAGTTTGTCTAAATATGGCTCATAGATTAAGATACCTCTATAAATTTAGGACTGGGTTATGATAGGAAACAATTCATTTATTATTGTGTTACGTATTCCAGAAAAAGTGCAAGTGAAGATTCAGGCGGCCGTCATAGCTGCACCACCCTTCGACATCGAGTGCTGTTCTCAGCTGCGAAATGTTCGCGCCGATTAATTTTTATCGATATTATTTACTATTTAGAAATAAAAGATTATATCGTTAGAAAAATGTTTTTATTTATGTACTCCTCCGTACTTCAATTGAAATTATTTAATTACTACATAATTATTTAATTATTCTGCTAATTATGAACTAACAATTCTGCAGTCTCAAAATAATTACATACATACAGTTAAGAACACTGAGGTAGTCTCCAGGATGTGATGAGACTCTTATCGGTTCATCGGCCGCTAGCAGCAGATGAATCGATAAACGAAAAGTCATGGAAACAGGCCTCTCGCAATTCACACGCAAACTATTGCTTTCTCTAAAAATAAAAATGCATCAATTTTTACAATTAAGTTCACGCACCAGTCAGACACGCGTGCGCAACGGCAGAAACTCGATCAGATCTCGGCTCCGTGACGGCAGGCCGCCCGCCGCACACGCCACACGCACGCGACTCACTCATACATCCAACACTCATACAATAAATATACACAACACGAGCATAAACACTCCACATCCGTGTTCCGTCACAGATTGTGCACTATGCAGAGTTACATGGTTGCATGGTGTACAGTCTGGGATGACTCGGGATCACATTTGGTTATGATCACACGTATTAAAGTCTGTTAGGTTACAACTCGTCTTTGAAGTCTTCTTCTTCTCCTCCCGCACCAGGCGGAGGTACTCCTCCTTGACCTTGGTAGAGCTTGGCAATGATGGGCTGAACCACATCTTCAAGGGATTTCTTCTGTTTCTTGTACTCTTCTGAATCAACATCTTGGTTGTCTTCCAACCATTTGATGGCAGCGTCGATAGCCTCTTCCATCTTAGTCTTTTCATCATCACTCAACTGTAGACAAATAATAACAAATATTAGTGTTATGAGATTTACCATATACGAAAACCATAAAATAAAAAATAACAATATTTCGGGAATAATCTTGAAATGAATAAATTAACAAATTAAGTAATACCAACCTTGGCACCAAGTTTTTCTTTGTCCTGGAGCTGGTTCTTGATGGAGTAAGCGTAGCTTTCCAGTTCGTTCCTGGACTCAACGCGCTCCTTGAGCCTCTTGTCCTCATCGGCGAACCTCTCAGCGTCCTTGATCATCCTCTCGATATCCTCGGGAGTCAGTCTGTTCTGGTCGTTGGTGATCACGATCTTCTCGCGGTTTCCTGTACCCTTGTCTTCGGCGGATACTTGCAGAATACCGTTAGCGTCAATTTCGAAGGTGACCTCGATTTGAGGGATACCACGTGGCGCGGGAGGAATGCCAGTAAGATCAAACTTGCCGAGTAAGTGGTTGTCCTTGGTCATTGGTCGTTCACCTTCGTAGACCTGGATGGTGACGGTGTGCTGGTTGTCACTAGCAGTGGAGAAGATCTGGGACTTCTTGGTGGGGATGACAGTGTTACGGGGGATGAGCTTGGTCATGACACCACCGACAGTCTCGATACCCATGGTGAGAGGGTTGACGTCGAGGAGCACGATAGCGTCAGTGTCTTGTTCACCGCTAAGCACGCCAGCTTGTACGGCAGCACCGTAAGCGACAGCTTCGTCAGGGTTGATGCCTCGGGAAGGCTCCTTGCCGTTGAAGAATTCCTTGACCAATTGCTGAACCTTGGGGATACGAGTAGAACCACCCACCAATACAATCTCATCAACATCCTTTTTGTTCATGTCAGCGTCTTCCAAAACCTTCTGTACAGGCTTGAGGGTAGATCTGAAGAGGTCCATGTTCAATTCCTCGAACTTAGCCCTGGTGAGGGTTTCAGAGAAGTCTTCACCTTCGAAGAACGATTCAATTTCAATTTTGACCTGGTGGCTGGAGGAAAGAGCTCTCTTAGCCTTCTCAACTTCACGACGCAGTTTCTGCACAGCACGGTTGTCTTTCCTGATATCCTTGCCCTTCTTCTTCTTGTACAGCTTGATGAAGTGCTCCATGACTCTCTGATCGAAGTCCTCACCTCCCAAGTGGGTGTCACCGTTGGTGGCGACTACTTCAAAGACTCCATTGTCGATTGTGAGCAGAGACACGTCGAAAGTACCACCACCCAAGTCAAATACAAGTACGTTCTTCTCGCCCTCTTTTTTGTCGAGACCGTAAGCAATGGCGGCGGCGGTAGGTTCGTTGATGATTCTCATGACCTGGAGACCAGCGATAGCACCGGCGTCCTTGGTGGCTTGACGCTGAGCGTCGTTGAAGTAGGCGGGGACGGTTACGACTGCGTGAGTCACTTTCTTGCCGAGGTAAGCTTCAGCAGTTTCCTTCATCTTGGTGAGAACCATAGCGGAGATTTCCTCAGGAGCAAAGATTTTGTCACCCTGGGAGGTCATGACTGAAACATGGGGTTTGCTGTTCTTCTCAACCACTTGGAAGGGGAAGAATTTGACATCATGTTGGACAGTAGAGTCACTCCATTCACGACCGATAAGACGCTTGGCGTCAAAGACGGTGTTTTCAGGGTTGGTGGTCAGCTGGTTCTTAGCGGCATCACCAATGAGACGCTCACCGTCAGCGGTGAATGCTACATATGAGGGAGTGATACGGTTACCCTGGTCATTAGCAATAATCTCCACTCGGCCATTCTTGTACACACCCACACTGTGGACAAACAAATAATTTGCTATAATATACTATCAGTTAACAGAACACCTAAGTTATTTTTACCTTAATAAAATATAGGGTTAATTGTTTTTTTTTTTATACTTCTTCATTTTATTCTTCTACATACAATTTAATAAATTAGTAACATGCTAGCACACAAGTGTGCTAGCATTTAATAAATTAGTAAAGTATTATAAAGAACTTAGTAGTGTTTACCCTCAATAAAGTATTGAAATAAAACATTAGGGTTAACCATAATGTTTCACTTTAGTTTTTAAGGTCTAACTAGAAAAAAAGGGGTGGATATACTTAATTAATATTAAAAAAAACTTACCATGAGTAAGTGGTACCCAAGTCGATACCGATGACTGTGCCGATTTCCTTTTCTCTATCCTTCTTGTCGTCGGCGTACACCGCCACGACCACGCAGGCCAACGCTAAGATACTCCACCGCATTTTGAGCATGCAATATCACAATTTTCTGAAACAAATAAAATGAATATTAGTCATTAATTAATGTCGAGTTTATTATTAACAGCAGACAGCTGCTTTACAGTTAATAATAATCTTTAAATTAAAACTTCCAGATGACACCTTTTGGAAGAGACACGTAATCGGCAAAGGACACGTCATATAGGGCGCCGGGCCAAACTCAACATAATTACTCTCATAGAAATGGAAAGTAACCCGTTACTATTCTAACGGCTTTAGAATCCTAACGGTACCGTGAGGCGGCAACGGGATTATAATATAGGACGCACCAACGAGTACTCGGCGTCGAGAAAATTCGCTGACGTTACACGCTGATAAGTGGAATTTTGATATAAAATTGAATGGAATACTATATGCTGTCCTTAGGTATTGCCTATTATCAATTTAACATAAGCTCTGAGCAAAATACCTTATAATTTTACTTGTTACTCTTGTAAGATATTCCAATAATGGATTAGGTTAACAAGGCATAGCGATCGGTACGCGGCCCAAGAAATTTATAACACAATGGGAATATAGCAAAGCAGAAAATATATTTACCAAATACTACAGCTGGTTAAAGTAATTGAATTCCAATAAGGGTAATTCACAGCCACGATAAAAGCACCTTGAATGGGATACACGACTACGAATTCACAATTACGTTGTTCCTTCACCTTCGATTTTTCAAGAAAAACTGAAGTATCACACGCGGCCGTCGCTATTATTTAGCGCTAGTATCTATCGTGGGTGAACGTGATTGGTCCACAAAGCGATGACGTTCCACAAACTTCCCAACGATTGAGCCAAGTATGGGTATTTGGCGCAACCTGATTGGCCCACGTTTTAATGTGGCCCTGACTACGACATTCTCCGTAGCGGCAATTTTGAACGCATGGTTTAACTTCATCTTTATTGCGAAAGAGGGATGTTATAATTTCTTATAAACTTGCGAAATATATGATTAATTATCAGCACGTACTTTAAGAAGAATTAAAGATAGAGTAATTTTCGTGATCAATTACTTTTATGTAACTTCTGCATTTTCCAGAAACTTCTTTGACCTTCTAGAACATGTTACTAGAAATGTTTGATTTCTTTGATAATGTAAGTAGGTAGGTATGGTCAAACAGACATAATAGATAAAATTATTTATAAACAATATCTACCTCAACTGCTATAATTTTCATTAATGATCAGTAGCCGCCTGGGATATAGGTACTATGGCACCTTTTTTAATTTATCCTCCTATAAGATATTGTGTTACCTAGTAAAAATAGGTTGTGCAGATCAGATAGGCAGTCTCTCAAGGTACAATACGGTACCTAATTTGGTGATTCCGCTAAAGCTTGAGGCCGGTTCCAACATAGCTTTCCGTAGGCCGGATAGCCTGAAGGTTTATAGCCCTAGCGAACGACCACTTTCTAGAAAACTGATTCTGTTCCAGATAACGTTAAGATTATTCCTGGCATATTAAAATCCAATTGAAACTAAGTTTTTGCCAGTAAAATTAGCTATTGCTTTCGTCTGGTCGGCATGAGAGATCTCTGAGCCTGTAATGAGCGCAATAATTGTTCTAATATTCAAGGTTTTCTGGCAAGTGACCATTGTTACGTTTATGCCATTAATATTATTTCTTGGTACGTAGGTAGGTACTAGAACCTATGATCTTTTATTAAAATTACCTAGACCTGGGGAACTAAGTTAGATAATTAATAATCCTTACGAAGTTTGTTTACTGCAGCGCATATAACGGGGTCATCGTAAATTCTGACCAATAAGTAAAATACGAATAAATTGCCATCTAAGAAATTCAACAATAAATATCATTATTGCATGATTCAATCGAGTTATTGTTTACTTAACACGTCAGCTCAACAAACTAGATAACATGTAGGTATATATTGGAATCTTTTTTAATTTTAACAGCTTACAGGTGTATGCAAATTGAAAACAATTGTCTCAATTCTGTAAATATAAGGCATTATACAAAGGGCATTAATTCTTTCACAATTTGTAATTAAAACAAGACAAAAGCTTACGTATGTATTTATTTCATAATAATTACGTATATCTTCTTCTACCTTTTGTTCATATATTGCATACAAACTGTACAAAACAACCTTAGGCTATCATCACACTGTACCGCGCTCCGTCGCATAGCGCGGGAATGCAGATTTTTAACATCGTACTCCGAAGCGTTTTCAGTTTTCTATCCAAGGCGTGTTTTCTATATAAATGGAGATATAGTGGGATTCTAACTTTATGGCGGCTCTGAACACGAGACGAGCCGCTGCGGAGTAACAAACTCATGCAACAGCGAGCGTGCGAGGCGCAGCGTGTGGCGCACTTCACAGCCGCCAAAAAGTTTGAATTGCACTTTACTTGCTTACAATGTAAAAATCTGCAGCTCCACACTAAACAAATGAGCGCGGTGCAGTGTGATAAGCGCCTTATTTACAAACAAACAATAGCTTTGCAGGATAAAGTAACAAGTATTCATATTAATATGAAAATACGGCGCAATCTTTAAAAAACAATATTTGCTAGCTTGTAAATAAATGCGAAAGGATAGTAAAAAAAATGGCAACCCTGTTCCTAAAATATATAATTTTAAACTTAGAAACTATGACAACAGTTGGTATTCCATGTACTTATAAAAGCAAGAAGGGAAAGAATTGAGCAAATAATGATATAGGAACTTAATACATAAAATCCCGGCCCAAAGATGACAAAAGTTAAAAACAAAACAGTTAAATAAATATTAATGTTTGTTGGATATGATGTCCAAGAGCAGTGGCGCGAAGTAGGTTATGATGCAGTCAGCACCTGAAAATGGAAACAGTATGGCTTAAGATCTAAGGTTTTAATACACCGAAAACATGATGTAACGTAGGCCTAATATTTTTTGGTATTAAACCCATTTACTGGCATATAATATTTATTTTTAACTAGCTGACCCGGCGAACTGCGTACCGCCAAACAGTCGTTTTATTTTGTCTCCCAAGAGCCATCCTAGTAGCTCACGGAACATTATAAAAAAAAATAGCGAAATCGATTCAGCTGCTCTCGAGATTTGGGCTTAGCAACACATTTAGCGACCCATTTTTATATTATAGAAGACATTATAACACCACACCGTCTGTGGTAACGACAAATTTCAAATAAAAATTATTTATTTTATTTTATTATAATTTCTAATTCTATAATTTGTATTTAATATAATTTCAAATAAGATACATTGATCAATGAACTTACCAGCTCTCCTCATGCTTGTTAATGTCTCCAAGAGAATAGTTTGGACCTCCGTGCTGTCCCCGCTGCGGCAAATCATCGTGTACTCGCCAGACACCTGACAAAAATGTATTAACATTAATAAATTATACTCAGCCAGCGTTATATGCGATTAATTTGACTATTTCACAGTTAAGTGTATTATTAGTTTAGATACAAATACAAAATAATAAAAATTAAGCCTTTACGGTCCCACTGCAGGGCAAAGGCCTCTCTTGCCCCTTTACGCACTTTTTCTTAATCTTAGTAGCGCCCGTAAATGAAAAGATGAGAGGTCACCGTTTGTCGTGGTATGGACATGTTATGGGGAGGGATGGAAGTTACGTAATAAGACGAGTTATGAGTATGACTGTGAATGGGTATACATGCAGAGGAATACCAAAAAAGAGAAAAGAAATGAATGCTGAGATGACGAGTTGTAGAAATGAATGGAAGCTGAATACGCATTGCGCCGAACCCAAATAATTGGGAACAGGGCAGGGAGATGATGATGGGGATTATCTGCCAGACGCAGTTTGTAGGCAGCTGTTCTCGTAAATGATTCATAGAATCAAGTACATAAAATCATTGAGCAACCGCCACCTAATTAAAAGCTATGGGAATTTCGACCAATTATATTTTTATAGTAAATTGTTTAATTGATTTTACAGACGTCTGCCGGTGACCATGATTACCTGCAAAGGTGTCGAAACGTCGGGACCTAAAATCTAAAAATAAACCGCGACGAAATCCGTAAAACCCAGTTTTATTTTAATGTCTGACATTCGCGTAAACCTTTGATTTCTACTCTTATATGCTCTTACCTGATACACAAACAGTGGATGGTTGGGGTATTTATCTTTGGTTTGTCTCACGATGTCCAGGTACGGTAGGCCGGGCTTCACCATCAGGAAATCCGCACCCTCGGCCACATCTCGAGCCTAGAACATTATTTTTATTAAGTTTAGACAAAAGGAATTTGCTAAGCTACCAATCGGAACACGAAACCAGTCTTCCACTATTTCCCGCGATTTATATGGGCATATTAATCGCGTCTAGCCATTTACATTAACGAAACTTTACTCGGTATTTCACATACATAAGATTAAACACAGCGATAATAGGATACCACAAAATGAATTGGAAAGTGACGCAAAGTCCGCATCTGCCACAAAAAAAATATTCCCGCCGAAAAGTTTGCGTCGGAAAAGTTTATATCGATAATTTATTTTTTACTTGCAAATTGCAATCTTGTCCTGCTTAACTTGTTTTTAGAAGGACCTGGTATTTTTTTTCTCATCTTAAGTCTGAATATTGTACGTACAGCAGCTCTGGCGGCCAGTCCCGCACTGCCGGGTGGCAGCTGGTAGCACTTCCTGTCGCCTTCCATAGGAGAACTCTTCATCGTGTCTCGGAACGGCCCATACATTGACGACGCAAACTTGCACGAGTACGATAATACCGACACCTGAAAGAGTTATAATGTATTTATATATATTTTTCCAACGGCAAGATCAGCAAAAACAGTCACAAAGTGATGCAAGGCTTGCTCCAATACCCCTTGAGCATGAATTGTGTGTAGGAGCCATACTGAATGGCTCATTGTCACTGGCCGTTATAAAGCAGGTAGGCAGATTTATACAGCACGTGACTTGCCCCGATGCTTACTAAAAACCACCCACACCGAAATACGGGCCCCAACAACTAGTCAAAGTGAGCCATAATAGTCAACAAGTTGAGATTAAAAGTGATGCAAAAAAATTGGCAAATATTCCCTAAATTTATTATTCTGTTATAACTCACTTGGTTCTGCAGTTTACAGGCAACCAGGGCGTCTTTTATCGCCTTTATTCTGTTGTCCATCATGTCGGAAGGGGCGACGATTTGAGCACCTGCAGGCAATAGAATAGATGTAGTAGGCCGACAACATTTTAAGTCCTATATTGATATATAAACACTATTGATATATCTGTGTACATACAAATTTAAGTATAAATCTGCTCATTAAAGCAATATTATTGACAACAAAAAATTGGGAACAAACTAAACTATATTTCATTCATCTATATATATAAAAGAAAGTCGTGTT
The DNA here is from genome assembly GCA_905475315.1 of Autographa pulchrina. Taxonomy (NCBI): domain Eukaryota; kingdom Metazoa; phylum Arthropoda; class Insecta; order Lepidoptera; family Noctuidae; genus Autographa; species Autographa pulchrina. Next base: position 1,436,449 of record FR997764.1, read on the forward strand.
AGTTACACCATTTATAACTAAAGAACGGCTGGACCGATATGGCTGAAAATTGGTGGGGAGGTAGCTTAGAGCCAGGAGACGGACATAGGATACTTTTGTACATTTAAAAAAAAAAAAAACAATTAGGTAGTAGGTAGGTAGGTAGTAGGTAGGTAGGTAGTAGGTAGGTAGGTAGTAGGTAGGTAGGTAGTAGGTAGGTAGTAGGTAGGTAGTAGGTAGGTAGTAGGTAGGTAGGTAGGTAGGTAGTAGGTAGGTAGGTAGTAGGTAGGTAGGTAGGTAGGTAGTAGGTAGGTAGGTAGTAGGTAGGTAGGTAGTAGGTAGGTAGGTAGTAGGTAGGTAGGTAGTAGGTAGGTAGGTAGGTAGTAGGTAGGTAGGTAGTAGGTAGGTAGTAGGTAGGTAGTAGGTAGGTAGTAGGTAGGTAGGTAGTAGGTAGGTAGTAGGTAGGTAGTAGGTAGGTAGTAGGTAGGTAGGTAGTAGGTAGGTAGTAGGTAGGTAGTAGGTAGGTAGTAGGTAGGTAGTAGGTAGGTAGTAGGTAGGTAGTAGGTAGGTAGTAGGTAGGTAGGTAGTAGGTAGGTAGTAGGTAGGTAGGTAGTAGGTAGGTAGTAGGTAGGTAGTAGGTAGGTAGTAGGTAGGTAGTAGGTAGGTAGGTAGTAGGTAGGTAGTAGGTAGGTAGTAGGTAGGTAGTAGGTAGGTAGTAGGTAGGTAGTAGGTAGGTAGTAGGTAGGTAGTAGGTAGGTAGGTAGTAGGTAGGTAGTAGGTAGGTAGTAGGTAGGTAGTAGGTAGGTAGTAGGTAGGTAGTAGGTAGGTAGTAGGTAGGTAGTAGGTAGGTAGTAGGTAGGTAGTAGGTAGGTAGTAGGTAGGTAGTAGGTAGGTAGTAGGTAGGTAGTAGGTAGGTAGTAGGTAGGTAGTAGGTAGGTAGTAGGTAGGTAGTAGGTAGGTAGTAGGTAGGTAGTAGGTAGTAGGTAGGTAGTAGGTAGGTAGGTAGTAGGTAGGTAGTAGGTAGGTAGTAGGTAGGTAGTAGGTAGGTAGTAGGTAGGTAGTAGGTAGGTAGTAGGTAGGTAGTAGGTAGGTAGTAGGTAGGTAGTAGGTAGAAAAAATTGCATTGCAACGCATGCCGGGTACAGCTAGTTTTAAATAAATTTAAATTTGTATAGAAAAACCTCTGTTGGTTTAGTTGGTGTTGAATAAATCATTAATATTGATTGCAAAAATTACAGGATATAAATCTACAAGACTTCTAAAACTCTGGATTAGATTATTATTACATGACCAAGTAAAATAACAAACTTTGAATAGGTAATTAGATAATTTACCGAGATATGTGTTCAATAGAATCAAATCGAAAATAGCTCAGTTTTTTAAGGTCAAATGTTATCATTCATTTGAAAAGCTCAAAGGCCATCACATTTTTATGAAATAATTCTTTTCTAAAATGGTTTTTTACCAGCTTTGGCATAAGCCAGGGCTACTTCAGCGATCCTCCGCACTGAGGCAGCATGGTCTATTGCCCCAGAGGGAGTGAGGAGGCCGCAGTGTCCGTGGGAAGTGTATGGGCAGAGGCAGACGTCACAGGCTATCAGTAGCTCTGGGAAAGTCCCCCGGAGCCTAGGCAGAGCCTTTATCACTGGGTTTTCTGGACAGTCTGCACTTGTGCCACTTGCATCCTGTTGAATACCAATTATATGACTTTTACAAAAACTTAAGTAAGTTTATAATTAACATCAATTATTACACTTACACATTTGATAGAACTACAGACTTGTTTTAATACAAACCTTTTCCAGAGTGTTGACTATGCCGAAGATAAGTATGGACTTAAGTCCTTTTTCTACTAATGTGTGAAGTTTTTTGATCAACTGGTTGATGCCATATCTGCACACATCAGGCATACTGCCCACATGTTGAACTTCATTGTCGTCTTCTCTGTAAATAGAATAAAGTTTTGATAATAGTAATTACCTGCGACCAATTTACTTGCGATGATAATGTATGTGGAAACTGCAGAACATTATTTCAAAATGGTTCCTGTCAGAGGCATATTATTATACTTACAATAGAAATACAGGATACATAATATTATGCGGCTCAATACTAGTATTCGGTTCCTGCAATTTTCTCAAAGTCGCGTGAAAGTATCCCCCTTGCAGGACATGTTCGGCACTCAAAAATAATTGGTTCATCTTGCTTCAAGTAAAGTTAGGCTGGTAATAAAATAAAACTGTGCAAACGTAATTATACGCAAATTATGTAGATTTCTTTTAGTACTTAGCAAGCATATTCGAAAAGTGCTATTCTCATAAAATAAACATAGCACACGTACGTTGCGGTTGTCAAATCTGACATTTAAAAAATGATATTTGACAATGACAGCCGCACACAGATTCTATAAGGCGCCATATCCACGAGCGAGAGAATCGCGGCAATAATATTATCGTCGTGCCACGTATTTCCATTATACTCTCTATCCGCGATAACATAGCGTCGCCGCGCCGCCGTGTGGAAACGCGTTCGTTATATAAATAATATCGTTTCGATTCTCTCGCTCGTGGAGATGGCCCCTTAGAGAGCATGAGAGAGCAGCAGTTCAATCAGTATAATAGTCTCCACTCACTATACCTACACTACTGACTGAGTAGTCGCACGAACTTGCATTGTCGAAGTATAGTCAGAAATGATAGAAGTCTGAAGAATGTAACTTTAGAACTTCTACACTCGTTAATCGGGAATTAATTGAGGTGCGTCGAGGTTGCTCGTATCTACCAAATGTGCGGGCATAAAACGCTCTAGTAATCGCTTAAGTAAAAGTCCTTCAGTAAACTTTGCGAGTCGTGTAGCTATTTTTCAATCTTTATAGTACAGAGAATGGCATAGAAGCATAAAAGCTATAAATTTATTAGAATAGTTATCAAAGCTAGATGTGTGTACTGGCAACGTAACATTTATTTTAATTCAACAGGCAATACAGGGTTCACACTTTCACAGAAAATAGATAAAAAAAAATACTTCAACACGCGCAAGGAAATTGGTTTCTAAGTCAGTGGATATATCATTGATCCAGCCCTCTCTTGCTGTTTTCTTTGTTATGATCGTGATCAACGAACTAAGTCGAGGTTCGAACCCCGCAGGGGGTGCCCTTAGCTTTCGTTGCCACAACCCTTTATAAATTTGTAGCTTCTGGCAGGAGGCGTATTAGTAATGGCTCGCCAACTTAGTCCGGTAAAGCAGTAAAAGCCTCCACGAGGCCAACTGCGGCAGCTCTACACAAAAAAATAAAAATCCCGCAGTGTGTATTATGCTTTACTTTTTTTTTTATTTGTGGTTCACACCAATGTTGCCAACTTAGTGCTTTCGGCACTAGATCTAGTGCCTTTCTTGATATTTTAGCGCTCAAAATTCCATAACAGTGCCTAGTGCCTTAACTAGCGCATTTTTAAAACTCTGCACATTATCACGCACGTTGGTACAATTATGATATTCCGAAGGAAGTTCTTGAAAAAGTCGGTTCGAAAGAGATGCATAAGTTTAAACTCCATAGACCACTATTATAATGTTAAACTCCAACAATCAACTCCTAGTCCCTCAACTTCTCAAACAGCCACCACAGCAACCGTGAATTCAGACCATGATTCCAACTCTGATTCGGACGACGATCTTATTTTGTAATTCTTGACTATAACTTAATATTCTCATAAAAATGTTTTTTTTTTTTAATATTTTGATTGATTTTATTTATTTGGTGCTCTTTTATCAAAATTAGCACAAACCTAGTGCTTTTTTAGTTTTGTTTAGCGCATTTCTTACAATAGCACATAGAGAAAAGTAATTAAGTAGGGAATCCGGAATAGCAGTTGGCAACACACACTGGTTCACAGTCACACTTCACGTAATTCAGATTGACTGAGATTGGTATATTTATTACTTTATTTACAAGGTTCGTTTTCTATGTACGAATAAAATCCATCTAAAGAAGAAAGATCCAATTTTGTACTCAGCTATGGTGATAATAATTGTTGATCTTTAATAAATCCGTACATACAGTAATATTATTGTTGCTTACTTGCGTGATGTTTTTATTGTTTTCTTTTATAAAATGTTCAATCGTATGCTGAACTGTTAAGTTTTAAGGCTATCTCATTGTAATACTCCGAAAAGTGAAAGATTCGTAACCTTGTGATTTCGAGACAGCCTTGAGGCTTGAAGACACCATGAATGCAGATGAAGACGCACCTACCAAGAAAAAAGTCGATAAACCACCTACTGAGAACCTCACTGTGACTGTCGATAAAATAGATGCAAAGAGAATAGAAAAAGGCGACGAAGAGCCTAAGCCCCGAATAGTTTTAACATTTCGCTCTGAGAAGACTAATGCTAAGAACAGTAACATGAAAATAGTGTCCACCGAAGAGAAACATGATGAAGCGCCGCGGCGATCCAGTCGCACTCGTGGTAAGTGGGAATGGATCTGTGACAGTGACACGTCGCCCAAGAAGGACAAGTCTGGTGCACAGACAACGTCGGAAAATGATGAGTCGGATAGCTCCCACACCACTCCCAAACGGTCGACGCGACGCCGCAGTAAGGACTCTGACAATGTCCTGGCGAATGCTATAGCCAGGAAAGAGAAGTCCTATGAACAGGCAGTTCCACAGCGATTCTCTCGTAGAATAAAGCCTACAGCTAAATTTCTAGCTAATGAAGAGTTACGGATTGGACTGGAGTCACAGAACAATGCAAGACTTGGAATCCAAAGTGACAGGTCACCTGAGGAAGGAGTGAGGACGAGACGGACAGCTCGTCCATTGGCCTTGGAGGCAGAGAAGAAGAAGGAACCAGAAGCAGAGGAGGAGGTAGTGGATATTCTTGGCACTGATGATGATAGCCAGAGCCAGAACACAGTGATGAAATTGAAACACTTGTGTGAACTGGGTCTGAAGGCTATTAACCCTGAGGATGTGGAAGATGAAAATAGGTAAATAATACTTCTGGATTATCTATTTCTAATTGATACCTTTAACAATGGGTAGCATTTTTTCATCCCTAGTATTTGGATACACACAACTTTACAGGAAAAGCATCACAAAACTATTTTCAATCATTGAACACTATGATTGCACCCTTTTTTTAACTGACTTTAAAAAGGAGGAGGTATTCAATTCAACTGTTTTTTTTTATGTTTGTTGCCTCATAACTTTTGATTGGGTGAACTAATTTTGATAATTCTTTTTTTTATTTGAAAGCTGGTGCTTCCAGTGTGGTCTTATTTTAAATTGGTCCAGTTATGACAGTGAGACTTATTTTGAAGTCAGTTTTTTTTTTGTAACAATTATTATTTTTGAAAGTATAGCTATTAAAATTTGATTATAACTGTTTAGAAAAATATTCTTTCCTAACTGTCCACCTCATAGTGGTGGAGTAAATATTGAGAAAATCTTTATTAAACAAACCTTTTTTATTTGCAGAGAAGAGGAAGAAGAAGGTGAAGTCGAGGAAATAGATGAAGATGATGAGATGGATGATGATCCAGTGGTGATTAGCAAGCTGTTAGAGACTGATGAGGATTCCAGTGAGGACTTCCAGTGCTCAGTGGAGGTGGCCAAGACCCGGCCGAGGAGGTCCACCAGGCTGTGCTCATCATTTGGCTTGAATGACAGCGACAGATCATCACCTCCAGTCTGTGATGATGAAAATAAGTTAGTATTTAGTTTTGATATAAGGTGCTTAGTTTATGTCAGCAATCTGCTAAGAAATGGATAAGCTCCATTCACTGATTGAACACAAATGTCACCCATTTACATGTGACTTAAGTTTTCTAAGACATATTCCAAGATATATAAAAACATACATACACATAGCTATTGTAGACGGTTATTTGACTTTTCTCCACCTCTATCAGATTGCAGACATAAACAATTACCCTGTATATTTTCTGAAATCAATTTCACAACTGGATCATTACAAATATACAAATTGTTATACCAGGTCCCCACGCCGGGCCAAAAGATTATCCAGGCACAATAATGTTGAAGAGACTGAGAGGTGAGATGTCTAGAAGTCCTGAATTTATATAGCATTGCTTTTTAAGTGTGCTTAAATAGCTCCTTAAAACACGCGTTAACTTCAACAACCTGTATATAGCACCAGCTCTTTATTTTTCATGTACCAGTATAATTTAAACTCAAAGTGTCTCTTCCCACTTTTCTTATTATGTGAAATATTCAATTGTAGGACTCATCGTAAACGTAGAAGGCGCAGGTCGTCAATTGGCGATGAAGCTCATTCAGATGTTGAAATGGAGGAAACAAGGTAAAAAAGTCAGATCCATAACTTAAAAAAGTTGAAGAGGCTAAGGCCTAGACCAATACTTTTATTACCATTTACTCTTTCCACAAGCTTTATGGTAGCGGGATTTTACAGATAATATGAAATAAGTTACGACTCAAAAGATGTTTTGATTCAAACTTGATATGAAGGACTGTAAAGAGTCTACCTACCTAGTAAATTCGCCTCTCATCGAGCCATTATTGTTTTATATCCTTGACAAGTAAGTGTTGTTTACGGCCATAGGATGTAACATAATATTTCGTGCTTGGCCCTAGTGCGCCGGCGGGAGGTGACGAGGGTTCGGAGGCGGCGTGTCCCGCGGACGAGTCCTCGGTTGTCGCCACGTGCTTCTGCGAGACTGCCAGCAATGTGTACGCTGCACCGGAGGAACTTACCGGTAAATTATATTTTTTGTATTCTAAACATTGTGGCAATGTTTAAACTTTGTATTTTTTTATTAATTGATAGTGTTTAATCTTTTGTTTAAATTTAACTAACGAGTTATTTTTAAAGCTGCCCTTGTGAATGGTCTCCAGGTCTAGGAGACACAACCCTAGCATGTTTTTTTACTAGTATGTGGTTTTGCATAACACATGCTTGCCCATATATTCAAACTTAAGTACCGTTAAAAGTGTAATGTACTGTACCCCTAGAGCCTGTATTCTGCCAAGCGATTGAGCTGGTGGACGGCGTGCGCGTGGGGTGCTCGCACAGCGCGCGGCGGGCGGGCGGGCGCGGGGCGGGGCCGGCGCGCGGGGAGCTGGCGCCGCTGCTGCGTGCGGGCCCGCGTGCTCCCTACTTCCTGGCCTGCACGCTGCACGCCGCGCAGCTGGCCAAGCACATGTGCTGCCCCGCCTGCGGACTGTTCTGTACACAGGTACGTTATACACCTAAAGTCTAGGCAGTATGTGAGATTGTAAGTGGGACCCAGCAGCTGCAAGATTAGACTGTAGTAGTTGAATCCACATTGTGTGTCCTTTTTTGGCATCACTGCTGACATATAATGTATGTTTAATTTATACCCTTCAGCTGGAATAATATGTAATTAATTTGAGCTAATCCTTGAATTCTGGGTATAGGAGATGTTATGGCAGTGAACAATGTTCGGGTACCCGGTCTTCAAGTGAAACAACCAAATCACTCTCTGACTGTTTATTAATAATTAAACTCAAAGGGTACAACAAAAAATTTTAGTTTGGTGCTATTTATAGTTTCTCATGTAACCAAACCATAGCGCGATTCAGGATTCACCTTAAAACTAACAACGCCATCTATCGAGGCGCGGTGTAAACTTTTTCTTAATACAACTTGGACATTCCGCCCACCAAGGACATATTCACAACTATGTCCTTTCATATTTAAAACCCACTCACCATGAGGTCAAGAGGGGTTGAATATGAAACAAACATAAAATTACATGAAAACATAAATCCCGCCCACCATGAGGCCAAGGGGGGAAGAAAAATAAACTTAACTAAATAATAACATAGTAACATGTATTTAATCCGTCACAGGTAAAATGCACAGTTTACACGTTGGTCTCTTTATAACAGAATCCTTACATTTTAAAGTTACAACTCGAGTGATTCCATCCGTGCCCGGATGCTTCATTAAAATTTTCCTAGTAACCATTTACCAGGAGGCAGGTTATCCTCCTTCACTAAAACAATATCTCCTATCTTTGGTTCAGGTTCCCTCTGGGACCACTTGTAACGATGAACCATAGAAGTTAAATATTCTTGCGACCAACGTCGCCAGAAGTCTTGTGTCAGTCTTTGTAAATACTGCCATCTTTTCAAAGTGCCGATATTGGAGCGCTCATAGTTACGATCCGGTACAAGAACCAAAGGTTCGCCTATTAAAAAGTGACCGGGTGTTAGCGGAATCGGATCGTTTGGATTTCGCGAGGTTTGGGAGATTGGTCTGGAATTGAGGCAGGCCTCAATTTGAGCAAGGAGAGTTGACATTTCTTCGTAAGTGAGGGTCGACTCACCAATTATTCTCTTCAAATGGAATTTTGTGGACTTAATCCCAGCCTCCCAGAGTCCACCAAAATTTGGGGCGTGGGGTGGTATGAAATGCCAATTGACACTACTTGAACTGAACCAATCTCTAATTTCACTGGCAACCGATGATTGTTCTGCACTAAACAAACATTTCAGTTCTCTAGATGCACCGACAAAATTTTTACCATTGTCGCTCCAGATGTCACTGCAATGTCCTCTCCTAGCGACGAATCGTTTGTAACCAGCTATGAAAGCCTGAGAGGTGAGATCACTTATGGCCTCCAAATGTACTGCCTTCGTAACCATACATACGAACAAACATATATACCCTTTGTACGACCTATTGCCACGACCTTTGGATACTCGAATGTTGATTGGACCTGCAAAGTCCACACCGCTGTGCAAAAATGCTCTGGCAGGAGTAACTCTACAGGTTGGTAACTGTCCCATAAATTGATTTTTAAAATTTGCTGAGTGCCGAATACACACGACACATTTACGCACATACAATTTAACTAGATTTTTTGCAGAAACTATCCAGTATTTCGTGCGTAAGTAACTCAACAAAAGAGTCGGACCTCCATGGAGAGTCCTTTTATGGGCTTCATCTACAAGCAGCCAAGCAACATGGCTTTGCTGTGGAATTATGATAGGGTGTCTCATATTTTCGGAAATCTGTGCGTTTTCAATCCTTCCTCCCACTCTTAATATTCCTTCACTGTCTATTGTAGGACATAGTGCTTTTAATTTGCTTTTCTTGCTTACACTTCCCTTTTCCTTAATATCTTCTATTTCTTCATTATAATCTTGTTGCTGGAACTTCTTAATACAAATTTCTAATGCCTTTGCAATCTCTTCGCTTGTCAGGTAAGTGGTTCTCCTTTTATTTGACGTTAAAAATCTTCTGCAGTAAGCTACTACTCGTACTAACCTTTGAATTGATGAAAATTTTGTCCACAGCTTATCGTCTTGACACGTCGTTACATGTGCTTTCACTGACCGCTTCTCCAATTCAGTTGTAATTAACTTCGGCTTAGTGTAATTAACTGTTTTGTTTGTGAGCCACGACGGTCCATGAAACCACAGTGAAGACTGTGAAAGTTCTGACGGTGTTACGCCTCTGGATGCTATATCTGCGGGATTGCAAGCGGAACGTACATGTGCCCACTGTGTGTTTTCTAGTAACGTTAATATTTCTGAGACTCGATTTCCAACAAAGGTTGTCCAGCGACTTGGATGGCCACTAAGCCATGCTAGTACAATCGTTGAATCGGTCCAGCAGTGCATATTTTCTCTTTCGATACCCAATGTTTCAGCAACTTCAGTTATTAATTTAGCTAGAATTACTGCTCCCATTAACTCCAGTCGTGGAATCGAAAGCTGTTTTGTGGGTGCAACTTTGGTTTTTGCGGTGACTAAATGGACTTTAACGTCACAATCTTCTTCAATTACTCGCAAATAGACAACTGCTGCGTATGCTTTATTGGATGCGTCGCAGAAACCCTGCAGTTCCATAACTGCCTTGCTTCTGGTTTCAAACCATCGTGGGATAACAATTTGCGGTAAGTGTAAAAGATCAGCTTGGTAATTTTTCCATTCTTTAAGTAGCTCTTCAGGTAAACTATCGTCCCAATCGATTCCGGCTAACCATAATTTTTGAATGAGTGTTTTTGCTGTTATCACACAAGGTGCTACCCATCCCAGGGGATCAAAAAGTCGAGCTATTTCTGATATAACCTTTCTTTTAGTTACAGATCCAGGTTGCGGAGGAAATGTTACTGTGTACTTGAAACTGTCAAGTTCTCTATCCCAAGAAATTCCAAGTATCTTCATTACTTCATCCATTTTTATTTCCACCGATTCTACCTTCTGAATGCTTCTATCTTCCTTTATTTCTCTTGAAAGATCTTTATTGTTCGTCATCCATTTTTGCAATTCAAAGCCCCCTTTCGCTACTAATCCTTTCATCTCCTTATAAATCCTTATCCCTTCTTCTACAGTTTGACAGCCTGACATAAAATCATCTACATAATAATCTTCTTTTAATTTCTCAGATACCAGCGGAAACTCGTCTCCTTCATCGTGTGCCAGCTGCTGCAAGGTCTTCACTGCGAGGTAAGGTGCGCATGCAGTTCCAAATGTTACTCTTAATAATTTGTAATCCTTTATTTCAGATTGCGGATCGCATCGCCAGAGCAGCCTTTGGAAATTTCTATTTTCAGGGGCGACTATGACTTGCCGATACATCTTTACGATGTCGGCACACAGCACAATTGGATGGAGGCGCCATCTCATAACCAGATGACGCAAACCTGGTTGAATAGTAGGGCCTACCATTAATGAGTCATTAAGAGATACACCATTTACCCCTTTACATGAAGCATCGAACACAACTCTGACTTTAGTTGTGGCCTTATCCTCCCGAACTACAGCGTGGTGAGGTAAGTATACTGCTTCTGCTCTCTCCATGTCGTTTTCGGGGGGAATTTCTTCCATGTGGCCAAGGTCAAGGTACTCTTGAATAACGTCAGTATATCTTTTCTTAATCTCTGGATCTTTCTTGAAACGGCGTTCAAGAAGTTGAAATCGTGCGAGTGCAATTTCCCTGGTGTGCCCATATTTGCATGGTGGATCAGCATCTTTAAATGGTAGCTTAACTACATATCGACCAGTGCTGTCCCGCTGAGTGGTTCGATTATAAAATTCTTCGCACAATTGCTCTTCCTGGGTAAGTATTCTTTCTTTACCATAACGCGCATCAGATTCGATTTCCCAAAACCGTTTGAGCATTTCATTGTCACTGATTTGCGAATGCATGCTGATAAAAACTTGGTGACAATGAGCTGAATTTGATTCGAAATCTAATGTGCGTGTGGCTCCAGACAAAATCCAACCTAAACACGTGTTTTGTGCTATTAAAGATCCAGGAGAGTGTTTGATTAAACCTTCTCTAAGGACCTGACCATAAACTTCAGCTCCAAGCAAAACATCTATTTTGTTTGGAGTGTGGTACTCTGGATCAGCCAGAGTTAAACTATCTAGTTCAGGCCAAGTTGGTACTGATATTTTCTCTCCAGGGATCAACGTTGTAATGGTGCTTAAAACGAATGCTCGCACTTGATAAATGAAGTTAGGATCATGGCGTGACTTGATAGTTACGAAGACTATAAACTTAGAAGCCACAGCACTCTCATCACCTCCTATGCCTGAAATAACACCTCTAGTAGGCAATTTCTTAAGCCCGAGCAACTGGACCGCCGACTCTGTTATAAATGATGCCTGCGACCCCTGGTCTAATAATACTCTAAGCAGATGGTTAGAACCGTTCTTAGTCTGTGCTTCGACAAGAGCGGTTGCCAGTAAAACCTGATTCGGAACAGCCCTTTTAGAAAAGTGAGTGGTTACGTTAATGACATCCGATTCTTGCACCGAATCGGAAGCAGCGCTCAATGTGGACACTGCTGCTTTGATTGCTGACGCCTCTCCTGAAAGGCCTTGAGGCGACGCCGAGCTTGAGAATCCCTTTGGGTGTAATAATGAATGGTGTTTGCGATTGCAAACTTGACAATTTGTAGTAACACGACAAAATTTAATTGAATGATTCGCGCCCAAACAATTGTAGCAAAGACCGTGGGTACGGACGAATTCACTGCGAGTTTGGTAATCTTCTTTACCGAACTGTTTACAATGACTAAGTTTATGAGGTTGCTTACATAACGGACAACTTATATTAACAGAGGTATAATTTTTCGAAGAGACCGCATGAAGGACCTTTGGCTTAGTAACTGTTGATTTTTGTTTACTGGTAGTAGGAGTGTCTAAATATTCTAATGAACGGAACCTTGATTCTAAAAATATTTTAAATTCATCAAAGGTTGGTAACTCCTCATTTGTACAGATTTTTGATTCCCATAACTTGCGTGACTCGCTATCTAACTTAGCGCTGATGATGTATATTACTATAGCATCCCAAGAATCAGTGTCAATACCTAGCGTTGATAACCCATGCAAGCAATCTACAGTACTATCCAATAGTTCCTTTATGGCGGTTGATGATACAGACACATTAGGTTGGTTTATTAATCTAGTTAAAATAGAATTACACAAATATCGTTTGTTATCATACCGTTTGTTTAACATTTGCCAACATTCTTGGTAATTAGCCGCGGTAACAGGCGTGTGTCGCAACAAATGTTCCGCCTCTCCGGATAAATGACCTTTCAAATAATGTAATTTCTGAACATCATCGATTGTGTCGTTCTTATGTATTAGTGACAAAAACATATCGCGAAATGATGTCCATTCAGTGTATTTACCCGAAAATGTTGGTATAGTAACTTTAGGTAACTTAACATTATTATAAATTTTAGTTGTTTGCATCTTCTCTGAAACCTGGTTTATATTTTTAACTTGGGAAATATGCTCTTTTAATTCAGATTTATAATTAATGTAAAATTCTTCAGTTGTGTCAAACATCTCAGTTTTAAAATAATTATGTGAAGAATCTGTAACTGTTGCTATTTCTATTATTTTCTTATGGTATTCTAAAAAGCTTTTCCATTGCCGTTCTAGAGATTCTAATCTGGTCTCTAAATATGTCTGAGTTAAGCGATCTTTAGGTGACTTTTTATAATTTGTCCTGCCTTTTTCAATTGAATTCTTTGTATCAATTTGCAATTTTACGAACGATTCCATTTTTATTGCATGAAATTACAAGTCTCTAAACATTAAAATATTCTAAGTTGATACAATAATCTTGAAGAAATTACAAGTGTTTGAACAATTTGACACTTAGAAAAAAATCGGGCATAGGTTCCCCGTAGTAACCATTTTAGCTTAATTATTCTAAGTCCAAACTACATTCAATTTCTACTAAGTTATAAATTTATATTAAACTAAATTTAAGAGTCCTATTCTTGAATAATCACTTCACAAATCACAAGTCAAAGTTTACTCACGGTTTCAGTCTTCAAATACTTCTCTGTGTAGAAACGTCCGGTAGGTGTCGCTAGTGTCTCCTTCGCTTAGTTGTGGGGAATCTTCCGGTACTCCCGGCTGCTGATTCCTGTCTGCACTCTGCCTTAGCGCTCCTGTAGCGCTTCCGCAGCTCCACTAAGCACCTGCTAGGCGTCCACTCCAGTGGCGCCCTCTACAGGCTGATGAGGTGCTCTTCAAAGCACAATCCTGGTCCCTTACTTCCAGGGACTTAGCACTTCAGTGGCGATCCACCACTGGTTTCTGTGCTGGTTTCACAAAAAATGTACGTACACACACACTGTACGCACTGATTCAGCTCGAAGGACCATGAACAATGTTCGGGTACCCGGTCTTCAAGTGAAACAACCAAATCACTCTCTGACTGTTTATTAATAATTAAACTCAAAGGGTACAACAAAAAATTTTAGTTTGGTGCTATTTATAGTTTCTCATGTAACCAAACCATAGCGCGATTCAGGATTCACCTAAAAACTAACAACGCCATCTATCGAGGCGCGGTGTAAACTTTTTCTTAATACAACTTGGACAGGCAGTGATGCTCAATCGGGTAATCTTTGTGACTTTGTTATTAGGGTACATTCTACCAATGTTCATCTGGGCACCTGTTCCACCTGGACTGCGGGCTCCCGTACAATGACGCCAAAATGCGGGCCGGCTGCCCGCACTGCGGGGTGCACTCGTACCGCTGGCAGCCCGCCAACACCGACTGCGTCAAGGTCAAGGTCGAGATGAAGTGCAGCAACAAGAGGATCTTCTTGCCAGATCAGAGGGAGCACTGGTATGTGAGGTTTATGACTTAACAATATGACACAAGTATATATTATGTATTTTATAAGTTCTACCTTTTATAGTAGAAAAGTGTTTCTAAATTATTTGTATACTAATATAAAGAATAATCAGGACCTTAATGTCATGTACCACTCCATCCAGCACGCCGGCGTACCTGAGCTTCACATCCCGGGACGCCCTGCCGGAGAGCGGGCCCATCATCCCCGCGGAGCTGCTGCCGTCGCCGCCCATCGACCTGAAGCAGCTCTGCCAGAGGGCCCCGCACGCACCCGCACGCTCCCCGCAGCAGCTGTGCGACGCCATCCTCAGGGGAGATACCGTGGAACAACTTATACCCAAGATAGGTAGGACTCCCGTAGGACACTAAATACAATAATGTGGACGACATCACATACATTACTCTGAATCCTAGTCGCAAAGTAAGTAGCTAAAGCACTTGTGTTATGGACGACAAAGGTACCACAAACATCCTTTCTCAAAAGGATGTAATGTAATGAAGAAATGTGGATTTTCTTATCTGGGGATTGAACCCTGATGACACCTTAAAAAAAACATGTGTTGTAGTTTTGACGTGTTGTCTGTAAGTCTTTCTGTGGCATTGTAGCCCTAACAATTAAATAGATCATGATGCGGTTTTTTTGTTTGAAAGCTGACGTTATCGAGGTGTCTTTTAGTTTTTTTTTTTTATGCAACCTGTTTAGCTTCAAAGGCAAAGGCAAAGGTCTCCCCCGTCTGCCTCGAGACAGAAAAGTCTGGAGTCTTTTAGTTATTAATGAATTTTAGATCAGACATTAAAACTTATCAGCACTTTTCCAAAAGAGCCGGGTTTTCTTAAATTTGTAATTTGGATTGTACTTTATTCGAATTATATTTAGGGATGTGTGTTTGTGCAGTGTCGGCATCGAGCCTGAACAAGCCGCTGGCGAGCCAGGCGGGCGGCACAGTCGCTCACGCGGCGGCGGGCGCGGGGCACGCGGCCGCGCTGTACCTGCTGCACTACGCCGGCGCGCAGCTGTCGCGCCCCGACCACAACATGCGCACGCCGCTCGCCAGGGCCGTGCTCGGTATGTACACACAATACTAACTGAACAAGCCGCTGGCGAGCCAGGCGGGCGGCACAGTCGCTCACGCGGCGGCGGGCGCGGGGCACGCGGCCGCGCTGTACCTGCTGCACTACGCCGGCGCGCAGCTGTCGCGCCCCGACCACAACATGCGCACGCCGCTCGCCAGGGCCGTGCTCGGTATGTACACACAATACTAACTGAACAAGCCGCTGGCGAGCCAGGCGGGCGGCACAGTCGCTCACGCGGCGGCGGGCGCGGGGCACGCGGCCGCGCTGTACCTGCTGCACTACGCCGGCGCGCAGCTGTCGCGCCCCGACCACAACATGCGCACGCCGCTCGCCAGGGCCGTGCTCGGTATGTACACACAATACTAACTGAACAAGCCGCTGGCGAGCCAGGCGGGCGGCACAGTCGCTCACGCGGCGGCGGGCGCGGGGCACGCGGCCGCGCTGTACCTGCTGCACTACGCCGGCGCGCAGCTGTCGCGCCCCGACCACAACATGCGCACGCCGCTCGCCAGGGCCGTGCTCGGTATGTACACACAATACTAACTGAACAAGCCGCTGGCGAGCCAGGCGGGCGGCACAGTCGCTTACGATTTGCTCGCGAAGAGATCCGGAACTGGACATGTATGCAAGCAGCTCGCGCGAAGCTCGCGAACGGTTCGCGACCTGCGCTTTCGTTGCGCTAAAGCCAGACTGGACACACCTTAAAAAAATAATAGAACTGTTATGTTTTTCTGTTTACTTATTTAATCATTTATGAACGCATACAAGTAAAATACTAAATAAATTATGTTCAATTTCATTCCTAATAAAAAAAAACTTTTACAATAATTTACCAAGATATAGCCCTTGGTTTCATACTCATTTTCCTTTCAGCACTTCTCGACAAACCTGAAAAGAAAATCAAGGAGAAATCTACAGAAGCAAGTAATGATGTCGAAGGAGAAGACAAGGAAGTGCTGGAGAAGCCAGAAAATGTCACTGAGAACGAGGATGATGACGTTAGCAAAGCCAAGGACGAGGACCTGATCAAGGTGATCCGGTACCTCATAGCGGCCGGCTGCGATGTTAACTTCCCAGTAAGTAGAATTTATGTACAAGTAAGCAGTGACACTTTATATTGCCAGTGTGTGTGAACAAATGGCGTCAAAATGTAACCAGTAGCGACATAATTCGGACTTCAGCCACTAGCTAAACTCCAAGCTTTCGCCACGCACTTTGGCTCCTGCAACACAATGTCGCCTGTAGTAATGCATCACTAAAACAGTTCTTGACGTCAGTGCTATCGTCGCGCATTTTACGTATTTAAATAGGTATATTTCTTATTATACGGCTCTGCTAGGCTGGGGCGGGGCGATTTGTGACAGCGATGAGCGAGAAAAACAGAACCACTAGATGTTCGCGGGGGGCCACCTTGGAATAAACAGCGGAAGCGTCGAGCGACAGCGACCTGCGCAGTTGATTGTGCGTCTTCGAGTATTTTGCGGATTTTTTAAATTATGTTGATTTTTCTGCGGTTTCTTATTATAATTATGGATAGATACGGAGACGTTATTAGCGAAATAATGTGTCGACCTGCAATAAAGTGTAGTAAAAATGATAAAGGCAATAAAAAACGGCGGACACTTCAGCTGCGATTGATCAACACGAAGAAGAATCAAAACTCCCATCTTTAAGTAGCTATGTTACGAATTTGTATTGTTTGCTAAATACCTATTTGCAACATAGCTTGCTAAATGTGAAGTTATCAACGGCAACGTTGGCGGCGATTACGAAGAAGTTAATTACTATTATAGAAAATCTTACAGTGATATATCTTTATATTGTAGCATATGTTATTAGCAAATTCTCGAGAATGTTCATGTCCAAATTACTAACCATATTTGTTCACTTTTCACCTTTTACTCTGGACTAGCAATGCATCTTATAACCGACATGTGATCCAGAACTGGCCAGGGTATGCAGACATCACATAAGTATCATCATTTATTGAAGCTCACTCACCTTTCTTCATGGTTCAAGCCAATCACACATACCTTTCAACTCCTGTAACAGCATACTTTTGAGTTAACTGATGAATATGGCCTCTTCCATGGCTCCGTGTTTTTCTTGACGTAGCGATAGTATAGTAACATGAAGTCGCGTTCTCTAGGGTCCTGACGGCATAACGGCCCTACACATAGCGGCCCAGCACGGCAGCGTGCGCGTGGCGTCGCTGCTGCTGCCGCACGCACACGTGGACGCACGCGACCACGGAGGCTGGACGCCGCTCGTGTGGGCCGCCGAAAACGACCATGCTGATGTGCTGCGGTAAGTGTTGGGAGTCTTGAAATAAGTAAATATTAATAACTAGCTGTGCCTGCGACTTCGTTCGCGTGGATGACGAAACTTATCAATGAGTTTTTAACCGCAAAATTAATTTTTTTTTTGATTGTTTATACTTTTCCGGGATAAAAACTACCCAGTGTGGTGCCCAGGATAATAAAGAATAATTACACCAAGTTTCATCGTAATCGAAACGGTAGTTTTTGCGTGATACCTGAACAAACAGACAGACAGACAGACAAAATTTTTTTTTTTCACACTTGGGTTCGGTGTCGGTATAGTAACACCCCCCGCCATTTATTTTTTTGATATTTTTAATGTACAGAATTTTCACTTCTACAGATTTATTATAAGTATAGATAAGACCAGCCTATAAACGACCCACTGCTGGGCACAAGCCTCTTCCCATATAGAGAAGGCACGAGCATTGATCACCACTCGTGCTCATTTGCAGATTGGCGATTTTAGATTCCAATTTTGGAATCTAGGTTTCCCTTTGAGGTTTTCCTTCACCGTTTGTCATATTTTCTTTGAGGACTGTTTCGGCCCAGGAAAGGTGGAGGAGTATCGCACTAGCTGAAACCATCGCGGTCCTTTTTTTTTTCATTTTACCGGGAACGTAAATATATGCATTGTCAAATCCTGGTTTAGACAGATAAAGTATCTTGTACTATCTTGCTAGCCATGCTACATTTCTGTGTCATATCCGACAGTTTGACATGCAAGCCATGTTACTAAACTTATTTACTACAAGCAGATTGCTGTTAGAGGCGGGCGCGGACGCGATGTCGTGCGACAACGAGGGCAACGCGGTGGTGCACTGGTGCGCGCTGGCGGGCGCCGGCCTCGCGCTGCGCTCGCTGCTGGCCGCCGCGCCGCACGCCGCCGCCGCCGCCAACACGCACGCAGACACGCCGCTGTACGTACACACACACACTTACTTTATTTATAGCATGTAGCCGATGCCATCTATATGTACACACTAGCTTACAAATCTTTCGTCTAGACTGAGCGATCCAGCCTAAAGGTAATGTCTAAAATAAAAACCTCTCTTCACAGTAGAACTATCAAGTTAATTGTCGCTCGCTTATCGAAGGATGGACATAATAAAACTATATTTCAGCATCTTTGAAATGTACCTTATTTATTTAGCTCAATAGTTTTCCTCATTTATTTTATTGTCTTCCATGCTTTCAATAACCTGTTAGGACACTCACACATATCGTGTCTAACAGGTGGCCTAGATATTCGGGTTATTCCTGCCTTACACCTAAGCATTTAGTACATATCTTGTGTATGTTCCAGACATGTGGCCGCACGGCAGGGCCACTACGCCTGCGTCGTCATCCTACTTGCGCGCGGCGCTAGGGTAAGCACTCATTACAAGAAATAAACATATATTATGCTATCATATGCGGTCACTGTTCACCAACAGCAATTATCGTAACTGTTGTACAGACGGACGTGGAGAACTCAGCGGGCGAGCTGCCGGTGGAGGTGTGCTCGGGCCAGTGCCAGAGCGCCATCTCGCTCAACATGCAGATGGGCATCGCCGCCAGGGAAAACGGGCCTGTCTACAGGCTGCTGTCCAGGTAGCTTCCACAGACAATACCTTTAAATTGGAGTTTTTTTGACGGAAATGAATCTCCGAAGTGTGACAGTAAATTTTGGATATAAGAGTTAATTGTGTATAAAGAAGATAAGATTTCTTTTCATTGTCATAAATTTAATATTATTTCTTAAGATAAAATTGGGTAAAGTTTCAGATCAACCTTGTCTTCCTGTATTAAGTTTGTACAAAATAGTTATCACAGGAAATACAGCTATAGCTACCTATAGCTAGTAGCTAGTACAATGGGCGGTCTTATTACTAAGTATACCATCACCAATACAGAGATTGTAGTATCGGAATCTTACTTTACCAGGTTAAAATAAGACTGAATTTTAAAGTAATTTGTATGGTTATAGCGACATATCTCGTGGTCGCGAGCCGTTCCCGGTGCCGTGCGAGAACGAGGTGGACGACGCGCCGCTGCCGGACGACTTCACGTACGTTACGCGTCACGTCATGCCGCAGCCGGTCAGCGTCGACTGTACTATAGATACCATGCAGGTTAGTACAGACATACAATCATTACGAGCTTATACGTACAAACACACAGGTTTGCTTTTTTATTCCCGATAGTCTGAACAGTGAATACTTTTGACCAATGGTGTAAAGTGAGAGAGAATGAATAAGTGAGAAAGAATCTGGTATTATGTCTCAAAATTAGTATTTCAAAATTAATTTAATAATTACTCATCAAATGATTCTCAAAGAGGAACTCTGGCAAATTCCTTGCCATCAGATTAATTTTGTTGGAATACACAAAGTCTCACTTTTTATGTTAAATTAATAGAATTATTTTGTATGTACTTTTTTAATATAACATTAACACACCGTCGTTGTGGCAGGGCTGCTCGTGCGGTGAGGGCGGGTGCGTGGCGGGCGCGTGCGCGTGCTCGGCGCTGGGCGTGCGCGGCTGGTACTCGCGCGGCCGCCTGCTGCCCAGCTTCCCCTACCACGACCCGCCCATGCTGTTCGAGTGCAACCAGACCTGCGCCTGCAATCTCGTCAGTACAACATCACTTATATATTATAATGTTAATGTACAGAAATGAGTTAGAATTGCCTAAAAAATTGACAATACTTGAATGACAGGAAATTTTCCCTAGTTTAATTAATGCTGTGTGTGTAGCTGAATACCGGACTGGAAATTTACTGTGATTCATCGACACGAAGAAGAATCAAAACTCCATCTTTAAGTGACTATGTTTCGAATTTGTATTGTTTTCTAGATACCAATTTGAAACATAAGTCTTTCAAATGTGAAGTTATCAACAGCAACGTTGGCGGCCATTACGAAGAAGTTGATCTCTATTATAGAAAATCTTACAGTGATATATTTTTATATTGTAGCATATAATATTAATCTCGAGAATGTTCATGTCCAAATTACTAATCATATTTGTTCATTTTTGCAATGCAACATAATAATAATATAGTAACAGGCATGGGATCCAGAACTGCCCAGCGTCTGCAGACCTCACATAAGTATCATCATTCAGGGAAGTTCACCTTTCTACATGGAACAAACCATTTCCTTTGCGGAAGGAGGAAAAAAAGATATTCACAAATGAAGGGTCTGTAACTGGATTAGGCCCAGTCGGTTTTTCGTCTGAGCTGTGCATAGACAATTTGACCGCTGGTCAGAAATAACCGCGCTTGTCTGTTCATTGTCGCGGGCAATTTGAGTGCAGCAGCCGATGTACTTTGCCGTCAGATACCTAATGGTTTTGCGGCTACTTTTGTTGTCTATGATTTGGGTTTTTTTTATAATGTGCCGATTTTTACGGATACGGACTTCCTTGTCTAAAAGTGAATATTGTGTCCATAACATAAGATGTCGTGTTATGTGACAGCGCACATGCGGCAATAGCGTGATAACTTTGGGCGCGGCTTCGGGCTCGGTGTTGGTGCGGGCGCGGGTGGTGCGGCTGGGCGGCGCGCGCGGCTGGGGGCTGGCGGCGGCGGGGCGCGTGCGGCGCGGCGCTCCGGTGGCGCTGTACTGCGGCGAGCTGCTGCCGCTGCCCAGCGCCGACACGCGCGCGCAAGACCACTACATGTTCGCGCTCGACGTCAAGCCAGACCTGCTCGAGGTACACACGCCCTATATCAAATCCCATGCACCATCATGTTTTTCCTAAATTTTGACACTTTATTTGTTATGAAATCGAAATGTAACGTTGTACAATAGAAAGCGTGCGTATACCAGCGTGTAGATGACAGCACAGTGGCACTAGAAAGATAAATTATTCTTTATTGTTCCCCATTAAAGTTACATAGTTAAAAATAAAGTACAATAAAAGTGACAATGGCGGTCTTATCGCAACCTAGAAGCAACACAACACAAAAGTTTTAAATCTCTTTTAATATATTTTTTTACGACGTACCCTGGCTAAATGCACATAACATAACAAACACTTATATAATTGCCTAGACAAAATTAAAAATATCTTTTACAACTATCCAGCAATGCGCCGACAAGACGATGCTGTGCGTGGACGCGGCACAGTACGGCAGCGCGGCGCGGTTCATCAACCACAGCTGCCGGCCCAACCTCGCGCCCGTGCGGGTCTTCACCAACACCAGGGACCTCCGCCTGCCCACTGTCGCACTCTTCGCCACCGCCGATATTATGCCTGATGAAGAGTTCACGTAAGTCTATATAAGTATACAACTTACAGGATTATAATATATGTCCAGTTTGTGAACAATCGTGAAAAAAAATGTGAATAATCTGACATTGGAGAGTGTTTGCAATCATACAGACTCTTACGACTTTTCGAGTCATCTATATAAAATTATGATTATGCTCTGATGATGATTTATGATCTTTCTCAATTCCTTTCTAAATGATTTTTTGTTTTTTCAGGTTTGACTATGGAGATAAGTTCTGGTCTGTGAAATCAAAATGGATGAAATGTGAATGTGGAAGCGTCGACTGTCGGTATCCTACTAAATCTGAAGAATCTGAATCATCCTAAGTTTAGTTATGTAAATAATATTAATCATTATATCAAATGTGTTATTTATTATAGTTATTATGTAAGCTATTGTTGTAGACAATCTATAATCATGAACTGATTAATTATATTCATAATCATTTTTATTGCCATTGCATTTTTATTTCATATGAGAGAGGTAGGTATAAAAGCAAAGCCGCTTCAGTCCAATATTTACGTTTTTTAAACTAGGCACACCAGATTGTAGAGCTGAAAGCCACATTTATCTTATTTAAACGTGAATGTGCAAAGTCGCCTCAATACAACACAAAAATCACTTCAAAAGTAGCATTCGCGTGCAAAACAGCTTCAAATTTCAATCCAAAATTTGTGCAAAGCAAATCCGCATCGATCACAATCGACCAATCAGTATATTACTACTGTTTTATCTGTGAATCAGTAGCCACTATTTCAAAATTTCTAAGATGGCGAATCTGGAGGAGAAAAGTAAACAAGTAGCTGTTACTTTTCATAGTAAGTTGCGTCTAATTATCGTCTATTAAAAGCAAACCTGCTTAAGTCCGAAGTTAAAATGCAAAGACACCTTAGTCCTAGAATATTTCTGTTTTTTGTGTGGAACTAGTGTAAATATGGTTGAGTTTAGTTATATTTATTTTAATTTCAAGTTCTTGTACATAGAAAAGTAACAGAAACTTAATAAAATAATATCATTTTTAACTCACAGCAGAAAACTTGAAATATCTCAGTTTACATGTTTTGTGACTGAAGCGTTTTTGCTTTTATACCTTTTATACCCCTCATGTCCCGGTTTATTATAGAGAGCAATAAATTAAATAAGGCTTGTTTATGTTAATTTGTCGAACAGGCAAACTTTGAATAACAGAATAATAAAGAAGGTCTGATTTCGCAAATTAGTCCGCCACCTTTGATTTTTCTTCGTGAGAAACTTGGAAAAAAAAATTTGAAAAGGGCATAACATGTGGTTAGTAAAAAACTACGAATGTTTCCGATAATATGAATCCACAACAGATCTAAGAAACGAAAATATGAATAAATAATTGAATTAAATAGTTAGTCGATTTTACAAAATGAATGAAATGAATTTCTGAACTGTTTTTTTGGTTATGGTATCCCTGGACATCTGTCATGGCTGCAGTAAACAACTGTCAAAATGTTCAAAAGTTCAACGGCTACGAAAGTTGAGAAGTTCTAAAATAATTATTGTTTTGTGATAATAATTAAAAACCTAAGTGGAAATTGTTTTATAAGTGATAATTAAAACTTAATTTCATTAGCGAATGTATTAAAAAGTTAAACATGAGTGGTAATTCAGAATCGACGTCGAACAGCATAAAGTTCGCTCCGATGCCGATGTCGGCATTGATGGCGAGTTTGATGCCTCTTAATAATGGAGCGGACAGTCATGACTCCAGTTTTTCATCCGCCGACGAAAGTGATAACTCTTTTGGTCAAACTGTGGCGAATAAACCATCACCTGTGAAGAAAATAAACAAAGACTTTTTCACGCCTACAGTTCAATCTAAACCCAGAGACATAAGAGCTTTTGCATCTGAAAAGAAAGTCAGCTATAACGAGCATGATAAAGAAAACGCGAAGGACTATTGGGCACCCAATCAGACATGCCCTGTTAGAGAGAACCCTACCATGCAAAGTGCACACAAAAGTATAAATCTTAATTCAAATGTATATTCAAATTCAGAAATGAAAAAGCGCAGTATCTTGGTGCAGCAGAATACTAACACCCGTATGCCAAATTCCACTGTAAAGAAGACTCCAGAGGGAGCTAAAGTACCCAACAGTGGGCAGAAGTTAAAGACAGCCACACCTAAAATGAAGTCGGGCATCAGAAAGTTTACACCTGGCTCAAAACAAAGTCATAAGAAGACTCCTCAGAAAGCCTTGATACAGAATAGAGACAGAGTGAGATGTGAACTGTTTACACAGAACCCAGCTAAGGATGAAGGGATGTGTCCTCCACCTCGGGCAGAGCCTGCTCCTATCCCTGTCCCTGTGCCAGAGACTCCACAGAACAGGAAGGCCATGCCGGCGTCATACATAGCCACTCCGTCTTACCCCCAGGGTGTGGTCAACAACAACTCCAAGATATTGTTCAAGACAACAAGTATAAAAGACAAAAAGTACATGTTTATTAAGAAGCTGGGAGTGGGAGGCTCCAGTGAGGTGTACAAAGTTAGTATTTATGCAGTTTATGTCATATGCCTTTATGTTTACCAGCAACACAATAGCAAATTTCCAATGTGCAGTTACAAAACATAGGTAGGTTTTAAATATTGTAAAGTCATATTATGTTTAGACTAATAAATATTCTCTAAGTACAATAATTTGTGGGAATGTAAAGGCAACATTCAAAAAGTGTGTAGTAAGAAAAAATACTCCTTATTAGAATTTAACAAGTTTTAACCTGTCCTGACAGGTTCTGTTATGTCTTGTATTTAATAATAAAAAAACTTACATAAACTTATTATTGTATCACAGTTTTCAAATGACATAACATCATATCACTGAAGCCAAATTGTTAATTCTGTTTTAATAAATATTAAAATTATTTGGTATCTGCAGGTGTTGGAAGTAGGCACATCCAGTGAGTATGCTGTAAAGTGTGTGTACTTAGCCACGGACCAGGAGCTGGCACAGGGCTACATCAATGAAGTGCGGTTACTGCGGGAGCTGCAGAACTCTGATAGAGTCATCAGGCTATTTGACTAGTAAGTACTAAGCTTTACTTGTGAAATGAAGACTGGTACATGTTTTTAATTATTTTAATTTGTCTACAAAGTGATATTTTCCACATAAATTCGTTAACTCTTTTCTGCCTTAAGCCAGGCATGCACTGATTGCATCAAGCATATCCATGTACATAATTATGTTGATAACAGGCCCACTGCTTGAAAAGCCAGTGAATGCTTCTCGCAAGCAAATTGCCAATATGTAATGACTATCAGTGTTGTTATGGATATCCATATCCGTAACCGATACTATCGGATATCCGAAATAAAAAAAATATCCGTAACCGAATCCGAAATTAAAGTTTTGGATAGTTTCGGATAGGGCGGAGTCTAACTAAATACTACACTCGTACGAATTAACGAGAACAACGCGACACCTCTCGCGCTACCTAATGACGTCACAGCGCGAGGTGCACAGCTATTCGTACTCACAGTTCCTAAAAAATATATATCCGTAACCGAAACTATCGGATAATCCGAAATAATTCAATAGCCATATCCGTAACCGAAACCGATATTATATTTTACCAATATCCATATCCGGATCCGAAATTATATATCCATAACATCCCTGATGACTATATTGTAATCCCCCAGTGAGTATGACCGCAACAACCAGTTCCTGCGCATGGTGCTGGAGGTGGGCGAGACGGACCTGTCCTCGTTCCTGAAGGCACGCGGCGCCGGCCTGCCGCCCGCGCTCGTGCTGCACTACTGGGAGGAGATGCTGCATGCCGTGCACTATATACATGAACACGGTGAGGTTATGCTACCAACAGCCCGACAGCTTGCATGTGCCTGCATTAATAGTAATAGCCTCTTTTTTGCATTTATGACTTAGTTTAACACAATAAAAAGTAACAGTAGCTAACTAGAATACCGTTTTCTAATATTGGTGTTTAAAGAGTTTATAACACTGCAATAATGAAATTGTAAGCTATACCTTTTATTGCAACAATCTTCTCCCAGTTATTTACACAGATCTAAGTTTTTATCCGGGTTTACCATATATAGGAGTAATCCACGCGGACTTGAAGCCGGCGAACTTTCTGCTGGTGTGCGGGCGGCTGAAGCTGATCGACTTTGGCATCGCGTCGGCCATCAGCAGCGACGCGACGTCGGTGGTGCGGTCGCAGGCCACCGGCACGTACTCCTACATCAGCCCCGAGGCGCTCATGGGCGGCGCCGGCGGGTATGGCGTCGCCAACGGCGATGGTAGCGCTCCTATTAAGGTAATTCACTAATGTCTTGGTAGGAATTTAAGGCCCTACCTGATCACTAACCTAACCACTACTTGTAATGAACAGAATATGATCCAACTTTACTCATAGATTTGCTAACAAGGTTTGTTATGCAAATGAATCATCAAAAGACATTACGAGGCAGAGTACTCAGCAAAGAAGACTCGTCATTTTTCATGGACTCTGTTGGAAATGATTAAATATTTTTAGCGCCGCTATTGCCTAATAATAGATTTACTTTGTTTGGTGTTCAAAATGTGTAAGACTTGTAACTGCTTTTAACGTGAATATTTGTGAACTTTGCAGATCTCGTTCCGTTCGGACGTGTGGTCACTGGGCTGCATCCTGTACAGCATGGTGTACGGACGCACCCCGTTCGGGCACATCCCTAACCTCGCCAAGCTGGCCGCCATACTCGACCCTAACCACCGCATCGACTACCCGCCCGTAGAGCGTAAGTTATATGTTTTACTTTACTTTTTATTTTGAGCCTTGTTAATTGCTATATTAATTATTATTGCTATCCTTTAAGTAAAATATAGAGGAGAGTGGCTTTACCTAAAGGCAAAAATCAGAAGCCTAGCAATGGTTTATATAAAGCTGAAAATTATAGAATTCTGATCGCTTTGTTTGACCTTGCTTATTCTCGCGGTGAATCGGCAAAATTCCTTTCTAACAGGATTTCAAGCTTGCTCCATACCAAATTTCATCAAAATAGGCTTACCAGGAAAGCGTAACAGTCAGACAATTACGAAAGTAACTAGCATTTATAATATTGATATTGTTGTGTGTCTGCAGACCTCCCTCCGTCGCTAATCGCGGCGTTGAAGTGGTGCCTGACGTACAACGCGCGGTCGCGGCCGTCCGTGCGCGAGCTGCTGGCCGTGCCCTACCTGCAGCCCGCGCGCAAGCCGCTGCCGCAGCCGCTGCTCGACAAGCTGCAGCCGCTCGTCTCGCCGCAAGACTTCCGGCTGCTACAGAGGGCGCAGCTCTAGCAGATATGAGGGTCAATAGGATTGCTAGCGATGGATCTCGTTTCATTCAGGAAGAATTATCCCGATTTGGATACTTAGTAAATCAAGTATAAGTATGGGTGCAGTTTTCTCAGTCGTGTTTGCTCGACCGCAATGTATGCAGGAGGATATTCAAGATTTTATATAGTCACCAACTGGTAGTGGCCTCATTCACATGTTACATGTCGTTGTAAATATAATACATTGTCTGTTGTGTATGTGCAGGGCCTTGATGGCTCTAGTATGACTCGATAATATCTAAATTGTAGTCTGGCCAATAGTAATGATCGCGTAGATACTTATTCTGTATTCTGAGACGATTTGTTATTTCTAAAATGATTTTGATAATACCAAAGTATGATAGCCCTATTTGTAAATATGTATAAACAGTAATTTTAACTTCTTATTGATAAAAATAATTAGAATATTTTTTACTTTAACACACCATACAGGTGAAATTAACATAACTAAACAAAATATAATATAACTAAAATGTAACGAGTATGTATGATTATAAAGTTTATATTTATGATAATTGTATAATAGGAATAATATTAATGAAATTTAACAGATAATTTATTACATAAATAATGTACTGTATAAATGGACCACTGACTTTTATTGGAAAATAAACAATTTAATTTGGAAATAAATATTTATTGAAAAATTAATTATTAGAGAATACAAAAAATAAAAGTACCTTAGCACAATTTATTATAAATGAATAACAAAATACGATTCATTAGTCATAGCTTAAAACAGCAAATTATAAAATATGAAGAAATGCGAAAAGACCAACGTTCAAAGTTTATATTGCCAAATGTTACAAAAAGTTAATACTGACGTCTAGTCGTAGAGACTGGCAGCTTCGTATCTCTCTGCTCGCATCAGAGAAAAGGAATTCTCACCCTTACTGCATATACCATAAGGTACAAGGTGACTACGCAAGTAGATCACGACGTGAACGTTCGCCGCTCGGGGCGCGCGCGCTTGCTCGCTCTCGAACACAAGCACATCCCTCCGAAACGACAACGCACCGACGTCAGCTTACTATTTCATATTTTTAAGTCCAAGTTACACAGACTCTAAAGCTACAAAGTGAATTATTTTCAAAAATGCTTTTAATATTCAGTCTATAAACTTCTGGAATAATAGAACATTTAATAGTGCTATATAAATAGTAATGCAAGCTGATCGCGCGGTCGGCCGCGCAGTACTCGTGAGATGGGAACACGACACAAATTAAAAAACAAGTTTGATCGTTTTGTATTTAATGCGTTAAATAATGTACTGCGCGGCGCGTGCGGTGCGCGTCTAGTTCTGGAAGAGCGTGCGAGTGAAGTCGATGTAGTCCAGAGCGTTGGGGATGGGTCGCTCCGTCTTGTTGTCCACGTAGGGCTTCATGCGCGCCACGCAGTAGTCCGCCATCTCCTTCGTCAGGTTCTGCGGGGGAGACAACTGGTTAGCAAACACACACAGTAGTGGTGGCATGGCGTTATGAAACATAACTTGAAGTAATATACGTACGGCGTAGAGCTCATCCTTGGTGACGTAGGAGCGGTCCTGGTGCGCTGTGATGGCACGGAACGCATTCTCTATCTCCTCCGACGAATGCACGTTCTCGGTTTCCTTGCTGATCATGAACGCCATGTACTCTTGGAGGGAGACTTGGCCGTCGCGGTTCGGATCTACCACATCTGTAAAATACAATTATGATGAAATAACTGTTTGTATTATATATATTATTAGCGTTAAATACAAGTGTATTGTGAATACGCACTAAGTATAGCCTCGAACTCTGGGTCAGGCTGGCCCTCCTCGACCATGGGCAGGTCGTATCCGAGCGCGCGCAGGCAGGACTTGAACTCGTGGTGGTTGAGGCGGCCCGAGCGGTCCTTGTCGAAGTGCTTGAACATCATCGAGAACTCCTTCAGGGCATCCTCGCTTACACCTGCCAAACAAAATAAAACGTTATTGCTACACGTAAAGTTGTTAAAAAATCTTCTTGTTTAGATTTTTTTTTAAATATATGAATAACATAACGCATAATTCAACACGCAGCGGGCGCGTGTTATATTGTTGACTAAAGGCTTGGGCACACCAAACGCGGGACAGGCGCAGCACCTGAGCAGGGCAGGTCAGTTGCGCCGCGGTTGATGTCACACCAGAAACATGAGCAGTCGGAAAGCAGTTTGAAGGCGGGCCTGCTTTCTAACTGCTTTCAAACTGCGTTATGTGTGTCGTATCGATAGCCACACTCAGTACACTTCAAGATGTTGAACGGTTCTGACTCTGACGAAGAGGAGCTATTGTTAGTTCTAGCTTTAGATAAAAAAAAAAGAATATGGGTTCACGATGTAAATAAGAGAAGAGAAGAATATGGGGAGTACCATCGTCTATGTCGGGAATTAGAATCTTTTGAAGATAGGTTCTATACTTATTTTCGGATGTCAAAGTAAACCGTAAACCTGTAAACCGTATTTCTATAATATCTGTCCTTTAAATCATATAAACATTTATATTTCCTCACTAACTCAATCAATTTTTCATT
The DNA here is from genome assembly GCA_905475315.1 of Autographa pulchrina. Lineage (NCBI taxonomy): Eukaryota > Metazoa > Arthropoda > Insecta > Lepidoptera > Noctuidae > Autographa > Autographa pulchrina. The sequence goes on from FR997764.1 coordinate 1,466,096, forward strand.
CGTTTCCATGATAAAGTTGTAAAAAATCACAACCGTTTACGACCCGCGCCGCGTCTGTCCCGCTCAACTGCTTTGGTGTGACTAGTCAATATGGCGGACGTAGTAATACAACGCGTAGTTACTGAGGCCGCCCCGCGCCTGCGCTGCCACCGCCCCGCGCCTGCGCTGCTCACGTCCGAAAGTTTTGTAGAAGAGCAGTGCGTGCGCGGCGCAGTGGCGGAGCAGGTAGGATCAGCGGGCCCGCGTTTGTTCAGTGTGTCACCCCTCATATAACTACATGATTTTCAAACGTAGACGCACTGCTACCGCACTGCTACTGCTTTTGGTGTGCCCAGGCCTTTATACTTAAACGTTGTGTAGTTCCTGGTATAGTATATGTATAACGTACCGGAGTGGTTGCGCGCCTGTATCTGCTGCTCGAGGTTGTGCTGCATGCGCATGGAGAGCTGGTCGAGCTGGTCCCACTGCTGTGCGAGCCCCACCGTGCTGTGCTCCGTGTAGCGGTTGTCCAGGATCAGGTGCTCCTCCAGTGCCGCGCCTTAACAACACACATCATTGTTTATAAATATACTGAAAAATTTGGTACAATATGGATGAGTTACCGTCACTTCTGGCTTCGAAAAAGGTCCTTTATATACCAGGACACATGGCGTTGCTTATTAAAGTTTCCGAGTGATCCCAATATTGTTGATAAGTCTTTATCAAAGCCATATGCCAAGCTAATTAAACTGTATTGTAGATACAATGTCATATACAGTAAAGACAGTAAAGGTAGAATTGCTTCTCACCTAATTCTTCCAGACGCCTCAGGTCAGCCCTGCGAGCGCGGACCTCGCCGGCGCGCTGGCGTAGCGTGGCCAACTGCTGCTCCAGGGACCCGGTACCCTCCATCATGGATGTACTACAGAACCACAACATTATTAATTACTTCATAAATACAGGCTGATTCGTAAAAGCGGAACAGGAACACTATATGTGTTTTTATGTTTATTGTTAGCAATTGGTTTATGTATACTCCACCGTAACTATTTTATTTTTCTTTGTACAAAGACTCTGAACCAATTGAGTCTTGAAAATGTTTGTTAAATTATGGTAGAACATCTAAAAGTGTGTTAAAGGTAAATATAAAGAGTGAATTAGTATTGATATATACACTCACGTAACATATTAGACAACTAGTAAGAATAATTTGACTATTTGAGTGACATTAAGACGTGACATATTACGACATCGTTTGAAATAAGCCAATCATTAAGCTGAACGGTTGACATCGAGAGTACGGGCTCGTTTATACAGGCTTGGCGAAAGTTGTCACACATATTTTTAAACTCATCATCTGCCTAGCGTTTTCCCAACTTTGTCGCGGTCAGCTTCTGGATTTCTTCAGTCTTATCGGATTTAACTGAATACCGTATTTTACATATTTTTAAACTAAACTTTAATTATTTACAACATCCAATACCTCACCTATATAGGTAGCCTAAGAGTGCACAAATTGTAACGTACATGGTGACGATAAAACTTGTTCAAATATTGATCAAAACTGTCCAATAAAAACACAAGTTGCCTGTCTCTCGAACAAACATAGTCCTAAAATATCAAACTTTATACAAATAGGTATATAAGATTTAATTTAAGTATAGTTTTAAGTGTTTGTTGTTATATCAGATTTAAGTATTGAATTGTATATAAATATGTGTGTACACTTGAGCCAAGCCGTAGCGCGTCGTTTGCGAGTTTAGTATGAACACGTAACATCGTATACGTTACCCGTCCCAGCCTAGCAGCCGGTACCTGTACATCAATGGTAGCGTCAACGTCTGTTACTTATAGGACTTTACAGATTAACCACAGGGTTTTTTGTGTAATCACTAACAAAACAAGTGCTAGATAACAAAAATACTTGATGATTTTGTATAGGGTATATTGATTGATCCTTTGGGATTGCTGCTGAATATTTACTTTCCTCCCCATACGTGTAGCGATTGTTTGTGATTTATTATTAACTTGTCCTTAACAATTTGCTGAAAGATATTTGTTATACCAATGAGAGCTTTCGCGATTTGAACTAAGGGCCCTTTTCCTTCAGCGTATTTTAGTCCGCACGCGGGTCTCGTCCGCATGCGGGTGATAGCACGCTCCGGGCCACACGCGGGACAAAGATTTCGATTGCTGCTGCAGTGTTGTGCGTGTCGCCAGTGGGTAAACTCGTGCACAAACATGAACGTTAAAAAAATAATTATCGCTTATATCATTTTCAAAAATAAAAAATATAAAAAACAATTCAGAGTAGATCCACATCTTGAAACTAGATCACTCACTGGAATGTTTATTGTAAATTTTCAAAATCTCCGAGATAACCATTGCAAGTTTAAGAACTACTTCCGAATGTCCCCGCGGTCTTTTGATGAGTTGCTGGGAAGAATTGAACATAAGTTGGCTGTAATTTTCATTCTTGTTTGCGATTATATGCGGACTATGAGCTTGCGTGCAACCCGCTTCACAGTAAAAACAACACTGAAGGCAGAAGATCACCGCCCGCACCCGAATGGCGCGCACGCGGGCGACGCGCCCGCATTCAATCCGCGTTCCGCGCGTGTGCTACCCGCATGTTAGGAAAAACATGTATCAAATGATAGGATGCGGGTAGTCCGCATGCAGGCGAGACCCGCGTGCGGGCTAAAATACGCGTGACAGGAAAAGGGCCCTAATACATTAAGATCAAAACTCCGTCATGTGGCCAATCTATAAATTTCGGCCATTCGCGATATATCCTTGTACTTTGTCTATCATTGGCGGTAATTGACAGATGGACCTCATGCGAGACTAGCGAACCTAGCAGGTTATTTTATCGAGCAACCATCATCAAATGACATGCCCATGGTTGGCGATTATCCTAGATCAATAACCATGTAAGATGGCTATATAATAGTTGTATGTGTGCAGTAATGTCTAGCTACTATAGTACAGTGCACATACCGTGTCTCGGTAAGCCACTGGTGGAAGGCGTTGGCGTGCTTGGCGAACTCCTTGCGCAGCTTGTCGTTCTCCTCCTGCCTGTGTGCCTCCTTCGTCAGCTCCACGTCGCGCTCGGCTGAATAACATTCATTCTTACGTTAGTGAGGTAGTAAATTGCAATTAAAAGATGATGTGAACAATTAAAAACATATTACTGCCAGCTCACAGTGGGCTGTCATTTGGGCGGAACCGGCAATAAATAATTTAATTTAAATAGTTTTCTTTTTTTATTTTATTATATCTACAGAATCGAGCGATGGGCTCTCGGGATATGACAACCAGTCGCATAATTGTACAAGTTACATAATTCATCAGTCAGATGATCTCGGTAAAAACTATTTATTTATAAAGACCCACAGCTTATTAAATGCGTAAAAAAATCTGAACAAAAGTGGGTCTTAGGTCCAAGGTTTACATAATGAACAATTTTGGGCAACCAACATAACACATAAACTACATTGTTGTCCAACAATTCTATTAATAATACAAGGTTACCGATGATCTTGCGCAGGTTCCGCCAGGTCTCCTCGAGAGCCTCCATGGTGAACCAGGTGTAGGGGTTGGCGCCCACGTTGAACGACTTGATCTGCTCGTCCAGCGCCGCCAGCGCCTCGAAGTCGCTCTGCGCCGATGATAGCGATGCCTGGACACATACAAAGCAATATTAGCGTTATTTAAAAATATGTATGTGTAATAATTGTCAGTTTATCGTGTACATATTAGATTAATTCATTTTAATACTTGGGTATTTATGAACAGTGAGCAATAGTTGCTACTTCGTACTAGTGCTTACAGTTCATTCTCTGATATCACTCTATAGTATTTACTTTTTTATACTCAAAGCTTGGGAACTTGGGCCTAGTATGTGGTCAGTATCAAGTATGTGATCATATCAATTGCGTACTTAACGTATGAATTGTTCTTTAGTATGTGATTTGTATAGTACTTACTTGGAATTGCGCATGCGCATCCCTGAGGGCGCGGATCTCTTCGATGGAGTTGCAGCGCACGGGGTCCGTGAGGTCCTCTTCTGCGTTCTCGAACCACGAGTTGAAAGCTGATGCCTGTACAAAATCAAATGGTACTTAATAATGTGTTGTATAATTTATTTAAAATGTTTTTAAATAACAATTTCCTAACTTATTATCAAAAGCTTAGTTTTCACCCACTAAGGACAATTTTTGTCCCTTCCATGGGTAAACAGCCTGTTATCTCTAGGCTCTTTCTTCTCTTGCCTGACATGTATTCATATTTATCAAAGTTTGTCACGGTTTAGAAAGAGGACTAGTGGAGTGGAGGATTATGTGTTACCTTCTTGGCGAAGGTGAGATAGAGCTCCTCGATCTGTCGGAACTGGTCCTGCAGCTGCAGCAGACGCTGCTTGCGCGCGGCGGAGTCGGCCAGCAGCTGCTGCCAGCGCGCGATGACGTCACCGTGCCGCTTCACGATGGCCGGCGTCTGCTCGTGCCCCGCCGCCACCAGCTGCTCCTTCAGCGACGTTATGTTCTGGATGCCCTCGTGCTCGAACGCGGCCAAGCCTAAACCACGGAAACAACAACAAATGGTGAATATTTATCATCGAACGGCAGTAAAAAATTCAGAGATTATAAATTATAAGGCCACAAGTAAAAAAACTACTTTGAAAAAAAAACGTAGTCTGCATTGCAGCTTTCTTTTGTTACTGCTTTTGCTTACTACAAATGGGGTTTACTATGATTATGTGTATTTGCCATTTTCGTTTCTTGTATACTTAGTTTACCATACTGGTTTTCCAGCTTTGTAAATGTACTGAATTTCAGAAATTAAATCTTTGTACCACTAGTTGTTTCATAAAAATTCAAAAGATCTTTCAGATAATACATGTCCTTCATAGGTGGTTTAGCGTGGTGTCTGTGTGTGAGGGTGTGTGTGTGAGTGTGTGTTTGAGGGTATGTGTGTGAGTGTGTGTATGAGGTATCGTACCGGCGTCGAAGGTGTCCTGCTTGGTGAGCAGCGTCTGCACGGTGGAGAGGTCGCGGCCGAACTCGTCGGAGCGCACGTGCGTCTCCTTGTCGGCGATCCAGGACTCCACGACGTCGGCCTTCCACAGCAGCTGCAGGTACAGCGAGTTGTCCACCAGGGCCGTCTTGCGTCGCGCCGCCAGACCCGTCAGCTTCTCCAGCTTAGCCTGCACCACACATTACATGTTACCATCTATACTTTAAGAAATTATTTCGTTTTTATTAGTAAGTAGGGCCCTTATCAAGAAAGCTTCTGATCTAGATATAAAGAGAAGTTTGGACCTTACTAATTAATGAAGACATACATGGATTAGGGTGAACTGTGTTTTTGGACAAACAATAAAAGACGTACGCCCGGAAGTACTTCACGATATAAAATGTCGATAGTTTTCATGCTAATGATGAGTAAAGTTGGTTGCACACACATCCCGCGCATAAGCGGGATTGACCTAAATCAGTTATCGTGATCATAAAGACACGTTTGGCTAGGAAATTGCGATGCATACGGCTTGGGTATTTGTAAGCAACCAACTTAAGGTGTACTTGTAAAAGGTATGTACCTGCAGCGCGCGAATGCGGTGCGACAAGGCGTCGGCGTGCAGGTTCCCGGCAGCCAGTAGGCGCTCGCCGTCGGCCGCCAGGTCCCGCACCCTCTCGCCGCGAGCCGCCAGCTCGGCCTCCAGTGCCTCATGCTTCTTCAGCAGCCCCTGCACCGCCGCCATACTGTCGCCGCACTCGCTCACCACCACCAGCTGCTGTTTCTCGCTAACACACAAACATTTCAATTATTAGTTTTTGGTTGATAGCCAGTTGTAGCATTAGGCGATTGAATCGGGATTCCAAAGTATTTCAAAATAAATCTTGAGTTTTTTGTATTCTCACCTAATCCAAGCCTCCTCCTCGTCGACCTTGGCGAGGAACTGTTGGTAGGCGAGCGACTGCTGCAGCTTGGCGCCGCGCTCGGCGGCCAGCGCCTGCAGCTCGGCCCAGGCCAGGGCGAGGGCCTTCAGCCGCTGCTCGATCTCCGGCACGCCCAGGTTGGAGACGTCCATCAGCTTCTCGCCGGCCTCCTGCACGGCCTGGATGGCGGGCTCGTGGCTGGCGAGCTCGGCTTCCAGACGCTTGTGCTTCTTGAGTAGGTTCTGTACGCCGGTCAGATCGCGGCCGTAGTCGTCGGACGCTACAAGAAGCTTCTTCTCCCTAGTGAAACAAACAATTTGAATATGAATACACAGCTACGTGTGATTGTGTGTGCGGTCGTGTGATGTAGGTGCGGTACTGACTTGATCCAGGACTCCTCGTCGGCGATGTCGCGGAAGAACTGGTGCAGCGTGTTGGCCTCGTGCAGGCGGGCGCGGCGGTGCGCGGCGAGGTTCCGCACGCGCTCGAAGCGCTCGTTGATGGCGGCGCGCCGGGACCCGATGCCCGCGCTGTCGAACTGACCGCTCGACACCAGCGCGTCCGCCTGCCCGTTCATGTCTAGCACACAAAAAAACAATTAGACTTGCTCACCTTATATTGACTTCATAGGATTACATTTCGCGTCTAAGAGCAAATAATTACAACAACCACTAAGAATACAATCAAAATAAGTCTCACCGTTAATTCTGTCCTCATGAGCCTGTATGTCGGCCTCCACCAGCTGGTGCTTCTTCATAAGATTCTGTACTGAGGCCAGGTCCTTGCCAGAGTCTTCCGAGGTCAGGAGACTTTCAACCTAGAATACCAGCACATATTACTCTACATTCTGTTATGTATCTTCCAAATATGAGTATGACTGGCAATGTGTGTCCATTATAAACAGAACAGTGACTGTACTACATACCTCTCCGAGCCAGAAGTCGAGGTCCTTGACGGCGGCGATGTAGGTGCGCTGCTTGTTCGCCTCCTTCAGCTTCAGAGACTTCTCCGTCGTCTTCTGGGTCAAGAACTCCCATTGGTCCGCGATGGATGCTAAGCGAGCCTGATTGGATTAAATTTTACATGTAACTTTTGTTCTGTTTAAAAAAACTGATCCCTGTGCTGATATTGAAATATGGCCAATTCTTGTGAATTTAAATAAAGAGGCAGAAAGATAAATTTATTGTAAGAGATAATTTAAAAGATGGCAAGACGCATAGGTAACAGTTTAGAATGAAAATCAGTTTTTTACTGATCCCAAATAAAATGGGACAAGAGTAGCAAGAGCCTTTTCTGAAGAGTATTATAATTTAATCAAGACCAGAACTAATAAGTTCGGACATGCTAATGGATACAATAAACTTTTCAGATACAGAGTGTATCCTCGTAAAATTGAAGTTGCATGTTACCTGCACGGCGTCCTCGCTGCCGCTGCACTGTCCGCGCTGCACGAGGTTCCCGCCCATGGCCAGCACGGACTGGATGCGCTCGGCGTTGGCCGCCAGCTCCGCCTCGAACGCCTGGTGCTTCTGGTGCTTCGACTGGATGTTGGCCGGGTCCTAAGGTAAATAGAACTCTATAGTTACTTACTCTATAATTAGTCCGTAAAAGCAATTCTTGGGTAAACGTCGTTCAATTTTAAGACGCCGTTAAAACTCATGCTGTGTTACCTTTATGAACAAAGGGTCAAGAAAGATAAAAATGGTAGACATCAAATTTCAAGGACTTCTTTAGATTACTTTAAGTATACGAATAGTTAAAATTTAATTTAACAGTTATCATGTATTTGTAGGTATACCTTGTAGCTCTCCTCGGTGGCGAGCTGCAGTTTCTCGGCGATCCAGTTCTCCATTTCGTCGGCGTCGCGCGAGAACTGCTGCAGGGTCTGCTCATCTCCCAATCTATACAAATGTCATATTACAACAAAATAATTTATTTACTAGGCAATACTTAGGTACTGGAGAAATCGGTTTGGTAGACCACAAACCAGGTAGTGCATTCAAAACTAATTCTTTTGGACACAAGACAGTCTTTCTACTACACTATGGGGGGTTTACAAGAATTAAGTTAATTATTATTTTTTACATAAATAAGTTAGCTGTATGTAGCTGACCATTCAGGTGGCGACATATTATTCCGAAAGAGTTTGTAAGTTTGCGTTGTATCATAGACCTGAGTAGAACCAGTATGTACCTGGATCTCTTCTCGATGAGCGCCTCCTTGAGGTGTCGCCAGCGGTCGAGCACCTGGCGCCGCTTGTCGTCGATGGCGTCGGCCGCGTAGTGCTCGGATGCCATCAGCTGGTCGGCGAGGGTCTGCAGCTGGGCGATCTTTTCCTCCTATGTTTATAAATATATAAATTATTTGGATGTGCAGCTTTTATTGAAATTTTAAAGTTTATGAATATTATAATTACATGTAATTTAGTTAACCAAGACATAGGCTTAATTTCACAAATTTATTTTAAAGTTTGGTGGTCAGCAGGTAAAGAAACTAAGCTGGTTTATATAACTGTACAGTTTATTAAGTTACGATATAACTATTGAAAATACTAGTAACAAGTCCTTAGTCTCAGATAAGAAGTTTAAATTAGGTATGAGCATCTAAGTAAGTAAGTATAATACCCAGAAGTGGGTGATACAAGGCTGAATATGATGTATAAATAAGAGTAATAAACTTACATGAGCATTGATAGCCTTATCGAAGTCCTCGTGCTTCTTGATGAGCTGCTCGACGTTGTCGGGCTGCGCGGCGTCGGCGGCATCCGCGGCGTCGGTGGCGTCCTTGGCGGGCGACAGGAAGGCCTCGCGAGCGCCCATCCAGCCCTCCGCCTGCTCGCAGTCGCGGTAGAACAGCTGCAGCTCCAGGTTCTGGTCCAGCTTCATGCGACGCCCTACCCATGCCCTGACACACACATACACAATGTACACTAAACATATAACTACCCAACACATTGTTCCCGTCTAAAATGGTGTCACGGTAGCAGAAGTATGCGTGTACGTCGTCATAAACGAATGCTTGTTTACAAATGTTCTCTCTACCCAAAATACTAATATAAAAACACAATCATGACTATTGCATTCCGTTTTGTTTGTTTACATTAGAACTTTATCAAATAGCGCTACGATATGCTTCATATTGTAAATACAAATGCGCGAACACGTAACAAGAAAGCATTTGCGGTCGTTAGTTAATAACTTAATAGTAAATTACCCTAACTACCAAATTATTGCAGGTTGAACATTAACTAATTATTTTCTTTTAGTAAATTGATTAATTTTATGTGTCGTTCAATGAGCGTAATACTTTATTATGTGTTTCTTATTAAAATAGTAGACTTTGCCATTTTTTTATTTAGTATTTCTTCTCGCGCACCATTATTTATATATTGTGTGGCAAAAGTCTGACAAGTACATTAAGGAGTAACGTAATTTCGAGTATATTGTGTTACTTACTTCTCGAGGTCCTGGCGTGCATCGCTCATGTTGTTGAGCTTCTCCTGGATGTCGACGCTGGCGTAGTGTCCGCCCTGCAGCAGCTGCTGTCCGAACAGCTCCAGCGCCTGGAACGCACCCGCGCGCGCGTCCATCTCCGTGCGGTGCTCCTATACATACATACATGTTAACTACATCCTTCTAGCATTCGTCTATTGTCTATTAATACAGATACATAATATAGACTGGAAGAAAAAGCCTCAAGGTATTAGGTCCGCCTATGTACTGTTTCGTACATTAAATATTAAAATATATGGGATTTTGTATTGAACAGTCCAGGACATAAAATGTTAATGATTGTCCAACACATAATCCGATATCGGACTATAATTGGGATCGCAAATCTTCGCATTTGATACGTTTTAACGAGGCGAGGGAACTAGAACGATCGGTTCATTATAATTTTATATAGTATAAGCTATAAAAACACACATGTGAAAAAAACATTTAATTTAAAAGAAAATAATTTATAAATTATATACGGGAAGACAGATTGCACAAAAAGTATACAAAATACAAACACACTGAAACACATAAGAGACAAACGAAAAACACTTGGAAATCACACAGTGTACAATCAACTCGAAAAGTGCTACACTGCAATATAATTTACTATTAAAATTGACATTATGACCCATACATTTATAAACAATTATTTTTATAAATGAATGGGTCGTCGTTCATATGAAAAATAATTTTAATTATTATGAGAGCTTTTTTTGTTGACTGTACTTTTTCACAACATAGAAAATTCGAAACCAGAGTATATAAAAAAAAATGTTAATAGAGTTGTTGTCTTTGCCTGTTAAGTTTTTAAAGTAAAACGGTTAGGGTAACTACCCCGCCACTAAATAATATTAATTTAAATACGAATTAGATAGTAAACAGCACATCGAGTGTAGTGTATATTATTGCGTATACGGGTGTATATTATATTTCTTACAAGTCACTTCTGTACTTGTAGTGTTTGTGTTCAAGGGTCCAAATATTGTGGATGAATTTATATGAACTGCTACCAATCAAACTACCAAATTAATGTTTTGAATGTACTATGCAGTAACAAAAGTATATTTATTTTTAATTTGTTGCCAGGTCTAGTAATTTGATCAAATTCATTTGAAGTCCAGATTAGATAAAGATGAAAAATTGCAAAAAATGATTACAAATATCTTTGATGGGTTACAATTAAAATAAGTTATTATATTAATATATATATATATATATATATATATATTATAAACATAGTGTATGAATTATCATTGACGCGGGTGAAACCGCGGGGCACAGCTAGTTACATATAAAGGGCCTACAGACTGTTCAAGAGGTTGTATGTAATAACTTGTATCTGTCGACATAGTGAGAACGATTGTATTATGTTGTTGAATATAAAGTACCCATAGAAGACTATGTAGTTGTGTGTACCCAGGAAAGTTAGTACGAACTACAAACACTACACGTAGGAGTGGTGGCTTGTAATTAGTTAGGCGAGGAGCACACATGCGTGCAATGCGTCTGACCTGCGGCATTATGCCGTACCGCGCGTCTATCTCCAAACGCTGGCTCTAGAAATACAGTCACCATGTGTTACTTGTTCTTATTTACCCAGATGCAGCCAATCACAAACGTATGTTTCGTTCTACCATACAAACGAATATAAAATTTCACCAGGATAGTTGAATCAATTTACATTTACTTTACTATTGCTGATAAGTCATCTTGGGAGATTTAAGACATGGGGGATTGTTGGACAGACATATCTTTGTACATAATATGTATAATAATATAATGACTTCATTCCATTAGTGACTACTGGTTCAAACATGGGTCTCATGTACAAATGGGTCATGTTATGTAATACAGGGTGTAGTTACCTGGTGTCTCTCGAGCAGGGCCTCGGCGCCGGTGACGTCATTGGCGAGCTCCTCGGAGCTGACCAGCGCCATCATGGAGTTGATCCAGGCCATCAGGTCACGGTAGTCTGATAGGAACCTGGTAGATATTGCGGACTTTGTTTATTACGTGCTCAAGGAACTTTTGTTACTTGGAATGTGGATTTCAGTTGTAGAATACGCCTAAATTATCTATATCGATTCGACATAAAATGATACATATTACCTTCATGAGATTTTTTAAACTAAATCTCATATTGGACTAGAGTATTTAGTTGTTAACAAACATGTTCTTTTTTTGTTGAATGTTTTTTCATTATTTTCAATGATGTTCGAACGACAACTATATTATTAGTAAATGTGTTGTGTACCTCTGCAGGTCGTATGAGTCGAGCAGCTTCTCCTTGCGGGCGTTGGCGCGCGCCTGCAGCTGCTGCCAGGCCTCGTTGATCTCGCGCTGCTTGCTGTACGTGGCGTCGGCGGAGTCGCCGTGCGTCGACATCAGCCGGTTGGCGGTGTCGTCCAACTGGCGGATCTTGTCGCCTAAAGCGGCCAGGTCGCGCTCCAGACCCTCGTGTTTACCTAAACCAGTTATGAATAATAATTAAGATCACTTTGATTTGGAAGAGATCTGTACTCGGGGGTGGTGTTTGTTTATTGACACTGAACATCTTTATATAAAGTATATTTACTATCAGACCTCCAGAAAAATAAAATTACTACTCAATCCTGTTGGACACAATTTTATTATATTCTTAACTATTTTGTGGGTAGGATGACCAAGACGCCTGCAATATCACACATTTTTAAGATACCGTAGGCTTCTAATCTGATTGAATTGAAACGACTACCTTAAGTAATATGCAAAATGTTAGATGTTATACTAACGTTGTAGCGTCTGCACGGAGCGCAGGTCCTTGCCGAGGTCGTCGGTGGCGAGCGCGGCCTCCTTCTCTGCGATCCAGTCCTTGGTCTCGTCCACGTCGCGGTGGAACCGCTGCACCTCGTGCGCAGAGCCCAGCTGCACGGCGCGCTCCGCCGTCAGTTGTTGCAGGGACGTCCATTTTGAGTTCAACTCCTGTTACAGGACATTATATTGGTTAAATGTTTAAGTGTTTTTTTGTGAAACTAAAAATAAATGATACATTCCGTTATGTTTCCTTAAGCGAATTAAACACGAAATATGGTTAAAAATAGAAGCACATTGAACGCTTATTATCAGTATAAGAAGTTTGCGCATAGCGACTACCATTCATCATGACCAAAAGTACGTTTCTTCTGCATCTTTGCATTGACATTTTTATATAGAATTCTTTATATATAACTTGTTTGATTATATGCATACCGTTGTTTTAGAAAGAATAAACCCACGTGCTATTGTTTATCTAATCAACAGTGACTGTTTCTGAAGCATCGATAATGCAACCATTATCAAGTTGTTATACATAAATTCCACATGTAAGACAACAGGTATTTGAACATGTACACTCTCCAATATTTAGTTGATTTTCTCTTCAATCCTAGATTGGTATTATAAAACATTTTATAAAGAAATGATTGACAATAGTTTCTTAATTATATATACGTTTTTGTTATTAAGATTCTATACAAAAATCTCGATAAATTTGTTTAACAATTTTACTACATATTTTTGCTCGTGACTGTACTGAGACTAAGAGTAAAGTTTCTCCGCGTAGATCTCGCTAAATCAAGGACATTTCTATTGCAGTATTATGCTAGAAGCGTGAGCTAGTCATTTCGTCATTTGTTGTGTAAATATTTGCTTACATGGATAATGTATCTGTAATCACGTCGCCTACGTGATATGTCAGGCATAAACATGTATGCAGAGCTATGTAACTGTTATCTCTACATATATTAGGCTCATCTCAACTCAATTAATAGTTACTCGTCTTTTAGCATATACAGCTATGACCACATGGCGCATAGTTAATACTTAAGTTGCGAATGAATCGAAATCCTAAACCTTCATGTAGAAAACTTGTCTCTACCACTTATTAGGTATCGAATAACTAGATCCTAATAAGACTGATACCTCGATCGATACATAATAATAAGAAAGTTCCAATGTAGTAGATTTGAAACATCTGTTTTGCAATTTTTGTTCTGCTCAATTCAGTTAAGCAGTGACCATTGATATTTTAATCAAAGTGTTTTTAGACACATAAAAATACAGTATACATGTTTTTTATGTAACCTCTTTCGTGTCCCACTGGGGCAAAGGTCTCCCCCATATAGAGTATACATGGTAAAAGAATAATAAACCGGCCTATATACGTCCCGCTGCTGGGCACAGGCCTCTTTCCATATAGAGAAGGAACGAGCATTGATCACCACTCTTGCTCAATTGCGGATTGGCGACTTTAAACTCCAATTTTTGGAATCCAAGTTTCCTAACAATGTTTTCCTGTATGCTTGGCAAATAAGGTATATAAATGGCATATAACAAGTAAATAGTGTGATGTGCTAACCTGCATCTGCGTCTTAATCTTGAGCGCGGCTTCGGTCTGGCCGACCGTCATGAGCTGCACGGCGATCTCGTTCATCTCGGCGAGGCGCACCTCGTTGGCGCGCAGGTCGTTCTGGAAGTCGTCGAACTTCTTCTGCATCACCTCCACCTGCTCCAGGTCCTCGCCCACGTCTTGCACTTGGGCGTGCATTTCCTGTTAATACACTTGTTTTTTAGTGAAGGTATATTTTGGGACCACTAAGTCTGCTACTAAGACTGTTGACATGTCGTAATTTTGTCATTCATGGAAAATAGTTTTCTTTACTTTTACTTGGACATTATATTTTCATATCAATTTCTGCAACATAAGGATTATTTCACAACTCCAAGTCTGTCCGAAGTTAAAAGTAGCTTAATTTTACATGAAAATTGATCTGTCAACTTGAGATTTAAAGGTTTTTTAAACTTTTCAGAGAGCCTCCAATTTGAAAATGTCCTTTACAAAAAAAAAATAGTAATATAATTGTTGTATAAGCACATACCTTGTCCTTGATCCATGTGGCGAGCTCAGCGGCCTCGCGCACCAGCACGTACGCCTTGACGGTCTCATTGAGCTTGTTCTGTCGCTCGCGAGCCAGGCCCAGCAAGTTGTCGTACTGCCCTTCGATCTGTTACGGGATTGTGAGTTTTATGACTTACATCTTAAATTTTATTTTCTAAATTCTAAAGTTAGTTGTGAAAAGTGACTATATGATTAAAATTCTAGATTTATGGTAAGCTTGTAATGCCAAAAGTACTTAAGCTATGAAATAAATATTAAATTTAATTATACAACAATTTTTTCTCATATTTTCCATGTGTATCTACTAAGTTGAGTTGCTACTGAGTTGTTACTTCGGTATGTTAGATACCTATATTCTCAGATGTAGTGGTACATACCTGGTTCTGTCGGGCAGCAATGGAGCTGGAGTCGGCGAGGTTCTGCTGGGAGGACGAGAGGCCGGCGTCGATCTTCTTGACGTAGGCGGCGGGCACGAAGCCTTGGCGGTCGTTGACCTCCACCTTCCACCAGTCCTGAGGAACACAGTGGTATTAGTAAACTTTGTTTGTGAATACTATTTACAGTCAGTCAGTACAGTACATGCTTAACATGTATCGTCTTCACGGCTGGTTAAAAAAACGTTATCGAAAGATTGTGATTCTAAACAGATCGATTAAACTTTATATATTTTACCGTGTCTCATTAATTATACATGGGTGATAAAGTTATGTTAGTCACAGCATATTGCTTTGAATCCTAAACCGATCTTACATTATTATAAATTAAGATGTCTGGACACTTATTTAAGCTATGAATTACGAGCACAAGACTTCCTGTCATAATTGATTTGTCCTTGGTTTGTTTTGCCTCCAAATATAACAATGTGCCAATCAATCATTGTATCAACGAATACGAACAATAGACATAACATAACAACAAGTAATATAATATTCATGTTGAACGCGCCTCCGAACTTGTGATAAATCGATTGTGGATTGTTCCTGTCATAAATTTTATTGGCCGGAACTGTAAATCTGGTTAGGGGCTTGGCCCCTTTTCGTAAAAGTTTAAACTAAGCAGCTGGCTTTATTGAAAATATCACTATATAACTATATGCACTATGCATACTGCGTACGTCTGACAATGAAGTTGAAAAATGTGTCAATAACTAACGTAATAAATAAAACAGAGAGCAATGTAACTTGGAATAAAAAATGGTCCAAAACCGGGAACCATCTGAATAACGTTTCAAACTTATTTCCGGGCATACAAAGCAATATTTAAACAATATTTCATCAGTTCACACTCGAGAATTAAATAAACACTTAAATCATATCAACGCTTTATCAGTGTGAATTATGTAAAACCAACGTCATTCACACGGTAAAATATTCAAAATATTCCCTTTCTTCCTACTTGTGAATACGATAAAATATTTATTAGTTTGAATTGGGAGGCAATCTTGAACGAAACAACAGCTATATCACTAAAATTATGTTTACACAATATGTAACATTAAAGAAAGAGGGACTAAACTACAGAGATCTGTTGGAAATAGTTTAAGTAAGAAAGAAAATACGGAAATAAGTTTACTATTCTTAATCCTTGAACTACTGAGCACATCCATAACGTATTACTTAAAAACTTCGTCTATTTGCCAAATACAAGGTTAGTGTAGCCAACTATTGGTGGCACCTTTTTAAATTTTAGCAAAAATATACCTGTCTCGAAAAGAAGAAGACTGAAAAGTCTTATGCTGTCTCTCTCACTTTAAGGTGTATAGTAGAGACAAATAGACATTTAAGATCGTCTTAAACTTAATTTTAGTTTCAGTATTCGGTAAGAAAATCCTCATTGGACTCACATGTAACAATCTCTTATCATTCTTTCTGTTGTGTACAAACAGATTGTCCACCAGTATCACGCATAACCAACTTAACACTATCATTTTAACTCTAGTATCACTTCACTATCACAGAACGATTCAGCGGCCACATGTTTTAATTATTCACATGTCTATTCGAAAAACTAACACTAAATAAATAATTATTTTAAAATCGAATGCAATTTTTATAATATTCAAAATATCACAAACACAATTCAAAAGTTCGAAACATATTTAATCAGCTATTTCGTATTATAAAAATGTGTCGTGATGTGTGAGCGTTCGTCTCCTCGCGAGGTCCATCGTATACTGCGTTCACGTGGTGTCGCTCGTTACATAAACAGATCGGTTCGAGCCAGATAACAATGGATCCCGGCTGTTCCGCGGAACGTTACTAATGAACCATACACGGTGATACATGCCAGATGATGTATTGTTAAGATGATTCGTGTTTTGTTTGTTACACACCTTTTAATATAGTATTGAAATCATTTAGGTATCTTCGCTGTTTGATACACGGACTGTAAGGTCTGTCGCAGTTTTGGGATCTCATAGGAGAAAGGAAGCACCGCTTAGGTGTTGAATGCAGCAGTATGGTAAAAGAGAACCTAGCTGCAACTAGCTATAACTGGAATATAGCTTCTAATAAAAAATAACATTCAAATGATATATATGGCTGTGATTGTAGATGAAGTACTATAAACGAAGGGCAACTCATACTCAGCAGGGCAGCCAAGGCTGAACAATCAGAACATGTTTGTACTACCTTAAACGACAAAGATATTGTTTACCTACGAGCACAATGAGATAAAACATAAGCCATTCGTCCAAACTACGCGAAGATATCGCCAAAACATTTCGATAAACGGATCCAGTTAATAATAGTTGATAAAGATGTAGATAGCGGAGATACGGTACATGTGAATTATCTGTTAATGTTACTGTAATATAGGTACAAGGTTGAATTTCGGCTGGACTTACCAATTATGATAACGGTTTGCGTAATCCGAACGTGTGACGTCATCTTACAGAATAAATGCAGTTGAGATGAGAGCGTTAAGAAGTATGATAGGAGTTAAACTGAGTGACAGGATAAGAAATAGTGAGATAAGGAAACGTTGTGGTCTGAAAGAAGATGTAGTGACAAGAATTGAGAAAGGTATGCTGAGATGGTTTGGCCATGTTGAGAGAATGAATGAAGAACGATTGACGAAAAAAGTGTGTAAGGCGAGTGTGAATGAAAGTGTTGGAAGGGGTAGACCTAGGCGGACGTTTCGAGACCAAATCGGAGACGTCTTGAAAAAAGGCCAGGTCAAGAGTACCCTAAACCGAAGAGCATGTATGAAGGTAATAATGAAAGTGGACGAAGCGAAACAAGTATGTAAGGATCGTAGCAAGTGGAAAGAAGTGGTCTCTGCCTACCCCTACGGGAAACAGGCGTGATGATATGTATGTATGTATGTATGTATGTAGGAATGGAGATATTTATTGTCATTACAGATTATCTTGCCTTTGGTTTCGTTTTGTATTGATGTTGATCTATTGTTCGTCTTAATCGCTGTCTGTGGACATTACTATAAATTATGAGTTTATGCTAATATCGTGTTAAGGTTATTAATGATTGTAATAGCATTTTGCATATGAATAGAAATCTGTCTCTTCTTACAATGGTTATGTTTCAGTCATATGACTAAACTGTCTAAGAGAATTTAATTTCAACAGATTCGAACCTTTTGTTTTAAAGCAAGATTAGAATAAGTCTGTATTCGCTCGCGATAGGAAATAGCCATCTTCAAGCACTTCTATCATGTACTATTGGGCTGATACTTTCGGTACACTTACTTCCCTGCCGTTTAAAATACCCATCCGAGGAACTATTAAAAAAATACATGAAATTTTGCCTGCAAATGCTTGTATAAGTTATGAAGACGTTTGTGCCATACCTTGTTGTTAGAGTTGAGCAGCGTGAGCACGTCGCCGCGCTTCATGGACACCTCGCGCGGAGACTTCTCGGCGTAGTCGTACAGCGCCACCACGCACTCCTTGCCCGACACGTCCACTACGGGCGACTCTTGTTGCTGTAGGGAAAGGTTTTGTTAACAATAGTACGATATAACAATAGAGGCTAAATGTAGAATAGTTTTTATTGTTCTAGCTCTATAAAAATTGACTTAATTCATACACTTGTGTCGTATAATGTATATAGCATGGTATCTTATTCAGGAATAACATCTTGGAATTCTAGTTTCTCTATTGAAAACATGACATTCAGTCAGGCAGGCAACCACAACAAAGCTTGAGTGAAGCCTAAAGAATGTTTTCAAGCCATACCTTCTTGGAATAGTAAGTACATAATGAATTAAGAAGATTAGTGGGCACTCACCCTGCAGCCATCGGCTTGTTCCCTGAGCGACTTGATGGTGTTCCCGAAGGCCTCGAGGTCGGACAGCAAGGCCTCGTGCTTCTTCAGCAGCGCCTCAGAGGAGTCCTCGTCCTTGCCGTAGTCGTGCGTGTTGGCCATCGGTTCCTTCTCGCGGATCCACGACTCCGCCTCGTTGGCGTCTGCGAAGTACTGCTGAGCTTGCAGCGAGTCCTCCAAGTCTTGTTTGCGCTGTTGGGAACGAAAATAGTTTATTTTTTAGTACGAGTTTGCATTAAATTGCATGAAATAATTAAAATATAAGTGTATGCTCTGTGCTGAGACAACTACTTTTTAGACTACCTGTCTGTAAAAAAACTCAATAAATTGCGGTGGTCAAGACAAAGGTTGAACTATGGTCAACAGAAGCAGGCTTCTTCTAATAAGAAAACCTAACGACATAATTTTTTAAGCTGCTGCGTTTCATTCGAAACGAGCTGTTCATAGCGGTTGCAAGTTTGGTGTTGATCAGTTGGTGTGGCTCATGCATGGGTATTGTGGGGATGGTGTGTACCTGCGCGGCCTTGTCCTGCAGCTGCGTCCAGTGCGCGTGCAGCTGCTGCAGGCGCGCGGCGATGTCGTCGGCGGCGAAGTGGCCGGCGTCGCGCAGCGCCGCGCCCGCCGCGTGCACGGCGTCCACGCGCGCCTCGTGCTGCGCCATCTCGCCCATCACCGCCTGGTGCTTCTTCATTAGGTTCTGCACGCCGATCAGGTCGCGACCTACACAAATGATGCTCATTTACTCTATAATTTCACGGGTACCTAATTTTTGAGTGCATTGTACACAGGGCTACGCTAGCAACAGCGTGCTCAGTATTCGGGTATGTTCAACAATAGGATAAAAATGAATCAAAATATAACAAAAAGACACGACAAATGTCACATTTTCAAGTGTTCCTGAAAACCAGTTAATAAAGAAATAACTTTCTCATCATATATATATTGTTGTTTTTACTGATGTCGATTTAAAAATAATTGTTTTTGAAGTATAGATTCGATATAAGCCTACCTCTGTTGGTGGAGGCAATGATAGGTTCCTTCTCGCGGATCCAGGCGGCCTCATCGTCGAGGTCCCGGAACAGCTGCTGTGCCTGTAGAGAATCCAGCAGCCGACGCTTGCGGATAGCCATCGGCTTGTCTAGAGCTGTGTAGCGGCCGACCAGACCGTCCTGATAAAGAGAAACAATCAAATGAAACCAAGACGAAATTGAAGTTTACTTTTTTTTTAAACTTAAGGTCATTTTAATAAGTTGTTAAGGCCTATATTCGTGGTGCGGGACATTATTTTAAAGCACCAACCGATGACTTTTATTGGTTGCTAGCCCGAGTGCGTATAATTCGTAGCTAGGTCAATTGTCAATCGGTTGATTGGCTGCGTGCGGGGCACTATGCATGCTACGACTTGCAGCACTCGTTATCCCGTACCAAGGAAAATGAAACTTTATGCTCATTAAAAAAAAATGTCATTTTAATTTGAACAATGAAATGAATCTAACAATAAATTGTCGCTGTATATTATAAATAGCCACTCACCCTCTTAGTCTTAATATTATCGGCATCGAAGTGTCCCCTGTCGATGAACTGCTCGGCCTGCGTGCGGATGGCGTCGATGCGCTCGGCGTGCGAGCTCACGTCCGCCTCCAGCAGCGCGTGCTTCTTCTGCAGGTTCTGTACGCTTGTCAGGTCCTAGGGAGAACGAAGCAATTAGTTTGCAGGGAAAATTGCGCCGGTACACTTATTGAATATTTTTCCTTTTTTCTTTTTAGATTAGCTTAAGAAGATAAAATAAAATATATAAATGTGGACAATATTACATAAAACTCCGAAGCTATGAAATCAGAGACAATAAAGGTACCACAAACGCCTTAACTCGAAACAATGTAGAAAATATTTTTTTACATTGATCCGTCCGGGGTCGAAATCGGGACCTCATAACTAGCGACACCTTGAAAACCGGTGTGTATGATACTCCATCACGGAGGTCGTCAGTAATTTCACAAAGAACGGATCAATTTTTGTATGCTGTACCTTGCCATAGTCCTCGCTGAGCAGCTGTCCCTCGACCTCGGACAGCCACAGCTCGATGTCCTCGACGGCGCGGTTGTAGTGCTGCTGCGCGGCCGCCTCCTCCAGCTTGCTGCCCTTCAGCTCCGACGCCGCCGACAGCTTCTCCCAGATGCCGCCCAGCTCGCCCACACGGGACTCGATTTGAGCTGTACAAGTGTATACCAATGAGTAATGTGTTATGTGGCGTCTAAAATTTGGAATACAGCCGACATATTACTTGCAATCAGTAAGAGCAGACCTTATTGCCAGAATGTGTATTTAATTCACTCTGTAAAATCAAAAGAGATGAATATATTTTTTTCACACGTGTCGAACTTGACAATGGCTTGCGGGAAATGTTTGCAAGTATTTACGAAAGCAATTACTTTAATTTTTTAATTAATTTTTATGTTTGTAATTAACATCTTAAATCATTACAGCTTGAGTCTTGATATGACGTTAAACAGATGTTTTTTTTTTATTCTGGCTGGTCCTTTTCCAACTGAATATGACGCCAATTTTATATACAAATTCCATAATTGTAAATAATCAACTAGTTAGACCTTTCTGATTCGTAAGTACATACGTTTAGCGAAGTGCTCCTGCTCGAGCAGGCGCTGGCCGGTGAGCGTGATCTCGTCGATGCGGGGCTTGTTGGCCTGCAGCTCCTGCTCGAAGTTCTGGTGCTTCTGCACCTTGCCGTTCAGGTTGGTGGGGTCCAGGTACGAGTCGTCCGTCGCGAACTTAAGCTTCTCGTTGATCCAGCCTAACGACAAAGGTGAGTGTTTATATATTTTCGCCTTAGCAAAGGAGCCGAACATATATTTTAGTTGTTACTTTCATTTTGTATAGTAATAACTTGAAATGTATGATTTTCAGAACCATACATTTCTCACCTCTAACAAAAAATATTATATGTCAAAACTAATAAGTTTCAAACGACTGAAAAGTTTCAACACCTAAGAAAACTCTTGATGAAGTTGCCTAATGCCTATCGAGCAAAAAATTACAGTTACCTAAATTGGTTTACAGGATAAGTAGGAGTAAGTAAATTTACTCTTTATACACGGTTACACTGATAACATATTGCTTTTTGCGTCAGAAGTTAGTTATAAACTTCGTTCCCATTGCTACTTAGATCAACATAATGTTTTTTTTGTGTCAAAATTTAGTCTAACTTCGTCCCTATTGCTGTTTCAACATGTGTTATGGTCTTACCCTTGGTCTCGTCGCAGTCGCGCTCAAACTGCTGGTACTTGTAAGCGTCTTCGAGCAGGGCGCGGCGCTGGCTCGACTTCTCCAGCAAGGCGGCGCGGCGCTCCAGCAACTGTTTTGTAATAACATTCGGGTTAAATATTGCTCAATGAAAAGTTTTAAAACCCTTATGTTATCAGGGAGAAGGTATACAGAAAAAAAATAGGTTTTACAATATTGCCTATTGTGTTGCAAAACATGTAAACAAACACGAGTGTTAGGAAAAACAACTTTAGCACTTCCAAGTAAGGTTCAGTTTGCATAGCAACTTTTTATAATTTTTAACTTTTTCAACAGTGCTAGTCAATCTAAAATGAACTATATTTGCATATATTTGTTTAATTCTGGAAATCACTAACCATCTCCCTCCTCTGCGCGACGTCGTCAGCAGCGTAGTGCTGTCCCTCGATGAGTTTGGACGCGAACTCGTCCAGAGCCTTGATTTTCTCCTCCTGTGCTACGAGCGACTTCTCGAAGTCCTCATGCTTCTTCAGCAGAGCCTCCACTGAGTCCAGGGAGTCTCCTACGTCTTCGTTAGCGAGGAAAGCCTAAAATAAAGTAGAGTAGATTAGTAAGTATTTTTTGCAGGTTTTTAACTTCGCTTCAGTCGCTTAGTAGGTATGATATAATCATGAATTTTTCGTAATATTTTAAGAAGGTAGCATGTTTTTTTTTGTTTATGGATTTTTAAACTTATAAATAGTTTATTAATTATTAATATTTGATAATAGAAGTAATAATCGCAGTATGTGAGTGTGTATATGTGTGTGGTTAGGTTACCTCCTGCTTGTGCATCCAGGCGTCGGCCTGCTCGGTGTCGCGGTAGAAGAGCTGCAGGTCCATGCACTGCAGGTAGAGCACGCGGCGCTGGTCCCACAGCGCGTGCAGCGCGGAGGAGTCGCGCTGCAGCGCGTCCAGCGCGGCCTCCACGTCCGGCGCGGCGCGATGCCCGCCGGCGACTAGCGCCGCGCCCGCCGCCGCGCACGCCTCCATCACGTCCGAGCGCGCGTCCATCTCGCCCTGACACACAAACATTACATATTTATCATCGGAATAATACAGGGTTATTTTTTTAGGACCGTCCAAATTTTCAGAGCAGGTCAAAATCGATAATTAAAATATGGAAAAATTTGGAGAAGGTTTTTCCCCAGTAGTGGTACAATTTTGGCTGACATAAAAAAACTTCTTTGAACGGTTCATTAATTTAACGTATCAAACATTGATTTAGGTAGAAACATGAAAAATGCAACCGTGAAAGTAATGTGTAACAAAAACGGATTTTTAATGCCCATGTACAAAAACAACTTGCGGTATCGCCTCATCAACTTGAAACAAATCTTCGAATCCTAAATTGACACATGTTTATCTGATATATTATGGTTAACCTTATATACTGGTTAAAACATTAATCTTAGGCGGTATGAGGGATGTTCCTCACCTTATGCTCTTGATGTTTCTCGAGCAGGGCCTCAGCGCCGGGCACGTCCTTGGCGAGGTCGTCGGCGGCGATGAGCGCGCGGATGTCGCTCACCCACGACATCAGGTCGCGGTAGTCCGCCAGGAAGCGGTGCAGGGCGTACGATGACTCTAACTCGGAGCGACGCTCCTGTTATAATAAAAAAATAATTAATATATTTAACTCATATTGTTACATATATTCTTGGTTTCATTAGATACCAATTGTTGGTATCCAAACTACTTTCTTGGTAGAAATAAAAATTCAAGCTTACTTTATACCTAAACACATATTATTACATAGTTGAACAATTTTTAAAAGGTGAAGGAACTTCATCATCATCAATCAATAGAAATTTGAATTATTGAATTGAATTAAAGAACAATGTAGTTAGCAAGTAAGTTGTAGTAAAGCAGTTTCAAACTGAACTTTGCTAAAAAAAATTAGCTTAGCTTGTCTATTATAGAAAGAAAATGTGTTATTTTTAGTCTTTATAAAATACCAACTGTTCAACCACTACGAGTGATTTGACTTTTACAGTACAAATTATTGGTTTTTAAAGTTACTCTGAAACAGTTACTACGACATTATTACGTATTTACTAAGGTACAGTTCCATACCTTAGCCTTCTGCACGAGCTTCTGCCATGCCAGCGTGATCTCGTCGCGCTTGCTGTGTATGGCGGGCGCGTGGTCGGCGTGGATGGCGGCCAGGCGCGCAGCCTCGCCGTCAAGTGTCGACACCTTGTCTTCCAGAGCAGCTAGGTCGCGCTCTACGCCCTCGTGCTTGCGCTTTGTCATACAATTTGAACATTAGTTACAAAAATAATAAACGCGTGTAAAAACTGTATAAAGGTGCTTGTAGTTAAGTTGTAACAAGTAATCAAGTCAGCAATAGCTGTTATGTTTGCATTATCATTTTATTTCATTAACAACCAGTCCTGGGTTGGTCCAGACCTGGTCTAGGAGTACACGCATTGTATGTTTATACGAAGTAAAATGATCTTTATCTTATATCTTTAAAGTTATGTTCATAAGAAATTGTTTACTCAATCAATATAATAAAACAAATTGGTCACTGTAGTGTCTCAATAAAAAAAGAACAATATTGCATTAACTGCAATATATCTTAATAAGTCGTGTATTCTTACCTGCAGCGTCTGCACGGTGGCTAAGTCCCTGCCGTAGTCGTCTGAGCCGAGCACGACGTCCTTCTCGGAGATCCAGGCGATGGTCTCGTCGGCGTCGCGGTTGAAGCGCTGGATCTCGTGCGCGCCAAACAAGCGCTCCTGACGCATCAGCGCCATCTGCCGGAGACGCTGCCACGCCTCGTTCAGCTCCTACAAACATGTTAGATATTAGAATCGTTGGAATTTTTATGTACAGTAGATCTATTAATTGAAGTAACATAACCTTTTATAGAGACTTCATTGAGTACACATTGAAAAAAGAATCCGACTTGTAACGAAATGAACATGGCACCACCTCTGAGATGACCACCTCTATGTACTTTTTTTATATAACCTGTTTGATGCCCCAATACTGGACAAAGGTCTCCTCGTCTGACTCCAGACTTTTCTCGAGTCACAGTTTTCTGTCTCGAGTCACATGACATCAATCACTATATACTATCGAAAACAAAAATTTTTTTTTCTGATAAATCCCGTATCAAACATAAAACTAAAAACATAGTCGATTTGAGAAACTTCTCCTTTTGAATTCAGTAAAAAAAAGGTTGAAATTTTGTCCCCCATATTATGAGTCAAGGTTTCCTTTTTAACACCATGTACTCTGTATCTATTAGGATAACTTACATCCTTCCTCTTAACGATGGTCTCGCGCTCGGGGTGTCCCTCCAGCACGAGGCGCTCGGCCAGCTGGTTGACCTCGGTGACGCGGTACTCCTGCGCCGCCATGTCCTTCTGGAACTCGTCGAACTTGCGCTGCAGCACCTCCACGTGCTCCAGGTCCGAGCCGAACTCGTCCGCGCACACGAAAGTCTCCTGTAAAGGTGCGTGGGGTTAGAATATGTTTGTGATCGATGGTCGAAAATCAAGGTAAGTGTGAATGTTTGTTCATTGAAATGGTTAATGATGCATCTAATTTGATTACATAAACAAGTTCTCTGAGAAAATGTTACATTCTAGTCGAGAGCATATGTTTTTATTAAAAAAAGGTTTATTTTCTCATTAAAAATAAGTAGCGAGAAATTAAATATACAAACCATTTAATCAATTAGTTATATATCATAAGATTCTCAGTAGCTTGAAGAGTGTAGTTAATTTTAAGATATGACTAGCAATCATAATCACCCATATCGGTGTTACAAAGAATACATTAGCGTCAACATCCAATTCTAAACGCTTACGTCATCACTCATAGTTTAGTAAGCATTATTGGCAGAGCCCACAAACACTTTCATTGTAAAGTTTACATAGGCTGCGCTCCACGCCCAAGATTGTCGTAATGTAGGGTACGCCCACGGCCATCATTACATTTTAACCTAATAATAATAGAAACATCCGACCTCTGTGCTCTTTATTAAATTGAAGCTTATTTTGAGACATGGTCTGACTAAATATATTGTAGATCTATGGTGTTTTATTTTTTCATTTGTATGGTTAACTCCTTTCTTCCTCAACTCATATCAATCTTCACTATCACTCAAAAGTTGCTAGCAGAAAACTTAATTTTGAATTACGCTCGCCTTGGTACATCAAATGTGTAATTATTGTATTTTTGTATATTGTTTGTATGTACAATAAGTATCAGAAGAATTATCTGTCTAGCTAAAGCAAAGAGCTTATTATATTAACCTTATCATGTATCCAGAACATGACTTCATCGCAGTGCCTGAGGAACTGGACAAGCACGAGCGCCTGCTGCAGCTTCATGCCCTTCTCGGCGAGACGGGACAGCAGCAGCTCCCACAGGCGGTGCAGCTCGTCCAGGCGCCGGCGGATGGTCTCCGACGCGAAGTGCCCGGCGGATATCATCTCGCTGCCCGTGTTGTCCAGGACCACGATGGCGTTGGAGTGGGCAGCCACTTCGGCTTCGAAAGCCTGGTGCTTCTGAATCTTAGCCTAAAGACAACGGTATATAGATAAGAACACTTACAATGTAGAAAATTTATTGATTGAATTCTATTTGTTTTATACTGTATAGTTACAATATTTCTATAAATAACATGACGTAAAAATCCTTTTCATTTATTGGGACAAATATATGCTTGAGCAAAGGATGAAATTATGTTAAAAAAGAAAACTGGGGATCTAAATCGACTTCGACATAGGAATAAATCAAATTGCATTTTACATGCTGAGACTTGGGTTTCAGACAAGTTGGTTGGGACTCAGACAAGTTTAATAAATTCACATAAATGTTTACCTGAAGGTTGGTGGGATCTTTGTAGCTCTCATCGCTGGCAGCCTGGAGTTTCTCCTGGATCCAGGACTCGAGCTCGTCAGCGTCACGCTTAAAGTACTGGAACCGACGGGAGTCCTCCAGCTTCTCGCGCTTGGCACGAGCCTCTTGCTTGAAGTCTTCATAGCGATTGAGCACCTGTTACAAAGTGAGTAATAGCTTAGAAAGTTTCTTAAAAAATTGGAGAAATCTACGCAGTTAGCCTGTGCGCAGGCTTTGAGGCTTCACCGGACTTTGGCAGAAGTTTTATTCTATTTTCAATGTATGTGATAGTAACATTTGGAGTTCATACAGAATTCATTGAAGCTGATTTGCTGATTTTATTAAAGCTGGCCTTATAATAATGATTCTGGTACTACATTAACGGAATCGGACTCGAAGCAAAAAGCCTACCGCTTCTACAGTAATTAAGAGGTAGCGATCCCTATAAGGCTGTATAAAGGAACATTTAATCATATACACTACTATAACTAGCTATCAATACGAGATCATATCATGTGCACCGCAACGTCCGCAACGCACCCGCAACGGAGCGCAACGGAACCAAACGTATACATAATTATGCATGTAGCCTATGTAGCTGTCCGCAATGGTATCGGGACCGAGGCGACGCGACAAATTTTATTAACGGTGACAACGCGTATAACTAAAGCTATTTAAACAAGGATATCTTTCGTTTACTTTGTGTTAAAACTAAGGACAATATTAACACATGAACTCAACAATACAAAAAAAAGTGTAAGAGAGTTTTATTTTAGATAAAACAACATTATAATAGTTTCGCCTTTATAAAAATATAAATTTTGATACAGAAGATTATCAAAAATTGTGTTGCCTATAGTTAAACGTCAATCCTACTGCGGGAAAAACTTCCTAACTCCATTCCTAGCGACAAATCCGCGTATCCTGCCTTGCTTAAATAGGACGCGGCTGTCCCGAAACACATTTTTGTTTATTGAATATGATTTCATTTGGAATATATGTATGTCGCTTCTTGGACTTGATAGTAAGCAAGTATCTTATCTAATCTGTTGTCTACGTGAATTGGTACAAATATTTTTTTTATTTATAAGTCCTCAGTGCATTTTTATGATGATCAAAAAAGAACTGTATAATGCATAACTGTAAATACTTTTATCATCTATCTAGTAAAGCTACGTGACGTTTTTCATTGCCAGCTATCAATAATGTCCTAGTTTGAACACAACATTATGACTAACGAAGTAATTAATTAAGAGAAGCGACGCGGCGGCGGCGTGATCAACTTAGGGTCGATTTCCTGAGTGTTGCGGACTAAAGGTTCATGTTCTATTTTAAGTCTTTTACATAATCCGTCCGGATCTAAAATAATCTAAATAGCGATACGAAGGAACTTTATCTTCGTATAATCGTATACTAACATGTATAAAGGATTTTGTTAGCCCTTAATTCTGTGCATAACAGAGTCAAATAACGGATGATTTGAAGGGAGAACCGTATTGTTTTTGTTTAACTATAAATAAACACGTAAAAAAGATCGCTCATCTGCTTTTGTTCACAGGTGCATCACGGGTCGACGCTTGTTGACGAACACATTGCGTATCCGGTGCCTCTCATAGTCATTTCCGCTACGAAATGTATATTGGATTTGTATATACGGGAACAAATGATAATGAAAAATCATTTCGTGAGACACCAACATATATTCAAGCTCATTAGCTGAATACGGGTGTACGTAAAATCTACTGTGGTAATCAGTAGCTCGTATGCAATAAAAAAAAAATGGAATGTGATTGGGGTTCACTAAACAGATTTTTCGTTTATGTCTGTTACTGTATGCCACCAATATTGTATAACAGCCGAATACTGGAACAACTTAACTTTAAGTGGCTTTGCCTCATACTATATCTTTCACTTTTAGGAGTAAACTATCGACGGATAGACATTTAAGAATGTTTTAGAAGTTAAGTGGGGTTTTAGTGTTTAGGCATAAGTAGTCCTGATACATACCTGCTCACGTCGCTCCTGAATATCCTCGGCAGTCTCGAGGATCTTCACCTCTTTAGGAGGCGGGATCTGTTCCATGTTGGTGGAGTCAAATCAACTGTAACAAAGCAGACATTTATTTAATTATAATGATGATAAACACACATGATAAAAAGATTATAAATCCTTAATGATATGGTTGACTGCATAGCAAAATAATCCCTTAAAAACTAGCTCATTAATATGAACACCAGCATTGCTAACAAGATGACAGATTTTGTATGAAACTATATCAGAATAAACATAATGTTTGTAGTAAACAACTTTATTTTGGGTATCACATCATCAATGATGAATTACCACAGCATCCAAAGTCATACTTTTTTCTCTGATCTCATCAAAAACAGTGTTATTAAGTCAGAAGGTCAAGTTAGTTGACATCATACTCACATAGAAAATAACAATACAGAAGTATAATTCCAGACAAATTTCAGTTTAATTTATTAGTACACTTTTCAACACAAAATATATTTTTAATGTATGTTCATACCAGAAAGATTAATTAAAGTGTGGCTCATATAATTCTGTGATGCACTTAGGGGATTTTTGCAAATTCATATCTAGTTTTTCTTTTTTCCATATTATATGACAGCCTTATAGCAAGCTTATACATACTGTTGATAAATTTAATGAAAACTAGGATATTTTAGAAAAACATACACCATCTTACATTATGCTTAACAGTAAAGTTTTAATTGATCTACTGCGTCTTGTCTGTACTATGTCAGTGACCAAACAAGGCTTACATCACAAGGCCATGTGACTCACCCCATTGTAATTTTCTCAACACTTGATGATAATATTGTTGAAGCTCTTTTAGGAATTGCACTTAGTAACTAAGATTAAAAATAAAATTTCCTTTACTCAAATTCTTCTATGACTTCTATTTTAATAAGTTTTATCAGTTATTTTTATCAGTGAAATGTACATTCTTTTATCATACAAGTCTAGAACATTTTTAATTAGCAGATAGATTAAATATCATCATTGATTTTCTGTAATTTCTAAGTATTTCATCACAGCTCAACTGCATGCATACATAACTAGTTAATTATTAAAACCATTATGAAAAGATTAGATGAGGCATCAACAGGATTTAAATTATTTTAATCATTAGTTAACTTTTTTTCTTATACCCATATTAGTTTCCATAGTAAGCATACTATGTGCATATGTAAAAGATTTATAAAATCATATCTGATTAGCTAGGTGCAGGCTGAAATAGGTTTGAAAATTGAAATTGATATTACTTTTCTTTCAGCTAAAATAAATGTATTTGAGTTATTGATATGTTCTGTCCTAGATGTGTGTGACAGTTGGTTGCACATGCCGCTCAGGTAATCAATACCAATGCAACATAATCTAGGCCAGGCAATCATACAGACAGTGTGTCATGTATGGGTGGGGCACACTCAACAATGCAAAGTTGTATTTTTATGGTATAGTGATAATCATTTATAGACTTTTTTCATGTTTTTTACATGATGGTTGAAAATAAAGCCCTGTGTTGTAAATTGTTGTTAATGAAAATTTAATAAATATTATAAACAAGTTCAGTTTTCAGTAAACAGTATGCAGAATATTTTTTATAGTTCATTAAAAGTTGAAAGTAATTAGGAATATAATATTGTTGAATACATATTACAGTTATAAGATTTATCTTTAGATGTCCTATACTATAAACAAATATTTAAATCAATCCCACTTCATTACCTCATAAAAACACTTTCCAGTAAATAGAAATCAATACACTACAGCACTGCAGCAGGCACAACACTATCTGTATTCTGATCAAGTCTAGATTATGTATGTATGGTGCGCTATTGACGTAGAAAGCACTGTCGATGCGGCGACGCACTGTTCCAGATCGTGCCTCCCTGCAGGCCGACACACAGCAGACACTCTAACGCAATAAAACCGTCGCCAGCGTAGCTAACGCTACCTATCGACCCCACATACTTCCCTCTTATGATGTACAATGACGTAATGTTCCAAAATAAACCTAATAAGGATAACGGTCGGAGTCAATTTTAGACTTCCGGAGGAACGACGGGAATGTATAGTGTAGCCGGATAGTCACAACTTTGGTTTCCATTTTGATTTTCTGTTTTAATTAACCTGATTGCTTTCGGAAAGTTGGATATTCCGAAGGAATTCGCCGATACATGGGTGTGTCATAGATAAGATTTAGGACACTTAAAATAGCGCATGGAACTACTTTCTGTATTCAAACTCAAAGTTAAACAGAAAAACTTACCTTTGACTATAAACTATCACAAATATAACACGATTTATACACTTTTTTCTAAGAATTATCATTAATATCGTTCATTCGACATGCAGTCGCGTCACTCCGTCTACTATCAATGTTGCTAGAGCTAATATTTTATTTCGATGACAGCTTTTAATAATTGACAGGGCGTATTGACCTCATTTTCATAAACAGGTTTAATTTCCTTATAATATGTATTATAAAAAAATATGATTCGTGTTATGATAGTATCTTGAGTTCAGCTTCGTTCATTTTTATCCATTACTTATTGATTTTCAGATTTTCGTTGGTAATAAAATCAATGCGGCTGAAATAGATAACAAAAGCATATTATTATGCTATCTGTGGAAGTTTTTTTTTAAGTCACATTTTCAGAGAACATTTTATGGCAACTCTCGTCAGTTGTCAAAAATTCTTGTTCTTGCTTGGTTCGTCCTATGTTTGTTGTATCAATTTGTATGTCAATTATCAATTGACCCTCGTTTGATGATGGCCTGTTGATTATTAAAAAGCAGTGTTCGGTACCGATACTATCGATGTGCACTACAGAGTTTATGTAAATCATGGCTGCTGGCGGTGAGGATCTGTGGCGCGAGTGCGCGTCCTGGCTGACGAGATGTGGCTTGCTACGTCCCGACCATAAGGCGAACTGGGAAACGAGTTCAATCCATGACCTGGCATATACTCTGCGCGATGGCGTGCTCCTGTGCAACCTGCTGAACGTGCTGCACCCGGGCTGCGTCGACATGAAGGACGTCAACCAGCGACCTCAGATGGCGCAGGTAATTGTGCCCCCGCCACCGCGACCTTCGCTCTAATTACTACAAACCCATTAAATTTGGCACATAATAGCAGCACGCGTGTTATGTGGAACTAATTTCTATATCGTATAGTCGTGGTTTCGGATATTTGATTCAAGGCAAACAAATTTTTATATAAAAACGTAATATTTTAACTGTAACAAGTGTCCTTATCGGAAATAATTTAATTTATTTTGTATACAAAGTGCAGCAGGACTTCCTTATATTCAAATGTGTGTAATAAGATGTACAGTTATAATAGCGTAGTTAATTATGCATTCATTTATGAATGGAGCTTTGCTATTGATAGGTACGCATTCAACAGACATGAATGTGTTCCGGTGTTATCTGCATCGTAAACTGTGAATGAACAAGCTCTGCTTACTATTGCCAGTTTATTAATTAACTCTTGTACATATGTTCATACTACACTATATAGATAACTGATTAGATTTGGTATGAAAAATAAATTAATGGTTTAAATAAGTAGAATTTTTAAGTGCAAAGACCTTATCAGTTATAAATTCAGTACTGATACAGTTAAGATTAATATCACCAAAATGCTTTCAGTTATCTTATTAGTATGTCAAGCAGAGATCCTTATAAAATAAAACATGTTTATTTATAAACATTTTACTATACTAAATGCGTTATGTCACAGTCTATACAGACCACAATATAAACAGTATTTTCTGGTAAAAATATCTTAACTTTTGCACACCGTAACATGTTTTATTTCCATTCAATTCTCTATTCAATATAGTAATGTTGGTTAAGGTAAATAAATAAAAATTAGATAACAGGAAAAAGTAAAGGGAAACTGTAATACAAGTGGTAGTATTAGTGTTACACATCCATAGCATATGCTCATGCAATCGACTTAATATCAGGCCATTTTAATTAAATAATCTAAAAAAAAATCTAATAAAAAAAAAACAGATCTTAAAAGGTTACTCCCTTAAAAGTATTGGATCTGTATTAAAGTGTCAGTGGATGAAATAAGTGCCATGCTGTGTTTAGGGAAATTACATGCTATTATAAAAAAAAAAAATAAAGGTATGCTGAGATGGGTTGGCTATGTTGAGAGAATTAATGAAGAACGATTGACGAAAAAAGTGTATAAGGCGAGTGCGAATGAAAAAAGGCTAGGCCAAGAGTACCATAAACCGAACAGCATGTATGAAGGGAATAATGAAAGTGGACTAAGCGAAATAAGTGTGTAAGGATCGTAGCAAGTGGAAAGAAGTGGTCTCTGCCTACCCCTACAAGGGAAAGAGGCGTGATTATATGTATGTGTATATATGATATAGTATTTCTGGCACATTCTATTTTATTCCCTAACTATCCGTATTATGACAACTGTTGCTCATAAAACAAGTCACCCCATGTTTATACAGAAGGGTCGTAAAATAAAGCCCATATAAGTTTCTTTTATGTGTAGGCTGAACTACAATTATACATTTTCACTGCAATACAAGCTTTAGAACTTGGGCCATATTATTATAAGTAGAAAAGCTGATAGTAAAGTAATCAATGTAAGTAATTAATGTTTTTTTGTGAAATATAATTATTATTATTATTAAATAATTGGTGCTATAACCTAATCTTGGCAATGTCCAGATATTTTCTACCATTCTCTTACTAATCAAAAGTCTATAAAATATATATGTATATACTAGTGTATAGTCCTTTGTAAAATATACAAAAATAGTTTAATTTCATGAGAATCAAGCGATAGTTTTTTTATTTGTCTAAGGTGTCCCACTGCTAGGAAAAGGCCCTCCCTCAAGTCCTTCAACAGTAACACAAACTAAAAAATATTAATGAAACGTTTATCGCGTTTACTAGCTTCAATAATATCTCTGTAATTATAGGACTTCAACCACATCTATTATTTATTTGATACTCATTCAGAGCTACAGAAATCAATTGTGTAACAATTGAACAATAATGATTTCGATACAAACTAGTCCCCAACAGTTTAATAGTTTTGTGTAACTGTTAGAAATATGACCCACATTTCTTAAATCGTAACACTCGTAATAGTAGTCGATATGTTATCAATTATTAAATAAATGATGACTATTTTTATAATGTTAATTGATGTATAATCTTCCTCTGAGCTGCCACTGGTAATTGATGTAATTCATTAGGTGAAAACCGTATAAAACGGAGTGGAAATCTCGGCGCGAATTCTAAGAACGATGGCAATTGAAGCAAGATCGCAACGGAATTATAAGATGGCAATTTCCAACTGAGATATAAAAAGGAAGCTTGTTTAATTAAAATTACTTATTTTCTTAACCATGTTTGCTAGTACTGTACAAAACACGACACATAAACACGAAAAATAAATAATAAACGAAATGTACGATGTCCAAGAGCCGCGCTACGTATTCTCTTACTAAGTAGTCAGGAAGCCGTATAAGTGAAGATTTTGTAATTAAAAATACACATATTATATGTTTCAACTTCAATGAATACTGTCGATACTTTGACATGTCTACTTTTGTATTGGCTATGAAATATAGTTAATATATCTTTGTCCACCAGTTCCTGTGCATGCGGAACATCAAGGTGTTCCTGAGGACATGCCACGAGGTGTTCGAGCTGCGGGAGACGGACCTCTTTGACCCCTCCATGCTGTTCGACCTCTCCAACTTCCATCGAGTGTTGTGCACGCTGGCCAAGCTCAGCCAGTGCCCGAAGGCGCTCGCCAAAAGTATCAAGTAAGTCTGTCGAGGTAATATTAGATGACTGAAGCTGTGCGAGAAAATACTCTTATATAACATGAAAAAATCTCAAATTTATAGGAAATTAGTGTAAAATCAGCAATTAACTAAATATCTTTCAGATTTAAATGGACGCGATATTGCGACTTTACGTAGGTAGTGATTGATGAATTAGTGACGGTAATGAATCGACTATGTGAAAGTTATTAGTAGACTTATTTTTGTAAGTGTTAATCTGATCAATAAATTAACGAGCGGATATAATAATATTATAGCCTATTAAATCGTGTGGGTTGACTCGCAAAATTATATCAACACTTACGCGATGTAAACACATAATCTTAGCAATGACACAATATTGTTACCATACATTTTATTTCAGACCATTCTCAGCTCTCCGAACGCAGTCCGAGGAGGACATATACAAAGATCTGCAATCAGTGTAAGTACTTACTTAACCCTAAACTAACATAAGTTAAGAAGTTTGTTAACTTGAGTACGGTTGTAGTAGCGCGAGTGCGACGCTCGAGCCGCCTCCGTACAGCCGCGACATGCTGGATAACCCGGCGCTCCCCGCCAGCGCCGAGGTCCCGTGGGTGCAGTTCACGATACCCAACGCGACTTGCGAGGACCGAGTCGAGGAGATTTATGAGGACCTTTGTTACGTCAAGTTCACCTCAGCGACGCCGGAGGTGGCTGTTTGATAGTCCTTTTTAGCTCTGAATATTCGTTTCGTTGAGGCCGAATACCTCCTAAAACAAAACATTATTATTTATTTATTATGAAAATTCGAGCTCTAAAAAACTAGTGCGAGTCGTATCCGACCTCAGCTGTGTATCATGAATATTCGAGCGCATAGTTCGTTAACATCACGCTTGGTACAGTCCAATGTTACGTTTACTTTCGTCGTCCTAGTTAATATTCAAACCATGATCCCCGGTCTCGCCGTTATCATCGAATGACAATAGTTAGAGCTTTTCGTTATTTACATATGTATCGTTTATTACCATTACTATAGTCTCGATTTTTTTTCTGCTCAGATCTATATTTTTTATTGCGTCCCAAATCAATTCTAAATGAATTGATTTGAGATGTTGTTTCGACTTTCGATTGATTACCGATAAAAACAATTATTATGGTTAATCTAAACATGAATTTATCCCAAGAGGGCAACTCCCTCTGTCTGTAGATAAATAATCAATTTTAATGAATGATAAATTGCTCAATGAAAGCTCATAAAATTGTTGTTACGTTGCTCGATATTACATAACTGTCGTTGTCATGAACACGGTTACTTATCTATTTTGAAGGCTCATCAATGAATACGGTTTAGTGAACATTGTGCAACTCGCAATTGCGTGCATAATTGACAAAGCATCTGCCGTAGCTGTATACAATTTTGATCAGTATCTGGGTGACCATAAGGTCTATTATTCAGTGGTGTTCAGAGTAACATAACTTGCTCTCTCCCGCGGAACTGCGCGCGTGTTAGCGGACACATTCTTAGCTTAATATCTCGACTTTATCTAAATATACCATCTCAGTTTCGTTTCCCAGACAATAAACAATAAGCTATGTAATGCTCAAATTAACTTATTTCCTACGCAGTTTTAAATATACAGACAATGCAGACATGCATAAAAGTGTTACAAGTCAAAGGTATGTTAAGACGTATTGTAAAATTGTAATACATAAACGGTTAAGTAATTAATTTTCTATTAAATTCTTGGACCAAACAGAATTCAATACATTCTATTTGTATAATTAGCTTGTCAACATTACAAACCTTAGTTTGAATATGACGCAACTTCGCAGAAAGCCGAGTATAATGTGGTAAAGTTTTAATTCAATTAAGTTATTAAAGCCTTGCGTCAGAGTACTGTGTAAACTTTCTCCTTTATTGTCTTATTTAGTGGAATCGCGTATCCTTGGAGCATTGTGTAGATTCCGGCACTCTTATATAAAATGCAACGTCGGACTATGTTACTAACTAAACAATCTAACATTAAATCATCAGTCGTCGCCCGTAAGCGGTAGCGCGTGTACGCACTGACGCGTCGGTGACTCATCGCACAAAGATGACGTCTAATAATATTGTAAAATGCAATCAGTGCAATTTAGTAGTTAGTGAGTTATTAGCCTTTATCCAAAATAAAGTGGACGTTATGAACGAAGACAGTTTAGTGAATCTGTGTGTTACGAGTTTTACTTCGGAAGAAATCGAAAGTGCAAAGAGCTTGCTTTTCGAATCTGTACCTATTACAAAGAAGAAAATAAATAGAAGGAAAGATGGACGCTCGAAAAGAGATTTATGCGACGTTATAGGTCTTTTCAAAGAGACGGATCCTGATTTAGTTCCAGTTTTTGTTGCAAGGGACTTACAGAAGCTACCTCCAATTCATTTTGACCATGTTGATCCGACAAAGCTTTTAAAGGATATACTCGTCATCAAAAATGAATTAAGAACGATTAAGGAGACGTATGTCACTGAAGAAAAGTTTAACGAAATCAAACATGAATTAACTAATTTGAAAAATGCGTCGTTGGTGAACAATAACTTTGACTGTTATATTAGTAAAAAGAGAGGCGGAGGTAATAATTTGTCAAATAGTTACTTTTTGGATAGTGGACCGGTCGGTCTACCCCCCGTTTCGGACGCGGAGCAAAATACAACGCAAAGTCAGTCTGAGCGAAGTGAGTCATTGCCGGGAGCTACTTGTGTGTCTGCGGTGCGAGCGGCGGCGGC
Source organism: Autographa pulchrina (assembly GCA_905475315.1). Taxonomy (NCBI): domain Eukaryota; kingdom Metazoa; phylum Arthropoda; class Insecta; order Lepidoptera; family Noctuidae; genus Autographa; species Autographa pulchrina. The sequence continues at coordinate 1,503,465 of FR997764.1, forward strand.
GGCGGTGCCGGTATCCCCTGCGCCTGCGCCCTCGCGCCCCCCTGCGGCGCCTGGCCCGTCCCTCTCTACGCAAGTGAAGGAGTGCATACGTACCGAGATCTCGGATACGAATGCGCCGCCGCAGCCGTTATCTCCGGAGTTATTAGCGCCTTTGTATCGTGCGGAATGCGTTACGAGTGCGAATACGTGTTTACATAATTCTTTTGCAAATGTAATAAACACAGGAAGGCAATGGAAGGTCGAGAAACCGAATGAGCAGTGGGTATTAGTACATCAGAAGAGGTCAAAAAATCGTTTTAGTACACTGGAAGGAAAAGCACGAACTGCAGGCAGCGAAAAGTTCAAAGCGGCGGATATACAGATACCTTTATTCATCAATAATGTTGACAGAAGCTCATCAGAGACGGACATTATTGATTACATATTAGAAAAAACCCGAGTTCGTGTCACTTTAAAAGAGATAAAAGCGAGGGTCCAGAGGAAGTACAGTTCATATAAAATGCTGGTACCCAGTGCGAAACTATCGCTTTTCCTAGAAGATACTTTATGGCCTGAAGGGATTACTGTTAGAAAATTTATTGAATTTAAAAATAAGGATAATGGATCACAATACAGGCAAGAGAATAAACAGAACTAAGTTCGTGAGTTTTAACTGTTATTCTATTAAGAACTCCATTGATTACGTCAGAAGTTTATGTCATACGGCAGACTTTTTGGCTTTGCAAGAGACATGGCTACTTCCGGACGACATTCCATACCTAGGAGAGATTGATCAAGATTTTGCGTACACCGGGAAATCTTCAGTGGACACTTCGTCTGGTATCTTGAAGGGTAGGCCATATGGCGGTGTGGCTCTTCTATGGCGTAAAAGTGTGTTCCAATCGGTTTCGATCATAGACTGTGAGAGTGAGCGTATAGTGGCCGTAAAGGTAGTTTTTGATAATCGCGAATTATTAGTGATGTCAGTATATATGCCAACGGATATTCCTGACAATTTTGAGACTTTTGTGAGCTGCCTCGGCGAGATTTGTGCGATTATAGAGACTAGTGGTATTGACACAGTGTACGTATTAGGAGATTTTAATGCTAATCCAGGCGCTTTATTCGGCAATGAGCTTTTGAAGTTCTGTACGGAGCAACGATGGACTTGTGCAGACATGGAATGGTTGGGACTGGATTCAGGTACATTTACTTTCCTTAGTAATGTTTATGGGACTACGTCATGGCTGGACCATGTCATCGTTACCGAAGTCGCAAAGGAAACTGTTCTTGGCGCAAGTATACGGTATGAGATGTCGTGTTCTGATCATTTCGCTGTCGAACTGTTATGTGATCTTAATATTTTGGTACCAAAAATACAGGTCAGAGGCTCATTGCCGGATAAGGCAATATGGGGCAAAAGAAATAAAGAGCAGCTCAATGAATATTTGTACATTTGCTCAACTAAGCTGCGTGATATCAACTTTCCTTGTGAATTACATAACTGTGCAGATGTAATGTGTTATAATAAAGACCACAGACAAATAGTTGATCTATTGTATCATAATGTAGTTAATTTGCTTAGGGACGCTGCGGTGGCGTGTTCTAATAGTAAAATACTTAAGAATAAAAAGAAAAGGCATGTGACAGGCTGGAATGAACATTGTAAGAAGGCTTATGAGGAGGCTAGGTTACGGTTTCATGAGTGGATGGCCCAGGGCAAAAATAAGAACGGTCACACTTACGACCAAATGCGAAACTCACGAAGTTGGTTTAAACATCAGCTCAAGTGGTGTAGGGACAATAAAATCCAGATACAGATGGATAGTCTTGCATCACAGCATGCCACAAAAAACTTTGGTGAGTTTTGGAAGGAGACCAGCAAATTGAATCCGAGGCCACGTGTTCCTGTTAGTGTAGAGGGGGTTAGTGACGCCGACCGGATTGCGAACTTATTTAAGGAGCATTTCAGGGTGGTTCCTACATTAAAACCCGCGACGACCACTACAGAGATAGGAAGAACGGGTCTTGCGAAACCGCTAGTTCGGATCACTGCGAAACAGGTTGCCAAGGTCATCGGAGGCATAAAGCGAGGAAAATCCCCGGGCCATGACTCACTCAGCATAGAACATTTGCAGCATGCGGGTGTTCATTTGCCAAGGGTGCTAGCTATGTTATTTACATTTTGCATAAGGCATTCATACCTCCCTGAGGCAATGATGAGAACTATAGTTGTCCCCATAATAAAGAGTAAGACAGGAGACGCCTCTAAATTGAGTAACTATAGGCCTATATCACTCGCGACAGTCATTGCTAAGGTATTGGACGGTGTTATTGATATTCAGTTGAGGCAACACCTTCAGTTTCATGATGCACAGTTTGGCTTTCGTCCTGGTTTGTCAACAGAAATGGCTATACTGAATCTCAAGCATACCGTCCGATACTACACTGACAGAAGCACACCTGTATATGCTTGCTTCTTAGATCTATCTAAAGCTTTTGATCTTGTTGCATATGACAGGTTGTGGCAGAAGTTGTCGGAGGATACGGACCTACCCACTGAGTATATCAGTCTCCTAAAGTATTGGTATGGCAACCAGAGCAACTGTGTGCGGTGGTCGGGGTCACTTTCGGTCGAGTATGGGTTGGAATGTGGTGTAAGGCAGGGCGGGCTAACATCGCCGCCACTCTTTAACTTGTATATTGACCGTCTGGTCCGTGAACTCAGTGGCACCGGTGTGGGCTGTTCGATTGATGGTGTTCTTGTCAACAACATCAGTTACGCGGACGACATGGTGCTGCTGAGTCCATCGATCAGGGCCCTTCGAAAACTGATCTCGATCTGCGAGCGTTATGTGGCAGCTCATGGGCTCAAATATAATGTCACTAAAAGCGAGCTCATGGTGTTTAAAGCAGGTGCTAAAACTTATGACACGGTCCCGCAGGTTATGCTGAATGGCAGTGTCCTTAAAAAAGTTTCGCAGTTTAAGTATCTAGGCCACTGGGTCACCGAAACGCTTGCTGATGATGTTGATATTGATAGGGAACGCAGAGCTTTATCTGTCAGAGCTAATATGTTGGCTCGTAGGTTTGCGCGCTGTACTTCGGAGGTAAAAACTACTTTGTTTAGGGCATTTTGCCAATCGTTCTACACGTGCAGCTTATGGGTCAAGCATACGAAAAAATCGTATGACACTCTGCGGGTTCTATACAATAATGCCTTCAGGGCGCTGATGAAGCTGCCTCGTTATTGTAGTGCGTCAGGTATGTTTGCGGGAGCAAATATAGATGGGTTTTCGGCGATTATTCGCAAGAGGGTTGTGTCCCTGATGCGCCGCATACGAGGCAGTTCCAACAGCTACCTTCAGCTGTTCGCATGGAGGATGGATTTGGATCTGGACTGCCCCATAATGCGGCAATGGACAAGGCTACATATTGAGCATTCTGGATCCAAACCCAAATTTAGATTGCGATGAAATGTATTTTATTATTCAATTGTGATTGGAATATCATATTTTCTTAATGTAATTCAGTATTAATTTATATCTCATCAATCATCTTAGTAATTATCAATTTATCACTATTGTAAATCAATTATTACTAACACTAATTTGTAAGCTTACTTTGTACTAACAATAATGGATGTAAATCTGAAAATAAATGATTATTATTATTATTATTATTATTATAAAGTCGTTAATTCTTAACTTTGATTGCATTCTACAACTTCTTATAGTACAAAATTTTCTTTTCCTATTTTAAATGAAACTCATCATCTCCCGAGCCTTTTCCCAACTACGTTGGGGTCGGCTACCAGTTTTACCGGATTCAGCTGAATACCGTATTTTACATGGAGCGACTGCCTATCTGACCTCCACAACCCATTTTACTGGGAAACACAGTATCCCATAGTAAGACTGGTTGTCAGAATTGACTTAACGACTGCCAAAGATCTATGTATGACAGCCGGGACCTACTGTTTAACGTGCTTTCCGAAACACGCCTATTTTAAATGAAACTATCGCTGTCTAATTCCAATTCATTTATTCAATATTAAGTTGTTGTTATTATACATCCCTGGTTTCTGAAGGCCAAAATATAGAAGTCCAAGACACTTCAAACCTCTCCGATTTTTGCTCAATCAATCGCGTGAGATTTCCCAAGAGAGAACAGCGTTTCAAAAACCATTTCTCGAAATATTCAGTCTTTTCAAAATAGATTATCCTGTGACGTCACAGCAATGCAGACTGGCCATCACTCTGCAGTTAAGACGTGCTATCGAACGCTTCATAAAGATTATAACATGGCTGCCTCATTAATCTTCCTCTTGCATAGCGCATGCATCATATTATGTCACTCTATTCACTAAACTAGCTAGAAATTTGTATAAGCTATTTTGAATGCCATCATATTTGCCATTTGGTCAAATAGACGCGGACATCCCTTTATATCTTTCATCGATCAACTTGATTATTTAAAGACTCGCGCCGGTATATTCAAATAGTTTGCTTTATTTAGCTTAGTCGATATTCTGTCTACAGAACGACCACGGTCACCAAATTCAGTAGGTAGCTAAATAAATTGTTCATACATGCTAAGCTTTAAATTGAAAACTCCATATAAATTGATAAGGTATTTCCACAAAGTATTATGGAAAAAATATAAAATGCTGATTAATAAGTCCTTGTTTTTTTTAATAGAAAATATTTTATTTCCACGACATTTGACATTAGAGTTTCTAGGAAGTAGAGGCTGAAAGCATTTGCATTAAGCTCAGTAAACATTGCCGGCAAGATTCAAGATTTAACTTAAGAATAACAATTGTATACGCGAGTATAAGGTTAGGGATAGGATACTTTCCTGTTACGTAAAATGTAGATTTATAAATATCTTTCTTGAAAATTAGTAGATATTTAAACGATTTTTAATACCAGTAAACTTACTTACAGGCGCTTTTGAAAACTCTATTTGAAATGTATCAGACAGTGTATATGTAGAATATATTTTTTAATGTTATTGTAAATCAAATATGGTTTCGTTTACAAATTTTCTTTTTACAAGAAGCTTTTACATAAAATGTTATCTACCCCAAGATCTGTTAAACACTCTTGCTCATTCCTCGCGTGTATAAACATCACGTTTCATTTATAAAACCCAGATTTTCACGCAGATTGGTCTGCGACCTGCGTACTCATAAGTACTGACTGTACTCATATATATCTGCTTCATTCAACAAAACACTAAAATAACCTTGTTTATGAATAAAGAGAGATAGAAAACCATACATACGTGTTTATTAATGCTGTTTGAGGGAAACAAACTGAGTGTGGTAATATGTTGCGGCTACCAAAACAATGTACGGTCGACAACATTATCACCTACCACGGAAATTCAATAATCAAACTTACGCCTTTGAAATAAAGGTGTTGCGATATGTGCGGCAAACTGTACTTCGAAATAAGTGTAACAACCAATTGAGCGTGTATTTTACATTTAAATCTTATGAAATATTATTTAGAAAGTTAAAGTAATTAGTTTGAGACGAATTGGCGAGGAAGTAATTCAAAATAAAACCGTGGGTATGACGTAATGCGAATTCTCACAAGTATGTCAATTGAGCTGTTGGATGCAATGTGCTGTTTGTACTCGATAAGAGAGATAAGCTAGCTCGGTAGTTCTCAGAAAGTTTGTCACGACATATCTCTTTATAAGCACTTTCGTCCCACCGTTATCCTGCAGATGACGTCCAAGATATGGTTTTACATTCGCTGTAAGCAACAGGTAGAATGTGCTGATATTTATATCTCATGTACTTAGGTACTCAGTCTTGAAGCTATTGTCTGATTCTTTGGCATATCTTTTGTTAGGTTATTTAAAGCAGTTTTATGTTTTTCATCATATTGTTTGTTATTTTTGACTTCGTGCTTGACATACTATGTCTGCATGTGTCCGAAACTTCAATAACTTCTAATTTTCTCTTATGTCATCTATCTTATCTGAAAATAGTAGATATTGAACATAATAACTGTAGATATTTTACAATGTACAATGATTGGCATATTGCTGAAGCCCATAACAGTTCATTTTACCTATTAGTTAATTAGTTATTTAGTTAATTTTTAGTTGTAGTTATTTCTTGTCCTGATATCTGAATGAGCTGAACATCTTACCAATACGGAGACAGCAAATCTTCCGACTTTGCTTCTTGATAAGCATCTGATCGTTATTTTTTACATAATATGATGCTACGCTGACCGCCAAGTATTCAACGCAATCATTGGCACGCAAGGTACTCGTAATAATCGCGGGGATACTTACTTATTTCAAGGTAAACGACCTTGGGATTACCGGTAATTATAAGGAATTGTTCTAAACTAATATTAAATATAATTACCTCAAATTAGAAAAATGTTTTATATCGAAGCTCCTGACATTTAAAATCTGTTTTTCTTAGATTACTTTAACAAGTGATACATAATATGTATTGCAATCCAGCTGTGTAGACCGCGGTCAGTGTAATCAATCAATTTATAGTTGACATGCTCAATAATTGGTGTTGTCTGAATCTATAACATATGCTGAAGCAAGCGAATGACTTATTATCATGAAGTAGATCATGGGTATCTTCATTCCTGATACTTGGTCTCTTTGGAAATGTAAACTCAATACGGTGGCCATTCAAAACCGTAGCTAGCCAAAACTTTAGTGTACTTAATGTTGTAATATTTTATCCCTCGTTTCTTTGAGGTGTCGTGCATTTGTGCAGTTAGTAAGAATATTACATAGTATTTCTTTAACCGACTTTAAAAAAGGAGGACTATTATTCATTCTTCTGGATTTTTGTTGCCGCAAGTTTGCGGCAACAAAAATCCAGAATCACTCTCAAGTAGTTACTTGAGAGTGATTTGTACCAAGCGTGATTGAAACATATTAGCGGTAGTCGTTGTCTTGCTTCCAACAAATAGTTCGATGTGTAGATACTATACGTCACAGAAGGCACGAAACACTTCAAACTGTGTACTGATATCAAACGATCCGGTATTTTGTACGAGTTCGTAAAAACAGCTCTGTTGATAATAGGTACTCGTTTTAATAAGAAGTTGATTGTTCGAGATTATTACAAGAATTTGATATTTATAACTTCTTAGTTATTGTATTTCGTTAAAAATTATATGTTATGAGAATCGGTGTTACAGATAAAAATGTTTGAAGTTTTTACAAATGTTTACTATTCTTTGTTTTGAGTACTAATCTCTTAGTATAAATATATATGCAGAGTGTATCAGTACGCACCTTGAAGATAGTACTTAGGTGTGGTCAGTTATGTAGGTTCTGTGAATATTCAAGCTATGATCATATTCTAGGATACAGTAGCTATTTTAACATGGCTTAATATTATTGTAAAAATCAAACTGAAAAGTTACTAGTATTCAATTCGTGCTTTGACTTCAGTTCTGTGAAACTTAAAACCGATTTTGGAAGCCCTAAAATTCTTAGACGGTAACTTAATAGGGACTAGGGTAAAGTACTTTACCTTATTGAACCCTATTAAGTTTTATCGAGATATTTTAGTTGCTAGTAAATCTTTGGAAGCTGCGTTATCATGTTATAGCAGACCCACATTGTTATCACAGTGCGATGTTAAACTATGCTAGCGTATCCTGTTGGTTTCCATCTAGTCTCGTGTATTCTAGTAGTTAGAACATTTCGACGTCTAGTTGTCTGCCTCTATTTTTTATTTACATACCGTTCTAGATTTAACGGATGTTTTATCTATGACTGGCCATAACTGTTAACATAAATATTAAATATGCTGCTGGTAGAACTAGTATTTAAGTTATGGTTCGTCATTTTAGTTTTTTTTTTTGTTTCTGTTTTTATCGGCTGACTTGTTTATGTGTATTTGGCAAAATGTTTCAAGTAAATAATGCTAAAGTGTATAAGAGAAACTTTCACTTCAGATTGATTTATTTTGGGCATAGCGGCTAAAGATTATTCTATCTTTTCAAATCGCATTTAATCAGACAGCCGATATTTCAGAATTATGTTATTTTAATTTTTACAAACGTGATGTCATTTTAAGGGCTTTAAATATGGTCGATCAGAGGCCATTAAAATTTCATTACGTAGTATTAGAAAGCTCAAATTTTATTTGTAATCGCTTTTGTTTCATTAGCCTCCCTTCCCTTGAATATAAAAATCTTAAGAAACTCTGTTCTAAGTCCCACCAGACATATTTACCTAGTCTCTTGTTTTCTATAATTATTGTAACCATCCTAAGTATGAGTCACTGGTGAGTCCATCCCTGTGTACAGTTAACTACATGCCGGCAGTAACCAATAAATCTCAATATCTTTATGTTACCACCGATATGCGGTCGACTGTACATTCGCAAGTTTGTTTACCCCCATTAATGAGAGCTAGTAATTCGAAAGCGATTGCCAAGCTTATGCATGTAACGTAAGTCGTAACTCGTAACGTTGGGTAGCGGCGGCGCGAGCGCACCCGCCGCCGACGTCGGTGAGTACGCGAGCTACTGCGCGCGCATCCACGACGAGGAGATCTACCACGACCTGTGCGCGGTCAAGAACAGCGTGCGCGACCTGCCGCCCGTTCAGCCGCCCGCTTTCAACACAGTACGCGACTTCCCTTTTTTGTTTGCTGATCATGGTTTTAGGAGCAATAGAGCCAAAAAACTGCTGAGCAAAGGTTTACCACGTTCTAAGCCACTTCATACCAATCCCGTAAGAAGTAATCGATGTCATATTTTGGGCCCCATTGTGCGAGCATGGAGCCACCTGCCGAATCCTATACTTATATACACTAAGATGAATAGTAAAAAAAAATATTACACTGTGTGCGTTGTATGTGCGTAACAAATGTAGCCAACATGTTGAAGACACACAAAACAAATCTTACTATACTAAAGCCAATCTGGAAAGAGAATGAAACGTTATTACTAATTACGCAATTATCAACTTTGACAACATGTGTTTAAGTTCATTTTAGAATGACAAATATTACCGAAAAGGGCCTAAAAGTAATTTGAATGTGATGGAAACTGAACTGTTAGTCATTGAATTAAGGTTCATAATCCCAAAGCACGGTCATTATTTCTTGAATGTGGCTGATATATAGAATCCCGTCATGTGGAAAGCCGGAGCTCCGCGTTGCAGTTGCAACTTTGTATGAAAGTAGTTACAAAAGCAAATGTATTCGCAAAAGAAAAGTTATAAAAGAGATGCCTGTATGTTCAACTTCATGTATAACATGATCCCAATATTTGAAAAGACAATGTATTTTTTTTTCGATGATGGCTAGCTAATCATGCGACACTTAAAAAAACAAGAAAAATAAAAACATTATAGTAATCATAAGCATCTGAGGTCAACAATCTCATTTTGCACTGTGAAATGTATTCTCATAGAGAAAGTATGCAATTTTCAATTTGTTCCAAAATAATTCATCGCGATGATAGTTTCGCGAATAGCGTTCGTCGACTGCACCATTCCAATATCCCATTCGTTTTTATCGTCACGAATATTTCAGTCGGCACAGTTATAACGCCACGATATCGACAAACTTTTATCATTTTTCCCAACAAAAACACCGTTCACGGATGACGGACGTATTAAATTCCAACCGGACAAGTAAAAGTTTAGCAAATCGTTCCGTACGGCGGTTGCATTATTCATGGCATGGCACTGTTGCTCCTCGAATCACGATGTTTTACAACGCGCCTATTAGTTTTGCTATCATTCGTTTTTTAAACACCCAGTTTCTATAGCGTTGCGTTCCTGATGATAAAAATAAGTGGATATCTCAATGTAAGTGGATAAAAATAAATTGTTATTGAATACGCGATAAGCCTAGACGAAGAGTTGTTTGGGTGCCCTACATGTAAGGTGTGGGTGTAGCTTATCCATATGGCATCGTATAATATCTCTTACTACAATGTTTTTGCGAAGGAACTCAGCGTTGTAGAATTTTATGTAAATTGTAGAAACAGTAGAAATAGATCGGTTACGGTTTTAGACATACACGCTTTCAATGTTTTCGTGCAATGCAGGACAAATTTAGAGGGTACAGCAACTTGTTTTTATAAAATAGTATTATTTCATTAAATCTGAACTTGTCTCTAAAATTGTCTTGCGAAAGTAATTAAAGTTTCAATATTAATATTATTTATTTAATATTTTCAGCTAGCGACGTCGTCACATAGTTTAGAAAAGAGAGATTATGTTATAAGAGAACTGGTCGATACGGAGAACAATTACGTCGATGTTTTGAGCAAAATAGTCAAATACTTCCTGAGGCCGCTGATGCCTTACCTCAAACCTCAGGATATGCAAGTTATATTCTTTGGAATCAAGGTAAGATTTCAAATAATATTGTTGTACAATAAAAGTAACATAAATGTTTGTTTATTTCTTAGAACATAAATCTGACTTAAATCACTCTACGAATTGTACTGCCGGTAGAGAGCCCTGAAAAATGTCAGATTTTAAATAATATATTTTTTTACTGCAGTTTTTTTTAACTGGGATGTATGCAGCAAGCGCTGCAGCACCTTACATACCTTTTAAAATTCTTCATGTCAAGCCTGTGTAAAAGCTTAGCCTAGTTGTCTAAACGTGCTTTAAGTTTAAAAAAAATAACCACCCGTATATTTCCAGGAGCTCCACGAAACCCACACGGGTCTCCTTCGGCAGCTGAAGCTGGCCACCGAGAACTGCGTCCCGGGCAGCGGCGCGCCGCGCCTCGCCGACGTGTTCCTGGCGTGGCGCGAGCGACTGCTGCTGTACGGCGACTACTGCTCGAACCTCACTAATGCTCAAGACACGCTTAAGATGCTCGATGCTAGGGATTCTACGTTTAATAAGCAGTTAGCTGTGAGTATACAATTGATTTAGATGTACTTTATCATGAATTTAGTTCTTTCTAATTTAGGCTTGCCAAAAATTCTAAGCGATTTTTGGGGGTATATATTTTTTTGACTTTGGCGTGTAATGTTACCATGTAAGAATTTCTCCACCACACTAACTTCTTGAGTAACTAACTAATATTCTCAGCAATTGAAATAATTTTTTTTTTTTTTTAAGTCACGTTTGCAAAAATTTCATATTTTGAAATAAAGGCATAGTTTTAAAATATTTTTTTATTTACAGAAATGTCAAAAGGAACACAGTGACGGTCGGATCCAGCTGCGCGACATACTGTCAGTGCCGATGCAGAGGGTATTGAAATACCACCTACTACTGGATAAACTGGTGCATGAAACGCAGCCGGTAAGTTTTCTGTGCATCACACATAATATACAATCTCGAGCGCATCTGTGATAGACATCCGTAGATCCGTGACCGACAGGCAAACATCCGTGTCAGTCAGAAAGCAGTACAGCGTAGGCGTGGTATGACAATTAACATCTTAGATCTATCATCTTGTGGTAATAGAATTTTGGAATGGTCTGCAGATACGTTAGATCAGCTCATTTGCATTAGCAAAGTGACATATAGAACAACAGCAACCATAGAGCAAAAGAAACTAAAATAAATTTACTACAAAATATTTCAGACAAGACCAATAAGGCTCACCTTAGTAAAGTATAGAGTGTGCGTATCGCGAAAACCCCATTGTGCTGAACGTTTGAACATTTTTAACTAGATACGTTAATTTTTTTACTGATTTAAGTTATTTGCCAAGCAACGACAGACGATGCGAAAATATGGATGGGTCCTATATTACTAGGTTTTGAGATAGTTTTATTTAAACGGCGTGCTCTGTTTTGTGCTCACGGTTCATACCCTGATATGCGCACTCTGTAGTTTTTTATCTAACTTATAAGAGACAGACACAGGTATATTATATTCCAAGTCATGGAACATACGGTTAACAGAACCACGAGGAGTTCCGAGGGTTGGAGCGCGCGAAAGAAGCGATGGTGGACGTGGCGCAGTACATCAACGAAGTCAAGAGGGATAGCGAGGTGCTTGCGCTACTTGCCAAAGTACAGGTATGACTAAACACGCATAGATCTATTTACGGCATGGTTTTGAAACTAAATGTTATTTGATTTTTTATTTCATCCAAGGATATATTGTATGTTATAATTTTTGTGATCATAAAATTTATACTCGTAACGAATATATTTGTTTTTTCTTGTCATACGAAAATCTTTGTTGATTTAACCAACTTTATTACATTTTAAACTATCGCGCTGCATGTTTATAATAATATAATTCACGGGAATAAGCGCGAACATGCATAAAGAGTTGAGACTGCTTGCGGCCGGTGTAACTCGGTCGAAACGTCAAGCCCCAAAAAAGGTATTTATGCATGTACGCGCTTATTCCCGTGAATTATATAATTATAAACCAACTTTATTTAAGGCTTTTTAAAGCTTTGCATTGTAGAAGTACGTAATATTTTCTTCCACAAATTTATAATTTATCAAACAAGTTATGACTGTTTTACAGTACTAGAATTATCGTGCGAGTCACTGGACATAGCCCTCTATGCTTAATCACTTATGTCACCTTAGCCCTGTGGCCCTGCAATATACGGCAACAGGCACGATAGTTTTCGCATAAGCTAGATCTATTTTTACCCGACTGCCAAGAAGGGTTATGTTTTTCACGCGTATCTTGTATGTATGTGTGTAATATTCTTTATTACCTCATATCTTCGAAACGGCCGAATGGATTTCGATAATTAGGGTATCGTTGGATTCGTATCGATTACCCAAGTGTTCTTAGATATGTCACGTCAAACAAAAACCAACATGGCGGCGACGAGGTGCCATGGATTGAGGTAAAAAAAAAACAAAAAATATGTTTGCTACAATATGGGTTTCAAATTAAAGGGCTTGTAACGAGGATTCCAAAATGGTATATCATTTACGTATAAAAAAAATACTATGTGAAAAAATTGTTCTTTATCCAAACTAAATACATAGGTACTCGAATGCCGTACGCTAGGTGGATTATGAAACTATAAAGTGTTAAATAAAAAATAAATAAATTTAAAAAATAAAAAAACCCGACTGCATAAAAAACACTTTAAATAAAAACTGAAAAGTAAAAAACAAGTTCAATAAGTCTAGAAGTGTAGATAGCAACTTACATATAGACTCTAACAGTCGGGACCAATTATGGGTCCCGACTGTTAGAGTAACATTGCTATCTACACTTCTAGACTTATTGAACTTGTTTTTTACTTTTCAGTTTTTATTTAAAGTGTTTTTTATGCAGTCGGGTTTTTTTATTTTTTAAATTTATTTATTTTTTATGTATGTTTGGTACCAGGAGAGCATATTAGACTGGGAGGGCGGCGCGCTGGGCGCGGGCGGGGCGGGGCTGGCGGCGTACGGGCGCCTGCTGCTCGACGGCGAGCTCAAGGTCAAGGCGCACGAGGACCAGAAGCTGCGCTCGCGATACGTCTTCGTATTTGACAAGCTCATGCTGCTCTGTAAACCTGTCAAGGTTGGTACATCGGCTATATGAAAGATTTTGTAAAAATCAATGTATTTTGTTTTGACAAAAGGTCGGCAGGAAATAGTGGATAGGCAACTTTGAATTTATTTTCTATTGGTAACAAAATATTTGACAGGTTGTAAATGGTAAATATGTTATCTATATACCAATAAGAAAAGCGAAAAAAAAAACAAAAATAACAAAGTCAAATTTGCTTTCCGTTGACTATCTAAAAAGTGTGAATGAGTGTTAGTATGGCCATGTCGGTGACATATAAGGTGTGTATGTGCAGGACAACCAGTACTCGTACCGCGTGGGCGTGCGCCTGGCAGAGTACCGCGTGGAGGAAGGTCTCGGGCGGCGTGCACTGCGCGGCGAGGCGCGCTGGGCGTCGCACTTCTACCTCGTGCGCCGCACCAAGGACGCCACCTTCACGCTGTACGCGCGCACCGACGACGCCAAGCGCAAGTGGGTCAAGGCCATCCGCGACGCCATGTGAGTACCCACACCACACACCCTGCTATATCTCAAGAGCGGTGGATCCAAATTTTCCAGTCATGATAAATCAAGATCGACCACTAAATTGTAGAAAAGCACACATGTTGTGTTAGGGTCTGAAAAAAAATCCTCCGTCCTTTCTTATCATAAAATCTTCTAATTTCTTATGTCTTGTATTATTTATACTCAGTGACAACCTAGAGCCTCCCGGCTGTCGGAGTACGAATCACAAGTTTGTGCTGCACACTTTCGAAAAGCCCGCAACCTGCCATCACTGCTCCAAATTCCTAAAAGGCAGAATATTTCAGGTACGTACATTGTGAGGGCTTTGACGGCTGACGCGCCGGTGGCGTCAACTGGTGAGCGCAATATGAGTAACCCTTATTTATACTGATCATGTTTCGTGATGTGGCAGGGGTATTTGTGCACGGTGTGCAACGCGTGCGCGCATAAGGAGTGCATCGCGCTGTCGGGGCGCTGCGGCGGCGGCCTGGCGCCCGCGCCGCCGCTGCCGCCGCACCAGCACCAGCCCGACCAGGCGCTACACTACTACATGTGGTAACTACACACACACACACACACTTTTCGATAATTTGTTCGAAAACTACTATGAAGTGTAGCCCTGTGCGAGAACTCTTGAGGATTTTCTTAACATATTGTATACTACGGCTAAATTGTGTGTTGTACCAGGTACGTGGGCGAGATGGGTCGCGAGACGGCGACGGCGCGGCTGGAGCGGCGCGTGGACGGCACGTTCCTGCTGCGCGTGCGGCCGCACCCCTCGTACGCGCCGCACCACGCGCCAACCGACACCAACTACGCGCTCTCGCTCAAGTACGTAACACTCACTACACGTCTAACTAGGTGCGACTCGTCCTAGACCTACGTGTTCGCACGACACATCGCAAGAACTTGAACTTGCGCTTTGATTGAAGGAAGACACGAAAATCGCATTGCAGTTTTTGGCGTTGTGAAATACGAATTCGCATCGCGACATTCCTCAGTGTCTATCAAGTATGATATACTATAACTCTATCAAGAGTTTCCTGTTTCTACTTTAAACTGAGATGAAAGTCCAACCTGAAAAGTACTGAAAAACTGACTCTTTAGTACGCTTACACAGAACTTGTGTCACTCACAGTCAGACCTAAGGACCACTTCATTATTTTCATCCGAGTGTATCTCCAAAGCCCAATTTACATCAAATGAGCAAATGCTCATTCTATCCCCACAGAATCAATTGTTTTTAAATTCCAATAGAATTTGGAAGGGTGGTGATAGTAATAAGCATTGATTGAAATCGGCCTTAATGAACTAGCTTCTAACGGCATGATATATGTTGTACAGGACGGACAACACGGTGAAGCACATGCGCGTGTGCCGCAAGCCCATCGACCAGGTGCAGCACTACTTCCTGTCCGAGTCGCGCTTCTTCCGCAGCATCGTCGAGCTCATCACCTACTACGAGAAGACCAGCCTCTCCGAGAACTTTGAAGGGTCAGTGACTTATCATTAACGTTTTTCCCTGATCGTGTTCATTTATGTGATGACAACTGTTTTTAAATCTCTATTCAAAATACTCTTATTTTAAGGTTTTAATTAATATCTTAGTTTTAAGTTGAAATTCTTCTTTCAATACAGTAGTTTAAGAGACAGAGCATTCAAAAGATAGCGGTGAAATTTTAAAATATATTTCATGAATTTGATTGGACACTGTTTCCGAGTTCACAACAGCACTAACGTTAAAACAGCAAATGTAATTTAATAAAACTACTTTATACGGATTATATCGCGGTTTATTTTAGATTTTAGGTCCCGATGTTTTATAGGTAGTAAAAAGTAGTTTTATTATGTCTAACATTTGCGTATATCTCAGAAAGCAATAATCATATTATTATGTAATTGTTTTACAATGATTTCAAAAATTCTTAAATATTGTAGCTTAAACTCGAACCTCCGCTGGCCGTTCCGGCGCGTGGTGGCGACGGTGATCCACGACTTCCGGCCGCTGGAGTCGTCGCAGTTGGCGCTGCGGCCCGGCGCCAAGGTGCTCGTGCTCAGCAAAGAGGGCGACAGCCGCGGCTGGTGGAAGGGCCGCACGCTCGACAAGGTACGTAATCACACTCGCACAACGTTTAGTGAACATTAATTTAAAAAAAACTTGTGATTCAGGGCGTTGCTGTTTTTAGTTACCGTATGTCTTGCGTGTAACATCTGGATACTTGTGGCAGTTTTCTTTCGGCACAGCCTACTTAACAAAACACAAAATAATATGTTCTTTTGTATATTAATACATAAAATAATAATAAAGTTTAACATTCCCCTTCTCCAGGGCGATAACCGCTCCGGCTACTTCCCTAAGGAGTGCGTGCGCGAGGAGCCAGAGTGTATCGGTGCGCTCGACTGATGTCAGCTTTGCCTCGCCGAGCGCGAGCTGCACTTCTCGTCGCCGCGTCCGCACGCGCCCGACGACGACCCGGACGACAACGATACGGCCGACCTCGTCTAACAACACCAAAAGACCGAGAAAGACTACCCGAGAGGTTAGGGCACGCCAGAAGACCCCGAAAGACCGGTCTTTATACATTTTAGTAGTGGAAGTTTTAACAGGATAGGCCAGAAGACCTCGAAAGACTGGTCCTTTTACCTAAAGGACTAGTGAACAATCTCAAGTGGTTAAAAAAGTCGTCCTTTTATTTGGACCTAAAGTCGAAAACAGATGGTCGTTGACTCAGTGTTGTTAAACAATATTGACAGACAGTGAAAATTCCTCAGTTGTCTAAAAATACGTTTAACGTATCGTATAAATTTTATGTCCACTGAAATGTGAAGTATATGTAGTAGAAATTTTGTCGGTCGTAAACACACTTGATGACGTAGAAACGAGGATATATTTTCATATCGGTGTTAAACGATCGTGTAGTGAATAAGATTGAATGAACTTATATTATTGATGTCAAATAAAAGTTCGCAGATATTGTGAATTTTGCGACTATATGTTGCCGAAGATGGTGTAAATAAATGTACGGTGTGTATATACATTTATGATAAGCAATGTTACAGTCAAGGTATTGTCGCGATAAAAAGGTAGATATTACACGAATGCAAATCAACTTCAAAACATACTTTTATTAATTTAAGGGAAAAATAATACAAGTGTGACACACGTTGTGACATTGACACTTTATTTGATCAAGGTTTCTTGTAGAGTAGAAGAACAAAACAAGAAAACATTACATTATATTAGGTAGACTAAAATATATTAATGAGGTATGAACAGTCGATATTTATCATGAATAACAAATAAATATGGAAAAATTATTATCGAATTCTCTTAATTTTTATTATACCTGGTAACATAGTTCCTGTTAGGTACAGAAGTCCGAACAATGTTGCCAGGTATAAATAAAAAAATCGAATATCATGATTAATATGTTTAATGTACAGATTAGTTATCAGAGTCACTGTTGTGTATAGGCACGTTCACTTTTGTGAACACTCTTCTTTTAATTGACAAGTAAATAAAGTTTATTTACACGACATTATTGTCTATGGCGTAGAACGCGTATGAATTTAAAGAATAAAAATATAAGATTGCTTACAAAAGAAATATTTTTTGTAGAGCTGCGATAGTATCGCGTTCTATTAATTTTAAAATATTATTTAGTGTTAAAATCATTAAAACGTACATGTAAGTGTAATTAGTTGGACACAAAACCTCTAGTCGTGTGTTTGAGACTTTACGAAGCAATCTCACTTCGGTGTTAACTACGTGTAAAGTTTGTGTGCGTATGTCTTTGTGTGGACTCTATGTACTATGGATACTTATCTATATGTTAACTGTACTGAACAATGCTGTTTAGGACCATTCCTCCCACTTTTAGCCAAAATTCTCTCATAAATTGAATTTGCCCTTTTTAAGACTATTGCCACAATAGGGTAGATGACTAGGTATGAAAAGTCAAAATTTATTTAGTCCGCCTTTTAGATAATCAAAATATAATAGACACATATTTTTTCTTTTATTAAATCAAAAACCGCTTTAATGTTTAGGAGTGGGGCTTGTGACGTCACGGGTAGGTACAACTTTTGCTTAGACGTGACGTCACGCAAGAATTGTACTCGCTGTATCTTCATAATTTGTTAACAGGATTAAAGAAAAAAAAGTGTCTAATATTTTTTTTACTATCTATAAGATGAGCATAAAAATAAAAACCAGTCATCATCCCTATTGGCCTTTATGGAGGTTTTAACTGTTTCCCCAGACTATGATACAAGAAGATCCTTAAACAGCATTGATCAGTGAAGTCCTTATTAACATTAATGTAAGAACACGCTCTCTTCTCACAGTTGGCACTCGGCAATGTTTTATGGTGCGTACGATGCTTTAATAGTTATATTGTAGGGACGTCGGGTCCATCTGTGTACCCACTATGTTGGTAGAGTGTACGTTGTAATGCAATGCGACCATATAAACTCAATACCAACCAAGCATACAACAGTCTAAAAATATTTAAATGAAAATTTAAATGTCCTCTGAAGACAGATCCTGATATTGGTCTAAGTATTTAAATCACACTCGATAATTGACTAGAACATATGCTTAACAACGTAAGACACTATTTTGTGGTACAACAGTTACAATTTTTTTAAATATTAGCACCTAAAAGAATCTCTTATACGCACGCATTAAAATGTACACTCGGGATTGTTGTGATACATCATGTCTCCCATTTTCATCTACATCATACTAATTCAACTTGCGCATGACTAAGAAAATGCTCAACTTGTGTTTACACTAACCATTTCTATTTTACAATACGGCGGCCTAACTAGGCGCTTTTGAAAATAGCTACCGGATAGTTTGAGCGAGACGCAAATATACACAAGCGGTGACAGAGATGGCTATATCTTGCGGGTCTTCTCAGACGCGCTTAGTTAAGCTATATATACGAACGGTGGCGACAGAGATGGCGATATCTTACGGCACTTTTCAAACATGCCAGTTATGCTTCCGTACTGTACTTGTACTTTAAAGTGTTCAATAAGACTTACATTTGAATCTTGCTTCAACATCGTCACTCATTTTAACACAAGTCATTTAACACTTTTAACGCAATTAGGACAATTTATTTTTCTGTCGGTATATAAAAAAGGTTACAACGACAAACTTACTATAACCTGCACTCTATAAAATCCATTTCTTTAGTTTTATACCTTACGTATGTGTTCATTCTGTAAGCGAATGTTCTACAAATAGTAAAAAAAAGTTTAGAGAACATTTATTTTGTCATAGCATCATTTTACATGATGCAAATAGTGAGCTAAAGTGCCAAACTTGTTAATTTAATGCAATATAATCCTTATTATGTCTCTTATTTCTTCCAATGTGAAGAATAGCTTGATTTTTTGATTATGAATATTACTGCCACTAAAAAATAATAGAACATTAGAACTATGTATGTAATTTATTTATAATAATATTTCTTCTGCTTACCACGCTGCTTTCAACAAGCCATAACAATTATACCTCAATGCCGTTCAGTCTACATTCCAATGCATAGTATTATTTTTTCTACTAATTCACAAAGTTTCATATCACTTCGATTTTTTCGTCTTAATGTTTTCAATGTATGGTTCGCTTTGGTTAGACTAAAGTTGTACAACATTTAGTTCGTATCTACTCTCCTGCTTCTCTTAGGGTGCGTCCAGATCTGACAAACGCGTATCCAGTGTGTTGCTCGCGAGTTGCGCATTCGGTGCGAGTTCGCTAGATCTGGAATTTGAAATGAACGCACGCAGTTTGCGAATGGTTCGCGAATGGCGCCTTCGATGTGCATTCGCCAGATCTAGACACATCCTTAAGTATCCTAGCCAACTATTATGAACAATGTTTCGAGTATATTTATCCGGAATGTTTTGTAAACCGACGCAATATATATTCACTTTACTGTATGCACTCAGGGCTGTCTGTCGTTCCCTAGAGTAGTGTTTGTATATGTCAAATAAACAAAGTATATTTTTAAAAGCAATCCGGAGATTTGCACTCAATTATTCAGTTTATTTTTTGTTGTAATTTAATTATTAAAGCTTTTTATGTTATAAAGTTCCTTCTTAAAATAGTAAATCCATGATTCTTCCAAATAGTCATCCACATATCACAAACATGACTAATTAGTTCTAAAGTTATTCGAGCTTTAATTTTTACTAAAAAAACTAAGACAAAATTACATTAACCAATAATAATAGACATTTATATAATGCCGCTTAAATTCTTCAAATAATGAGCGTTCCAAATCTTACGATATTAGATATAATCATTTTAATATTACATAAAAAAATATTTATAAACCACCCGAGTACAGTTTCTTTAAAACCTACTTCAATAATAAAATTAAAATATCCAAATCGTATTTTACATTATTGTCTATAAATATATTGAAAGGATTTTTCTTTGCCTTTTACTAAACACATTTTTGTGGCTGTACATTTTGTAGTTCGTCTTTTCTTACTAACAAATTATTGATCTACAATCATTGCTCTTTCAAGTTCCAATCACTATGAAATCTATGGTTCATACAAGCCGACCATGTAAACATTCGTATCGAATCCATTTAATGTAAATATTGTTAATTTATTGTTGTAAAGTTTTAAGTGTAATTCGTATAAGTTGACGTGCACAATGAATGTTATCCTTCCACGTTGTAGGCTACGTGTATTAATATGTAAGTATAATATGTATTACGATAAACAATGTCTTATTAACACATGGAAGTGGATATCACACATTACACTTTATTCTTAGTTTATCTTCCGGTCAATTTAACAACAAACTTTTTAGTTATAATTTTATTAATGCATTTAGACAAACAGGTGCCTAATGACGCATCTGTAAGTTTATTTTCGACATATTATTAAATCACAAAATTAAATTAATTGTAAATAGTTAAATGAATGAGCCACTTCCATATAAGATTTATAAATGTAAATTTTAAATGGATTTAAATGTAACTTATAAACACTAGTGCCACTTAATAAAATAAATTATAAAAATAATATGCTTGAATATAATCTTCATTGTAATCACGATGTAAGTTACACTGCTTTATGAAAAAGTTGTGAAGAAAATAAAAATATAATATCTATTAAAAAAAATAGTTAATCTTGTCCATGGCGACAGGGTGCCGGACGTTGTTATGTAAAAAAATAAAAATATATTATATATTATATAAAGAAGATATATTGAGACATAGTAAAGAATATGGTTGTTGTAAAGTAATAGATATATATTTTTTCTATTTAGTTGGCGAGGCCGGGAGCGCGACTGGCGTGTCGCGCCGGCAGAGTGATAGATAGATCAATATAGAAAATATTATTTTGCATTGTTTTAATTAAATAATAAATAAAACAAGATTTTTTCGGGAGTTGCTAACTAACTATTTAGTAACTAAGCAGTACTCTCGATAAATATTTTTCTGTGCTAGTTAAATTTGACGACCTCCGTGGTCGAGTGGCGTACGCACCGGTTTCAAGGTGTCGCTAGCTCTGAGGTCCCGGGTTCGATCCCCGGACGGGTCAATGTAGAAACAAAAAAAAAAATTCTACGTTGCCTCGGGTCTGGGTGTTTGTGGTACCTTCGTTGCTTCTGAATTCCATAACACAAGTGCTTTAGTTACTTACTTTGGGTTCAGAGCAATGTATGTGATGTTGTCCGCATTTATTATATTATTATTTTATTAATGATATCCTGGAATATTGGGAAAATACGTCCATACACAAATACAACGTAGAAAATTAGGTATAGGTTAGGTTAACAACTCCCAATCAGTCGCTAATTTTATGATTCGTGCCAAAATATGTTAAAATATTATGAGCAAGCATAACATGATCTCTGTTTAACGTAACACACAAATACATGCAATATCTGTGTATTTGTTAATGCAATATATTAATTTTATTTACCACTTTAATGTTAAGAGTAATGTATGTTCATGTATTTTTAGAATCAACCGATGATTCTGTTACACTCAATTATTGTATTAATCAATTTTATTATGTTCTGCAATATAGGTATTTCTTATATATTTTTAGTTCAATAAGACTTTTTGAAGCCTCATACTCAAACATTACTTAATTTTAAGTGCTCATAAATCTCATGCTGTCTCTATCTCTTTAAGGCGTAACGCAGCGGCATAAAGATTTAAGGGCGTCTTAAATATTAGGTTTCGTTTTAGTATATAGGTGTTTCTTTTTATCCTCTCGGTACAAATGTTTGTATTTAAACTTGTTATTCTTAGTCTCAAGCCAGGGAGCCCTATGACCTCGTTTACTTTCAGCGAGTATCGAATACTTATTGATGCTTTGATTTATTTGTATGCGAGTCGACTCAATGTCAGACGTTAATTAGCAGTGGTAATTCTTATTTACGCCATAAATTATCCCATATTAGGTACAATTTGTGTAAATTAAAAAATAATATAAACGTTGAAACATGGACTAATGCTGTAGATGCATTGAAACAAATGAATAGAAAATGGATTTAAGAAATTCTTTATCGTCGACCTTACAAGAGCTGAGAGATGAGATGAGATTAGAAGGTTTTGGTAAATTTTGGACAAAATTAATTTTTGTTATTGACACGCTAGAGAGACGCGTATATAAGAATTACCATTCATTACATTATGTAATATGACGTCTTCAAAAATGTATGTAGTGTAGATAAATATAGAATTTGTGTTAAATGTCTGCATGCGTGGAATGTTGGTGCTAACGTTTATTTTGTGTTCGTTGTGTTCCAGTGCTTGGCGAGTGCGTGCTCCCTTTACGTTATTATAAAATTATTGTATTTTGATATTATTTATGTTCATGTTTGTAAATATACAGAAACGGCATATCCATTGTTCTGTAGTTAGGTAAGAGACTCCACAAATAAATAAACTGTTGGAGAATTATGTTTGTTTTATTTAAAATCTTCGTTTTATAGTAGATAATTGATTTGATTTTGTAGCTTATTACAATAATTGATCACATACGGCTAAAACAATGACATATAATTTTTTCAATTAACAACATTATATTTAACAATAATTACATAACAAACAAAACCTCGGTTTAATATAAAAATTAAAAAATACATGTTCAAATTGGCCCCTATTCACACGTGAGAAAATATCAAAGCTAATATTTATTACGTCCGCTACAGGAAATCATAAAAAATATCTTATCGAAGATCTGTCCTTATGTAATGAAATACAAAAATAGATATTTTATTAAACTGACATAATTATCAACAATTTCTATTTCCTTTCCTGTACCTAGTGTTAAACATGCATGGATATGAGCTTCGCTTAAACCTTACATTTTCACTTTTTGTCATAAGTAGGTATATATATTTTTGGCCCCTTTTTACCTTCAGCAAAGAAAGAAAGTCAAATTGACTAGCTAGTACAGGATATTCGTGTACTGCATAAGTACGTCTACTCGTTTATATTTATAAACATTTGACTGGTGGCATCGCCGTTTGGCTGAGCCAAACCGCGAGCAAATTAAACCTAAATATAATAATAAATTTAACTAAAGTTAAGATAGTAGAAGTTAACTTAGCTCCCTGTGTACACAGTAGCACGTTTTGATCTCTCACTTAAATATCGTTATCAAATTACTTGAGATCCGGAGTGCTGCTTCCTAAATATGTCCTTAAGTCAGTGACGGTAGACCTGATTAGTTTGGCGGGGATGGTCGGCCGGTTCAGTCGCTTGTACGCGGCGTACCGGTGGCAGCCACCGAAGCTGTAGTAGTAGTCGCCGCCGTCAGACCCTTTGATCCAGAGAATGTCTATCGGAGGCACGTTGCCCGCTTCCTCCTCTTTCTGTAAATAATTTGGTTCTTACATTATTCTAAATGTTGTTTCGGAGATTAGCGACCTAACTTAAAAATAAACCTTTATTTAAGTATGTTGTTCTCACCTAAATATCACCTATGCCTACTAGTCCATGGCTATCTATTTATATTCTGATAGTACCTAATGGTCAGCATAATTACCTACTGATTGTTAAATAATACTAGGTTCGCTTACAGCAATGTTTACAAAATAAAAGTATTATGATAAGTTTTGTTTCTCCATTAATTACAAATTAACCCGACATTTCCCCTCATTTTGCCACATACAAGAAAAACAAAACGTTCTGATAAAAATATACCTACATTCGACGCGACAACGCTGACTTATTTGCATTGCGGTGTTAATACCGCACGTTTTACGAAGTTTATCCTACAAGCAGAGATCAGTATTATTGAGCACAAGTGTACCTTTCGATGCTACGTAACGGTATAAACATTGACTTTTGCTGGCAACTGTACCAGCAGACCAATAATTTCTTTTTTATGATGTTGGCATATTATGTTTATGAAAATAAGGCACGAGTCTTATGAACCTTGTACCTAGCTATATCAAAGTAAATGGAGGATAACTGGTCCATTTATCTAGGCTGCATGATAGGCTAACCACTTCTATGATTAGATCTATACGCATTAATATTAACAGCCTTAATAGTAATGCCCGTTTTTCAAACACCTTCACATATCGAACCAAGCAGGACTAGGCAGCCTATGAAATTAAGTGAATGTCCCTTGCAGACTTTTTTATAGTTGTAAGTACCTACCTGTTAGTTTGTATTTTACTGTATGTACCTACTCAGTCAAAAGTGCACGACTTATGAATGAGTAAGAAATGTTTCTCACCTGTATAGTTTCCATTAGCGATACCACTTTATCCTCAGTGAGTTCCGGTATGAAAGGCCTGATGATCACCGACATCGGAACGTCGTGGATCTCCTCCTTATACGCGCTGTGCACACTCGTCATTCTACTCGCTAAAAGTAAAACAACATTAATGTTCTAATAACTTGCACTTGGCAGTTACGTGTGAAAAATAACAATAAACTTAGTCTACCTTGAATTATGAAGTCACTTCGGCTATCTAATGAGTTTACTGTGTTTAAAGTTAATCAGCTACATTGTTTTTCCTAAAAGTTATATATTACTTACTGAAAGAACACTAAATAGGCATTTATTAAAATTCTAATTGGTACCTCAAAATTATCAGGTTTTGTGCCATTAACGCTTAGATTTCAAGTGTTTGTTAGGCAATCCATTCGGCAAATTTTAAAATTCCCTCCCAAATCTATAACCTGCTTGCATTTCCTACCTATATTGTTAAGGTTCAATAAGGCTAACGTCATTGTTTTAAAAATAAACGCGGCGTATTTGTGAATTGTTATATCGTCCATTCATTGTGTAATTTGCACGTCATGATGAACATCCTGCTTTTTCAAAAACTATCACACATAATGTGTTTATTTTGTTCCTAGTAACATTAACTTGGTACCTCCTATACATTCTAAATGGAAGCAATAACAGTATTTCTATGACCAAGTAGCTACTTACAATTTCTTGCGATCACTGATGCAGTTAAGTTCACAACCGATTTTAACATAACAGGAAAATAGCGTTTGTCGAGTGATTCGGGCAGCTGTCAGCGCGATACTAAGTCATAGTCACACAAACCACATTCATACTTCGTATCAAGGTCAGGCTTACTACGATAAAAATAAATGCAAACAAAGCTAAATAGCAAACGTAGTTTGATTTAAACTATCGTTATCAGTTGACAAGCGGTGCTAATCTAAAGGTTTTGATGTAGGATCCGTGGTGTTTATTTACTTAACTATAATCATTGTTGCTAACGTAAAGGGGCATTAAAGTGACCCCTGAATATACGTGAAATTTTAAAGATTGTAGTTTTCTCGTTGTACTATTGTTTCATGTTCTCATCTCAACAGCTTCGGTATCCAGGTTCGAATACAGACACCAAAAAAAATGGCTTCCCAGTTTAACAAAATAGTGTTGAGTCTCTGACTCTCTGAAAGTAAAACGAAAACGAACAAACAAAAGAATCATTAATACGGCGTGTCATTAAAAAACAGGAACCAAAACTGAATCAACTATTCGTAGGACATAAAAATAAATTGTAACTGGTTCTAAAATGTAGCTACAACTTTAGTAATGCATTAGACATTCGACATGCTGTCGACCCTTACACGTCCAAAAAAATAAATGGCCTTTTGATATTTAAAACCCGTATGTTCGCGTCCACGGTGGGACATTAAACGCTGAATGTACCTTAAATATATTTTATGGAACCTTTCTCAATAACTATTTAGTTAAAGTTCGTCTTTGTCGGCAAATTTCGACTGTTGCATTCCACAAGTTTAATTACTTTAATTGATATACTGACCTTTAGAAAACTAGAACTTTTATGCAGTATAGTTTTAGAAACCGCACGAGGTTAAATCCGTTGAATTGAATTTCTTGGTATTTAAGTTAAGCAGTGGTTACTTTCTGTAAATATTTTTTTTTACACTTAACAGTTATCTTAATTTGGGAATTCATGAAAAATAACTTTATCAATAAAGTATTATGTAAATACCTAATTACATGTGTTTTGTTTTGAAAACAAAGAAATAAAACAAATTATTCCCAATTTATAGCTGTTGATAACCTCAAGTTATACCTATCACACTCCAAAACCCACACGGCTATCTAGAGATACCTACATAAAAAATACGGTGAGACTGCTGCAAGCTTTGTCCAAACATTTTTTCAAGTATCTGCGACAAGAGCACGTCCCACAACACCACCACAGTCATTGCAGTTAAACCTGGCATAAAATTATTATCTTGTTCTACTGGTTTTAAAACATTCTTGCCAGGGTTTTCGAGAAAGAGGAACAGAGAGGTGACCAATAAATAAAACAATCATTTTAACTACACAAAAATGTATTTTAGTCAATCTGATGGTCGCAATAACATTGAACTTGTCGTCGTATACATGTGTGTTCGCGCCGCCCCGCCCGTCTATGGGACTATATTAACATTACTTTATAACCATTATAATAAATAATTTATCGTGAACGAGTAAGAAAAGTGCGATCGATGGCGGCACGATGCAATTACAATGTTCCACAGCGTTAAAACATCAATTAAATTTTCGTTTTTTTTATCTCGTATACTGTTTCAGATATTTTGTTTTAGAACACATTAACTTAACACTAGCAATTTTTATATCCAAACTATCACTAAGTGGAACTAATTTTAAGTTACAATCGTTAAGATCTTGTTATGCGTTGATGAAATGTACGACGAAATAAAATAACATCCAACTTACGGCTAACGAATAAAATAAAATTGTGCTACCAAACTTTTAGCACCAAGATAATTAAAATATTTTGTTCTGATATTCACAACTCCTGGGTTACCAGGGCCGAACTTAGTTTATGCTTTTACAATAGTTCTATTTGTATATCTGCAACAAGTACATACACAGGGTAAATTCTCCTTTTCTTACAACTTTTGAGCATCCTAATTCCGGCCCGACACAAACAAAAGTAAATTGTAAACGATTAAAATTGACTGGTATTTTAAAACGACTCCACAATTAGATCAGTAAGGGCCAAGTTGCGTGTGCGCGATACTAACACAACCTTTGCTAATAAAATATTTAAATTGCACACATCTATGCGTCCGCGCATATACAAACTGACTTTGAATCGACATTACTTTCTGACATTATAGTATACTTAACAATGTTCAATTTATAATCAAATTAAATATCTTCTGATCTCTCAATATATATTCCAGCAATAATAAATGTATATAAAAATATCATTATATTTATATTTGATGCGTATACATGGGTTTAAAGTGCAATTAACGCGCTCGTAGGGGAACATCTTGTTATAACACTATTCTTACATAGCCATTACAATTTTATAACAATTCTAAAAGGTGTGTATAATATTATTGTTGGAGCAGAGATTGAGCGAATGATAACCGACTATGTTTTAACTTTCATACGTATACAATAGTTGCGTAAGAGTATCGTATCACATTGACTTATTCTCTATTTGTAAAACATCTTGGAACATATCAACTAAAATCTCAAGTACGTACAAGTGGCCGTCACTATTCCACTCGAAATAAATATGATTATGTTTGCACTTTTCAGTCTAATATTACCGTCATTTAGATAGTTTGTAATCTCGTTTTCTAGTAAGTCGTCGGTAAATACCATAGATTCAAAGTCGTAACATCCACGGACGCACATTATAAAGGACATTAGTCAGCACAAAATATCTGAATACTTACAACTAACAATATTAACTAGTTTCACCTTACATCTATCGTATAATTATAACCACCGTAGAGTAGAAGATTATTAGAACAAATAGAAACACGAGATCCCCGACATGTCGATGTGATGATTTACTTTTGTATATAACTTACTAATACTGCCCAAATAATTACTTTTCAAAACGAAAACAAAATAAATTTAAATATAAAGTCACTGGTAAAACAATAATACTATAAAATATAGTTGCCGTTAAAATTCATTTTATATGACTTTGTATAATAATAAAAATAAAATTGTATAATATTAAAATTGATAAACAAATACTGGGTGCCAGTCGTATAGAGTTCGTAATACAAATTAAAATACATTTCATTACATTTCCTTCCAAAAATATCGCTAACAATATGTAGTCTAAGGTATAGTGTGTAGTATACAATGTCCTATGTCCTAAGGCGCCGCCGACGTAAGTAACCGGTCGTAAGTATTAGTACCTGACCTACTTAACATAATAATAGTAAATGTAAATGGCAATTCTGTGGAAGCTGCACAATTATGTGTCAAACCCGTAACCTGAAACAACAGTCGTAAGGTGGTCACTATACTGTACATTTATATAACACAATAGTAAGTAATAAGGGTATTGTGTGTGGGTGGGTACCTGCGGCTCGGGCGGCTCGGGCGGCCTACGGCGAGAGGTCCTGGTGCATGGGGTCGTAGCCCATGGAGCCGTCGTAGCTGGGCTGCGGCTGGTCGTAGCCGGGCGCGGGCAGCGAGTAGCCCATGGAGTCCTGCGTGGGCGCCGGCGACATCATGGGCGTAGCCGTGCCGGACGCCGCGCCCATCGAGTACGGTGACGCGCCTGCAGCTGCGCACGCGCATCTCTCATGTATACGTGTATGGCTAGTGGGCGGGGGCTACGCACGTGCGTGGGGATCTTTCACGTGAGTTTGGTCTTGTATGAGAGATTGTTACTCATTTAATACGATCTAAATGGATGTGTTATCAAAATATATATTTTTACTCAAATGATTGTGAAATTATTCCATCCAGAACTTTACATATTATATATTTTTGTATTGAAATTATAAAGTTTTCAAACTAGTATGTAAGTATAGTGTTATAATGTAAAAGATGCCCACAACACGTATGAACTGAGTTCATTTGAAATAGAGATATCTTTCCTCAAATGTATAGTTACATTGAGAGCGCTTAGCGCAAGTTTGACAAGAGTTCGCGTGTGTAAGGCTACGTGCGCACTGATAAGCTTAATTAACGTCTAGAGCCCATTAAAAAACTTTAAACTTTTTGTTTTTATAGTAATAATTATATAAGGTGTTAGAAATTTCTCACTCAACAGCTACTAAACTATTGAAAAATATATCAGACATTTCTAACTGTCGCCATATCAGTGTTCCTGGCGCTAAATTAGGGTGTATGGGCTGTAGGTGTTAAGTAAGCTGTTCCAGGGTATCAGTGCGCGGTAGCCGGGTCTAGTTAATGTCTATGGTTTACTGTAATATGACGAAGCTCTGGCGGGCGGTGAGCTAGCATCGCGCCCCGCGCCAACCCAAGGCAAGTCTGTGTGCGAAAACGTATCTCTATGTAGCGCACTCGCTTTCTCCCGTAACTTTAAATACACTACAAGTCGGATTAATATAAACGGGGATATTCATTATTCATTAAAATTTAGATCATATCAGTGTTGGTTAGATTGTAGCGATTCTAGAACCATTTAAACAGGTTGAACACCACATGCGAGCATAATCGAAGCATTTAAAACGAATAAGTTAGTTATTGCATTGAGTCTGCTCATAACTCATTACCATTCAGTAACTTGTAAAGCATATGGTAATTAGTGTCTGATCTGAAAACAATAGTCCATAGTGCTAACTCAAATCACCAAGACAACAATCATTGACAGAAACATACATCTTATGCAAATGGAAAAGTATCCTGAACAGGAACTACGTATGTCTCAAATACCAGACATTCCAACATGTTTCAGGAAAATGTCATTGACGTAAAATACGAAAATGTTCTGACATTTGATGAAAATATGTGCTTGTGCTAGATGTAGGTATCGAACCTAACATCTCTCCCTAGCAACAACGTATGGCGCGCGATACATACCGGCTGCTTTCTTCGCGGCGTACAGGTTCGCCTCCTCCTGCGCCTTGCCGATGTTCTTCTTGTAGCGGATGCGCTTGTTGCCGAACCAATTGGACACCTGATGATAACATTACATCATAATATATACCATCAAGTTATGTGACCATTATTTACTTATGTAAATGTAAGTAAACAAATGTCTTGAAGGCTTGATGTGATTAATAAAGATTAATAATTCCTGTCCAGTCAAAGTCCAAATAAAAAACGAACTCTGAATGGCACTTTCTCACGGTTCTAACAATACAGGGGTCACGCGACATGGTTTTACGCATGTGATATATTTAACTTCCAGTCAAAATGCCACATAGTTAACAATTTATTTCTTGTAAGATTAAGATGCAGTAAATGGTTGGCCATTAGCATACTTGAAGCTAAAAGAGTATCAAATGGTATACTTATGGTCTTTAGTGCATTTTATAAGGTAGCTTAGTAAATAACTGTTTACCTGTGAGACGGTGATCCCGCACTTCCGCGCCAGCTCCTCCTTGGCCTCCTCACTGGGGTAGGGGTTGGACAGGTGCGAGTAGAAGTACTCGTTCAGGATCTCCGACGCCTGCTTGCTGAAGTTACGACGCTTTCGGCGCGCGTCCAAGAAACTGCAACGGTGTGTTATGGTTATTTTTATACTTCAGTCATATATGAACAGTACAGGACTGTAAAGTTAGATATCACACTAAATGTACTTTTCTTGAACTGTTGTAACTTATGAGGTAGGTAGGCAAAGAGATAGCGTTTTACTAAATCATGGAGTAATTATCATAACAGAAGCCAGGAATCAACCAGCACTGGTAATTCTATAACCTATTGAGGTTTTTATACTCCAAAATTAGAGGTTATGATACTGAGTCTGGGATATGTAATTGTTACTAACAAATAACGCCCAATGCAACATGGAAGGCGACGTACCGTGAGCGCAGTATCATGACAGCCTCGCAGGTGGACTGCTTCAGCTGCATCTGGATGGAGCTGAACTTCTTGTGGATGATCTGCACCATGCGCTCTATTTCCTGTGGCCAAGAATACACCCTCAGACTGATGTTATTACACTATCACAGTTTCTCACCACCTCTTAGTTGAAATACATCAACAAATGTATACAGATGGGATTAAATTATTATATGTATTATTACAGTTGCATAGAAAATCTATATTAAATTTCTTAATGTAAATTATGAGACATGTTAATTTACCTGTGTACAAATAGTTAAAGTTTAGTTTACAAAATGCTTTCTACTAGTAAAAGATATCCAATTTATTGTCAATATTATTTTCCAAGCTACAATACCAATCCTACCTTAGGTGTGATGGGCCGTGTGCGGCTCTGCTCACGAAGCAGGTTCATGACGTGAGTAGTGAACTCATTGCAGGCATTCTCGTACTTATCCAGCTCTTGGTGGTAGATCTGGCGGATCTGGGCCAGCTTGGCGCGGTAGTCAGAGTGCTCGATCGCGTTGTCTGTGCCAATCAAGTATCATGGTTAGGAATAGAAGAAAATGGCGAAATATTAAGAAATTTAAACCAAATTTGGCAGAAAATGTTTGGGAGGAACCGTCTATGTTAAACTCAAAAAATAAAATTTTGGGTTCTGAATAAGTAACTCGTAGATAGCCAATAGAAGAGGTTTGCAACTATGATGCATTTAAATTTAGATAAATATATCCTCAATCCTTAAAACACATGATATAAAATAGCTAGTTGATTGCATTACATTGAGTGCATAAACTAGATAGATCATACAATGCATTATACGTTACCCCATTCACCAGCGGCGGCGGACGCGGAGGCAGCGGCGCCGGCGCCCCCGCCCTTCTCCGGGCCGGCGACGCCCTCGGCTATCAGCATGTTGTCCAGACGCATCAGCTGGGGATCCGGAGGCTCCTCCTCTTGTGTGTTGCGGAGGGAGAGTACTGACAAAAATAACACATTACAATTTATTTACTTGGTTTATGGATGAACAGTATAAAGCTGATACATCTGTTAGAGATCCATACTAAATAGCTGCCCAAAAGGATTTTATTTCTAAACTTCTGCTGTCCTATCCATTAGTGAAACCATTCTATATTGTATTGCCTAACAGGGTCTAGATTAATGTTGCTATATAAACTATATATCATCCTAGTAAACAAATTAAAAAAGCAGTAAATTATTGAGTGTGAATTATATTGAGCATTTTGTAAGGGTACTGTGTTTAGATAATTATCTTGCTTCAATATGTATTTCTTACATACTGTTTCTGTTTCATGTTATTATCATTTATTACATATTAAGTGAAAGATTCATTAGTAAGATATGGTATTTAAACAACAATAAAATCATAGTAAAACTTTGAAGACATGACATTTTATTGCATTTATAACTGAAATGCTTGGTTAAAAGACCCAGGATATTCAATGCATGGCTAAATATACACTACATACTGCATAAATATAAAACATAGTAAGGTACTATGTATGTAATGAATTCATAAACATATTATAATACGTATGCTCAACTGATTGTGATGCTAAAAGTTCAAAGACTGTAGAATTATTTAGTAGACGTACAGTAAAAACCCCTAAATTTGTGAAAGCACCATTACGACGAAAATATTTACGCAACTGAGTAGCATATACTACAATGCGAAATCATGTTAGAGGAAGATTATGCAAAATTCTAAGATAATTCAGTAGCTACACATATAAATACGTCAGCGCGCTTACCTGTTTTCTCTTTGATTTCACACAACACTGAAAATAGGGCAGGCTTCATTCTGTGGCAGTTAAGCGTGTGTTTTCTCGCTTGCGCTTCATCCAGACTCTGATCTGTTATATTCATAATCTGCTGCAATATTTCACCAATGTCTTGCTTGCGCGCTTCGCCCTCGCCCGCGGCCGGCGCTCCCTCACCGCCAGGCAGCCCGTAGCCCTGCGGCCCCATGAGCCCACCGCTGTGCGCCATCATCCTATTCGGATCGTCCATTGCTCTCCAGACTCAATACATAAATACACCTAATCTTATACTTAATACGTATACAGTTTTGTACGTTGTTAAAACAGATATTTAGAAAAATAATTTCATAAAAATACAACAATGCTACACTGGGCTCTAAGCCACAGCTTCACCCCCCGTTCACCAACCAGCAATAAAATGGCCGACTCCTTTGTGCTGTCAAATCTGAAATATTTGAAAAAGAAAACAAATAATTAAAACTATTCCTATCACGCTTCATCTCGCAATCATTTACGCAGTGATTTAAAGTGCGAAAGAGATACTAAATCTTTGTGTTGCCAGGGTAGTTCAAATATTTTTCATTAGATTTAGTATAGCCAGACACCAATAAATAATATCGATTTATTTTCATTAGTTTATCAAATTATTTTATAAGTGATATTTTTACAATAATTGTATCTTAATGGCTGTTAAAATAAATCAGGTCCTCCAGTGTTTACAACAGATTGTAATTTTTATTTAACGAGCTCTTCAAGTTGCAGCTTAGCGAAAGACTCGCACAAATGTTTTTGAACGAACGAAAATTTGTGTGACTGTCAGAATTGACACTTTATTTATTCCATAAACTGCAATCTCCATCTGCAATCAAGCGGACTTTTTAAGCATAACATACATCTTGTGTCACTTTTACACTTGACACATTCGTGTTAATAGGTCCTACTCTCAAGCTTAATTTCAAGCAACAAACTCTGAAAAATTCAAAAAGTGAACGTGCACTTCACGTAAGATTTCGTCATAGTACCACGCGATCAAATATCTAATTGCCGGCTACCAGATGGATTAAATATTAGAAACAAGAATAGCAGCGCATAGTTAAATGAGAAACATCGTAGCTTTAGTATATAAGTGTAGTGTGTTTAGTAAAAACCTTCCAATCACCTGCAGTCAATTTCGACTCACTCATAATAATTACTGGGGCAGCAATAAGCTCCATAGGAAAATAAAAATCCCAAATCCTCAAAGAGAAATAATAATGGCTGATCCTAAAATTGAAGAAATCCTCGCGCCTCTGAGGGCTTGCGTCAAGGAACAGGGTGATCTAGTCCGGAAACTGAAGGAAGAGAAAGCACCTGAAATTGATATAAAGAAAGCTGTTGCTGAATTGAAAGCCAGGAAGAAAGTCTTGGAGGACAAGGAACTCAGTCTCGCACCTTCTGAAGAACTTTTTGATCGCGCGAAGATGGAAGATCTTATTAAAAGAAGATTTTTCTATGACCAGTCTTTTGCTATTTATGGTGGTATTACTGGCCAGTTTGACTTCGGCCCTATGGGATGTGCTCTCAAAAGCAACATGATTCAACTCTGGCGAAAATTCTTTATTCTCCAAGAACAGATGTTAGAGGTAGACTGCTCCATTCTTACACCTGAACCAGTGTTGAAAGCTTCTGGTCATGTAGAGCGATTTGCTGACCTTATGACTAAGGATGTGAAGTCTGGAGAGTGCTTCCGTTTAGACCATTTAATTAAAGCCCACCTTGAGAAGATAAAAAGTGAGAAAAACACTACTGCTGAACTGAAAGCAGAGATTGAAGATATTCTTGTGAAGCTTGATGGCATGACAGCTGATGAGATGTCAGCACTCATGCAAAGGTTCCAAATGAAATCACCCATTAGCGGCAATGACCTTACTCCACCAATTGAATTCAATCTAATGTTCAACACCCAAATTGGCCCCAGTGGGTTAGTGAAGGGTTTCCTAAGACCTGAAACTGCCCAAGGTATATTTGTTAACTTCAAGCGACTTTTAGAATTTAACCAAGGCCGTCTGCCATTTGCAGCTGCTCAAATTGGTAATTCCTTCAGAAATGAAATCTCACCTCGCTCTGGTCTCCTCAGAGTTAGAGAGTTCACCATGTGTGAAATAGAGCACTTTTGTGACTCTAAAGATCACCCTAAGTTTGAGTCTGTGAAGGACACTCAGATGTTATTTTACTCAGCCAATAACCAGGAGCAAGGCAGACCGGCTGAGATCATGACGATTGGGGATGCTGTCTCTAAAGGCATTGTTAACAATGAGACTTTGGGCTACTTCATGGCTAGAATCCACTTGTACATGCTGGCTGTTGGTATTGACTCCAAGAAACTGAGGTTTAGGCAACATATGGGCAATGAGATGGCTCACTATGCCTGTGACTGTTGGGATGCTGAGTGTCTTTCCAGCTATGGATGGGTAGAGTGTGTGGGCTGTGCTGACAGGTCAGCTTATGACTTGACCCAGCACACCAAGGCTACTGGCATCAGACTTGCAGCTGAGAAGAAACTGCCAGCCCCTAAACAGATTGAAGTAGTGGAAGCTGTTCCTAACAAAGCAGCAATTGGTAAAGAATTCAAGAAAGATGCCAAGGTTATCAATGATGCATTGGCAGCTATGGACTCAGCAGCTCTTGATGATATGCAATCTAAACTAGATGCCAATGGAGAATACATCCTGTCTACTCCCACTGGTGAATTCAAACTTACACCCAAAATCGTCAGTGTGAAGAAGACTCAAAAGACAGTCCATGTTGAAGAAATCATTCCAAGTGTTATTGAACCTTCATTTGGCATTGGCAGAATCTTATATAGTATTTTGGAACACAACTTCAAAATGAGGGAAGGTGATGAACAGAGAACCTATTTCTCGTTACCAGCTGCAGTTGCGCCAATGAAATGCGCCGTTTTGCCTCTAAGTGGCAACGCCGAGTTCCAGCCGTTTGTTAGGGAACTGTCCCAAGAGTTAACAAATGTTGATGTTTCGCACAAAGTTGACGATTCTTCTGGATCGATTGGTCGTCGTTACGCCAGAACCGATGAACTGGGTGTCCCATATGCTATCACGGTCGATTTCGATACCATTAAAGAACCCCACTCGGTCACCTTAAGGGAAAGGGATAGCATGGGTCAAGTTAGACTGCCTTTGTCTGACGTGCCTGTTGTTGTGAGGGACTTATCTAACAGCAGGATCTCCTGGGCGAATGTGGAGCAGAAGTACCCCAAGTTTGAGCAACAGGAGACTGCAAAGGGCGTTGCAGCGTAAATGACGCAACTTTGACTGTTTACACAGCTGGGTCGAAACAAATCCATTGATCTTCATTATGTATTTATTGTTAGCAATAAGCTTGCATTGTTTTAAATTCAAATGTCTAAAGCTAGTTTTGAATAAGTTATTTTTTACAATGGATTAAACTAAAAGCGAACATTTTAAACGAGATTATTTATTTACACCTTATTACATGAATTCACAGATTATTATGTACTTTCAAAATCAGATATGATTTTATCGTTATTGTGCAAGTAGTATTACATAAAGGTACTATCGATTGTTACATAACAAGTGATGAGCATATTACCCAACGTTATGCGATCCCCAGATAAATGCGCACATGTGCAGTTCTAACTTTAATGTTGCATTAGGTTTTTTCTTCGTGAACCTTGAAAATATACTTAATGTCCCTATGTTATTGGACTTTACGAGAAATTGAGAAAACTTTGAGTACCTACTTAAATAGGTATAGTGGCCCGAGTTTTGTACAAATGCCTCGTATCAGTCTACCTACTGTGGTATAGGTAATTGCTGAATAGTTTTGAGTTCCATACAAAAAGAGTAAAATGGGAACCTATTACTAAGACTCCGCTGTTAGTCTGTCACCAGGCTGTATCTCATGAACTGTGATGGACAATTGAAGTTACAAACGAATATTCTCAGAATCTGCACAATATCGATTTTTACTTACAGCTTAAAATGCGGTAATTAAAAACATATGTTAGTACATTATGCACAACGAATGTAAGGAAAATGGAATTTGTCATGCTATAGGTTATTCTACAAGATTGAATTTTCCTCAACACTATTACTCATGGTCAGTCATCTCCACACATTTCTGACGGTCTCTACAGTCATAGTTTATTTCAGGTACGTCATACATCAGCAATTTTGCATAATTATTTTAACTAGTATTTCTTTTAATTAGACAAACAGACAAAAGTAATCACTTACTACATAAAACACAAGCTGTGCCCTGCGTGAATACCTAGGTCCCGTTCCCGATGTCTTTATATTATTCGGGGCAGAGGCGAACCCAACAAATCATTGATTATGAATATCGATGTACCCGTTCGTAAGTTATAATAGTGTAACTAACACGACTTTCTTTTATATACATAATAATATATATACATACATCTAGTTAATATGGCTTGCGGGTACTCGAGATTCAAACTAAAAATCTACTTAACAAGCAATATTAACTACCAACATTATCAGGAATACAGCGGTAATACAATACTTCGGTACATAAATGGTTAAAAGATAACGAATATAATAAGCGTAACTCATATAATAAAACTACAATTTCAGAACATCATAGTTTTCATTCATAAAGACACATAATAACCATTAAAGGAATTAAGCAATATTATCTGTAGCGGCGGTCTCTGGACCGCGACCTGTGTCGCTGGCGGTCGCGGGAACGCGAGCGGTCGCGGTTGCGGTCACGGCGGTCCCGTGACCGACGCTCGCGGTCGCGGTCGCCGCGTTCGCGATCTCTGTCGCGGTCACGCTCTCTGTCGCGGTCGTCACGTCTCGTTTTGTCTTTTGTATATCTGAAATATTTTTTAAATAATAAATAACAGATCTGAAATGTCGTGAAGATAGAATACAATACCCAAAAACCTCTGAGGTTAGCTGAATGGTGCTATAATTCGGCCGCTGAGAGAATGCATTCCTGACACAATAAGTCCGTTGGTCTTAATTAGTACGGGAACATAAAAAAACTGTGTTATACTATTCATTGTAACCTGGCAAAATGTTTTATTTTGAATGATATTATTTGTTCATAGACAAATAAGTAACAGTAATTTATGAGTAGTAAATTCTTCGCCAAATAGAAGTTATTACACCTGTTACCACAACCTGTCCGATACGCATTCTCTCAGCGGGCGGATAATAAATAGGTAAACGTTTACTCACCTATCATTGTCGCCATAGTCGCGCCTGTCTCTGTCGTCATGTTCCCTGCGGTCGGCGTCCTCGCGGTCCGGGTTGTAGTTCCCGGCCGCGCCCGCGCCGCTATTGCCGCCTCCATTATTGCTACACCCACCGCGGAAGTTGGCCGCAGGCTTCGCCGCTGCCGTGTTCCTATTGTGCTCTCCTAGCCTATTATTTAAAGTGTTCTAGTTAATACACATAATACTTCGGAGTTGGTCACCCTATAATTTGAATAATATAACAATAAGGCAATTTATTTAAAGTTAGTAAATTAAGCAATTTTCTGGTAGTTAAACAGCATTATCCCGCACATTTCAACAGCTCTGGCAAGCTAGAAACAAAGTTATTATGAACCATTTACAAACGGTGGACAGATGAACCAAATATACGAATTAAAAACCAATATAACCTTCATTACTTTTAAATTTTCTTAAACAAAAGTAAAGGGTCCAAGCCAAACAATGAAAGTTACCTACTTCTGTTCAATCATCTTCTGAATAGGTACAGGTATCCTGGGGAAGAGTGTGCTGAACCAGTCAAGCTTGATGAGCATCTGTCGCACGAGAGCACCAATGGTCGAGGGGCCTCCGCCCCCGGCGCGCGGGTCTATCTCCTCTTCATCGTCCAAGTATTCAGCATACCAGTCAAACAGGTCTGCAGGGGGCTGTGTGTAGCGTATGTACATAAAACCTGCAGAATTTTAATGACAATTAAGTTTACTGATTATTTAGCTACCTTAGATGTGAACGCATACTGACCGCAGTACATACTGTTGCGGTAGCGATGCTTGTGCTTATCCAGCTCTTTGCAAAACACTCGAAATGACGTTATAGGCTAAAAAAGTGATTTTGTTGTTATAATGATAGACTAAAGCATCCTCACGACGTTTTAAGATTTTGTATACTTTAAAACCTAATTAATTACCAATGCATAGCATAAAGACAATGGGTTTAAGGGTGCATAAAAATCTGGCGAACGCGAACCGAATGAGCAGCTGTTCGCGAGCTGGTCGCACGCACTTACTGTATGGGTTAGCGCACTTCTATAGCGCAACACATGCAACGCTCGCACTGTGAGCGAACATGAAATGCATGCGCGCAGCTAGCGAACTGCTCGCGTCAATCGTTCGCCAGATCTGGACGCAGCTTAACAATTATGTTCTGTCTTAAGACAAAGTAACACAAGATAAGTAGGTTTCTAATACATAAACATAGATTGTGAAAATGAGACCTAAACTGACAATGTTGTCAACCTTCAAATAACATGAACATGAATGATGAATCTTAAACACATTGTGACATACATTGTTGTGTTGTAGTTGAGCATTATCACAACTTAACAAGTGAGTGTTTACTAATATTTACTTCCTGGTCAATGTTTGTTTCCTGCATAGGGAGTTTAGTCCAATACATGAAACATTATGATGCACCAAGGATTAACTCTTCATAGTTGCTATGAATTACCAGTATCATTCAATATTGGGATGATTTTTAGGCATGCTAAAGTTACATTGACATGTTTTAGACCTACATACATCGTTGAAATTAAATCAGAGAATATATTACACATTTAATCATTTCAAAAGTATACAATTTTAACTTAATAAATTTAAAATAACACAAAATTTTAGATTTCCATCTATGGTAAGGACACAAACAACTACTACTTTGCATATAAGATGTTATAAGGCTATAGTTGATGTCATACTCATACCTACCAAGTGCTCTGATGTAGGGTGAGTCAGAGTGCTGCAACAAGCCATTGACTTGCTTGCGTGTCAGACGCAGTGTGTACAACTTGTACAGGAGGCAGAATGCCGTCGACACAATGCCGCCCGCGCCCACACCTCTCACCTGTGGACAGTATTCACTTGAACAACTACTGACATAAACATATGCATGCTAGTCTAAACACATAAGGTACATTAAATATGAATAATTCGTAAAAATAACATAACACTAGAAACAAATGTTCAAATGAGGGTAATTTTGCAGGAAATGCCTTGGAAACAGGTGGTGGGTAAAAGAAAGAGAGTAAAACATTGTACCCCTGAAGGTCCATAGAAAACCTGAATATCAAGATTGGAACATTGCTAGGTACATCTAAATGTTGCCCTGTTCTTATGAAATGCACACTGAAACATGATATAACAACATACAAAGTATGAACACTGTTGAACATACTCACGCCGCCACACATTCCCGTCTGGCCGGCAGTCTTGCGGCTGCCACGCTCCCATGGCTCCAAATGCTTGACCTGGTAGTAGATTTCATCCACCACTTCATGGTAAGTCTTCAACTTGAATAGGTGCACTGCAGATAATAGAATTCATAAATAATGGACCATTTCAAGTGTTTCAAAGTCAATATTGCTTCTGTTTCTGGTAATCATTGTAAAACAAGAGAAGTAGATAACAAAATATAACCCAACTTTTATAAATTATAAGAAATGTATGAACAAAAGAGTTTCCAATAGGGCTTTATTGTATTAATAATGTATGGTCAGCAAAATTTAGGCTAGCCTCCAAAGGCGTCGGCCTGTCAAATTAATGAAACAAAAATAGCGGGAAAACATCAAAACAAGTTGTATAGAATATTAAAGGGCAACTGACAGTAAAATAATTAGGTCAGAAACAGTAACGGAATAATCACTGATAAAAAAAGGAAAGTAAAAATAAAAAGTGGAACAAACGAAGTCCAAGCTCCTGTGCGTTGGTATGTTTGCTTACCTACCTTTGAAGTAGCTAGAGCCCTGTATATTTGCTAATATTAGTGGGTTCAGGTTCATAGTTTGTTCATTACCCCATATTGGTAATATGTTATGCTGCTTTCCCGTCTTCGCGGGCTTTTGCTGATTGAACTCTGAAAACCAGCAAATATTAGAAACCAAATCGCAAAGTTCATCACCCAAATACTAGAACGATACTCACCTTCTACTTCTGACATTATAATACTTAGAACACTATACTTATCATATAAATTAGTATTTAGAATGCTAATAGCACCGTCTTCATTAAAGAACAACACAATAATCTAATATTTATCACTAATAACTAAATTAATTTATGATTTAGTTTTAGAATTTGACAAAACAAAGTAAACCACAATGGCGACCAATGAATGAACGAAACCAAACTGAGATGAGAAGGAATGAAAAATAAATAAAACGGAAATAGTGAATGAAATTAATCACAATGACCTAATTAGATTGTTGCCAGTGCTAAAAATATATTAGTCTGCATTTTGTGGCCGCAATGTAATATGTATCCTAAAAAGCCTTAGAGATCTTAATAAGTACTAATTAAATTAGAATAGATATTATTTTTTAGAATGGCAATAGTATGCTAAAAATTTGAAATCTTTCATTCTAGATTAAATATAAAACCAGTGCATTACGAGCTTCCTTTACTTTTAATTGGTATAATATAGCTTCTGAGTACTTGCATTTTAAATTCTTCCTCTGCACTGTATTAAATATATAAAAAAAAAAGAATAGTTCAAAAGATAGTGAGACTCATATTTTATTTTTGCCTGAATGAATATAATGGCAAATTGGCAATACTGTTGGATTGAAGTTTGGCTGGATTTATTACTTTTATTA
The DNA here is from genome assembly GCA_905475315.1 of Autographa pulchrina. NCBI lineage: Eukaryota > Metazoa > Arthropoda > Insecta > Lepidoptera > Noctuidae > Autographa > Autographa pulchrina. Next base: position 1,545,327 of record FR997764.1, read on the forward strand.
CATAAATTAGAAGTAAATGGGAGGATATTTTATCAGTTATTTTGCCTCATTTGATGCAATGAGGTAGAATGTAGCTATGAGCAATTATACAATATCATTAACATTGTACTTGATGAAGAATGTCAGTCAGGAAATGAGGGTACTGTTAAATGCACAGTGTGTAAGAGTTACAGATTTTTGATAATAATATTGTAAATAAAACAATATTTAGCACTTAATTTCCTTATATTTATGAAAGTAGTAAAATTAACATTATTCTTTAAATTATTATGTCTTTCCACTCAGCAGCTATTGGTAGTATAACTCTAGGTTCATTCCATCGTGGATTTCATCTGTATGCTAGTTAAGGAAAAAGAAACCTGGGGAAATGTAAATATATGATTTAAATCTGTATTGATGTAATCTGAAGTATGTGAATATGAAATGATAAGTATCTGAATATAAGGAATGAGTTGATATTAATATGAAATTATAGCTATTTAACTATGCTAGCCCTAGCTTAGTTACAACTATTTAATTAATCCTGATATTTTTGAAATTAATTAAAAATATTGACAGAAAGATCAGGAAAAGAATAAGTTCTTTTATACTTTGAATCAGACTATGGTGCTGCGAAATTACAGGGATTTTTCGAAAGTTGAACTAGAACCAGATCTTAACCAATGGTTCATTCAACATAATTATATACCAAAGTCAGGTTCCTCTAAAAAGTAATGTGAAGTTTGTTAATAAACCTCCCAAAGAAAGGAACTTCCTAGTTTTTATGATTTACTTCTTTACTCCTGAAAAACGCTGTTATAAAAGGATACAGTCAGATAATTTGATGTGGTCCTTAAACACAGTGTACCACTTTTTCAGCACAATCTTATCATATCTTGTGCCAGTTTGTGCTGCGATTAGCTTTTTGAGATCTCCCACGGTATCGTCGGGATTGCACTTGACTCTCACTTTCTTCCCAAGACGGTCATTACAAGTTACTTCTAGCATTTTCTGAAAATATAAGGTTATTTTTATCGCGATTTTTTATTCAGATTGACGTGGTATATACTAATTAAAGAAACACACATACAATTTATCTTAATTATCACAGGTAATGTAGAAGATTTGATAGAATGTCAATATAAAAACAGAAAATTGTAACTATTCACAACACATCACAATACTGCTTGTTACAGAAGATGCTTTGCTTTGACAAATTGACAACTGAATTGACATTTGACAGACGACAGTTGACACTGATAGTTTTTATTTTGATCTTTGACGCTGACACTGAAAAATACCACAGAAAATTATTTCCATGTTTAGTAGATTCATTCATCCAAAGATCCAACACTACATTTTCAAATTGTAGTTTTTTCACTTGAGTAGGAAACGAATGTGATTATTAAATCTGTTTTTCTATATTTTTGTTAATAGCACTACACCTGTTTCCAAAAATTTTGTTTACACATTAAAGGAAAACAGACCATACACACCAGTAAACCAAACGTTCTTTCTTTTTTGACGTTTTTGGCATGTACAAAGATTTAATAAATAAAAACATCCGGATCGTTTTCTGTTTTTCAAAATCAAAAGCATGTAAAACTTTCATTTAACTAGGTAACTAATTTGTAAAAATAACTTTAAATTATGTGCTTGGTAGTTTGTTAATTACACTTCAACGGAGAATCAGTAATAGCTCTTGAGGCAATTAGTTGGACAGGAAGTATATTCCAACTGTCCACACGTCATTCGACGGCGAAGGACTGACGTGACGGTTTCGACGGCAGTGAAATTTCATTTTTTAGTGAATGTGCTTGTGAAACGGTTTTAAAAATGCAAATTCCAACAGAATATGTGTCCACGGCCGAGGATGTTGCAGATCAGGTAAAAGATTTGTTGTTACTTTGGGTTATCTAGCTATTATTTTAGTTTCAAATAGGTAATTTAGAAACGTACTTTGGATGGGATTGTCACGTCACCGAACTTATTTTCTTGTTGGCGCTTCTTGTACGAATGAAAGCGCATATATATAAATATAAATAGGATGATAATGGACCGGTGTGGCTGCCAAGCTCAGAAAAAATATTGAATCATTACACATATGCGATGTTCAGTGAAAAAACTACAACAGTTTATAAATTACTGCTCTACAGATGTCTCACCCTTTAACCTACTTATCTTTTGATTTTAATCGTTAAATATATGAAACAGAATATCATCTGATTGTTGTTTTAATTCAATACATCATCATTTAATTAATTAGTGATGTAGGAATGTAGTTAACCTATAAATAATGTATCAAAACTATTATTAGAAATAAGTAATGAGAGGCATACATTGCTTATTGTATCTCATTAACTATGAATAGACATGCTATTAGTATTACTTCAGTTAAAATATTTAACTAAATCTTTTTAATATATATGTGCTTGCTGATAACATAACTGGTAGGTTCCATATAGTTTTAAATTATGGGCCATGAATAATGTCCATAACATTAATTCAAAACATAACATACTTTATCTTTTTAAATGCTCTGAAACTGTAATATGTTTAAGATTTAAATTTCCTTCAGGAGTAGGTATTTTATAAACTGTTTTTACAATATGTCTGATAATAGTTGTATAATTTAATCTTTCATTTAATATGTAGTAGACATATACATTTACCTGTACCTTGTTGCCCAATAGTGTTTTGTTTGAGGCATGCCCAATATGCGTGTATTTCTTTAATTTGTATTTTCCTTTCCTGCCGGTCATTTTAATTTGATTCCTTTTATTAGGTATAGCTTAGATAATCCACTTCTGTTTTGTGCTGTCTTGTTATTTCCATTTACAAGGTAGCTAGCTTTTTCTGGATTTGATATAATTCATACATACATTCAAATTACCTATAACATACTATCTGCAAGTGTTGATATAATGAGTTACTGAATTTTATATATATTTTGTAAATGAATATTACATTTTCCTCTTATTTAAAAGATAATTTATCATAGATTACAATAATCTCAGTGAATGAAATAAAACAATAGATTTAGTTTTAAAGGTTACCTGTTAAAACAAGTCAAAATAAATTACCGTACCGTAACCTTACAGAATATTTAACATATTTTCCTACTGTTGAGGAAGTAAGTCGAAAATTATAATTACATTGTGGATTCATAAATTAAGATGCTTAATTTGTGGAACTTGATTATAATACTTCCTGAAACATTATTTTATAGATAACTAGCGGTACTTGGCATGCGTTGCAATGCAATTTTTTCTACCTAGCACCTGCCTACTACGTACCTACTACCACTTAGGGCTATGAAAAATAGATAGTAGCCGATACTCAGACCTACTGAATATGCATATAAAATTTCATAAAAAGCGGTCAAGCCATTTCGGAGGAGTATGGTAACTAACATTGTGACACGAGAATTTTATATATAAAATTATTCTTTAGTACTAATAAAATACCTAAATTGAGGAGCTGAAAGGAAGTTTATTTTAAAAATATCTTTAATATGGAAGTAAGTTGCATAAAAAATACATATTTAACACCAAAACTCAATGCTATGAAACATCTATACAAATATATTATGCAGAAACAAACACACTATTGTAGCCAGTTAATTAAAATACTTTTATTCAGACAGAAATGTAATTCCCACTTTATTAAATTACACCAATGAAATTTTGTTGTTCTTCCTATAACTATTATCTTTGAGGATATGGTAGAACAATCTTTTTCACATAGTTACTTGGGAATAAAGGTAAGTCTGGCAATAGAATCTAATTAGACACTGTTTTTTTGTAAATCCAACGAAATAACAAAAAAGTGCATTTTATTAGCATAAACTTAAATTCAGTTTTATTACATTTTCTTTATAATGACGCGAATCAACTAATACTGTCCATCATCATGTTATTGTATGACAAGTAAGTAGTGTTAGCTATAAAAATATTGAACAATCCACCTTAGTACCATTAGTTTAAAACCTGATTCGCTTACTGCCAATTTCAATAACATATCCACAGATCTCCTCTTCCTGATCAAGGATTGAAATTTGACAAATATTTAAACATTATCATCCCACTGCAGGGGCAAAGGCCTTCTTTTTCCAATTCTCCCAGTCCTGGTCTATTGTTGTCCATAATATGAAAAAACAGTCAAGCTTGTCCCGCCATCTCCTTCTAGGCTGGCCACGAGGTCTTCTGACGTTTTGACATAATTAGTATGTCAAAATTCTACCTCTAGTAAGGAAAGCCATTTATGGATATAAAATTGGCCGTTAGATACCGCGCCAATTCTATCGCCGATTGACTTATGATTATGACTTACCAAGTACTTACTGTAACTGCTGTAAAACATGAGAATTGTTTATAGAATACCATCATAGTTTTATTGCTTACAGAAATGAACCTTGTAGGTTTATGAAATCTTGGTACAAGTGAAAGTGTGTAAGAATCTGATTAACTCATATTTAACTTGTGGAATGTATTTTTTTCTGTGGTATATTTCGTAACTGGTATTTTGTATTAAGATGTTTTTTAACGTAATGACATCACACTGAAAGAATGGTATGTAAAGAAAAAAAAAGGGAATGCAATGGGCTCAGGCGTATTTTAATTTGCAATGTTATAAAAAGGTTTTATAAATAATTTAAAATCGCCGCTCTGTGCCTTAATTTGCAATAAAATTAGAACATTTTAACAGGAAATAAGTTTTATATCATTAGTATTAATAAATTAATTCTTATCTAATAAAACAATTTCAAAATATTCTTAAATACGTGTTTTACGAGATTAATATAAATATGATAATGTAAGGCGTGTTATATCACTTATATCTTATCTTACTTAAATGTTATTCAGTCATTGCCTTATATGTTACCTAAGATATAGATATATTTATTGTGTAGTTAACTAATAATGGAAAGATTTGGAAAAGTCCAAATTCCAAAGGTCAAACTTTTTTTTTTTTTTTTTTTTTTTCTAGCCGTTTCTGTCCCACTGCAGGGCAAAGGCCTCTCTACAGTTCCATTTTAGCGTGGCAGCTTTCCGAGTGACGTCAGTGATTTTCGTAGTGGAACGAATAATTGTATTCCTAACCCGGTCTATGAGTTTGATACCCAGAATACTTCGTTCCATAGCTCTCTGGCAGACCTCGAGCGTGGACCTCTGTTGATTTGTCAAAGACCATGTTTGCGAGCCGTACGTGAGGATCGGAAGAATGCACATGTCGATGAGTTTTCTCTTAAGGGTCAGAGGAAGATGGCCCTTCATAAGTTCTTTCATGGCCCAATAGCTCTTCCAGGCATTTTCGGTGCGTCTAGCAACTTCTTTGTTTATGAAATAAAAAGTACCTAATTAACTGATAGGTAACATTATATAGTTTAGTAATGGTTGACAACTACAAGAATTTAATAAACATTAATAACACATTAGTTTATTAATACTAAGAAACAGTCATTTAGATAACTCGCTCAATAACTTGAATAGATATACTTTCTAATGACTAAATTATTAGAAATTTACGGCTCTGGCTACAGTAAGGATAAAAGGCACATACTCTAGTATTTTTTCGTCTATAATAATTACTGTCCGAATTATAGTTACGAGAGGTGCATAGTTGATCATGTACCCATAGTTAAATTCTACATATAATATACCAAAATTGCGTGTTACGAAAACATTCGTCGTATAGGTATATCGTGTTGTTTATTATAGATTTGGTCTAGAAGTCTAAATTGAACAAAAAAACAAGTTCATTAACCCGGCTATAGCGGGTTAATATCACTATCTATGTATATTTCAATCTAGTCTACAAGGGTTTTATCCCGTGGGATCACATATACCAAGGAGCAAATTGCTATAATTATACCTATTTCCTTACCTATTGAGTTCAATTTCCTGAATCAAACAACAAACGCCCCAGTGCTTTTGCAAAGGATAGTAACAACGAAAGCTTAAAACCAGTTTGAAGTAACTATAGAAAAGAGAAAGTGATATAAAGACTCGCTAAACAGCAGTAGCGTAATCACTTATAATGATGTAACGTATTATTTTATCATCACGCTTATTCCCCTAGGAGCTGGCTGACTTTGAAACATTGCATGGTACAAATTTAATATTTTTGAATAACTTTCTAATGAATGTCCTTCATCGACTAAATACATTCTTTTCAATTGTGACCTTTAATCATATACGGACTAAAGTATTAAATGTTTTTAAATGAAATATATACAAACAGTTATTAGTATTTTCTGCCTAATCATCCAACAGTTTTTTTCCGCAAGGAATGTGTGGAATAATAACGTATATCGAATTAATGTGAAGCTTGATTTTACTCGACTAATAAATTTAACCAACAGTAAAACGATCGATATTTCCAATTTTATTACAATCGCGATAAAAGTATACTTAAACGAAATTAATAGTTTTATTGTATGTTTTTTCACGCTTCGTAATAATCGTAGTCACAAATGAAAATAAACAGTTACTATGTCACGAGAAGCTAGTTTTAGTAGTTTTTTTTTGTAATATACCTTCGTATAAGTATTAGAGCTCTTCAATTATTGGAGGTTTATCGCGTGACAGTGACAAATTCTTGCAATTATTTTAATGAAAACTAGTCATTAGCTAAAAAGTATGTGCGTTAAGCCAAGTTGTACACAGAATATGTGGTTGTGGGTGTGTGATATTCAGCATTTATTTAGTTGATAGATAGAATGATAGCATAGCAACAACTATAATGTATTTATTGGACCTACACGTGTAAATCCACGTGTTAATATCTATTTTCAGTTAATGTCTGACATGATAAATATGTCGACTATTGATTGTATTACCCTTGATGAAACTTTGATGTATTTATTTATTATATAGTGTTTTTAATAAATTTATCGGTATCTGTATGTTTGATGCAGCTTTTTATTGAATAGGTACTACAACGATTATTTATGCTTGGGTTGCCTCCTATTTATAAGTGACGCAATAGAAACAGGTACATAGTCGTGTCGTTAAATAAATGCTAAGCTATAGAAGAAAAAGCAAAATTAAGACCTAACCTATTTACAAAATATTTAATAACGGTTATCTGTACTTAAAAAGAGGCTGCAATCCATTAGTTTCGATGTTACTTCTCAGGGTTGCCATTTAGGAAATCCAGCGAGCTTAAAAAAATATTTTTAAGAGATATGAAAAGGTGATGTTTCTATCTGAATTACAAAATAAATGATTTTATTTTCTGTTTGTGCAGGTGATACGCAAAGGCAAGAATGTGCTGCCGACGGTGGCGCGGCTGTGCCTCATCTCCACGTTCCTTGAGGACGGGCTCCGCATGTGGTTCCAATGGTCCGAGCAGCGCGACTACATGGACATGTCCTGGGGATGCGGCAAGTTCCTCGCCACCATGTTTGTTGTGAGTATACCTACACAATAATATAGTTAAAAACACATAGATGTATTATGCGTGTGATGATCTAGTCAGTTGTGCAGAGCGCGCGTTAACAGATATCGCAGATAAACTGAAAAGTTGGGAAAAAGGTTAGGTCTTTACCCAGCAGCGAGATCTATAGGCTAAAAAAAGAGCAAAGATAGTCTATAACGTAGAGCCGGGTCGGGCCGAGACGGAACCTGCAGCTCAACAAATATATTAATTATCTCAACAAAATGTGGCGTAAGTCCTACAACTCTTTGGCTCTCTATTCGCCAGTTCTCATAAAGATCGGTTTATTGGTTTAGTTGTCATTCGGTTACAAACAGACAGACAAGAAATTACAATTTAGCATGATGATAATTGTGTTTTGTTTTTGGCTGTATAGATTTGAGCAAGGTGGTGGTAAAATCCTTACTGAAGCTCCAAAAATGGTCTATTTTTATTTACGTACATCAAAATTAAGCCCATTATTTCCTTGCGATTAATTTCACTTCAGCTGTACTTTAGATTTGTGTAATCTCATTACACTCTGTTATCGAATTTACCGCAACATTTAATCTGGACGCTCGTAATCTGGTAAAACCAGTTTCGTGTCGATCTATCAATATTACATTTTAATATCATCTTTACTTATCAGTGGTTTTTTTTTCAATTATTTCTGTTGCACGACGTTTGATTTCTTGATGTACAATCATTGTTACAAATTCTAGAGATAACTCGCATTGCACTTAGAATCGTACTGTTTCTTAATTGTTGTGGTATATAAAACTAGCTGATCCCCGCGACTTCGCCCGCGTCAATTTCTGTTATTAAAAGTATTTCTGCGTAAATGATAATTTTAGTTAATATTATGTTGATAAAACTCTGTAGCAAATAATTGGCAATAATGCATTAATTTCGACCAAATGATTACCTTAAAAAAGGTTATAGTGAGTCAATCTTAAAAGATAGACATATACTGTTGCAGACATTTTTTTAGATCATTTAAAGAGGAACAATTCTTTCAGACATATATTTTGGGTAACTCGAACCGTTTACGCAGCGCACGCAACGGAAGCTTTCAAGTATGAATATTTTTCCCCGTTTTTGTGACATTTTTCACTGCTGCTTCGCTCCTATTGGTCGCAGCGTAATGTTATATATCCTAAAGCCTTCCTCGATAAATAGACTATCTAACACAAAAAGATTTTTTCAATTCTAACCAGTAGTTCCCGAGATTAGCGCGTTCAACCAAACAAACAAACAAACAAACTCTTCAGCTTTATAATATTAGTATAGTATAGATAAGATAAATAATGGGATTTCACTTTTTTTATTTGTGATGGATATAAAATAGGCGCCAAAATTTCTCGAGATTTTAAAAGTGCGTGTACTTTAAGTATTTTTCTACTATGTTCTATAGAATGTTTTAATTTATCAAAAATTTACATTTTTAAAGCTTTTCTCCATTTATTAGACATACTGTATATAGGTACTAGTATACAGTGCATCCTTTAACTAATTGTAACAACATCTAATGGCCACTGTTTGTAATTGCAGCATGTAGTAAGTCAAAACAATAATAATAGTTGGCACTGCACCTGTTCCTCGCTGTATGCACCGCCACACGTGTTTACTTGCACTAAAATGTAATTAATTGACTGAGATATACGCACTATTGTCTAACAGACGAAAATACACAGCTGATCTGTAATTTCATTGTTTTACGGCACTTCAATGTCGTTCATTGTATTCTATAGCTAGTTTGAATAATTTATTTAAAATTTTTGACTATAATAAAGAAGAATATTCATAAATAAATTCACTTCCTCACTGCCTCAAGTAAAAAATTGCCAGGAAATTTATTACAGCATAATATGAGTTATTTTATACTAGCGATTCTTAATGGTTCCGCCCGCGTGTATGTCAGTTATCGAGTAAGAAAGTATCCTATATCCTTTCTTGAAAGCCAAGCTTACCTCATACTAAGTTTCATCAAAATCTGTTTAGCGATTTAGCCGTGAAAGCGTAACAGACGGAAGTATCTTTCACATTTATAATATTAGTATGGATGGTGTTAAAGTATGGATTTACAAATCAATTTACATGCTCTAATTTCTTAGAGGTTCTTACGATAGTATTATAAAGTGGAATATTATGGATTTCATAAGCATAAACTATTAAAGTTTTTTTACTTCTCGCACTTTATGTCTTGTTCTTAGCGAACAAGTAATAAAATAAAGTTGCCTTCCTAAACTAGTTTTATGATAGTACTACTTAAAACATCAATTTTGTTAATTGATCTTTAACACGATGTAAAGCTTTTCCTGCAGGATCAATTACTTATTTATTTCTTTGTATATCTATTACACGCATGTTATCTTTGCTTTTACAATAAAAAGTGCAATTTACTAATAATAGAATTACTTTAGATCATGTGTGTAATTTCTATGTGGGATCATTGTCAGCTAATATATGTTCATCATAGAATAAGACAATTTATTCTTTTGTACTTTGTTAAATGATAAGTCGATGTGTTCTACAGTGCCCTAGAAACATTTGCTTTGTAGATGTACTTATATGGAAAGCCGCAGCACCGTAACATACGCTCAAAAGCGTTCTCTCTGTGTGAGATCCGCGCACATTAATAATTTCACGCCATTTTGGCACCACTTTCGCTTTTTAGTGTCTGAACTATTCAATACAGTTTTACTTTTTAGAGCCTACGTGTCTTGAAGGACACGAAATCACGGTACATTGTATAGTCGACAACACTTATTGTATACATTTATACAATGACTAGCGTTAATTCAACTTCCGTTATGTAGTCCCTGACTGTCGAATTGTTACTAGTGTTGTGCGGTTTACTGTACTTTGTCGCGACCTTCTGTCGGGTTTATGTCTCGCATTAGCGCGATATTGACCTGAATTAAGCAGAGTACAATGCCCTACGGGGGTCCCTTGTCTAGCAATAATTATACGAGAGTCGTGACTCAGATTACCTACATGTTAGATTGAATATTAATCATTGTTTGCTTATTCAGATACCGACGAGAAATTAAAATATGACACCGAGATCCTTATGACAAAAGTTTATTTGTGCAATGAGCGCTCAAAAATCATAATAATGATATTAGGTCAGCAAGACATTTGGTGAAAAAAATACCTAAAAGTAACAAGTCTATGACATACATACAAATATGAAATATTTTATAGAATTATAAAATAATACATATTTAAGTTTATCTTAATAATAATGCCTCTTTTTATGTGATTGCTTACAGATAATTAACTTATTGGGCCAGCTGGGCGGCTGTGTGATGGTCCTCGGCAGGTTGAAGGTGGACATCGCCTGTGGAATGCTCTTCTTCATTGTAGTTCTACAGGTAAATATCTTGTTAATATTATTACTAGCGACCCCAGCTTTACACGGGTAGATAATTACTAATGAATTTTACACATAACCTTGAATCTCTCTATTCATCGGAGATAACCATGTGGCAATCTGTATGGTACTTTAGAGTTATACGCGTTCAGAAACCCTGAATGAAAAAAAAATATAATGTAGGAAAAAGAAAACGAGATATGAAATGCTCTCGTAGGAATGTCAGAAGATGTCAAGGTCTATGGATGTAATAGTGATCATTGAAATAAGGTTGGAATCAACAAATGCTTTGACTATCAATTTATTAGAGCAGTTATAACAACAATGTATGACTGCTCTTAGGTTTTGTCATATTTTTACTTGAATAGGCTTTTTCTATACACATGAAACGAATTTCATTGAAATATTGTAATACATTACATGATTACTTGTTATTTCTATAATTGATTTAGCACTTGAATTGGAAAATTTATTTATTTTTTTGCAATAAGTTAGTTAAATGATAAGTTGAGCATGATACTTCGCTGACTTCGCTGGGTTATGTATTAATATGTTTTTTATATCTCTTCACTATGGTACCGCGGTACGGTACGGCAATAATGTTTTTTTTTTGTATTAAAAAAAAATCGCTTTTTAACGATAAGCAAATCGTTGTGCCCTGTCACGGCAGCGTGGAAGGTCGTAAGTTCGTAACCATAGAGCTAAAATGACCGGCAGTATTTTTCGTACACGCAATTACATGACAGATAAATAAACAGCTGTACGCTGTCGCTTCCTATTCCTAAATTACAATGTAACATGGTTACTTATGATGCTAGGCCTAAACGAATTTAAATTGTGAGCAATGGTTACCTACTTTGTTTTTTTTTTTTGTATAATAACAAGTGGAATTATCGCAATCAGTTTGTAAACCTATACTTAACCGTTTTTGCTTCGCATTTCGGTCAGGTTGTACCTATTTACAGTAAACAATGAGACTGTATCATATAGAATAATAGATAGCACTAGCTGTACCCGGCATGCGTTGCAATGCAATTTTTTCTACCTAGCACCTGCCTACTACCTACCTACCTACTACCTACCTTTTCCTGAATTTTCTTTGCTATAAACCTCACGGAGCCCGAGACCTTTCCAACGAATGCAAAACCGTGGAAATCGGTTCGTGCGTTCTGGAGTTATAGCGTCAGGAAGGAAAACCCGACTAATTTTTTTATAGTAGATATTTGTTACTATGTTGCGACTATGAAAATATTAATGAATTATTGATATGAAAACGTTCGTGTTTGGACATGAACTTCCACCTGTTATACTTATCAATCCCAAAAAAAGACATCGTCATCTTTTGTTTTGAATTTTTTATATAACTTAGTCACGATGAATCGAATAATAAGACAGAAACTTTCAAATAGGTATTTAATACTAATCGTCTGCGATACAGCTCTTTTAATTCTGTACAGCTGGACGTACAGCCGGATGTACTTTGGAATCATCAATATAGGAAACTGTCTATTAACATTATAGTTGCTCATAAAATTAAAGAAAACCTATTTATTCAGACTAGATTTTCCCTGCGTCTCCGCTTTCGTGGCTCTCAGTTATCTCGGCAAAAAGTAGTCTCTATCCTTTCTTGGGATTGAAGCTTATTCCATACCAAGTTTCATGAAAATTGGTTAAGCGGTTTAGCCGTGAAAGCGTAAATGAAGGAGGTACTTTCGTTTATATTAATATGGATATCATCTATTATAAAGTATTGATAATTAACATGGCTAGAGACCTGACGGTTCTCGCCAAAAGTTCGGTGAAGCAGTCAAAGCCAGCGTCCATGCTAATGGCATATTCCTTTATTCCAGACGTTCGCGTACAGCATATTATGGGACATGCAGTTCTTGCTCCGCAACTTAGCCCTGATCGGCGCCTTACTGCTGGTGTTGGCGGAGGCCCGTGCGGAAGGGCGCAGCCTCTTCGCCGGCGTGCCGTCGCTCGGCGAGAACAAGCCCAAGACCTACCTGCAGCTCGCCGGCAGAATACTCTTGGCCTTCATGTTCATTACGCTGCTGAGATTCGAAATCTCCTTCTTGCAGGTTAGTACTCGAAAGATAACTCTTTTTATATCAAAATTAGTTCGTGAGATAATGAATTATAATTATTAAGACTTTAGGTTTTAATTATCTTTAGGATTTAAAATAATTGCTTTGTCATAAAAAACAATTCTTAGTCATTGTTGACCGCAGTTAGATAAGTCATTATCGTTTTTATATTTTTGAAACCTCTGATAGAGTTGTTCTGTATTAGTTACTCTTATTTGCCAATTTGTTTTACAACAGAGAAGAAATAAAATATTCAGCAGGCAGATTCTATTCGCAATCCGATGGTCCTTGAACTTTTAAACAAATGTCAATCTAATTATAATTATATTAAAAAATACAGAGTGACGTAATCGATGTGTCGAACTCATTGAGCACGTTATTTGGTTCGCTAGTCGCTATACATATTCATGCTATGCTAATACATGCCATTGTGACGTCATTATGACCTACATAAAATATTGCAAATATTAAAAGAGTGTGTGGGCATACAAATGTATTTATAGGGTGGTGTTTTATATCCAGAATTCCAGGTTACGTTTATGATTTTTAGTACTAACATTGCTCGAGAGGCAGGCAAAGCATGAATCAAAACATGACCAACGTTAATTGCTATTTGGGTGACCTCGTGTTAACAAACTGCGCCGTCTTCTGTAATTTACATTTTAACCGACTTCAAAAGAAGGAATTTCTATTCTGTATGTTTTTTTTTTATGTTTGTTACCCCATAGCGTCGATAATTATGGAACGATTAAAAAAAAATTGTTATCGATAGGGTTATCGATACTTTAGAGGTGGTCCCATATAAGTTTAATTGAAGTGGTTTTTTTTTAACATCTTTTTGTAATCATTTACAAAAGAAAAATATATTATTAGACGGACTAGTGTAATTTGAGTGTTCCTTCCAGATCGTGCAAGACCTGCTGGGCAGCATCCTGATGATCCTGGTGACGGTGGGCTACCGCACGAAGCTGTCGGCGCTGATGCTGGTGCTGGTGCTGTCCGTGCTCAACCTCTACCACAACGCGTGGTGGGCCGTGCCCTCGTACAAGCCGCTCCGGGACTTCCTCAAATATGACTTCTTCCAGGTCTGTAGCATGCTGCTATTGTCACTTGGAATCATTCTTGGAGACTGAATGTTGTTTGACGACCTCCGTGGTCGAGTGGCGTACGCACCGGTTTCAAGGTGTCGCTAGCTCTGAGGTCCCGGGTTCGATCCCCGGACGGGTCAATGTAGAAAATCACTTTTCTACATAGTCTCGGGTTTGGGTGTTTGTGGTACCTTCGTTGTTTCTGAATTCCATAACACAAGTGCTTTAGCTACTTACTTTGTGTTCAGAGCTAAGTATGTGATGTTTTCCGCATTTATTATTATATTTACTGTTATATTCTATGTATAGATTATTATTATTCTAGTTTAGTGTTATGAAGTATATAATATACTAATGTGTCGTATGTTATTTCCAGACATTATCTGTGATCGGCGGTCTCCTAATGATCGTGTTCCTGGGCCCGGGCGGCGTCAGTATGGACGAGCACAAGAAGAAGTGGTAGAAGCGGCCGGCGGTGTGTACAATGTATGCACAGTGAAAGACTTTTGATATTTTAATCATAAGATGTTATGGTGCGAAAGGAAAGAAAAAATTTCATACAACATTTGGTGGTTTTATGTGACAATCTGACTAGTCGGCGATAGAATGTGAACACTGAGCTTACTTCCATATCCTGTAGAATGGCCTGATTGTGTTATGGGCAGTTTGCTAGTCCTTAATGTATACAGGGGTATGCGGGGGGAAGGGAGAGGGCCGATACCGCGTGAATGATTCCGATAAGAATGCAACTCCTATAAAAATTACTTTTAACAATGCATGTCTTAAATAACAATAATTTTAGTATATGTTGTGTATATATTAGGAATTTGTTAATTATTTACATTTGAATAGCAAATTGCCCATAATATAACTATGACATTTGTAATTGTAACACAAAATTTTATAGAAAATGAGTGCACGTATTTTGATAATCATTAAAGTCAGGCAAACCCTTCCTGCGTTTTATAATTAGCCGAAATTAAATACGGTATGATTTCAACGTTGTCAATTTATATAATAATGTAAGACTAGTATTTACGTAGCACTGTTTAACTGATAGTGTTGTGAATTCTGTGTATCGCGTGACTGCGACACCGCGGTGGTGCTATAGAGACTGCTCAAAGTAACTCATACACTGCGGCAAGGGACTGTGCAATCATATTGAGGTTGCGACACGCCGCGAGCGACCACTGCCCGATTTTTGCAATATGTTTTATAATGAATTAGTCATTTTCGGCGTGACGTAAGCTTAGTATGTTACCGACGTTGGTCAGCGCGTGCAAAATACTTGCACTGGAGTTTACGAACGGCGGTTGCTTGTAGCGTTACGAAAACACGAGTTTATTGCGCGTGTCCCGAGCGCGGGTGTGGCCTCCGCGCGTGTCCCGAGCGCGGGTGTACCCTCCGCGCGTGTGGCGGTCGCGCGCGCCAAAACAAGCTCCCTTCCCGCCCGCACTGAAGTGATATTCTCTCGGAGCGGAACCTTCGCGTAAGTGTATTTACTCAGACTGAACGTAGTCCCGCTTTCATTTTCTATAGCGCTACATTTTTCATTCCGTATATTTTCTAAATGTTGTGATTCAATGTAAATATTTATATAAAAATTATTATATATTTTGTACTTACTGACTGAGAACAGACAACAGATCTTTGAATGTAAACACAATGCTCTTTTTGTTATTTTTAATATTCCAGTAGCCATAAGTAAAACTTTGGTAACCATTCGGAGATCTGGGCTTCTTTATCCCTATAAAATGTTAAAATGTAGTCATAAACATTAATAATGATTTGCTTTATCAAAAGTATTTAAAAGACACATATTTTTGTATTATTATTTTTATTTATTTTCTTAAGTTTGTTTGGCCATAGATAATAAAGATTCCTGAAAAGATTGTTCCGAATAAATTTTTATATAATAAAAATGTTTTATTTTGTAAACTGTTTATATTGTTTATTACTTTTTGATTTCCCTTCATAATATCAGAAGAACTTCTTATTACGATTTCATAAAGATTAGGTAGTTAAGATAAAATTAAAAAGGGGTAAAAAAACAAACAACTTCTAAGCTATAGTTTTGTAAAACATTTATTTGTGTATATATTAATATTTAAAAAACTTCAACAACTACTGGAACACTTAACATTGTGCGTCTACTCCTCCGCCTTCGCTCTACCGTTTTCCTTATTCTCTATATACTTGAAGACTTTGTTGGCTAGCTGTCTGTACTTCTCCGCGTGTACGCTGTCGGGCAGCGCGTATATGGCGGGCTTCCCGCTGTTGATGCACTCCGACATGTTCTGATCGACTTCGAAGCTCTGTATGATCTCGAGCCCCATCTGGTCGGCGGTCATTTGCGTGTCGTTGCCGAACACATAGTTCTTAGTGCCGCAGCTTGAACAAATGGCGTGGGACATGTTCTCCACCATGCCCACGATAGGAACTTTTAGCTTCTCGAACATGTTGACGCCTCGTTTCGTGACCTGCAACGCTGCTGACTGTGGTGTTGTGACTACTATTGCTCCTGTAACGAAAAAATTTATAACACTTAAATGTCTCTATAACAAAATCTTGTTACTCTAAACTACAGAGTAAGGATTATGGGTTTTTTAGAGATTTTATTCCTATTTAACATAAATTCTCAGTTATTGTTCTTAAAAATAGTAATACAGTCTAATTTAAAGACAAAATATATCAAAAATATAAGGCATAACAATCCATTCTACATAGACCTACACACAAGCATTGTAACACTAGGAAGACTAGTCCTATAGACCAATTAAAGTGGATGGATTCAGGCCTAAGTGGTCCTTGAACAAATGGAGTTGGTCAAGTGGAATTCGTGGCCTAACTATACCAAACCTTAGTATCTCAATCCATTTACTCTAGCTGTATACATGACATACCATCGATAGGCAAGTTCTGTGCTAGCGAGAGATGCGTGTCGCCGGTGCCGGGCGGCGTGTCCACCACGAGGCAGTCGAGCGGGCCCCACGCCACGTGCCGCGTCAGCCGCTCCAGCGCCTGCATCACCATCAGCCCGCGCCACACCACCGCGTTCTCGCCCGATACCAGCAGGCCCATTGACATGCTGCAAGTTATGTTCAGGAATTATTTTAAAGGGTGTCTAAATAATCTGCTGGAGTCGAGAATGCACGATTGATCCCGCGACTCTTGACAAGGCAGAGACGGAACCAGGTTGTCTTTAGTCATAGGTTGAAGGCATTAGAATTTCAATCCAAGAAAAATGTTCCTTAACAAAGAAGCTACTCATATATACTGGTGAAGCAGGCTCCTGTTATCAGCAGATGGAAGTTATTGAAGTTAAATGTTATAAAACAGTCAAGATGATATTTCATAAGATTTAGGCGATATTGCATCATTACACAATACTTGTCTGCCAAAATTCATAATTTCTTTTTTAATCATAATAACAATAATTATGTACCTACTTATGTTGATACCACATTCTCATATCCTTAAGCAATATGAAGAAATTACCATTTAACTCCATAATTAAGGAGTGGTTCGATAAGGTTCTCGTCATTCAACATTGGTTCGCCACTGATGTTCATCATGAGAGGCACGGATGGACCGAATACGTCCGCATCCAGCAGACCAATCTCTTTGTCAGGCTCTATCACCTTCATAGCACATGCAAGATTCACTGAAACAATATTAGGTTTATTATTTATGTACATGATTACACCATTATATACCAGTTTCACATGTTTCAGACAGAGGGACAATGTAGGCACGTTAACTACATACTGGAGATATGAAACTTGTTAATTAGAGCCATGGAGGATTGATATGGCAATGCTATGTAAAAATTTAAAGGTAAAAATTCAGTGATGATAATTTTAAGTGATCTATTGAATGACTAATTTGGTAAATTATAGTTTTGTATAAAATACATACCAGCAGTAGTTGTCTTTCCAACTCCTCCTTTCCCAGATGCCACAAGAATTATCTTTTTGACCCCAGGTAGAGGCTTTTTCTCCGGCAACCCTTTAGCCATCACTTTAGCTCTATGCTCATTTATTTCCTCCTTGGTGTGCTTACGGCGGATTGTATAGCCGCATGGTGCTACCTGAAATTAAAAACACAAGTTAAAATTATTATTTTTTTATTATAATGTTTAGGTTATGGACTAGATCATAATTTATGTAAACAGACTATTTGAACTTAAATTATTAGGCTTATACGATGCTTGGTTAATTTATTAAAACATTCCAATACAATATTCATCTTAAGTGTTTATTGAAGTGCACTCAGACCCAACTAAATGAGAAAATTATATATAAATAAATAAAATAAACTTAAGATATTGATCATACGCACAGTGTTCACATTGCTGTTCAATAAAACATTGTATACTCGCTGAAACGCTTTTTGGTGATTCATAACTTGTAAAAGTTTCAGTCGACAGTAGATTTATGGTGAAATCAGCCTCAATTTATTGTAATTTTGCTACTTTTTTCAAAATTCGCGATTGCAACGCAAAATACTCGTTCAGAAATCAATTGAACATTGACAATTAGATATGACAGACGAAGAATAGACAAGTGCCAATCATTCATCGCCATAGACAAAAGATGTTATGTGCGACTAAATCCGCGTTTTTTACGCTACTCCTGCTTCATGGTCTGGAGATCACTTTGTATCAAAATAATTTTATGTTTTATGTACTAGTAAATAAATCTAAAAATTGAAATAAATAACTAATATTTCCAAGTACAGTAAATATTTTATTTAAAAGAAAAGAAAAGCTGAATCAATGAAGTCTTTGCGTAAACAGGTGTTCGAAAATTAAAAATAAACACAACTGTCAAACTCTTCGCGAAATGTCGGGACGTTTTTGCGACATATTTTCGAAAAATTTCGGAATTCATAGCGTTTGCGAGTGATTTGCGTACTGTAATAAAATGTCAATCTGTTTACGTACGATTTCTCACAAAATATTGCCTATAAATGGCATCGTTTGCACCAAAAGTCATTCAAGCCGCTTGTCAAGAAAAATCCCCTTACGAACACAATTTCTGGAAGAAGTAAGTATTCTGTAATATTTACAATATCTTAAAGATATAAAAATCTTCTTAGGTAAAGGACTGTTGTAAACAATTACGTAATGTTCAAAAAAATTATATTATTTTTATCACCAACACTGAACACAGTATTTTCCTCCTTGACATTGAACCAATTAGAGAATGCGGAATGTACCTATTACGGATTCACGTGGTTCTGACATACACTTTATTTATGACAATTTCGAAGAGAAGAGGTAATGATCTTCCTCGCAGTCCTACAACTCCCTTAAATTCTTTTCATCAATATCTGAGTAAGTTGTAACCAAGAAGTTTGTAATGGTAATTGTTACGCCTATTTGCTGTGTATGTGAATTAATTGCATAGTTTTATTTGTTTACAAACTAAAACTGCATTATTGGCACCTTACCAGCCTATCCCATACCCTTGACTCATACATAAAAACACAAAATATAATTAATTTGAGGTTAGGACTTAGCGGAAATACTTGATTTTATCACTATCAGTGCTTCAAAAGGTTGGCATCATATTGAATAATTATTGAATTATAATAGATTAACCTGTTATCTGATTAGCGTTGAATAGGCAAGGATGTTTAACTAAACAAGTGGAAAAAGGAAAATGTCTTCAGTGTTTTATAAACACATTCATTCAAACAAAACAGAATACATGAATTGTTAAATGTTTACGTGAATGTACATTACTCTTCTTTACAATAAAGGTGTCTTGAATGAAAAAAGGTAAACTGAAAAGGTTAATGCAAATTAATTTACTGACAAAACCATTTTTTTTTTCGGTTAGCTATCTTAAATATAATAAGTTACTTAGATGAGTACTTTTTATTTTCCAGTTCCTAATCCATCGTCGCATATCCAGTTGTCAAGTAGCACCAAAATGTCCTCCGGAGAGCAATATCGACGACACAGACATCCATGAAGATGCGGTCCCCAGCCGCCTCTCACACGAGGCTAAGATCCACTACATCGGGTCACACTGCCGAACGGAAAATGACCATAGATACGACTATGGTAACGATCTAAAGTTGAAGACCTTGGCTCTGACGTCTGATGATTACATCGAGAGGAGGATGCCTCCGTACACATTTGACGTTCCATACACTAATATTAGTGATATAGATTTAACAAAGTATAGTAATGTAAGTATGACCTGACTTTATTTACTTATTTTTTGGTACTTCCTGCCAGCTTGGCATGCATTTGTATCTATTATGGACATCCCACCACTGCCCACCAGCTTTAACTTAAAAGTATGTTAGTAAATTGAAAACTGAGTAGTTCCAAGACTACTGTACTCTCCCATTCAATCCAAGCATATGACCTTTCCAATTTGCAATATTTCTGTGAACTTTATCAGAAAACAACAAAGACACTATTCACAACATTCCTAGGCTAAGTTAGAGGATAAGTAATTTTGGTTTTATAAATTATCTTACAAAACGAAGGCCAATTATCATAATCATTGATTTGTTGGAAATGTCTTCACAAATTGAAGGATAACTATATAACATATATATAGCCCCTAGGCACAGCTGGTTATTACATGCACATTTTTTTCTTGTAGGACTTAGAACCCACCTGCCTGTCAGAGTTCGAGAGGGACGCGGTCGCGTTCTGCCGCGGCACCATAGCGCCGGCCAGCGCGCCCGCCAGCGAGCCCAGCGAGGGCAAGCCCAGCGAGGAACAGCTCATGAAGGTCTTCTATACGCTGTCTGATACAGTGAGTACATGCATTACTTAAGAAGGCTCTGCTATTAACTGCTTACTTAACTAGAGTGGTTGTCAGTTACTGGATACCCTTAGAATAGAACAGATGGTGCAGAAAGAATGATACCAGTACCCAGCAGTAGGTGGATATATGTAGGTGATGAATGATCACACAACTTATGGTTCTACAATCTGAATTTTTTGCCAGACAGTAACTGTCCAGTATGTCATAACTTTTCTTTTAAATACTTTTAGAATGTCTTCTTTGCCACCAAGAGATGGACGATCGTTTAACTGCAGCCCTTCGGTAAAATCATGAAAAACAAGAAAAAGTCTAAATCATATAATAAACAGAAGCTTGCTCTTACTTCAGATGCCGAACCTTTTTGTGAAGCCGCTCGACTACTCCATTTACCACCCCAACATGGTATTTGTTAACAACATAAGGGGCACTACGTCAGTGTAAGTAGTTTCTGATTATTTTTTTGCTGCCTTCCACATACTGAGGGGCTGCTACTTAGTTAAAACTCTTGTTTGATATTACCTATATCTGTAATCTGTAAGTTTATATCTACTCTGTACTGTGACCCACAAGCATACAATTGTTGACAGTACAAATGTTTGCACACATGCAATAGGCTGTCTCACTCAATACCGCCGCTTGGATAAGCCCACATAATCTTTAGCAAATACCACAAGTCAAATTTCGATACGAGGGACAAATATTGAAGAATAATGTTATAGCATATATACGGCCTTTCTTCACGTATTTCTGGTTTATCTACAGTTGTAATTTCGTTTGCAGTGGTCTGTTCCACTTCGTGAAGCAGGTGGCGCTGCTGCGTACGGTGGGGCATCTCAAGTTCGCGTACGTCAAGCTCGAAGTCATGAAGATCACCGCTCATCCTGAGGATTCCTCTATAAAGTAAGCTCTCATGCCTTCTAGTCAATTCATTCAGAAATTATAAAAAGGGTTTTAATATTTTTGTGGTAAAGGTGCAATTGCCTTGGAAGGTTTTTTAAGCCATTGGTCTCGACTGTTAAACGTAGATTGATAGTCATTGTACAATTCAGACAGTCATTTGGTTACTCAGTGAAATAAGTAGTGAAGTTTAAATATTCAGTCTCTCCGTGTAAAATACGTTATTCAACGGAATCCAGTAGGCCTAAAAGTCAACCCCAACATAGATTACAAAAAAACTGGGCAGAAAAAAATAATAATTTGTATTTATTTTTTTATTTATATTGTTTGTAGAGTGATACCAGTTCCATATCTTTGATTTCAGAATGAGATGGCGCATCAAGGGTATATCGGGCCTGAAAATATTCTTCATGTTTTGGAAGTACAAACTTTGGAATATGAAGCAGGTGTTCCAGGATCAGGAACTGTGAGTAGTGTTGCCATCATTTAAACTAATTAATAAAACGGCAATATTTAAAAAAAATGTGTGTCATGAAAAATTATTATGTTTGTAATTATGTTTATTATAATGTGGTTGTTTTTTTGCAGCTGGTATGACGGTTTTTCCACATTTTACGTGGGACCCGACGGTCTCATTCAGAAACATATTGTGGATAAGGTATGTAACCCAACTACATCATCAGCTATACTTCTATACTAAGGTTCGAAACAAATAATATTTCTATCCATCCTTCTTATTTATATATTTTGAAGACTTTTAAATTGCGCACATGTTATTTATTGCTTAGTTTTGTATAATACACATTAAGAACACACCTCGTAAACACATAAATGCTGCCTAGATTCAAAGAGATGCTCTGGATGCATTGCTTTAACCAAATTTTAAACAAAATGGCGGGTCACTCAATAACCTCATCGGATATATTAGGCACAGGTATTACACCACACAGCCTATTGGCACAATAATAAATGTATAATTATTTTTTTCAGGTAATGCCAGATCAGGATACGATAATAGATGATGAAGAGAAGGCCCCGATAGCAGCCAAGATCGCGCTGTTGATAGGCCTCCTACCCCGGAACTACCTGTCGGACGTGTCGCCCTACTTCAGCTCGTCGGCCGGCACGCCCGACACCACGCCGCTGCCATTCAAAGTGCTAGAATAACAGCCACAATCACCTACTTAGGACAATTAATCAATGGGTGGGAATTTTGTTCACAAATATCTAACAAAGTGAATTAATCAGTTATCACTATTAAATGCTGTTATAAATTCAACATTTGGAATGTCACACAATAGTGATACTGAGTCTTTCACTGTTCGACGTAATTTTTTTCTAAGATGGCGTCAGTTTATGGATGGCAACACTTTCGAGCTAAATAATGACCAATCAGGAAGAGTAAATAAAATTATTGGGAATGTTTCAAATATTTTAACTAGTAACACTGAATCGGTACATGCGCGTGTTGCCGCTTGTTTGCCGTCCTATCCAAAGTTTAAAAGTTCGCTATTACTTAGATAGTGCACGTAAATCAATACAGGATTTAGATATATTTACGTATGTCAGTCTTATTCATATTATGCTAAATAGTGTATTTGGTCGTATTGTGAATTTAAATGGTATCATAATTTAATGAATTGAATCTTGTCTTAAAATACACATAACATTTCTTTATATCATGTTTTATTTTTTGTAGAACAATTTTGATATCGAATGAACAAAATTTTTAGCCAATTCAAAGTTATTCCGGCTGTATCGGACATTTTGATAGCTTGTGATTTATTTATATTTTGTTAACAATGTATTTTGTTTGCCGCGCCTACACGGGGTCGCGAGCTAGATCGGCGTACACCTCTCGACTTCGATCACGAAGCAACACACTAGTGATATTTTGATAACTGTGAATGCCTTGTATTAGTCTGTATAGATAATGTTATGTATTGCTTTAATACAATAAAATTATGACATTAGAGTGGTACTTTTGTTCCTACCTCTTTTCCTAAACTCAATCATTCATGATTAGGTTTTCATGATATGGGAGTTGGTTATCGCAGCAAAAAGGCAATTTCCTTTATTAGCATCCAAGCTCATCTCGTAACAAGTTAGATCAAAATCGGTGCAGCCGTGAAAGCGTAGGTATGTATCAGACTGAGTGACTTCTGTATTTATGACATTAGTATGCATGATGAAACTTATCAGTTGGAACATGTTAGATGATTTATGTAAACAAGGATCCCAGAAGGAGATGCTGAACTCCACCTTATACCCTACTTATTACTTTTCTCTATGACTCCACCCTCTTGAGCGGAACTTTAAGCAGTAGACAGATACAAGGATAGAAGAAAGGGTAGCCTTTGCCCTGCATTGGGACACTAATGACTCATAATAAATTATGTACCTACACGAACATCTTGTGTCCGAGGGCTAAATGTTGCAGTAGAGCACGTATTAAAAAAAAGCTTTTGACCGACAACTAAAGTCACTAAAGTATAATGTTGCCATAATTCGATTCGAAGTTTTGTACTACTAATGGTAGATTTGTTGGTTTGTACATTGCAACACAGTTATTTCGCCGACTCCATGACGAGTGAAGGGTTTTTGTTGTCAAATATTTTATTTATCTAAATATACAAAATTCGATGGCCCAATTTATTAATAAAATACGCTTTCAAACAGTGTTTATTATTGGCTAAGCCGCGAGTGAAATTTTCTGTTCAGTACACATATTTATTTGTGATTTACAATCTTGTTTTGTGGGTTCATTGTTTGGAACATAACTCAATTCGGCAAGTACAGGAGGTCTAGGTTCCAGCTTCCAAGTTTGTTCGCGTGATGTCATGACTACGGTGAGTTTATCTTAAGCAAAGTTGAATAAGAATCGTATCATCTGGCGGGGGTCATCGTTCTCGCTCGTCGCCCGGGCGCCTGCCACTGCCAATTGCTTTTAATTATTAGTGTTGCATTAGAGGCGCTGCACGCGTGTACTCTGTCACTGATCATATGGAATACTGCCAAGTCGGTCGTATCGCGTAACCAGTTTTCATTCAATCGTCTTGAAATACCAATTTTAAGTGTATTATTTACGATTCTACCAGTGCTAGTGTAAATTTCTTGTGTGTTTAAACTTGTTTTTGGTTTTCCCAAAGGAGCAACCGAGGGTTCAGTCAGTGGTGTTGTTTAAATCCTTTAATGTGCGTGGTTGACTGATGACTCTGTGTCCCTCACACATCTACCCATGTAAGTGTTGTTGAATGAATTCTTACAAACCAAACAATTCTGGGTTTGTATTGGTATTTTTTACATGAATTATTATGTGACTGGTATCTTTGTTTTGTTTATAAATTTTCTCACAATTGTGTTCTTATATCATTGTTCAGTAAAATGCCAAGTTCATAACATAAAGTAAAAATATATTTTGCTTTGTGTCAATGATTATGAACTTGAAACAAAGTATTTCTCTGTAATATGAGAAGTGAATACTATCAGATTATACATGAATCTTATATGCCTGGGAAGATACAAATACTTCTTAAGTAAGAACATAATTTCCTTCTTTGTAAATAACATGTAAACAACAAAACTGCATTGATCAACAAAAAACCATTTGACTCACTAATAAGCAATGTTCTGTTATCAACCAATTACCAATATTTGTACTGACAAATCTCTTTGTGTATAAGCTTTAATCTTAATGAGATTATTTCAGCACTTTTTTTATTTAGGTACCTATTTTATTATTGTTTTATACTTATTTAATAAATATTTAAAAATTTCAGTTTCTGGACTGATGTGACCACAATATAATAAAATAATGTTTAGTTATCAACAATAGTAACATAAGTTAACTAGATACACATTTGCTTTGAGTCAGAAACTAGGCAGAGCTTGTGTCTTGTTGCTCAAGATGAACCTATAACAGGTTAACATGAAGATTACAAAAACCAACTATAAAGACAAATATTTATTTTTAGTTGAAGTTTGCAATAATAATGAATTTAATAAATATATACCTTATAAATTATGCCACTGGTTATGCTCTTATGTATAGTCTATTACTTTTAAATTCTAACATAGTTCAAGATCAAATAATTTCATATGATTTCAGTATTAAGCTTTACCTTAAGCCAAATAGAGGAAAGGAAAGTGCAAATTTAAATAATATTAATGTACAAAAATAATTGTATGCAACACAAAACAATTACTATGCGTTTAACTTTATTCTACTTTCTATATTTTTATATATATATATAGCCATATTTCTCTCTAGCATTTTGTATTGTTAGCTCATTTTCTAGATTAGCTGTTCCTATAGTTCCTGTTAGCTTTGCATGATAAGAATAACTAAGTCAAGCGTCAGATATTATCACACAGTAAGATATTATCTTAAAACAAACATTCCTTTGTTTTTATTGCAAAGCTAACTGAACTAAACTGCTATAATGTACAACACTAATAGGCATAATATGCCTATTATGTTAGACTACAATACAGTAATACATTGTATGATACTAAATAAATGATAAGCATAACTAAAATGAAAAGAATTTTGTAAAATGCCTACTGAAACAATTAGAGATTATACATGTTAGAAAAGTTCAACATAAGACCCAAATGATATGAATACCTTATTAGTCTCTGACCTCTTCTATCTGTGAGTATACAGTTATATGTGAGTCACAACAAGTGGGTTAGTTAGCAATTAGCATGGCGTTAGACAAGAGCCAGGTGTTTCACTGTAGTTCATTCACTGGCACATTTATATTCAGTAGGTTACAGTAATTATTATGTCAATCCCATTTACTTTTTAAATAATGAAAGAATTTTATCTAGTAATTTATTAGTAGCTTAAGCCCTGTGATTTTAACTGTGTAGTTCCCGTGTACTATAAGTAATGAAAATACCTACATGTTAATGGGGGTTAAAAATTATTTATGTGCCATATTTCAGAGAAATCCATTCAGTTATTGCGGTAAAGAATACTAAACCTCAATCTATTAGCACTAGCTTTCTCATTAATAATATAAGTAGGACCCTCCTAAAATGGACTCAGATCTTTGCAGATATGAATCATAGGCTCAAAGTGAAACAAAGGCAATTGACGCAAATAAAAAAATAACAGTTTATAATATTAAAGTGTGCCACTTGATAATGATAGGCTTCTGAGAAAACAGCCGCTAATGTGTCGACCACGATCGTTTTGAGGATGAATGCTAAAACATGACAAACATATTTATGACGATAATACGAAATAACATTCGCATTTTAGTAAATGTTCCCGCAAATACCTTAAAAAGGCCTTAAAAATAATGAAACTATAAATTGACTATTTGCAAACGCTTATAATGTAAAATTTTAGTTCTCGCGTTCATTTAGTTATGTACTCGGTAATAATAATAAAGTGCCTAGTTCATTAAACATATTCTCAGTCTACAATGAGTCACCAATGATTGTATAATCTTCTGCCTTGGCCTTGACGTGATAGTTTATTAAAATACTCGTTTTCAAATGTATTTATTTCCTCGTAACAAATGCTGTATGCAAAACCTATAATTTATTATATCTAGCTACGCGGTAGCGTGTCAAGCCAAGTTTAAGTACGAAATTGAACCTTACGGGACCCTCTTGACATGTTTAACGACCCTATTCGCTCCGCAATTAATGTTATTATATATTAGTCCAAAAAACCGGCCAGGAGCCAGACGGACTTTATCGAAACCGTAAGTGAACAGACAGTGTTTTTTTAAATAAACTATTTTTGTCTTTCTTTTTATGTTGACTGTTTTGAAAAATAAAATGAATAGATATTGGTTTCTTAGATTTACGCGAATGTTAGACATTGAAAATATATCATGGTCACGGGCAGATTGCCCTGTGCGTGTGACTGAGAGTCTGCCCGTGACCATGATACCTGCAAAGGTGTCGAAAAGTCGGGACCTAAAATCAAATTAAAACCGCGACAAAATTCGTAAAAAAGTAGTTTTATTTCAAAATGAATAGATATAAGAAACCTAGCTTTCGTTGTAGGAATGTTAAAAGTTTCAAAACTCTTTCTATTCTAGCTTGACAATCAGTTTTGACTATTGATATGGGATTAAACTAGCGATAGCATTTGCTGATGTCATAACTAACAAATTATGATAAGATATTTTGGTTTAGTCTAACAATAGTCGAGATCTAAAAGTTTCAAAATCTATCTACTGGTTCCTTTTCTTTATCAAAATGCTTGTTCCTTTTGTTCTAAAAACGCCTTTTAACTTGGTACTGATAAAGAAAGATTTAAATTTGCTTTCGTTAACTGCATTTGTAAGCTATTTAGCTTCCAGCCAGCAACCGAGTTACCCGACTCTCTGAGTGCTGAAATTGTGTTATCGAGTCTCGCACGCCGCGCCGGATAAAGAGAACGGGACGCTCAATTTAATTTCAATATGGCTGTAGTAGCCTGTATAGGCTGCTTCATATTCTACGAAAAGATTAACTGCGGAACCGACCGTTTAGATTAGTGATGTTGTTAGTTTTTGTCATACTCACATCAATAGATGTATGGTCTATATAACAATAAAAGGATATTATAATAATAAATGCCTTTCAAGACCCTATGAGTGATTGATGATGATTGTTCCTTCTTTCTGATTTTCAACCCCCGTCACACAAAGAGGGATGTTATTATCTGATCTATGCATCGCTGGCAATCAATAGCTGTGTCAGTTAACAGATGTGTATCCTCTGCACAATTACCAAATTATGTTTTTCCGATTTCTTTCTATGTATACTACGGAATGTAAGGTGATCATTACGTCAGCCATGTTTGATAATAGCACCTATCTTGGTAGCTTGTCCAGAAGTCAATTACTCCTTTTTTTGCTGCTATAACGGTATGTTTTTTGTGAGAGCCGATTTGATTGCCGTTTTTATAGAGATCGTTGGGTGCAGTGTACTGGGTGGGGGACAACAACAATTGTACCGATCACCACGAATTAGATGAGATCACTAACTCTATTAAACTCTGGGAAACCTAATACATAGATGATTTTATATTTTTAAAGTATTACTTATAACTCAATCGGAGTTATAAGTAATCTTACCAGCCGAGATTAGTCGCTGGAAGGTTATTTTCAGAGACAGCAATGTCTTGTAACTACTTTGCGAATACTAATTTGTCTTGTAATAAATTAGAATAAGGCGATGACGTGATTATAAATGCCAATACCCTCAATAACACCATCTCAAAACAACCTAATCTTAAACACTTCTTGTCTCAAGATATTCAATCATGATAAATGCCATTTGCACCATATTAAGACTAATTACGTTAATTTATTGTATTCTTATTAGCGTAATTAGAATTTATACATTGTAATTGAATTCGTTTTACATATAATTATGTCATTAACATGCCATCAATTCCCTGAATGACGTAGGTGGTATTAACTGCATAAGTTCTAGCAATCAATAGTGTTGTGTTGTGTACTTATTATATTACCTATTTTGTTATTAAGTATGAGTTAACATGATAAAACCTTAAAATAACAGGTACAAAAGCAATATGATTGAGAAACCGATACATATAATATAACCGATATATATAAGTACTACAGCCCAACACTCCGCGATCCGCGTAAATTATGTGTAATTCAGGCCAAGACATGAAACGTCTGAAACCTATAAAATTATGTCGGCCACAGAGGGCGCGTTAGCAAATATTAACACCTTACTTTGGGTGTGGTGATAAAAATAACGTGGCTTTCCTCAAGTCAATATGAACGTCTGCCTCTTTAACGCCTCTGACCTATCGCAGGACGTAGACCTCGTTTTATTTGAACCCTTAGGTCCCTGACCCCCAGATTTCATCCACCTTGTCTGTAATTTTCTTTGTGTCGACAAGACGTCTAGCCGGGAGACGTATAGCAATATTAGAATCGGAGATAATGAAAATTGAAACGCGGTTTTTATGATAACCCCCTGGTTATCTGTAGGTGATTTGATTAGTACTTATGTACTGATGTTAAGATTTCTATTTTCTAGAATAGATTATATTGGAGTTAACGTGCGTCATATAATTTTGGATTATTGTTTCAGGTGCTAAACGATTAGAGACTGATAACATAAGATTGCTGATAACAAGACTGAGTGTTGACATGATGACATAGAAGGAAGATGTCGAAGGTGCTGAGCGCGCTCGGCGGCGCGCTGCCGGACGAGCGGCCGCTGCTGTCGCTGCAGATCGTGGAGAGCGCGGCCAAGTGCCCGACCGGCTACTGGCCCGTCAGCAGGACCTACGACGAGGACGCCGACGCCGGCCTGCTAAGACAGAATGGACTGTTCGGGAAGAAGCCCAGCCATTACATCTGCTTGTCCAAGTCTGAAGGTGAGCCACCTATTCGATGTGATAACTTAAGCCAGCATTGATTAATGTTTAGTTTTAAATATGGCACTCTCTTTTTCTTAGTGTGTCGATCAACGGCAGTTAAATTTTTCCAGACCACTTTTTAGCAACGCATAAGCATTGTCCGTTGCTTTAGTCTCTTAAAACTATTTACCTCGAAATTGAATTATTTAAATTCTTGTTCTAAATACATCTACAGGATAACGCGCAAAGTAAGCAAGCATTTAGCACAAACAACTTTCGAGTGTTGGAGTTTTGTTACATCTCGTTAGTTCTGCTTGATGGAGTTCGGCAGAGACAGGCTTAAATTTAGGTTAAGTTACAGGAAAAGTATACAATTATCTTTTTCTCTGGTATAATTTATAGTTATTTTTAAACTTGGTAAATTGTCGGCGCCGTCAAGTGCTTTTGTAATTTAAAATACTCGTTAATAATAATTTGTTGTCAGCGATAATCTCGTTTAAGTTAATGTTTCCCGCTGCGACGGCCAACGTTGAACGGATGTTAAAAGTGAAGTGATTATAATTGTAGGCTATGATTAATTGGAATTTCCCGGCGCATACCGCCCACCCAAACAATCACTCCACGCGACAATCTATTGGGTTTCCCTTACATTTCGTGTAGTTACTACTTACACAAAGATGCTAATTTTATCAAATGTATGTAATGCACAGTAGATGCTAATTGGAATTATTTAAAACCCTACCTATATAGAAACGGTTATAGTTATTAATTGTAGTTTATCCTCAATAAAGTATTTTAGTAAATAGATTTGCAATGTATTTAAATACGGATATAATTATTTGTAATAAGTAAATCATATTTAAAATGCCTAGATGAAATCGTACTTTTTCCTTATTCGTTAAACTTAATAAAAGGATTTTTAATTACTCGATACTGGTTCTCAATCGATTGTATACGCGGAACACAACGCCCAATACTCGGTAAATCGATTAACGAATCGATACGGCATGCGGCAGAACAACGCGTTGTCTTTGCTTGGTTACCCAACACGATAAATGTACGCCGTTGAGACAAATGGGTCAAATATTGTGATAAGTGTTATGAAAGCCGGCTATGGTGATAGAACGCATTATCTATGAAAGGGCAAAGCCCTTGAGGACATCAAAATTGTAATCGTTTAATGTGACTGTGATCCCTCACGATAACTATGGATGCAACACACATTTTGATAAACCTTTTTTTTAAACTGTACAAATTGTATGACGTCAATATGTAAAAACAAGGTTGAAACATCTCAACGAATACCAAGTAGAACCATAACATTAAAAGCAATGCCAATAAAAACCAAAGCCAACCTAATTACATCGATCAAGTACAGTAACAGCCGTTATGCGAAGTCACTTTCATTAAACTTGGCGCGAAGGTCGAATCCGCTGTCAAATGATTACTCAATCATTGTAACGGGGCCAGCCTCTGGATACGCTTAAAATTGTACACACAGTTTTTAGGTCAGCTGTCAGTATATGCATACTTATACAAAAAAAATAATTTAAATCTGTTTTTATTGAATCGGTTCAATGAACGGAATTGTATGCACAAGGTTGCAGGTTCGAACCCAGGCAAGTACCAATGTGGCTTTTTCAAAGTTATATGTACTTTCTTAATTATTCTAAGACACTTCTGACAAACGGTGAAGGAAAACATCGTGAGGAAACCTGGATTCTAAAATTGGGATCTGAAATCGCCAATCCGCAGAGAGCAAGCGTGGTGATCAATGCTCGTGCCTTCTCTATATGGGAAGAGGCCTGTGCCCAGCAGTGGGACGTTTATAGGCTGGATTATTATTATTATTATTATATTTTATTGAACACGTGATAAAGTATAGTGGTTTTATTTTTCGTTTTCTGTGCTGCCAGACTTGTTGATACTTAACTGTATTTAGTTGAATTTGAATACCTAATAACGGTCTTGCTGTACAACTTTTGGGTAATTTTTTAAGAAAGGAATGGTAAAAAAATATTCAAATCTAGGTCTCAAATGTTATTTTAGGAACCCAAGTGGCTTGGAGGTCGCATGTTATGCCGCAGTAAGTTTTACTAAGTAGATATGTAGGAATATTTGTCCTTATTTACTAGGTACGGCCTAAATATAGCAGCATATCCGTTCTACCAATTGACGGGCCTGTTGGTATAGTGGGTAGTGACCCTGACTGCTATACCGGAGGTCGTGGGTTCGATTCCCACCCAGGACAAATGTTCGTGTGATGAGCACGATCATTTGTTCTGGTTGCCTGGGTGTAATTTATCTATAATATGTATGTATTTAGAAACATATAAGTATGTTTATCAGTTGTCTGGTTACCATAACACAAGCTGTGCTTAGCTTGGGATCAGATAACTGTGTGTGAGTTGTCCCGGAATGGAATAAAAAAAAAACAAATGGCTATATTGAACAGAATAGTAGAATAGAATAGAATTTTTATTTTAGTATTATGCCAATATCAGCTAACCCAATCGCAATTTATACATACCGTTACAGGCTATACGTAATAGTAAACAGTAGACACGCAATGCAAACAAACAAAATATTATTTTGGCATTTCGTAAACAGGAAACTTGAGGGCGGTGTGCATTGGAGTGGCGGTTTATACTGTTTCAAACAAAACGCTTTATTTAAATGAACTTTCCCGTCCAACTTCCAATTGTCGGCAATTTTGTGAGCGATAACTATGCTTAACTTTATCTACCAAGTTTTATATCGAGCCTTTGATAGATAGTCGAGACTCAGACCACGGTAATTATTTACCTAATAATCTTTTCTAATCATGTTTGGCTCTGTTATGTTCAGCGTCTGTCAGAGGGATCGTAACTTGCTTGCTTCAAGTTACTTCAAGAGTGCCTTTCTCACGTTATCTCCGACTAAAAAAGTTTTTATCACAAGTACAGCATTCCTATAAGCCTGAGAGACTCGTAAACAGATTGCATTTATACGTCACTGTCAGCTGTGCATTGAAATAACGCAGGAGTCATAGTGATGGCACGTCGTCGCCGCCGTCGCACTGATTACATGATTGCTTATGATGTATCTTCGTCCCTTCCCACGGTGTTTGGATAACAAGTTACAATCTATTTTGAGGACAAAATGCCAAACTATAGACTGCACTTTTGTTAACTTACCTTTGAATTATATTCAATCTCCTTTTTGTTCGATTTTAAATAAATACGGCTCTAAATTTATAGCTGCAACCTCCCTATTTCATGTCAATATCCGATCGATTTGAAGAACATTTATTTATGTTTTTATTTCAATAACGGATATTTGTTTTATTGAAATGGGAATACCGATACCTATAAAAATATTTCTGTTTGCTTTCATCGCAGCGAGCTCTCGTGATCTCTTCATATAACGATATTAAATTGTTTGAATTATGACAGACGCAAATCCAAAGTTATATAATATAGTTTATTTTAGAATGGTTCGATGAAAATAGTTTTATGAGAAAAAGTTTTGAAAGCTTTAAGCTGGTACAGCTATCTAATATAAAATGAATATCGAAATAAAAGTTCAATAAGTTAGTAAGCTTCACACTTGAAGCATGTTATTTACATCAGATGACGAAAGAAGTGCTTCAGCCAAGTTTCCAGTGTATTAAACACTATGTCATTGCATCGTTGCTAATGCAGGGGAAGCTTGTGAGGTTTCGCGTGTAGTTTGGCTATCAATTACTAGGTTAAGCCTTTGAAGAGCAGGCTTATATTTTATACTAAGAAGACATAGGGTTTCGATACTAAATAAATTCCGAGCAGTCTAAGGCAATTTGAGTATAGAGGTACTAAAGTTCTAAGATTATTGCCACAATAGCCACGCTTTATTAATCAAGTCTTAACCCTAGAACGTGACAGGTACTTCCATTGAACTAAATGAACGACATAAACTGTATCAATTCACTCAACCAGGCCATTTGAAATTTGCATTGACTGGAATGGAATACAGATTCCATGCATAGTTGTATTTCATCTAGCAAAACTGAGATACAATATTTTTGCATTTATAACCTCCAAAAGAGAGTGAACCGCAAAAAGAGAGTAGGGTCTGTGTGCTTTTCTGTCTGTGGCAGTGTAGCTGTAGGGTGGACCGATTATGAAGCGATTTTTTTCGCTTGAAATCTGAGGTTATCGAGATTCTTCTTAGACATAATTTATAAAGTCCTAAACAATTTCATATATTTCGAGGTTTCTCAAAGACATTTACTATATAAGGATTCTAACATGGGTCCACATTACTAGACACTTCAATTCCCTGTCCAGGAGTACCAGGCTACGTGATGGACGGCGTCGTAGTAGTGGGCGAGCGGGAAGCCGCCCCGGCCGGGTACAGCGTGGCGGGGCGCGCGGGCAAGCGGCGGCTGTGCACGCGCGTGTCGCGCCCCGCCGCCGCGCGCGCCAACCCGCCCGTCACCGACGTCATCGTCTGCTCCAAGATGAGGCAGGCGCCGCAGGGGTTCATACTCGCTGGGTGAGTAACAAACAACGCCAGTAAACTGTGTGAAGATTGCTTACCTAGTTTCTAAAAGTCAGCTCGGTTCGATCTCGTGCCAATTAATGTGACCAAAAGACAATTAACCAATCACAGCACTTAACCTGGTGTAACAATTTTTGATGTTAATCGGCACGGAGACCAAAAGATATGAGTAACCATGTAATGTCTGTAAAATACATATAAGCACATGCTTATATGTATTTTACAGCAAAGCACATGCTTTGTACCTTTCTTTTCGTCTTGATAAAAAGAATAAGCGTTGAACGGTTTTTAAACTAGTAAAACTTTAGCCTACGCACATAATTCACATATCTGGATTACTTTGGCAGTGAAATAAACGGCAAGATGGTGTGCTACAAAGTGAGCGGCGGCAGCGCAGACACGTCGCCGACGCACAACGAGTATGAGAACGTCCTCACCAACATCACGCCGGAGGCCAACAGGAGGTAAGCACTGCGTATGGTAGTAATATCGTTATGTCTCCTCACACAATAAACTTTTAAGAAAACTAGCTATATTTACAGACCTTTATGTGAGGAGCTGGTGTTTGAAGTAGGATGAACCATGTATTACACCATTATATCTGTGACTGTCTGCCTGCCTGTCCTGTTAGTAGTCACTATGGGATAGGAAAACATGTTTTTTGTCGGATAAAGGTGCCAGTCACCAGGCTTTAAATGATAAATGACCATGTGTTTCATTCACTAGACTTCGTTTAAAGTGTCTTATATCATGGAAACTTAATCTTTTACAATTTATATTATGCCCAATTTATTTACTACACCAAA
This sequence comes from Autographa pulchrina, assembly GCA_905475315.1. NCBI lineage: Eukaryota > Metazoa > Arthropoda > Insecta > Lepidoptera > Noctuidae > Autographa > Autographa pulchrina. The sequence continues at coordinate 1,580,644 of FR997764.1, forward strand.
TAAATTATTTCATTCAACAAATAAGAAGAATGAGCCACTGTTAAGCACTCGAATCTTGCATTAAAACAATTCCAACCTTAAGTGGGTCAGAGTCAAACAAGAATGGCCACTGACTCAAACGTATTAATAAATCCTTCAATAAAGCGGGCGGATTAACTCATAAGCACTTGTTTATGCTCTTATGTGAGTACAATGTGCACCGCGCTCCGATTCTGAGACCTGTTTGACACAACATCTTAGTACACTTTGAACATATGAACTGTTCATTCATTCACTCTCATAATTTACCTATATATGACAAACGTAATACAATATTTTTACACTAAGTATAAAATACCATAATAAACCAAGGACAGGCTTATTGAAGGCTTATTGAAGTTATTTTTCATCCGTGTTATTGTCTGTTATGCGTAGTGGTCAGGTTCATTTGTTGTTTTCTATTTCAAAACATGATATCAGATTGTGAATCATGTTTTGATAATTTTACGAAAAGTCCCTGTAATTAGTCATCCTAAGAGTTCTTTGGCTTATCAAAATATGTCTAGCCTTCGTTTCCGTTACACCTTTAAAACTCTGACTCATTATTATTATTATTATGCTAAATTCAAAATTAGTTCAAATTTATCTATAATGCATATTGAGTTAGTAGCAATAGTCGAAGCCCTTTCTTATATTAGTTCACTTGAATATGATAAATTTGTCATTCTGACAGATTCGAAAAGCTCTTTGCAACATTTGTGTCGTCACACTTCACTCGCTGGTGGCTCGCCAATAGCATATGAAATTTATAAATTAATTTTGGACTTACAGCCTTCAAAGAAAATTTGTCTTCAGTGGATTGCGTCACATATTCTCGTCAGAGAAAATGAGGAGGTAGATCTGTTGGCGAGGCAGGCTATCTCTGACGGAAGTATTTTACCTATTCTTCCCTTGTTTTCCGATTTTATTTCTGACCTTAGACGTCAGTGTTTGAGGTTGTGGCAGGCACATTTTGAAAAAAGCTCAGTCGATAAAGGACTGTGGTATCGTTCCATTGTTTCGGAGATTTCTCCTGTTCCGTGGATTGACTGTGGTTCCCTCCACAGAAACTCTTTGACTGTTGCACTCAGGCTTCGTTCTGGACACATTTCGTCTAAAAAATTCGCTTTTTTGATGAAGAAAGTCTCGTCACCCAATTGTTCTGACTGTGGCACAGTGGAGGATGTGCTCCATATCTTGACGGAATGTGTCCGGAACGATTCATTTAGGCGGTTATATGTAGGTAATAGTGCTAATGTGGGCTTTGTAAATAGCATTTTAGCCTCTCCTTTCTCCCGAGAGGCTAAATTGGTACTTGTTATTGCTGTAGGTAGTTAGTTTTGTTTTTATGTTACGTTTAAGTTTTTTCTTTGTGTTGTATATATATTTGTTGTTTTTATAGAACGATGTTGTCGCTAAGCGACAAAGTTCTTCATTAATAAATAAAAAAAAAAAAAAAAATATTATTTTTACTTGGAAACGTCTTACATGCGCCATCAGTTTGTTTTTTTAATACATTTTTTTTAAAAGCTCATTTATTTTCTAGTTTTCTGGCAAGCAAAGGTTCTTTCACGTGCAAGCTTTTTGAGGTATTGAGGGTTATATCCTGTCTGTTTACAGGTTACGAGTACCGGAGCGTCCGCCGAAGCTGTCGCCGCTGGTGTCGGAGCTGAACAACCTGAACCTGAAGCAGTCGCCGACCGCGTACCCCAACATAGAAGAGTTCACGACGGAGCACGACTACGAGGCGCTGAGCCCCGCCTACAACATCAAGCCGACCCGCCCCGCGCCGCGCCCCCCCGCCGCGCGCTCGCCCTGCGCCGCGCCCCCCACGCCCGCGCCCCTCGCGCCCCTCTCGCCCGCCGCCCCCGCGCGCAAGAAGGGCCCCGCGCCCCTGCCCCGCAACACCAACTACCAGACGCTCGGGGGTTACAACGGCATGGAGGGCGTGCCCTTCGTGCTCAACCCCAAGCTGCGAGGACTGCCTGATGATAGTCTGGTGAGAATATTTACTTACTGACTTTCTTAGTTTACACGACAGAAACAGATTACGAATAGTTTAGATTCCCATTCAACCTCATGAGTGAATGAGAACCATAACAAAAGCAATCCTATTAAATAATAGCCTGCGACTATTATGACATACAATGCGAATGAAATAATTGCCATGGCAATAATTGGTCCCAAGAAGAAAGAAAAAGTAAGCAAAACAACTTCATGATAATAAGCTAGAATTTTCTAACCATGACACTGACTAATGTAAACTTTTATCTATTTCTAAGATAAAACCTACTTTACGACACGTATAACGTTTTTATTTTATTTAATTTGTTTTTTATTAATTGTTAGGGGTTTTTATCCACATGGATATATCAACCCCATATTTAATTTTTATGGATGACTAAATTTTGAGGACTACTGTGAAACCTATATCCAAAGCTTACCGCTGTAAAATATTATTATATAATTTAGACAAATCGTTTCCATCAATATTAAGAGTTAATTAAATATAATTTTGATTGTCCTCAGACACAATTGCCAACAATCAAACGGCGCTCGCGCTTCGATCTCGACCGCGACTACACCTACAGCTTCGGCGTCGAGCGACAGACGTGAGAAACAAAACGCACCTTATCGCCATACACATAAGGTATATATCACATGTTCTATGTAGGTAATCATTGATGTCACCTTCGTTTATATAGATACGGAATATTATGATAGTTGTACGATGTACGTCTTTAATGTTGTTCAATGAAACTCCGAATTTCATAGATAGTATGCTCAATGACTTTGGGTACATATTATATCTGCTAATAGATGACTCAAAAATGACTTTATATTTATTTAATGCATTGTAAAATGGTGTTTGAGAATCAAGGGTATTATTGTGCTAAACGTACATGCCTGAAAGCCAAATGCTCAATGACCGAACGGCAAAATATTTACCTAATTATCATGAATTCATCTATGCCCGTGGTTCTGAAACACAATTTGGTATTTAATTTTGTGATAGAGATATAAATGTCGCCATCTTTTTACGTACGCATAAATAATGTTATAACTAATGCCATAAATATGAAATAGCTACCTATAAACAAATGACATAAAAGGTTTTATTTAACCATTTAATGTTGCCAGTTTAAAAGATACAAACATAGTTGCCAGTTGAAATAATTTATGGTAGTAATTAAATGTTTTAATGATATCAATTAATGTAATAATTATTTTACAAATATAAATTGGTTGTGTTGACTTTAATTTTGATCGGCTCAAAGGTAGTATGGCGGTGGAAGTAGCAAATTTACATATCTCTCTTAATATGTAATTGTAATGTTTGAGCGAAGACTGGGGACGATAGATATGATTAGGGCACAATTTATTACTTTTTCTATGCTTAAAGATGGAAAATTTATTTAACATGCATGTTTATTATGATATATAATTTAAAAAATAAATTTAGGTTCAATGAAAAATAGTATATTATACTTGGTGTAGGTGTTTCTACCTTTTTCTATTGAATCGGGTTACCGGCAGCCTGGATTGATGGTCTTGTTGAATATTTCATGCATTTATTGATATTTTGTCACTGTATTGGTTTTTGTGGCCGGTTGCACTCTGTTCTGGATTTCGAATGAATGGTTCACTCACGCGCCACCGCGCCGTTAGCTCGATAGTGGCGCTGGCGTCGTGCGTACTTCCACGTTGCCGCGCTTTCGCGGTTTTGTTTGAAATTTATGACAGCGCGGTAACATGCCCCCGGCCTTGGAAGCTGGAACTGCTTGCAACGAAGTAATACTGGATTGATTGAAGAGTGATTGATAATTGATATGATTGATTGAAGATTGATTAGTGATTGAATGGGTTACGCCTTCTCGTCATCATTCACTTGCGGGAATAATGGACAAATTTTAGTGAATGCTCTCTTTATCAACCCGGACGCTGTTTTTATGTTGGCCACGCGGGAAACGCCATCTTTGCCAGGAAAAGTTTCTATCACTCTCCCAAGTCGCCATTTTAGCGGGGGAAGATTATCTTCTTTTATTAGTACCATTGTGTTTGGCAATATCTCTTCTTTCCTTGACTTCCATTTTGTTCTAGTTTGAAGTTCCGCCACATACTCTTTGGACCACCTTTTCCAAAAATGTTGTCTCAGTTGTTCGGTGCGGTCATACCGAGACAAGCGGCGTGAATCAACGTTGGTAATGTCTGGACTGGCAGGTGCGGTGAGGGGCCGGCCAATCAGAAAGGAGGAAGGACAGAGAGGGAGTAGGTCATCTGGATCCGCGGACATTGGGTACATAGGGCGTGAGTTAAGGACTGCCTCTATCTGCGATAACACTGTGCTGAGCTCCTCATATGTTAAATGGGCATTACCTACAACCCTACGTAAATGAAATTTGCAGGACTTCACTCCCGCCTCCCATAGTCCCCCAAAATGCGGCGTATAAGGTGGTATAAAGCGGAATTTTATATTATTATCAGCTGCGAATTCTATTATAGTATTACTATTATTGTCCAAATGTCCGGCGGGAAATAAACCTTTTTAAAGCGAGTATATATTCGTCGGTTGTTAGACTTGATACAAGTTCTAAATGAACTGCGCGAGTAGAGAAGCACACGAATAAACAAATGTAACATTTTTCTACTTTAGCACCTCTTCCTTTGCGGTTTAGAATAAACAGCGGCCCTGCATAGTCCACACCACAAATTAGAAATGGATAGCCCGGATCTAACCTTTCGGCAGGTAAATCGCCCATTTGCACATCAAGAGTATTGCCTTTAATGCGTGTGCAAGTTACGCAATGATGTACAACATACCTAGCTAGGTTACGACCACGGAGAGGCCACCAACTTTCGCGGATTGTTGCTAAAAGTGATTGAGGACCAGCATGAAGTTGTTGCTTATGTTCATGTTGAAAGAGGAGACGTGTGAATGTATGCTTACTACATAATAATATTGGATGTTTCTTATTATAAGAAAAACTTAAAGAATTATTTAAGCGACCGCCAACCCTAAGAATATCATCATTATCTACAAATATATTAAGACCGGAAATGGTAAGTTTTAATGTGGATTTTTTCTTTAAAAAAGACTCATTGAAATCTGGAAACGATTGCTTTTGAGAAAGCCGTGTTAAAATTAAAATAGATTTACTTAATTATTCAACTAAAAGCGGCCCGTATTTGCGGTTTGTTTTTATTTTTATACGAGAATTTTCAATAAAGCGTAATATGTAAGCACACACTCTTTTCATGCGATTAAAAGAAGAAAATCTCTCAAATGGAAACGTATAATTATTTTGACAAACTAATAGCGTAGTATTTAATTTAATATCTGGCAACTCTGAAACGTCTAGATTTTTACAATCGTATTCATGATCGAAGTTATTATTAGGTTTATGTAAAAACTCCGGACCGCGCCACCAAATATCTGCCGTGCACAATGCGTCGAGCGTAAGCCCACGTGACACTAAATCAGCTGGGTTCGATTTGCTGCCGACATGATACCATGGTAAGCTACCGGTAAGTTCATTGACCTGCGCTACTCTATTTTGTACGAAAGTTTTTAAAGAATTGGGAGACATACGGAGCCATCCCAACACTATTGTAGAATCCGACCAAAAATAAATATTATTAAATTTTAATCGAAGTGAACTAATTATTTTAGTATACAGTTTAGCGCCTAATAAGGCACCGCACAATTCTAAACGCGGTATGGTTATAGGCTTGACCGGCGCGACCTTGGACTTAGCGCACAATAACTTTACCGATACATTGGAATCATTTGAGTAGGTACGAATATAAGCGCACGCACCGTATGCGAGCTGTGATGCGTCGGTAAATATATGAAGTTCACAACGCGAATGACCTTGTTCACTATCTAGAACATGACGCGGTATACGTAAATTTTCTAAATAACTTAATGTATCAACGAACTTTATCCATCTGTCAAGAATCTCATGCGGGACTGGGTCGTCCCACCCTATTTTGAACAACCATAATTTCTGTAGAAGTATTTTTGCGATTAATATAGTAGGAGCTAACAAACCTAGCGGATCATAAACTTGAGAAATGGCGGATAACATTATGCGTTTACTTACGTGAGTTTTAGGCATTTCTAACTTGGTCGTGTAATGTAATTCATCTGTATTGGCAATGTAACCTAAACCTAGCGTTTTATTCTGACAGGTTTCGCCTAACGATAAATTTTTCGATGAATGTAAACCTGTCAAGTCGAAGTTAAATAACCATTTCCTTAGAGGAAAACAACCGGATTTTAAAACCTCAGAAACTTTATTACAAATGTTTAATAACTCATGTTTATCATTAAAACTTAAAATTAAATCATCTACATAAAAATCTTTACTTATGATATTCGCGGTTAAATCATCCGAGCACTCGGTTGCTAACTGTTGTAAACAACGCATGCTCAAATATGGCGCGGACGCCGTGCCATACGTCACTGTATTAAGCCGGTATACACCGAGCGCATCGTTTGGATTTTCCCTCCACAAAATAAGTTGTAACTGTTGTTGATCGGGTTGAATTAAGATTTGTCTGTACATTTTTTCTACGTCTGCACAGGCAATATATTTGTACTGGCGGAATCTTAACAGAATGGATAAAATATCGTTTTGCAATGCGGGACCTATTAATTGTATGTCGTTTAGAGACTTACCAGATGTAGTTTTTGCGCTTGCATCGAAAACGACACGTAATTTTGTTGTAGTACTAGAGTCTCTAAACACACCATGATGCGGTAAAAAATAATGTGGAACTGAATAATTATTTATTTTTGTCATGTGACCGAGTTCTATGTACTCACGCATAAAGTCGACGTATAATTTCCTATAGCTCGGTGTGCACCGACCTAACTTGCGCTCGAGTGCAAGGAACCGATTTTCGGCGAGTTTGTATGAATCGCCTAATTGTTCGGCAGACTCGCGTAATGGGATACGTACTGAAAAACGGCCTAGCTTATCGCGTTCTGTAGTTGATACGAATAAATCTTCACATGCGCGTTCATCTTTTGTCATATTATTTGAACAAGAAACAATTTCCTCTAATTCCCAAAACTTGCGTAATTGACTGTCTAAGTCTGTAGTATGTGTAAAATTACACTGAACTCGATTAATGCGCGAGTATTTATTATGAATAGTTCCTGATACGACCCAACCTAGTTTCGTGTTTTGTAGGTAGGGTCCCGTAACAAGACGAATTATTCCCTCATTGAGGAGATCCCAGAATTTATCCGCTCCGATTAATAAATCTATTTTGCAAGACGAATAAAAGTTAGGATCAGCGAGTTTTATGTTATTCGGAATACATAATGTATCGATATTATTGCGGATTGACGGCAATGTTGCCGTAATGCAAGGTAAAACAAGACAATTTAAATATGTACGGAATTCACTGGTTTTGGATCGTAAATGTACCTTGCATGAATGAGTAGACTGCGTAACGGAATTACCTACTCCTGTGACGTGTACAGTGGACTGTATAGGACGAATACGTAATTTATCGCATAAAGATTTTGTTATGAAAGAATGTTGACTACCATTATCTAGAATGGCGCGAATTGTATGAAATTTATTGTTATTATCTGCGATTTCGACTAATGCGGTTGAAAGTAAAACGGATTCTTGTGTGTATGAGTACTCTGTGTCAACCTCGCGCGTATTTGTTGAACTAGAGTGTAGCGATGTACTCTTTGCGGAATCCGTCGCTTTGGGCGCGCTGTCCGACGACGTAGTCTGTGCAACTCGCGGCCCTACTGACGACGACGATGCGCTGATGTTGTCGCAGCACGCGCTGTGCAGTAACGAATTATGTTTGCGGTTACATTGCCTACACGGACCGAGCCAACAGTCCGACACAGTGTGCCCGGCGCGCATGCAATTTTTACAAAGATTGTTTTCAATTATAAACCTTAACCTGTCCTTACCAGAAAGTTCAATGAACTTGGTACACGAATAAAGAGGATGATTCTCTTTGCACATAGTGCATTTAAAGCGCTTTGAATTAAAATAAGGTTTTTGCGGTTTATTTGAATTATAAGGACGTGTGGTTAGGTAGCTATGCGTATTAATGTGATTCGACGAATTTCTCTTGACTGAACCGTCACCTGTTTTGTTCGGATTATGCGTAATTTTAATAGTTTCCAACATGTCGGCTCTATCCGTAAGAAATTTGACTAAATCTTTTAATGTGATTTTGTCGCTTTGCGGTTTTAAACTAGACAGAGTACCTTTGTGTTCTTCCCACTCCCGTTCGGTCGATGGGTCTAACTTGGAAACTATTAAATAAATAATAAGCGTGTCCCAACTGTCGGTGGGCTCACCTAGACTTTGAAGCGCGCGAATATTCTTCAATATGGCGTCTATTAATTTGCGGATTAAGGATGACGATTCTTTATTAAGAGATTGAACAGAGAACAAGGCCTTTACGTGATTGTGCACCAGTAATCTATTATTATTGTACCTATTTTCGAGTAAACCCCAGGCTATAGAATAGTTTTCAGACGTGAATTGTAACGACTTAATTATTTGAATAGCACTACCGCTAAGTGCCGAGCGTAAATAATGAAATTTTTGTATTTCGTCAATATTGTTCGATTTATGGATTAAAGACGTGTATGTATCCCTAAACTCGAGCCACTGCTCAAACGACCCATCAAAGGAAGGTAAACTGATGGTTGGCAACTTGATAGAAGACGGTTTATTGTCACTCGCGTGCTTCTCCACTACGTCGGCAGTACGAGTTTGAAATAAACATTTTGCTTTAGCGATGTATTCGTAAAAAAGATTTTCAAAGAGTTCGCGTTCGACTAATTCTTTTTCAAGATCTAGCGATTGCAACTCAATATCGTCTTGAAATCTATTAAATTGAACTAGTAATGTATCGGCTTTACTGCAGCGTTCTTCTAAGGCTAACTTTTGCTCGCGGGTTACTTCCGTACCTTCTAACGACTGCACGTGTTTGACGAACAACGTAAATTTACCTTTGACTAAACCGCGCTTTTTAACTAAATCTTTAAAACTATCGTCAGCCGGCATTTTGGGAGAATTATAAAGATAAAAGAAAAGCACTTACTGGGGGGCTGCACTGGTATTGGCGCGAAGTAGGTATAAACTCACGTGGCGTGCGTAGGTACGCCGCGCCGCGATCTCGACGAAAAACTATTATTTCAGCACAATATTAACACAGACAAGCACTGGGATGGGTTTAAGTATAGATTCTGATGGCCAGACCCTTTTGCGATGATCTTCTTGGCGATTCTTGGCTGCCCGGCTCCGCTGCGAACCGCTTTGATCCGGCTCGAAGGACCAAATTATGTAGGTGTTTCTACCTTTTTCTATTGAATCGGGTTACCGGCAGCCTGGATTGATGGTCTTGTTGAATATTTCATGCATTTATTGATATTTTGTCACTGTATTGGTTTTTGTGGCCGGTTGCACTCTGTTCTGGATTTCGAATGAATGGTTCACTCACGCGCCACCGCGCCGTTAGCTCGATAGTGGCGCTGGCGTCGTGCGTACTTCCACGTTGCCGCGCTTTCGCGGTTTTGTTTGAAATTTATGACAGCGCGGTAACACTTGGATTTAAAAGAAAATGAATTAATATACTCCAAGCTTGTTTTAATTCGTATCTATTGTCTCGAGTTGCATAGATATTGATGTAGTGTGGTGACCCTGGGGCCTTGATCGCGTGTTGGTGCATAGTTATACTTGCTGAGCTCTAGCACGGAATGCAGCGGTGCTTAATTACTGGTTATTACGCCAAAATATGTAAAATATTCTTAAATACAAAGAATATCGTGTTCTTTGATTAAGAATCCGTTATGATGTGTAATATAACGATTACTACTATAGAGAGGGATAGATGCACAGGCATAAACATATTATCTCTTTCATAACTGACATTTGACGACCTCCGTGGTCGAGTGGCGTACGCACCGGTTACAAGGTGTCGCTAGCTCTGAGGTCCCGGGTTCGATCCCCGGACGAGTCAATGTAGAAATAAACTTTTCTACATTGCCTCGGGTCTGGGTGTTTGTGGTACCTTCGTTGTTTCTGAATTCCATAACACAAGTGCTTTAGCTACTTACTTTGGGTTCAGAGGAATGTATGTGTTGTTGTCCGCATTTATTTATTTATTTATAACGGAAATATGATTAGCTACAGTACGGCCGCTGAGAGAATGCGTTCCTGAAAGGTCGTGGTGACAACAGGAAGATTTTACTTGTATGTGGTGACTAATTTACTACAAAAAAAATACTATCATTTTTTTTTACATTATTATGCTAGTTTTCAATGAATAATTATTAAAAAAAAAAATATTTCCCCTTATACAAATCTAGACCAAATGACTTGTGTCAGGAACGCATTGTCTCAGCTGCCGAATTATAAGATAACGATTTTTCTAGTAATAGAGAGAGATAGGTATACATACATATTGTACCATCTCTTTTCATAACAGAACCTCGATTAACCAAAGATGCATCGTGCTAGAGCTTGTATTGTCTATGTCGAATCTCATAGGTTATTCAACCTAGATGAAAGTGTGCTGAAGCAGCGAATTTGATGGACGAGTATATTTCCTTTTAGACGACTTATTACTGTAGGTAACCTTTTGTGTAAAATTTTATTATAATTGTAATGTATTGAATTAACGTAAGTATCTTAGTGATACATTGTATTAGTGTAAAGTATGGTCCTTTTATTCTTGTCTGATTTTGTAAGTGATCTTTTGTCAAAGCCCGGGGTAACTGGGGCAGTCGAGAAATGGGTTTGTCTCTCAATTAATCTCCTGACTTATGAGTTCAAATTTTTGATAGCAATTATTTAATATGTTCTTTGTGTGGAATCCTAGATTGCCTACAAGATCAGATAGGATTAGAAAAGTGGACCATAAACGTAATTATCCTATTTTCTTACCAAGTCTACCGGGAAGAGGGTAGCTGCCAAAAACAAGGTGTGACAAGGCATGTGCCACATAATTACATAGGTAATTCATATTGTATGCCATACACGATACAAACATAATTCATAAAAAATCACTAAAATAATCATTTTTAACTAAAATAACGCGAATTTTTATAACAATAACGATTGTTCCTGTTTTGTATCCATATCGTTTTAACTGACTAATAAAGCATACTAATTTTCAACACCAGTCTTCTAGTAGTAGTAAACGATAATAAAACGTTATTATAATGAACCTGTGCCAACACCAGTACAAAGTGCAAGTCTGGTTACCGGGCGCCTCGCCAGCCAACTTGACTAGTCAACGTAGAGCACGCGCATAGCATCGACTGATATCACCACAATGCGCTCGTTTCTGTATACAGGGGCCGGTACCATGAGCTCTTAAAGCAGTACTGTTGCGTTTGTAAAAGCGAAACGGCGCGCTAAACTGCGCATAGCTCTGTCCCGCTTACTCAACTACAACAGTCCTGCTTTAAGAGCTCATGGTACGGCCCCTGAACAATGTATGTGTCTGTTACTTTATTCAGTCTTTGTCAACATTTTAAAATTGTTTTTTTTTTTAATGGAATGTAAAGGTATTTCTTAAAGGTTCCGTAAAGTTCTGAATAAAAATAATGTATATATTCGGAAACGTAGCGATGAAAAAGCGAATACTGATTGTATGTCGATAAACTTCTACCAATTGTTATACAGGTATATATTATATAAATATTATGTGAATTAGAAATATATATTGTACATTGCTGTGACGAATGCACGTGAACTGTGTGAACTATCTTTACCATATGTAATAATTTATATGCAGATCTTTTTTAATTAGATTTTTTTGACTGACACTTGTTTTCCAAGTGAAGAAGGGTACCCATTTTTTAATTATTTATTTTGTAGAAAAGAGTTCACGGGCATTCGTTTCTCAGAACTTTATAAAAATAAAATAAAAAATAAAAAGACATTTATTGCTACTAAACAAAATAAACAAAGTAACAGAGAACAGTTTTACAGAAGAATAAAGTATTAACAGTAGCAAAAGGAGATGGCTCAGCTAATGTTGCTCCGAGAACGTCGCAACGCTGATTTTCAGCCATTCCTACTCCCTGAGCTATTGTGCGGGAGTTAGCGTGCTTATGAGGTAGCAGCCACCAATCGCGGGAAAACATTAATGGAAAGAACGTACAAAAACATAAATCTTTCAAACAAAACAAAATTTAAAATAGACAAAAACAAAAACAAAAACAAAACTTTAATGTCACGAGTAACTTTGTACCTCGAGGGGTACCTATTATCCTAGGATTAGGTCGGTCGCGCGTCGGTAGCTAGCGTTAAGGCTGATTTACATTGCGTAACAAGAGTTAATGGCAAAATTTGAAGTGATTAAGTTACTGAATGTAAGTAAGCCTTTATTAGCTCTTCGCCTATATCCAGCGAGCCGCAGTCGGCGCGCGCCGGCGTTACGTACGGTCCAGTTCGCACCATCTTGTTTGTCAATTTGTTGTACATATCTTAGCGTATTGTGTTCGCACGACTGTTATTTATTAACTCGATAACTAGCTTTATTTGCTTTATAACTATTATTTTATCTGACATTTTTAGCATGTAAAGAGATTCTGTAATGCAATTTTAAAAATAAATATTAGCTCCTGTTTCTAGTTGTACTTGTTATAGAGGGGATGACGGAATAGTATTGTTTTTGTCACAAATCCTATTTGTTTTACTCAAATATTTATTAGTGATATTGTAAATAATTTATGTATAATGCAATTAGAAAATTAGTACGCTTTTTTACACATTAGAAATGTATTTCATCTGATAATTTGTTTAGAATGTCTATGAAGGGATAAAAATTAAATTATTGACTGATTATAACGTGGTTTTATCTCTTATCGCCAGGTGTCTTTTAAACATTTGAGAATCATGTTTAATATGTTTTTTGTACAGTGTCTCTGTGTACCAGTATGCAGGAATGAAATACAAATTGTAATAACAAAAATATCTTTATTACAAAATATTGTTTCACAAAGATTACTTCAATTTATTTTCACTTAAAATCACAACAAAATCATGCTTACAATAAAGCCATTCGGAATGTCGAACTACATGTAATCTAAAACATTCAAGAGCCAAACAAACATACAATTATAAAGGTTAGAATTTAGAATAACGACTTAAAAAAAACGATTAGAATTTACAAGTAATAACAAGTAAAGCCCCAAACTAAGTAGTTATAAATAAAATACAACATTTACGCGCAGTTCGACATTCACGAAGCAAGCTGTACTTTCTGTTACCGTTCACGAGATGCAATACACAACTGATATTATACAAAAACTGCAAGTTTACAAATATTATAAGAATATTTTTATTGGCACCCAACATGGGACTGACAGTATTTTCGTACCAAGCACACTGCTTTATTTTATATCACGTAAACAAAGCTTATTCGGACCTTTACTGACAGAGTAACTGGCCCTAAATTATCGACATCGATCGACGGTCACTTATTTATAGTTTGAAATTACGAAACAATTTTGAGCAAGTTCGTTAATTCCACGGATACAGCCAATAAAATCATTTTTTCAATGCGCTCAGAGCTACACTGTTACGAAGAAACTTTAATTTGCTCTCACCGGATGTCACATACAGCATATAGACGGATATAATCTTTGTCGCGACTAGAATTAACAATAACTTTTGCATACTCTTTACTACCTACAAATAATCCTACAACGTAAAGTAAATAAATCTTAAATTATGCTCTCATATCCAAAATACCTAATTTTCTATTTAATTAAGAAACTGTTCGAAGGTAATGCTTGGACGAAAATACTTTAAATCCGGCCGTTGCTGCCACATGCCGTCACTTTATACAACTGTTTACATTTATACAATTTATACAACAGTGTTTTATTATTATCATGGAAAATTTAAAGATACGCGACTACGCATTGGTAAGCGCAACTTTGACTCGAAACTAATTCCATATTACTGTCTTTTATAGAGTAATAGGAACAATATTGTATAATTCGAAATGTTCCCAGCCTCCTGTAGTAAGAACATTGGAAGTGCGGATCTAAATATTTTATATCTTTTAGCGATATATGTGCAAGCAAGCTAATTTCGCTTGTGTTGTTTGTGTTGTCCGCCTTATTTGTAAGTGTCAGAGGTGTTGACAAACAGTAGGAGGTGTGGGATCGTATGAGGTAGGTCACTGGCGGCGTCACTGCGGCGTGGGAGGCTTCATCTGCTTCTGCTGCTCCAGGAGCCGCTCCAGCGGGGACGGGCCCGGCCCCGACCACAGCGACTGAGGAATTACATACTATTAGATGAGAACTGGAACACGTATTTATTAAAGTTATGGATTTCTATTCGATACAAAAATGCGTATTCTGAATAATGATCAAGGTACATTTTCATTGGTCCTTATATCGCAGGCGGCAAGTCCCCGAATGCAGGACAACGACTAATGAAATTGTGCCATCAATATCCTAGTCGTTAAACCGCGAACGGGGGTATTCTACGCAGCCTGACAACCGATTTAGTATTTAAACAAAATGTCCCGGAAAATCAATTCCCAAAATCATTCGGAATACGATTGCTAAAGATCAATGAAAAAGAGCCTTTAAAGAAGATAAAAATATAAGAATTGAATGGTGGTGTAAATTTTGAGGGTATTATGATGCTTAGAAAGATATTAAGCGTATCCTCACCGGCGGCTGTCGGTGCGCGGTGGCGGCCCAGGCCGAGGTGTCGGCCGCGCCGCTGAACAGCGAGTACGTGCTGCCCGCCGCCGCGCCGCTCGTCTGCGCAACACACACACGCTACACACACTGCACTACCACACATGATCATACATGGTAAGGTTAGCTTTCAACTTGATTGACAGAAGATGTTCTGTCAACCAAGAGTAATAAATTATAAAAAAATGAATTTTAATGATTTGTCTTTTTTATAAGCTTCAGTAACTACTGATTACATCACAGACAAATATACACTGTGTGTAATCGTATAGTCAATATATGTGCTAGGCCTAATAGATAGATAAATGCAACAATTTAGTATCAGGGTCAAAAAGACTGGTTAAAACAAAAAAGAACTCAAAATAACAGTTTAGTGATAGTCTTTAGCATGAGTATAAAGTTTTAATGATAACTTCTTTTATAAACAAAATTAGCTTACCCCGACCTGGTCCATATTCTTGGCGCTCCCTATATCGGTATTGAGCGGTTCATTGAAGTTCATGTTGAGGTTCCGCTGCTGCATGTCGAGCGCGGCGGGCGCGAAGTTATTCATGGCGAGGTTGTTCATGTCCATGCCGTCCTTGGGGGGCGGGTAGGCCAGCGGCTTGTCCACCATCTTCATCTGCAGCGGCTGGTAGCCGAGCTTGTTGCTGAACTGCGGGTACATGGCCGAGTCATAGCTAACAGGCGGCGCGTACGAGAAGCTGTTCAGCGATGAGTTGAAGTTGGGCGACGTCACCAAGTTCTGCAGCGTCTGCAGCTGCGGCTGGCCGATAGCAGTCTGCAGGTACGCCGGCTGGCTGAAGCTCTCCTGCTTGTTCTGAGGAATGTTGCTCTGCAGCTGGTTGAACGACAAGTTCTGGTAAGGATTGCTGATGTTGGAGTTGAGATGCTGCGAGTAGAAGTTGGGCTGCATCTGCTGCGTGAAGTTGGGGTTGAAGTTGTTTTGCTGGTCGGGCTTCCACCAGACGGGCGGCTGGTAGGAGTCGGGCGGCGGCGGCGGCGGCTGTGCGCTCCAACTGCGCGGCGGCTGGCCCGGGAACATGCTGCTCTGCTTGAAGCTGTCGTCGCGGAACTTGTTGTCATTGAACTGGCTCTCCTGCGCGTTCTGCCAGTACCGGTACTGGTTGGCGAAGCGCGGCGGCAGGTCGTTCAGGAAGTTCTTCTTGTCACCGGACATCTGGTAGTTGTGGTTGAACTTCTGTCCGTCTTGGAACAGCTCCTGGCGCGAGTTCTGTTTCTGTAGGGCGGCGGTCCTGACGTCGATCTCCTTGGGGTTGACGACGGGCAGCCTAATGCCCTGATTGTTGACGCCGGGCGCTGGGTAGCTGGGGTTGTAGCTGAGCCCTGCGTTCTGTATTCCGTAGTTCTTCTGGAAGTTCATCCTCGGCGCGTCAGGGTAGGTGTTCTGCAGCGGCGTCCAGTTGGGCGAGGGTGGGTGCTCCTGCCGCTTCAGCGGGTAGTTCTGTGAGCTCTGGCTGGACTGGCTCGGCTTCGCGTCCTTCTTCTCATCCTTTTCGACCTTCTTGGGCGGTTCGGGTTCTGTGTTGAGCACGAGGTGAGGGTAGCCAGCAGACTTGTCCTTGAGGGAGAGGATCCCGCCGGTCTTCCTGCCCAGCGGGAGGTTGGCCAGGGACTTGATAGCTTTGGGCTGTATCACTTTGGGCTTGTCCTCCTTGGCCTCGCTGCTGTCCACCGTGGAGTCCGGCGTGGGTGGGGGCGTGACGAATTTCACCTGGAACATGATACTGCTGTTAATCACATGTTCATTACGAGACACTAATATTATATTATGCTTTTTCTAAAGCATGGCACGGAGATGTTACCATATTCTGTTCTACATAATTGGCCATTTGCAGCATGCAGTAAACAAGTGACGACACGATAAATATGCTAGCTTGAAACTAAAACATTTGCATGTGCTCTTAAAACTTATTCACTATAATTATAACTACATTTAAACACCTTTGAGTGTGACTTATTAAACATCGAACTTTAAAATGTAACATTTTAAAATTTCGTATTCAGATACTCACTGTATTAAAATATTTGTTTATCAGCCAGAATGTAGCAAGGATTTAACTATTTTATAATTTTAATAAGATTTGGTAAATTAAGCATAATATGTATAAAAGACACGCATTGTAGGCAATACACAATATTTAACGGTCAAGGTTAAATAAATAAAGTCCGTCCGAATATCGCTAGCGTAATTCGCTCACAATTGCTATATAAAACCTTCCTCATAATTCGGAAGCATAACTGTTATACTTTTTCATAGAAAACAAGAATTTATAATTAAAGTAAATTCGTAGACATCGTATTGACAATGCTCAATGCTACACACACGTTCAAACCACATACACTAAGAACACCCAGTCTTTGAAGAAACATTTCTGATTGACACATTTAGTAGCTTAGCATAAATTCACTACTAGAAAAATAAGAAATATTGTACTAGGTTGTTAGATTGGTTTTACAAATAAAGATTTTTTTATCTTGTAAATTCTAGTTATCTAGTCAAAGGCATATATATTACCTGTTTGTTGGTCTCCTCCTGTTTCCGCATGATGGCCGCCATCGCGATGTTGACGCGCGGCTTCCGAACCTCCTTCTTGTCCTCGCTCTTACTGTCTTCAGCCACATCCACTTCCTACAATACATAAAGGTATGGTGACTATGGTGTAGTGTTGTAGACCGTAGAGACAATTGATTGTATGTGTGTAATTTATAAAATTGACCTTGTTCATTCGAATTTAAGTCGATTTTATAGTGTTTGATTAACTCAGATGTGTTGTAGAATACATTTCATTAACAATTATAGGGCTATCGTGTTATCAATTTGGGTTGTGGCAGTCAGCTAGATACACAATGGTTTTTTTTTAGAAGTCCACTCTGTAAATATTTGAGGAATTGAGGATATTACTTTAAATTTAGTATACGATAATGTACCTGGTCTTCTTGCGTCGCTAGCGCGCGTTCTTCCCGTGCTCGCTCCAGAGAGCCCTGTGGCTTGAGAATTCCTACGCGCTTCTCGCGAACTGTTGGAGGAAAATAATACATCATCAAACTGCATGGAGCACAGTTCTGATACGTACCTACGAAATTTTGAATTCATAAAAGACGTCTGTCTGTCTTTCGTCATAGGCGTGGGCTACTTCTTACAGAAATTGCTTTCTGATCATTTATTTTACTTAAGCGGATCCTCATTACCAAATAGTTACAAATCAACTTCGGGAGCTCCTATTTACCTTTCTCCCGGAAGTCGGCCTCGGAGATGACGATGGGCGGCGGGGGGCGCGCGGGCTCGTCGTCGCTGTCGTCCTCGGGCTCGGGCGCGCCCCCGCCCCCCGCCCGCGCCCCCGCCCCCGCCCGCGCCCGCTGCAGCGCCAGCAGCGCCGCCGACAGCTGCTCGCCGCCCACCGACGATGCGGTGAAGCGGACGATGCCTTCTTCCTCCCTACACATAAACAATTACTGGTAAATCAGTGCACTCTTGCGCGCTCCACTGCTGGACATAGGTTGCACAGAACCTTGCGGCATAACACCCAGCATTCAACATATTTTAGACACCACAACACTTTCTTCATTTTATACAATATTAACATCCTTGTCGTGATTGAAGATCACGAAAAAGCTTTTGATATTCTAGCACATAATAAACTTGAAATGCTATAATATTAGGGAAATAACTAACACTACATAATTTGATCCAATTTAACCATAGAATGAAGATGCAAAAAAAAACATTTTTTTTGAAGAAATGCTTTATTTTTGTAGCTCTAATGTTGTAATGGCTACCACAGGGAAGTGTTTTAGGACCTTTGTGTTTTCGTGCTGATAGGATACTCACACATAAGACAGATGTTCTGGCCGCAGCTGTGAGAGCTTCTTGCCGAGCAGCAGCAGTCGATGCGCGCGCACTCGCTGCTCTAACTCGGGCTCGCCGCTCAGACACGTCACCGATACCTCCGCCGGTGGCCTGGGGTACATACATTTATTGGTAAGGCTGTTGGTAAGTTTGGATTAGAATTTGAAAAGGTTACTTAAATAAGTTAAACAGCTGGTTCAGTTTTTGATTCATACAAAAATTTCAAGAAATAGCCCTATACTGCCCTATAGCACTCACTCGGCATCATTGTCGTCGACCTCGTCATCGAGGTCGGGCACGCGGCCGCCGTACGTGTCCCAGGCGGCGTGGTTCGGGAACCGGAGCCCCTTCAGCGCCTCCTCCAGCGGCAGGAAACCAGCTAACTCCTCGTCTTCTGGCAGAGGGACGCTGTCATCTGAGAGAACGAAAATAACAGTGTTTGGGTGAGCAAATGAACAATAATGTATAAATATAACTTAGGACAACCCATATACGTCCATCTAAGCCCAAACCAGGAAGTATTATGGCAATCATTCTGATACTAAAAAAGTTATTTTTTTAATGTTTACCGCAGTTAGCCTGAGCGCTGGCTTTGGCTGCTTCACCGGACTTTTAATACATTGACGTCAGTCAATATTTTAGCATTCAGATTTTTAATGGATCATAAAAATATTCAGCTATATACCATTTTAAAGGCTAGCCCAACATTTTTAGACACCCTACTTACAAATGTCATTTCACTTATCAAAATATGAATTCCAAAATTTAGTTAAATTTTCTATGTGATAGAGTAAGTAAGAAGACTTACATGTGTCTGTGAGCAGCGCGGCGCTGGGCGCGAGCAGGTTGAGCGTGTGCGCGCAGGCGGGCCACAGCGCGGCCAGCGCCCGCCACGCGCCGCAACACAACACCTTCGGGTGCCACGCCGCCCACTGCAGCCACACCTTCACTGCGGGACCACACGACTACATTAGCTGGACGCCATACATTTTAAGAAGACAATATCAGTTTAAGGGGGTTTTGTTGCCTTGCCGGTAAAGCTCGCTCCTCGATCCCCTGAAACCGAGTTTGTATTTGGTGACGAGCAAGGTTCGTTCCTAGTCACGTATGTGCGAAATTTTAGCGCGGCGCGTTGCAAACAATAGTTTTGTTCGCCTGTGGAACAGTGTGGAACAGGAACAACGAGACGCGAGTAAAACCGCCGCGAGCTTTTCGTGAGCTAGTGGCTCGCCCGTCGATCACACGCTTTCGGTATATTGGCCCTCTGTCACGAGTGTAGTATACGATATACTCACAGGCCGGCAGCGCCCTCTGCACGGGCACGTCCACAGTGTAGTTGGGCAGCAGCAGCGCCAGCAGCGTGCCGGTCGCTAAGGAACAGCTGAGCTCCTCCGTCACGAGTGTAGTATATGATATACTCACAGGCCGGCAGCGCCCTCTGCACGGGCACGTCCACAGTGTAGTTGGGCAGCAGCAGCGCCAGCAGCGTGCCGGTCGCTAAGGAACAGCTGAGCTCCTCCGTCACGAGTGTAGTATATGATATACTCACAGGCCGGCAGCGCCCTCTGCACGGGCACGTCCACAGTGTAGTTGGGCAGCAGCAGCGCCAGCAGCGTGCCGGTCGCTAAGGAACAGCTGAGCTCCTCCGTCACGAGTGTAGTATATGATATACTCACAGGCCGGCAGCGCCCTCTGCACGGGCACGTCCACAGTGTAGTTGGGCAGCAGCAGCGCCAGCAGCGTGCCGGTCGCTAAGGAACAGCTGAGCTCCTCCGTCACGAGTGTAGTATATGATATACTCACAGGCCGGCAGCGCCCTCTGCACGGGCACGTCCACAGTGTAGTTGGGCAGCAGCAGCGCCAGCAGCGTGCCGGTCGCTAAGGAACAGCTGAGCTCCTCCGTCACGAGTGTAGTATATGATATACTCACAGGCCGGCAGCGCCCTCTGCACGGGCACGTCCACAGTGTAGTTGGGCAGCAGCAGCGCCAGCAGCGTGCCGGTCGCTAAGGAACAGCTGAGCTCCTCCGTCACGAGTGTAGTATATGATATACTCACAGGCCGGCAGCGCCCTCTGCACGGGCACGTCCACAGTGTAGTTGGGCAGCAGCAGCGCCAGCAGCGTGCCGGTCGCTAAGGAACAGCTGAGCTCCTCCGTCACGAGTGTAGTATATGATATACTCACAGGCCGGCAGCGCCCTCTGCACGGGCACGTCCACAGTGTAGTTGGGCAGCAGCAGCGCCAGCAGCGTGCCGGTCGCTAAGGAACAGCTGAGCTGCGCCGCTCGCGCCTCGCCCTCCGTCACGGCGCTACTCTCTACTGTGAGCTCCTCCGTCGTCGAGTGGACCAGCCAGATCATCACACACGCCATCTGTGACGGTGTTTAAAGTAATTTTTACTTTGTTAGTTTGGTAGCAGAGCTCATTCTACAGTGTCAAAGCGCAATTAGTACGAGCGAATCTCACCTTAATGAGCGTCATGGACTCGAAGCTGTCCGTTGCGATGAGCGCCGTGAGAGAGGAGTTGAGAGAGTTCACCAGCGCCGCTGCCGTGTCCAGCCTGCGACACACAACATAACGTTACAAAATAAACCATCGCCCTTGCTGGATAGGGAAGGGTAAAGTAAGGCAAGTGACTTACTCTTCAACAGTATGTATGTAGTGCATGGCCCGAATGAGCTCGGTGACGTAAGAGTGCGCGTCGAGCCGCGACAGTGCCGGCGCAGGCGAGCTCGAGCAGTTGTCCGTCACGCCCGGGATCACAGGCAGGTCCTTCGCGTCCGCACTGCAAAAACATTATATAAATAATGACCTGGACGAAGGGGTAGATGACTATTTTTTTATGTCCGTTGAAAGAAAAATTAGTCTTCTTTTACGTAACTAAAAACGCACAGCAATAAATCGATTAGAAAAGGGATTTTCGTACCCAGTTGTTAAAAATTAGACTTCATGTTACAATTTTTTTTCGCATACTGATGCCGCAATTTTTCAGGCATTTTGTTTGCCTGCAGGCCTGTGCCACACCACCAGCCTGTGTATGACTATGAGGGTGTCACCTGTTGGAGGCGGCGGCGGCGGCCCGCAGCGTGCGCGCGAGGTTGGCGGGCGCGGGCGGGAAGGGCGCGCGCACCAGCAGCGAGCGCACGTGCCAGTACAGCGCGCCCAGCCGCCGCCCGCGCCGCCACGCCACCAGCGCCAGCTGGTTGTACGGCTGCCCAGAGTGCGCCGACACCACCAGCGCGTGTCTAGGGACACACCAAAACACTCATGTTACATGACAACATCAAAATTAAAAATATTTTTATATCTCATAAACCAAAAAAAAAGGCGCTTAAAAAACGTTATGTTAAAATCTAGTGACTAGTTGCTCGGTTCCAAAGTGTTCCAGAGTAGGAGGACTACTCCCAACAATCATTGGTGAAGCTTTTTAATATAATCAATAATACATAGTTCCCAATACATACCTGTAGAAGGTGTGTGCGACGCGCAGCTGCTGTCGGTATCGCGCCAGGTCGCCGAGGTGCACGAGGCAGTGCTGGCAGATGTAGCGCGCGGACGCGGGCGGCGGCAGACGCGCGCCCACCGCGGACTCGCCCGCGCCCCAGCCCTCCACCAGCCCCAGCAGCGACGCGCGCCGTCTGCAACACAACCGACACACTCGTATATGAACAGCTCACTTTACAGACTAGTCAATTTTAGCCAGTTCAAGCTTCATGCAAGGCCCCTAACCTCAATCGTTAAATATCGCGCAAGGAATACTCAAAATAATTTATGTCAATGTGGAGTCTGCTTGCGACCACGGCCTGTGTAACCCGGTCGAAACTTCAAGCCCTAAAGGTATTTAAGCATGTAAGTGCTAATCCCCGTTCTATAATATTACTATAATTTATGTCAATTAACTATTTCGTGCAGTCAGCACACTAATCAAATTGTCCCATTAGATTCCCATACAAAACTGATATTATTCTACAACATGATTTAAGAAGGTGATGTAATTGGATGGGTCTTAATGTCTTATTTAAGATAATTGTTAACTGAATAAGCTTGGACTGATTAATCTTATGAAAATCCCAGTGGGAGACAATGTACTAACGTCGCTGCCTACTGGATGGAATACTGTACTCACCTAAAAGGCAAGTCTAGTTTGAATGTGGTGCAGATCTGATGCAGCAAGCAGAGGTAGAACCCCGCGGCGGCCTGCAGCACCCATGATAGCATTGCCTGACCCTCACTGCGAAGGGGATTCTGTAACAGACCAAATTTTGAAAATAAAACAGGCATATTTAGACAATACAATCTATTGTTTACTTTTTAACATACATAAAGTTTTTTTTGTTGGTTTAACCATAAGAATGTTTTAGGTACAAGTAAAACACATATTTTTACTTAATCATGTATTGAACAATGTATTACCAATTCAGCTGTTTGTTTTGGTACTAATGAAGCTCTAACTTCCTAAATCAATTAAATGTATATAAGGTATTTTTAGCAAGTATAAAACAAGTTCATGGTTCATTACAGTTGCACACAATTGTTTCTCCATTGCAATAATCTTAAATACCTCAACACAAGAATAATAACAATACCAGAGTATTGCTTGTATATAATTTGTATTTTAGACTATAATTTCTCAATGTCAAGGTATATTTTAGCTTAGAAGTATTTGAAGAATAATAGGTCTATTTGTTATGATGTTTATTGGCAAATAACTTAGTAAAATAGGCACATAAATGCTTACATAAGATGTGTAAATCAAATTTGAAATAATATTTACATTGAATGGAACAACAGAATAGTTATTCCTAAAAATTACTAAATTTTAATCCATCTATTTTGCAAGCAGATAGAAGCAGGAAAACCACAGATGGGTGTTATAGTCATACAATTATGTTCTTTCATGTTCATGTATTTTCTTTATGTTTACGTTTAGACTGACATATAAAGAGCTAGCACAAGGTAGAGAAAGATGGAAGGAGCTACACCAAGAAGTGCTTATCTCTTAGCTTAGCTAAATTATTAATGATAGAGCTTGCTTGATTAATGATAGAGAGATATGTAAGGCAGCAAAAAGAGCAAACTTTTTAAATAATAACGTGTACACACCTTCCTATCCTTAGATATGGCTTGCAAAGCCTCAATCTGCTGCTTGAAGCCCACATTCCACAAGTCCTGTTCCACTTTCTTGTCCAATGCATAGTCTAGATCCAAAACTAGTACTTTTTGATACACCTACAACATAAATGCAATATAAAACAATGATGATATACAGTTATTAAGACAATTTTAATTAGCTAATGTGTATGACATAACAATTATTTTACTTATAAATTAGAGTCATTAAGATAAATAAGAAAATATTATGTCTTATCTTTTAAAGATGCTACATATTTAATTTGATTATTAATAAGGTAAAATAAATGATAAAAAAATATAATATACCATGCTGCATCAAACATCTGATAAAGTTCAGATAGATTTATTTACAAAATGCACATGTTAAATAAGAATGAAACATTGCATACTGGCAGTTGTCTAAAGTTTAATTGCAGGAAGTAGAATACTACTACAGATGGCACACACTCTTCCCTACTTTTATGACTTTTTTTGTTATGAAAGGCCATAAATAACAATGGATACAGAACCTTTTGCAACTGTTGTTGATTGGCCCAAAGACCTCTTTCTTGTAACATAGATGTTCCACTCTTGAATTTTGATATTTTCTGTTTCAGCTCATCCGCCTCCCTGTCAAATAAGTTTGAGTCAGTAAAATAACATTTCTACAATACAAGAGATTTTTGTTGTGCTCATGGGAACCAAATGTGTCACTCAATGACGAATTTAACAGGGTCACTGGATTCCCTAAAAGGCATTATTTTAAATGTAATATACGGACTTCTAATTACGTAAGAAATAAATTAAAGGTTTACATAAAAATTATAATGTTCTACATTAATCACGGAAAGGAAAATTATGATATTTCGAAATTATGAACAAGGTTACATTTATATTTCTTTTAAATTACCTCAACATCTGCACGGCGGCGTTTAAAACCATTATGATAGAGGCTTAGAGCCTCAGCATTTGTCATAGCATTAGGAAATTATCCAAATTAAAATTACGGAATATTGAAATGAAAAATTCTAAAAACAATCGAGATCCATGCACTGTCAAACTGTCAAGGTGACATTTATTCAAAAATTACCATTTATCAAAAAAATAGACCCTTAGTAAAATACGTTATTATTTCGGAAAATGTTTTTGGTATTAGGTACTTCGTGGTCCACTATACAAACAATTTTTTTTTAACAAGCTATCGATAAAGATATTAGAATAAAGAAAGGTTAGACAGTTGTTGTGAATTATCAAAGACTTTGTCATTGTAACTAAACAAAATATAAACATATTAACACAGTATTTCATTGTGGTAATTTTTATTCTACTTTGTATAGTTACATCAAAAATACATTTGTACTAAATACTTAGACATAGTTATCCACACCATTTTTTTATCGTTCGATGTTTATAAAGACTGAAAGCGTGAATTTCAGGAAGTCGACAAATTGCCTCATTGGAAAACTACCAAACAGATCAAAGTAAAGGTACCATTTTAGTATTTTTTGACACTGAGTACCGAGTACTTAGGGTATAGATAAGAAACTAAAGAGTGAGCCTATCAGTGTATGAACCGTGAGCACTAGTATGAACTAGTTTTATCGTAAATTTTGTATCAAGACGGACCGTTTTAATAAAACTATCTAAAACCCTAATATTATCCTAACAATGTCGAAACCATCGATATTTTCGCATATAAGTCTGTCGTTGCGTGAAAAATAACTTTAAATCAGTAAACGAATGTACTAGATACAGACAAAAAGTGCTCTCGCTTGGCACAAAGGAAAACTAGCGATACTATCGGTCTACAGTTATCTATAGTCTAAGAGCGAGTACTATCTTGACAGGTGTTTACTTTTCATATTTCCTCTAAAATAATTTCTTGTTTGATATTAATTTGCTTTAAAATCAAACTTAATTCCGTTTATTTCGAGAGATAAATCTAAAATGTACGAACCCCGTGTAGGTGAACCTGCGGCAAACAAGCTCAATATTACGGTGAGTTATTACACTATCATCGGTTTTATTTTCTTTTGCTTGGATGACTAATTATTTTCTTGTGTAATTTTCTGTAATCAGGATACAAGGGTGGTGCATGGTCACCGTGTGTGTCAGACCCGGGAAGTGAAATGGCTCTGTCTCGAGAATATATACCAGAAGTTACACCGCCCCAACTTCTACGACATCGGCGGTACTTACATGCAGGATGTGGCAGACTACTGGTTCACATACAAAACAGAGATTGTCGGTGACATATTCCTTCTGCATTTGTTTATTTGTAATCACGGTGTTAGCTCGTTCAGTGTCGCTGTTAGCTGTGGGAATAAGTTCAAAGTGTCCAAGAAAACTGACACAGTGTATCTGCAGCAGTACCTTACAGAGTTTCAATTTAAACAGCTTGATGAACTGTCTCACACTTACCTCACAACCTATAGCTTTACAGAACTAGATATAGAATGTTTGAAAGATCGAAAATTGTATATAGCTGTGTCATTCCCATTTGCTAATTCTGAAGAAATAAGTCTTGAAGTTATTGACAATGTTAAACTCAACCATGACTGTAGTGCTCTCTTTGCTGATCCCATTGGCTCTGATTTTGTTATTGAATCTGCAGATGGTGTGAAGTTTCAGATTCATAAAGTGATACTAGCTGCACATAGCGAGGTTTTCAAAGCTATGCTGAAAGGCGAGACGGCTGAAAGCCAGAATAGTTATGTGAAGCTTGTTGATGTTGGAGGTGAAGACCTTCGCTATATGTTAGAATATATTTATACAGGAACAGTTACTGATGTTGAAAACATTAACTTTGCCAGTTTACTCATGCTGGCAGACAGATACAACTTAAAAGGTCTGTGGGAAGTCTCTGAGCATGCTCTTTCTGAACAAATAACTTTGGATAATGTTTTTGATATTTTAATTGTTGCTGATATGTATGACTCTGATTTCCTAAAGACTGAAGCCATGAAGTTCATTAGAGAAAACAAAGAAGTACTTAACTGTAGTTCTTTTAGTGAGATCAATAGTGCTGATTTGCTGAAGCAATTGTGCACCTACCTAGCTACATAGATGTGTGCTCAATGCATCTAAACAATTAGATTTATGTGTAGTGAGGGAATGTTCTTTATCTATGAGTCATTTAATGTGAACATTTCCAGTATATAAGACATATTTATATTTGTATTCAAAAGAAAATGTACCTTGGATTTGTACACTTTGTAAATTGTCACACTATCCATTAAGAGTTATTGTAGTTGTGTACTGTGTGTTTCAAACTAGGGTTTACCCCATTTTGCTTTCCAATTATTATGATTAACTGTAGTATTTAAGATCAGAAAGTATTAGGTAAGGTATGTGATGTATTTCAAACAGGATTCATATGTTCTGCAAACTGGCATTTCTTTAATAAGTATTGAGTGTTTTTTTGAGACCTAGTCTTTTTCTTATCTGATTGAAATTATTATATTTGTTACCACATTTTGTTGATTGTTTCTACAATTTTTAAGAAATCAAATAAATGATATACCTAAATTTATAAAACATATTTTTTTATTGTAAAACATTTTGTTAAAACCGTATGTTACACACAAAATAAATGAAAAACATAGTATACAGAAAACGTAAAAATAAACTTTATTGAATTTAAAACATAACTGTATCGTTATATGGGAAGTAAAATTAATTGTTTAAATAAATATTATCATTATGTAAGTTAATCGTAGAAGATAGATAGCTTGTACAAGTGGAGCGGCGGCGCAGGTCGCTTGCTCAGTCCGCAGCAGGGGGTATGCCCTGTGGCCGTGCCCTGCGAGCAGCGCACACGCTGGCTAAATTATCATTTTGGAATGTTACTGGAAGTCTTCGTTTCTGCAGCAAACAAACATTTTCTTCTGTTAAAATGTTAGTCCACGATTGTGTTACGTTTGGGCATTACTGTAGTGCGACAAAAGCTCTTGTTAATATACCGAGTAACGTGATGCGGGTGGTGTATTCACATCGCGTAGCTCGCTTGCAAGCGGCTAACGCTCCGCTATGTATTTGGCAATCGTGACAAGCATATATTAGCGGTAATGCAACAAGCCTAAAGCGTCTCAATGGCCGTCGCCACCACCGGGCGGCGGCGGCCCGGCGGGGTGAACGGTCCAGTGATAGCGTAGCTACTACGGTATATAGCGATCATGTACGTAACTAGCTAAAGTGGTACTCATTTCAACAGTACTATTGCTCCGCCGTAAGTTCTAGGCGACGCTACGATGGCTCTCAAACTCGGTAGTTATTATGTCACACGTCAACTAATTTGGAATCTATAAATCCATTCTTATTGCGGTCAGCGGGAGGAGTCGACGTGGTTAACATGCAGGATAAGCAAGAAAAAAGGCCAATAGTTGTCTTATCGTTTATTGATAATTACTGGAACCGGTACACAAGAACGAAATAGAATATATCTCTCATGAAAAAAATACGCGTCCATGTAATGATCACCTACATCCTAATGGTTGTATTCGGATATAAAAATAAAAATACATGAACCCCCTACTATTACTTTATATTTAAATGCAAGCTACAGTACATATTACTACGTCTCGTGAACTGCATTTACTTACTACAATACTTATGAATTAAGACACAACTCTCATTTAATCTAAAATACGTCTGCTGTTACATGAGTACGCTCACTCGAGAGATGTCGGATTACAAGGCTGTGCCGTGAAATGAATATTGCTGGAGTTACAATCAAGTGTTATTTATAACTAATTGGCCACAGGATAAGTAATTATCATTATATTAATAGTCAGAACAACATCCCACAACAAACAGAATAGCCCCTTATAAGTATTCTATTGTTTAGAAATGTGTCTGCTACTGTTTGTGTCAAACAGTAATAGCAGACCAATTGTTATGTCCAGTCCTCGTGTTTAGACTGTTTGTTTACATGTTATTGATACAGATCAAGCTCCCGGATACTCACGCCGAGCGCGGGCCGGCGCGCGGGCGGTGAGCGGCCGGCCGCGACTCACAGAGCTACCGATGTAAGCCAAACTTCCGCTAGTAACACTTCAGACTGAAGCCGTAAGCGTGAAAGTTAGATTTAGAAACAGAAGGAACACAAAAATTCACTGTGCGAGACAAATGTGTCATATAAGAACGAATAGTGATAAAAACGAATCGAAGTTTTAATTGCCAATCTAATCACGACTCGTATTATTGCTTAGTATTAAAAGTAAGTATTACAGTTCTTATATGGCCCGTGTGTTGTAGTCGCAGCATGAAACTAGATGAGTAGTATCGCGACGTTACGGAAGGCACAGAGAGCGTCCACGGTTCGTGGGGGGAGCGTCTGTATCAGTGTGCGGGAGGGGCGCTCGGTCGCGCGGCGCCGCGGGCCTAGCGTTTACCGTTGTTATACGAGAGACTCCGCAGCGGCGCCTTGAAGTTCGCCGCCGCCTGCTGTTGGATCTGGTATGCGAGCGGGTGGATCTTGAAGCCGTACAACCTGGTGACGTCAACATACACGTTATTACACACACATGCGCGATAACAACTGACATGTTAACACCTACTGTCGTTCACGTTCGACATCTGAAAAGCTCATATTAGACACAATTTACTTGATAACTACAGCACACCAAGAAAGTTTAATGAATGTGTGTAAACTGTGATATGATATATTAAGTAAAGCAGACTTGTGCTAAGTATCTAGTTATAGCTAACATTGATCTACATTCTTCACTCAATCTGCCTCAGAGCCTAAATACACAAGGCAGTTAGATTGTAAGAAAATAAAGGTTATACTTTTTCCAGAAGACAAGCTACTAATTTTGTGAAATAGAGATGAATATTGAGAGTGGAAGCCGGACAAAACAAAATAATGTTTTCTTGTGTATTACTCATATTACTTATAAAAAACATCATGTATGTGAAATAAGCTCCAAGTGAAAAAATATGTTGATATTTTTTAATCTTACGGCGTTAGCATATACGAAGCTACTCACCTAGGCACGAACTGCGAGGCGGGCCGCTTGGGTCTGTACTCGGGGTGCACCATGAACACCATGTGCGGGAAGCCGGTGCCGAAGTAGGCGCCGTCGGTGTGGTGGTGCCGCGACGACTTGGGCGTGTACACGTCCATGCAGCGCGGGCAGTACAGCTTCACCATCGCCTCGCCGGGCACGTCCGACAGCCCTAAGTGAAACGGAACTTTTTAAACAAACTAGCTTTTACGGCACAGTCGTAAGTCAGCGGTAGCATGTCAGAGAATCGCTTAAAATGGACCCAATATGGTTGTTTATTTTTATTGTGTTTGTAATTGTCAGGACACAGTTACTTCGAATGAAAATTTCCGAAAAATCTAGCATTTTCGTAAATTGAAATAATAAAGAGAGTCAGGTTAGCAAATGTTTAAAAAATAATAATAAATAACAAGTGTTTGGGACTTTATATGCTTATGTTGAAAACTTTAATAAAATATTATTTTTAACTAATCAATTTCTGTATTTACCCAAAATACAGCTGGTTCATATTAGTATTAATAGTATTATAATGGTACTTTAATAAGATCCCTTAACTAAGCCAAATTTCATGTGCAAATATCAAAAAAACTTATTTTTCAGTTTTTAAATGTCATTCTTTTGAATACCATACATGTCCCTTATTAACTTTGTGGAATTTTCAGTACCTACCTTAATCAATAAGACAATTAATAGTTGGCAGTAATGATGTCTTGTTTAAATTACACAGATAGCTAGGGAATTTGTACCTTGTACTTTATTTTAATGAGATAATTACATAGATCTGACATACACTGTTCAAATTGGCCTTGTATGTTAGCTAATAATGCCCTTTGGGTCAAGCAAGATTCCAATTAGAATAAAGACGACTCTGTCATTTTGTATAATACACAAACAATTAATAATATTTATGTATAATTGATAGTGATATAAATGTTCACACACAAACAAATTGTTGGTAGTACCAACAAATCGCTTTCCTTTTTAACATAATTATTTTCAAGTTAATTAATGTATCGGTACTTTGAACTTTCCAATTAAGATAACTCTCGATTTGCGCATGCGCGAATTTGACTGTTCTCATAAAATATTTCGTAGCTGTGTTAAAAGTTGAATTTGTGTTTCGATTTATATATGTTATTACAATTATTGGATGTATCTAACATTATTTACATCAAGATGTCAATCAATAATGGCTTTTATACAAACACCGAAATGATAAAACCTCAGTTTACAATAATAGGTTATATTGTGGGTGTAGCGGTGAAGCAAGATGTAAGCATCATCTTAAATGCTCACAAGATAATTTTATTTATTAGACGAACACCATTATTTTATATATTATGTAAAAAGATTGAATATCTGGGTCACACCATTTTTTACTCTAAATGAACTCTTGCAACATGAAATAATAAGTTTTGGAGCAATAGAGCAGTCTCTGTATTTAGGCATATTTTTAAATGCATACATATATACACAATTATGTAGTTTTAGTCAGTAGTGATAAAGAGGGCGGAGTACGGCATGGACACAATTGGGATCACCTTAAGAAGATTCTGAACTTACCAAGTGGAAGCATAGATTGACATTCACAATAAACACGTGGGCAGTGACCAAAATCACCGGACTGGAATTTCTCTAACATTTGTCCAATGCCTCTGTAAAAGAAACAATTGATTTAAAACATCAGCATTGTTTATGTCCACGAACCACAATAGTATATTGATTCAGCTCTATAACACTGAAAACAATTTTTTTTTTTTTTTGCACATCTAATAAAGTTTTTATAGAATTCTTGTTTATGTTGATCTATGAACTCATTCCTTCAACTGAAATAACAATTTATTGGCCTTGGGTAGAAAATTTGATGTTAAGTTAATGTGGACTTAACATGAAATAATTCAGGTAAAGAAAAACAGTATTGGCGGGAGTTAAGGACAAAAAAATTATTGCCTAAAACAATTTACAAGCATCAGCCTATAATTTTTCACTGCAAAGACAAAGAATAACAAAAAAAGAAACAAAACTAAGAAGAAACATCAAAATATTTTACAATAATTGGACTAAATGAACTACTTGGACAATTACAGTTTTGATGTTATCTATATTTTTAATACCTAAATAGGAGTAGTTTTAGTATTGAGACCTATTAACACAAATTTTTGGCCTCCAAAGCTTATTATTAGTAGTAATCTAGGCAAACATTAAAACTTTTTTTGTGATTTAATTTGAATTTGGGGTTCGGTCTATTATTATGATAGACATGAAAAGTGCTACATAATAGCCTATTTTAAATTAATAAATTTAGATTTTGAATGCAGCTGAAACAGTGGTTACTATTAGTTACTGGTTTTAGTAATATATATTCCTTACCTATTAGTTAAAATGTATCGAGCATGAATCAATCCGTAAAGGATCTCGGAGGCCTGCTCCACCAGATCTGACTGGTTTGGGTTGTCATCAAGGTCATCATCTGCAAGGCAATTGGTGTATTTTCATTTATAGGCAAGACTTAAGTACATTGGATTGCTGATATTGAGTGAATTATGAGTTTTCTTTATGCTTTATTAATTCACTGGCTTTAGGAGGGAAAGATCATCTTCTTGGGCATCATAGACTCAAAAGAATGTTTAGGGGTAAACAACATTGTTTATGTAGTACAGTGCATTTAACATGAAGGATATGTCTCTTCTCTCTCTATGAGCTTCTCCCTCCATTCTTGCCAGTGATTTAAGTCCCTCCCTTGTTTTAGCCCACGCACAAGGAAAGTATCAAGATAGGTAGCCAAATAATCCTTAAATGCTCTCTGACCATAAACTCAATATGTGGATGGTCCTAATTTGTTTATTAATTAATTTTTCAACAAATATGATTGATCTAGAATTCAATCATGTCAGTCATAACAATTAGTCATGATGATAAGTAATCTTGTTAGACTAACTTACATGTATATCTCATCTGACACAGATATACCTCATTAGTATTAAGGTTATGTATTTGTGGCAGTCTGGTGACAATGTTTATATCACCACTCACAGATGGCAGTGAGTCTAGTACACAGCCTGCCATAACCAAGCATATCTTACACAAATACACACTTTATAAAGCATCTTATCTGTTGACATTGTTCTCCACAATTGCATGATTATTTTCTCGTTGTTTTACTTTATTTTTATGTCAGTGGTAACAAAACGTCAGTGAGTGAAAAGAATCTGTACTTACCAGGCTCTAGGTCCAGTATCATGTCCAATGCTTGTCTGTAGTGTGGCACTTGCTCATTTAGTCCCGTCAAGTTGAATTTATCATTTATATAATCCTCATCCACCTAAAACACAACATGTTGGATCAATAACTAATGCCATCACTACCTGAAAATGACCATATATTCGACGATATACCTCGCAAAAGAACTCGTTTCCCCGCAGCCCGCAAAACCATGAAATCCATGATACCTCCTCCGAGCTGCTCATTTTTCTGAAATAATATCATTTGATAAGCAATAACCGTTTGCAATCTGAGTTTCCGACATAAAAAATCCAACGCTTCGGAGTCCACACTGTTACAACAAAATTCTAAGCATTCCTATGTTTTCACCTGTTTTATCACGACTTCGACGAAGTTAACAATGAAATTTCGACACTAAATAGCAAATTCACGATAATTACGTAGAGATACACGAAAAATAAACAGAATTAAAGTTTGTAAAATGATGACAAACCTCACCTTTTCGTGCCTTGATTAGCCACGCTTGACGGGAGGGTACCTTGGGATGAGGGAGAGAGAAATTTCTATTGTATGTGTGGGTGTCACAGATTATAGACAACTTGTTTATGATCGCAAAGTTGTGCCATTTTGTCTGATTCATTCATTCGCAGGAATTTTTGCCGTCTTTAACATGAATGAAAAGCAAAGCTAAGTATTATATTATTATATAATCTTACTAAACGGTCTTTCGTTTTATTAATTAAAATTACGTAAGATGACCATTCTGATCTTCTGAGCGTATCGATTCCATTTATGCATACTAAATTTAGTATTATTTAATTAAAATTATATTGATATTTTTTATTATTTTATGTAATAATCGAGCAAGATGCAAGAAACTAAATTCTTGACGATATTAAGCCTGTATCGTAGCCTGTATCTTTATTTTTTCACAAAAGTGTATGTAGTAAAAAGTATAAAGTAAAAAGTAAAAGTACATTTTGGAATGCAATAAAGATAATAATATTGAGTATTGAGTAAAGCATAAATTATTAGGGGTGTGGCCCAAATGTTTTGGCTAAAGCCGCGTCTACTGCCCAAAATTGAAACATTATGTTCCGTAATAAACTACTAAATTGTATTCCTGTATTTATGCGTCAGAGTTCATGTAAAATTGTGCTTCTTGTTAAAGCTAAACCATTTTTAACGTGGAAAAATAAAGTAAACATCTGTAATCGGCAATATATAAAATAAACCTAGAGGAACGAGGGATATAATTTCCGCTATCTCCAAAACACAAGTTTTCAACTGTTCCAACATTCAGAAATGTATTAGGCCATGCGAACAATGTTTTATATGCAAGCTCTAAAATACGCTGCCCCGTATTGTTGACTGCCATTCTAGACTAATGAGACACAACATGCTGGCTTATTATTGGGAGAAATCAGCAGATAGACATGAGTCGATACTAGCGACTCTAGCGGATGTTTTGATGAATACACTTTTTAGGATAAACATGATCATTTGTTCTCTTTGTGTAGGTAATTTATCAGTATATATATGAATTTAAAAAAAAGTACCTATATAGCTGTGTATATTAATCAATTATCTCGTGATTATGTATGGGCTCTGTCTATTTGGGATCAGATGATTGTTTGTCAGTTGTCCCAGGATATTATTATTACAAATAAAACTACATATCAAAATTTATCTTATATTTAAATACACCGAAAATAACAAACATTTTCACTGCAATAAACACTGTAACCACATAAAAATTACACAAGTTAGTTAATAAACAACATGATTTGTTTTTTATTGTGAAGCTGTGGTCACAGCACCTAAAAGATTACTCTTTTATTTACTATAATATATTATGCTCCGACTACTATCACAGACCTTTACCATGTTCCATCTACCTATGCCTGTCTCATTTTCCTTCATAAATCACACTCCATTAAATAGAGAAATCTTTTTATTGATTTAGCTGTGTTAGTCGAGCATTTTCATGATTAGAAATATTACAAGAAAAAAATACGATTATCCGATGACTGAGCATCACTGAATTACGAACTTGATTATTAAATCAGATATTTTGTCTGTTTGGGAACACCCAGTAGCTACATTATTACAATGAATTAGTGCCTAGTATATAGCAATCAGCTTAACATATTATACATGAGAAAACATTATCAGTTAAATGTGTACAATAATCCACTTTTGTTCAACCCAGTGGGAATCCTGAGATAAATATACTTAGACTATTATAAAGTGTACACTAAAATCGTAATTTGTGGCATTGGTATTTGGAAACAGCCCTATTATTAAGACAGTCATTACATACTTATTCAGTAAGTTAAGCAATACATATTTACAAATTTATGCTGACTCTTCTACTGAATCTCAAAAGTAACAGTACTGAAACATGTTTGTAACACATTAATATTGTACTCGTTTCAGGTTTGCTTTCTTATTACAATATCAATCTTTCATAGAACGGGTGTACCGGAACAAGTACTTTGTGAGTTCCACATCGGTCAGGTCATTCCATGCATCAGTCTCCATCACTTTAGGGTGATTTGCAATGTAAGCAAATACTTTTTTCTGTAAATCCTCTAGTTTATATTTCTTGGCTATGACTGCCATTTCAACAGCATTGTTCACATTGATCTGGTCACCAATGACATGCTGTGTGAGAGCAAACAGTTGTTTCAATTGGAACTTGTCTGCTATGTCCAGCAGCTTCAGGCAATCTTGCTTCATCACATCCTTGATTGTGCCGGTGTATATAAATTCTAAGAGCAATTCCATATCCACATCACTAATATCTATAAGCAAAGAGGTTACATTGGTATTCTTAATCATATTTCTGAGCACTGGACTGTGTGCGGCCAAAAGTATTTTGTGTGTTTGGAACTTCTTGTGACTAGCAGACTCCAGGACAAAGTCTGTGGTCTCTTGCTTTGTAAGTAGTCCACTCAAATCATGTTGGAGTTTTATTGACTTGACTACATTACTATTCAACACAAACTTTGGGTTGACATTAATTTTAATTGGGACTACCAGTGTACAAGACTGATTGAAGCGTTCTAGATCTTTGAAACAGTATGTCTTGATGAAAAAGTTTTGATTTGGTTTAGTTGACCTAAACATGTAGGAGGTAAATGTTTCTGGTAGTAACAGATGAGGTACATCATCATCGGGAGCTACTTTTTGCACTAAAGCATTAGAATTAGATGTTTCTATTGAGAAAGGTCCTGTTTTTCTATGGCACACAAATAAGTTCATTAAATGATTGTTTCCATGGCACGATGATGTTGTTATAAAGAACCAGAATTCAGGTTCTGTTTCACAGTAGGTGCCGCCTATATCAAACTCCCCATTGTCTTTTAGCTTGCACAGGGCATCATAAACGCACAGCTTAGAAGCATCAGTAGTCTGGCAAGTGAATACACCAGACACACAGCCATAAGTACTCTGTAAACAAAAATTTCGTTACTTAAATGTCACATAATTATTGTTTTCCAGGTTTATCTAAATTCGCTATTATACATAAACTCAGTCGCATAGTACGGATTAATGAGTCACTAACTTAAAAACAGTCTTATTTATACCTTTGATTTGTCAGTTTCAGCAGTCACAGGCGGTGTCGAGGGATCCATCATAGAGCCGGGCCCTGCGGTCTACTGGTTGACAATATAGAATACACCTAAAAATATTATTTAATGCATTAAACACAACATTGATCGGCAAATTGCACCATAATATTAAAAATAATCCATCATTAATGAAATATTACTAGACAAGTCTTTGAAATACTCGGAGTACCCTGTAAGTCCATCTCGTAAGATAATTATATTAATTTTTAAAATACTTACGTTTGCTTTAACCGCACCCAAAGTAGAAAACAGTGCACTCTGTGGAAAACAGAATCTAATTCGATAGTGCCTAACACCAGAAATAATGACAAGAAATACAAGAATCAAAGATGTGTCATTCCGATGATAAAATTGATTAATATTCTGCAAAAAAAATCTATGAATTGTTGCCATAAAAGTAAAATCCACATTGTACTAAATGCATAGACAATGAATGAACTATAAAATAACGTTTCGATCGTCAGTTGTAAAAACTGTGCTTTGAAAAAAATTATGAAATTGCGATCGAACGAGTTGAGTTGTAATGTAATTGATTTAAAATTTTTTTCTTAGTAAATATATTATATTTTAATTGAACCCCTAGATTGTTTGATTGTCTGATTCTTAGCAGTCTATTTGAAGGCTTACTCAATCTCCATGCTACAAATCATGAAATCAACGTAGATGCTAAAGCAACTGGACTTTGTAGTGGAATTTGTTTACTGTTTCCTTTAGGAAACAGTATACAAAGTCCAGTGCAGAGGGCGCCACTAGCACATATAGTGAACAAACCACCCTGAAGCATAATTCCGTATTCTCGTCTATGGTAGTATCAAATTGGATTCCTCACGTCCCTAATTGAAATCCACGATTAAAATAATTGAAAAGTGGATGATATAACGAAACAGCAGTCAGAACTTTTCCTGAAATACTATTTAGCACTGAAGCATTATCGTATGATATCATGTTGCCAGTAGGTATTTCCAATATAAAAAATAAAAATGCGGACAACATCACATACATTGCTCTGAACCCAAAGTAAGTAGCTATTTAGCACTTGTGTTATGGAATTCAGAAACAACGAAGGTACCACAAACACCCAGACCCGAGGCAATGTAGAAAAGTGAGTTTCTACATTGACCCGTCCGGGGATCGAACCCGGGACCTCAGAGCTAGCGACACCTTGAAAAACCGGTGCGTACGCCACTCGACCACGGAGGTCGTCAAATATTATGCAATTAATTTTATTGTAAGTAATACATCGTATTTTTCATTCTGCTCAGAAGTTTTGCTTCCGGTGCCGGAATTTTACAGTATTATGCCTAACTGATGGTAAATAGATAAGAGTACAAAAAATTATAAACTATAAAGTACATAAATGTGGAATGTTAAAGTCCGGTGAAGTAGGTAAAGCCTGCACAAAGGAAGAGGTCTGTGCGGAAAGAGAACCGTCGTTATGGCGTAAAATTAAGCTAACATTAAAATCATTAAATAAATATGAAGGCGGCATCTGGAAACGTCAGAGTGAAGTTTGAATAACGCCGCCGCGCCGTCTTCGAGCCGCCCGGCCCGTGCGCTGCTAGATGGCTGCTAGACTTATTTACTTTTCTCTATGGCTGCTAGCGAGCAGCTCGCGAGCTGCTCATTCGTTGCGCGTTCGCCAAATCTGGACGCACCCTTATGTTCTTAACTACATAATTTTATAAATATGCGGAAATTATTATGTATCCTATTTTTACCTTCATGTTAATTAATTAATTTAACAACACATGATTAAGCAGGTATAAGTACAAACTACAAAGTTAAAAAGAAAACCGTTTTACTTTAGTTAGTTCCTCCGAACGGACACATTATTTACTGAAACAATTTGGCGTTAATGTTAAGTTGAAGAGAACGAAACGCCAAGTCCAATGTTAATCTTTTGGAATTGCCCCCTGGCTTCTTTTTAATTTGAATTGTTAACCCTAATATTACTTCCGAATTCGGGTTTTGCTTTAGATGGGATCATTGTTTCAATGCGGATTTTAATAAATGCACAGGGGCCCGAGTCTGCTATTTACACTCCGTGTCAGTGTGCTCATAGTTGGCTCGTCCGGCGGCGCTCGGGCCCTCTTCGTCGGCGTTAGGGCGCGCTCGGGCTGCCCGAACGCGCCAGAACCGGCCCGAGCGCCGCCGGACGAGCCATCTATGAGCACACTGACACGGAGTGTAAATAGCAGACTCGGGCCCCTGATGTGTTGACGAGTTGAGTTATATAGTAGCTACCTAGTTATAAAGATAAAACCAAAAAAAAAAAACCAAAAGTTAAAAAATAAAACCAAAAAGTGTTGTTATAACTGTAAATGATACTGAAATGACTGATAACTGTAAATGATGAACTGTAAATGATAGAATAATTATTAGATGTTTATTGTATTAGAATTATAAATTGTTAGATTGGTATGATAAGTATTAATTATATTGCTAAGCTTGTAAAAGGCAACTAAGAAAAAGTACCACATATTTTTTATAACATCTAATGTACACTAAGTATGCAATAAAACTTTGACATTGTGTTATTACAATAATTATCAGTCAGAATGAATGTAGCATAGTCAGCTTACGGAGGATGAGATGTCTGCAAATGACAGGACGCGCAATGTACCACGCATGCGCGGCCCGGGATTCGGTCCGGAATGGCCTGGCACCTCCCCCTGAATAATAGTGATGGGCCCATGCTTGTCTGCGATATCACATTTTATTTAAGTTAAATAAGCCCATTTTGAACAACGATGTAGTACCTAATTACATTCTGGATACCACCTCTCAGATCCATGATCAGTGAAAACCAAGGCATGATGAGTGTTTTCGTTCGTAGCAAAGGAAAACTGCAATGTATTAAATTAAAAACTAATCCAATATTTCTCAGCTACGTATTGTCATGTTACTAGACTACGTACCTACATATTCAAATTAAGACTCAACGAGGCCGGAAGACACCAAGAAAGTCTTGCTGCAGCTGACATACTTACAAATCATTTTTATACCGTCCACAAACTTAAAACGAAGTGACACATTTCCAATAGAATTTAATAAAACTGTAATGCAACCTCGATACAAACAGACAGCGCGAGAACTGCCCAGCTCTACACTGCACCATTTTCAAGGCCACATCTTTCAGTAGGCTGCAAGCAGCCGGCGCGGTCGCGCGATGCCAGTCCCGATATGACAACACAACGCGAACATCGTCCCAACGACACTGTTGAGTTGTTACCGTTGAAGTCGGCGCTGGTCAACAATAACTACAAGGATGAAGAGGCGTATTACCCGCCGCCGCTCAACAGCAACCCCTCAAGCTCCAATCTCTATGACTACACGATGTTGTCGAAGAGGACGCCGGCCTCCAAAAGGTATTGTTGTTTAGAGTTTAGGTTTCCTGTGTTAAACCCTTTTTTATTTTAATAGACAGCAATTAGAACAGTTCAATGTGGTTCATTTTATAAGAATTGAAGAAGGTTAGGCTTTTATCTATTTCTTTTCCTGAAAATATTTTAGAGGTACGCATAAAATTACAAAAACAATTTCAAATGAAGTATATTTTAATCTTATTATGTTCTTATTAGGTTTTGTAATAACCGATTTCAATCAATGCATAAATGAACATTTTATTCATTTATAAACTCATTTATTTCATAAACCAAGAATGATGATATCCGATTTCCGTGCCCAATTAAATAAAACATCACAAGTTTCAATGTTCTATGAGTTTAATGCTGTTATTACCTAATATTATTTTATTGGAGCATCATGCTTAATTAATTAACTAGAGGAATAACATTTTAATTTTCAAGTGAAGTATAAAGATGAAGTCCCTTGTGAATTGTCAAGAGAGAGCTTAATAGACTTTCTACAGAAGTAAAAGGATAATTAAAAAAATATTACCGCATAATTATAAGAGCCGATGAGACCGCTAATTTATCATTATTTTTCTTGCACTGTATTATTTCGGTGAGAAGGATAGAATTCCCTATATTTATTTTATTGACAAAACCTAATGTTTTTTGTGAGTGATAACAAAACCCAGTCTGGAATAAACTCTTGTTTTTTTTTTATTATATTGATTTTCTTTACACCTCAATAGGGCTGTAATTCTAAAATTAAATCGACAACAACATATTTACATCGCAATTCCGTTGCCAATGACTACGAAGTTCGCAGAATAATCATACAGCCTACTGTGGGTGTAATACGCCTACTGTGGGTGTAATACGCCTACGACCTACGTCGAGCCTTTTTGAAATACGATGCTGAATTAAATGAAGGGGAAAATTAAATGAAACGCTTATCGCGGCGTAGGCATTTGAGGCATGTCTGGAGGAGAATGGGTTATTTCCACTGATAGGTATTGTAGGTATATTTGTAAGAAAATTCAGGGAACATCTTGGCATAAATTGTGCTGGGTGCGTTACATAGCCCCACGTTGGGCGCCAATTGTTTTTGACTGACTAATTATTTTTAAATCCTTCTTCGTGGAATACCTTTACATAATAGCTAACTGATGTAACCCATAATATAGCAAAATGTGTATTCTGAAGACTGTTAAAGGTCAAGACTTTCTTGATATACTTGATTTAGTTGAAACACTTCGGCCAAGCCTTCAGATAAGTTACAGCGGCGGCCGGAAATCGGAAAGTTCAAGCTAAGTCGATAGTCTCAAGTAGGCTACGAAACCAGCAACGTTACCTAACCGACCGCTGCTTGGTTTAAATTAGTATTTCGCTTCTTTTGTAGTTCCTTATACTTAAATTTACAGATTCTATTTAGCTACTAATTTTCTCACTTAAGAGTCCTTTTCAAGTATTTGATAAACGTGTCTTTGAATTTTGATTTTTTATACTCTAGAATGTCTTAGTAAACGATATATTGTAGAATATATGAGATACGCAAAACGGCCAAAACATATATTCCATTAAAACTACCGTAAAACTTTAATTAAACTGTATACCTATATTAAGATGATTTTCTTCTTAGATTGCTGGCACGCACGAGTCAGCCGGCGCCGACGCCGATGTTGACACTGTGCGGGGCGCCTCCTCCGTCCAGGAAACGAGAGGAGCTGACAGCACTCGCGAACCTCAGGAAGAAGGTGTCACCGGCCTTACTGCGGCCTGAGAAGTGAGTTTATAAATTATGCGGCTAAATTTACCTAGCCCTATGTTTTTCTTCTTTTCGAATCGATTGTAATCTTATTTATTAAAATTTAAATACACTGCGCCCAGTAATTGACCACACTAACTGCAGCGTCATTGGCGAGGCTTAGGTCCTCCAAAGTGCAGGTGTCCAGACACTTTGAGAACTCTAGAAGGTGCGGCATTGTCTGGTCGGAAAGGCCGCACTCACACCTGAAGTGAACTCACATCTGAGGGTCTATGATCCACCATTTTGCCAAATTGTGTTTACAGCGACCTACCTGGGTTCCCAATCGGTTGAGCCCCATGTTGGGCGCCAATAAAATTTTAATAGCAACAAACAGTTGAACGAAGTTTTGATTGAGTACTATCGGAAGTTATATTCATAAAACTAACACTAATAACATAATACTAGCGGTCAATAAAGATTACATTATTATGCCCCAGTTTGGGTGCCATTCGGTAATTCAATTCAACAAGTTGTAATGCTTACGATGTTGATGTAGTTAAATTACAAATAAATTTCTATGCCATGAATTAAATTGTTTGAAATACTAGGGACCGTAAAGCAGGTA
This sequence comes from Autographa pulchrina, assembly GCA_905475315.1. NCBI lineage: Eukaryota > Metazoa > Arthropoda > Insecta > Lepidoptera > Noctuidae > Autographa > Autographa pulchrina. The sequence continues at coordinate 1,622,959 of FR997764.1, forward strand.
GCATTCTATATTTAGCTTTACCAGTTTATACTTAATATAGATTTTTATTTATTAACCTTCGTGATATTCCGCTGTTAAAAGTATATAAATAAACTATAGAACTCATCTACAATTATTATATTTCGTTGACAGGCATTTAGCAAATATTACCTATAGCTATACAGTTTTGCGAACTACCGTCATTGCGTGCTTGGCTCCAATATGGCGTAAGGTCCGGAGTGGACGGAGCGGAGATAAGTACACAATGGAATGCTCGTTATTAATTCCTCGATAAGTCAAGTTGATAGCTTCGCGTGCCACTCATACCTATCTAGAAGTATGAAACTAGCTATGCTAGGTGTAGGATAAAAACATTAATATATGTTGGGTTTTAATCAGATTATTTAAAACAATCAATTGTTTTTTTTTTATCGACTGATGTAATTTCTTTTTAAGCTTATTTTTTTTTTCGACTAAACATAATTTATTTACAATTCAATACCTAATCGTTCTTAAAATATTTACAATTATATAAAAACTAAGCCTACACAAGAAATAAGAAAAATTATAAACTAAATAAAACTAATAACTAAAATAAGGCATCAAAAAATTCATCCACATCGCTGTCGACTGGGAGTGTGCCCAAAAAGCTGGCAGCATTGCCACGTTGTATGGCATTGGCAATGCTTATTCGCTGACCTAGGTAGAAGCCACAGCACACTCCCAGTCGACAGCGATGTGGATGAATTTTTGATGCCTTATTTTAAAACAATAGTACCTATATGTAATTTATCTATAATACATACATATAATTATAGATAAATTACACCCAGACACAGAACAAATGATCGTGCTCGTCACACAAAGGATTGTCCTGGGTGGGAATCGAAGCCACGAGCTTCAGTATAGAAGTCAGGGTCACTAACCACTAGACCAACTAGCCCGTCCGTGATAATAGGTACCTCTATAAATAACTAGATACCTACTTAAAATATGTCAAGTGTGTCTAGGCACTACTAAATATAACTTTATTTAGTTTGTCCCAGGAGGTCTTTAAGTATCTGAATGAGAAATAGAAAACTAGGCACTAAAACAGTACAAAGATAATATAATCTAATTTTATTTCATTTTCAATTTATTTATTTATTTATTATTCAATCTCTACGTCGTTTTCACCTACCAACGATAATATCATAAGGTTTTTTTTAAATATAACATACCAAATCTTTTGTAACGGTCAATAAAACACAAAATCCGTGCAAACCAAAAATAATGATGAAAAGGAAACTTACAACGGATCACGGCTCTACATTATTCATAATGATTATAATGGACGCCAGCTGAGGACCAGACCTTTGTCATTAGCGGCATTGTTAATTGGGGCCCGAGATCCATTTATATACGTAGGTAGGTAGGTAGCTACAGTTGTATGCATACGGTAAGCTAAGATGTGGCTATGTGTCTAAGCCTAGGCAATTACTGTATGTACTTAAGCTACGCCTTGATTAAGGATAGTTACTAAATAAACAGCTGTCTGATTAGCATCTAGCTCTGTAGCTATGCATAGGTATACCCAAATATACAGGGTGTTAAGAAAATCCTGTCCGATCCGTTAAGGTGTTGTTAGGTATCGATAACTGATACCATTAATACTATCATGCATGATTATTCCAAATTTCGTATTTTATTTGGGCATGTGATTGTGGAACCTATATCACCCTTTCGGGTCGGACAGGGTTTTCTTAACACCCTGTATTTTAATGACACAAATTACTACGTTAACCATAGTCATTATTACTTAGATACTTAACAATAGAAAAAAAGGCGTCTGGCTGAATGCAAGTCATGTAGACCGTTCTTAATTTAAATTTTGTAAATCGGACGTCCATATTAAAAAGCTTTTGATTAAGAAAGAGCCATTCCGACAATTTAAGTAGTAATGGAGTATATTCAAGAAACTGACAAAAATTCTAAATTCACAGAAACAGCACCGATATTGATGATTTTTCTTTTATTTGTTTGTTTTTGAATAATCGAACCGAATATTTTCCGTTCACAGGTATGCCTGCAGAAATGACAATGAGCCGCACAAGAAACGTAATGAAGAGCCACTCGACAACAGACCCAAACTTTTACAAAGGGTAAGAATATAATATAATATTCCATTTCTTTATTTACTTACATTCCCATTAAGTATCCCGCTCATCATAATGAAGACAATACGATTAAACTATGGTAGTCACAAAAGTTTTTTTTTAGTAGTACCTACGTAGAACGAAATTTTCTCTATATTATTGTTCCTTTTTCGTTTTGGAGATGTAATTCGATGTTTTGAACTTTTGAAGTTGTCTGACGGACATCCACGGCTGATCAGCTGGCTACTCAGCTACTATAGCATAGAAGAAAGGCAATTTAGGTATTTGCAAACAGCACAAACTCTGAACTACTTACTAAATTAACTAATTATAATGGATTAGCCCTGGGAGAGTAGTTTGTAATTAAGATGAACGATCTTATTATCTACCTACTAACCCCCGACTTTGTTCGCTAAATAGTTGTAAATCCCGAAGGAATTATACTGGGATTAGAAGAAGGTAGTACCTACCTACCGACCCTGGCGCTTTGGGAAAACTAGATATAGATAGCCAGAAGAAGAAAAAGTTTACATAGGTACCTATGCACTAAGTTCTAAATCCCTGAGAAGGCAAACAATATTATTTAAAAAAAAAGAGTCCCTACTGACAGAAAAAGTACATTAGCATTACGCAAACACTTTGCGAAGACAGAATCGCACGGTTCTTGATTTATTCATATTTATGATGTCTTTGTTTACATCATGTAATATGTAAGGAGGTATAATATTATGATTTTGAGAAATGGGACGCGACCTTGGCCTGCTGCGGAACTGTTTTGCCACCTTGAAGGGCCCGATCGTGCTCATTGGGCCGCTTCCAACCATGAAAATGACCTATGACATGACAGAAAGGTGAAAACAAGGAAAATAACTTAGACTATAGATAACTATAGACCGATAGTATCGCTAGTTTTCCTTCGTGCCAAGCGAGAGCACTTTTTGTCTGTATCTAGTACATTCGTTTACTGATTTAAAGTTATTTTTCGCGCAACGACAGAAAATATCGATGGTTTCGACATTGTTAGGATAATATTAGGGTTTTAGATAGTTTTATTAAAACGGCGCGCTCCGTCTTGATACAAAATTTACGATAAAACTAGTTCATACTAGTGCTCACGGTTCATATATCGCTATCTTTGAAAGGCAATCCCGATGATTTTCGAAGGTTTCTCGTTACCTGAGAATCTCTCTCACAAGGTAAGGTTTTCACATTAATTGTTAGGGAATGTTGAGAGATATCCGACCCAAATACACTCTCCAATATTAAGGATCAAAATGTAGTCTAAAGATTTATTAATCAAAGGAAGATTTTCTTTAATAATTCCAACTTTTTAATCAATATGATTTTATTAAAGAACATAGGGATTAGAACATTTTCACGTGATTTAAAAGGTAACGTCGTAAAGGATAGAACAACAAATTGAAGTTCCGTTCAGTACCTCTTTATACTTACGATCTCTACAAATAATCAACTTTAAGCATCAAAACAATTTAAATTCAGCAGTCTGCCTATTATAAATAAGCACAACAATTATTTGATTCGAATCTAAACTCTAAAGCAACAATCCTACCCATAGAGTTATAGACGAAAGCTACAAAGTATATCTAACCTTCGTTGGTCTATTAATCACTGAGTCGGCAGAAACTCGGCAACTAATATCCGCGGTGAGTTTCATGCTACACGTAAAGAATTACGCGCCGTAACCACTTACTCGACTTGGCAAATATAAACTTTGTTATGCGCATTTTTAGTACCCACATACCACATCTTTTCTTTGTTTTTCGTGGGAATCCGTCATGTGTTAGTCCTGAAAGGAGGGATTAGGAAATTTTGCATGTAACTTTTACGTTGCGAATATATTTTAAGGAACATTATTCTGCGTTTTATGTTCTTATATTATAAAACTAGCTGTGCCTGCGACTTCGTTCGCGTGGATGACGAAACTTATCAATGAGTTTTTAACCGCAAAATTAAGTTTGTTTTTTATTGTTTATACTTTTCCGGGATAAAAACTACCCAGTGTGGTGCCCAGGATAATAAAGAATAATTATACCAAGTTTCATCGTAATCGAACCGGTAGTTTTTGCGTGATACCTGAACAAACAGACAGACAGACAGACAAAATTTTTTTTTTTCACACTTTTGGGTTCGGTGTCGGTTTAGTAACACCCCCCGCCATTTATTTTTTTGATATTTACAATGTACAGAATTTTCACTTTTACAGATTTATTATAAGTATAGATAAGCATTCATGCAAAGAATAATCAGGAGGCACCTAGGTTTATGCGTTAATATTACATAGAACATTTGCCTGAATCATGAAATGCATTTTGGGTTATTCAAAACCACGTTCAAAACTTACCTAGGTAAAAAAACCGGCCAAGTGCGAGTCGGACTCGCGCGCCGAGGGTTCCGTACAAACCTGTAGGTATATATGTGATGTATATAAGACGTTACTTCGTACTAAATTTCAAGATTCTAAGTTCACGGGAAGTACCCTGTAGGTTTTGATTCCCGTGCGACTTTCGAAAATTTCGGCATAAACGACTGTATCTTTTGATTGCTTTGGCTTAGAAGTTTGATTTTTTTCACAGCTCCAAGGGACAGTAGACTTGAGTATTAGATATAAATTTCAGTTTGATATATCCACGCGTTCCTGAGAAAAACGGTCCTGACAGACGAACGGACAACGAAGTGATCCTATAAGGGTTCCGTTTTTTCCTTTTGAGGTAAGGAACCCTAAAAATACGATGACTTTACGGAAACGTAAAATAAAAGAGAAAATTTATTTACTTCCTCTAGTTATATCAAAATTAGGGTAAAATTGTGACCAATTGCGGTGGCAAAATTTCTATAAATCTTGATTTAAGTGACCCTCGCCACTTGAAAGGGGTTTTCCGGCTTTCGGCATGAAACGCGAGGCACGTGGTGGGCTTAAAGTTCTCGATGTGGGATAAAACGATGGCCTACATAGCAAGCTGCTCGCTTCATTGGTTTTCCCGTAAAACTCCCGTTTTATATATTATTTTGGTATAGATTCTTCCCTTCCAGATTTCTTACCAACATATTCTTGAAAATGCACTTAGCTACCTAACTTTATTTTCCGAGTCTTTCGAGGTATATTTATTTCAACGTATTCTATAATACCCTGAGGAGGTAAACTATAGTCGTGTATTGTGTCTAGAAGTTTGCGCCACTGTATCTTGTTTATATGTTAATACGTCTTGTGTGGTAGGTATGTATTGTATTTGCGAGTTCGTTCTTTTTGTTAGATTCTTCTAGAAGGTTTTCATTTTGCATTGTACTCGTTTTTCATTAGATTCATATACAGAGAGAAAGTTCTTGAAGCAATAACAAGCAATAAGAAAAGAGTTACCTAAGTGGGTAAGCCTCCTGTGAAGTTATGTGTTTTGGCACGCGATTTTGGCTGATACATAGTAACTTAAATCGCATGACGTGTCCATTGTTATTTATTCCGCAAAATTCTTTGATTAAATATTCAGAAACATCATTTATCGCTTTCGACCGGAAACGAAGTTTTGCATTATTTGCCTATTATGCGTCGTTGTTATGATTTACAGACAAGTAATGGTGGGTTCCGAGCTAATAGCTCCATTTTCACAATTCTTGAAAATGGCAGGTATAGTCGCTATAGCTATGTATGTAACTATGTGTAGGTATAATACTTTTCAATGAAGGAGCTTTTTTTCTCACGTAAGTAATTCAGTTGTAATCAAGTAATGGTCCAGAGTAAGTGTTTCGCTTTGCAATATTTTTCTTTTCAAGGAACAAGGGGATAATTTTCCATTCGAAGTCAGGGCATTAACAATAGCATTTCTATTCAGTTCTGCTCCGGACAAAAGCGGCGACATGCATCGATACGGTCACGTTTACTGAAGATCTCGAGAGTATTCTATTCACTACCGAAGGGTTTATCTTCAAGATACAATAATTATTTGATACATTCTGAAAACGGAGAAAGATCTCCGCTCTATCCCAATACTCGTAAAATTCACTATTTATTTTGTCAGATGCATAAAATAAAATAAATGATAAAATCAAGTGCAGCGGTGCTACAGCTTTGGTGCCAGCCATATTAAGAAATGCTTAGGAGGCCAAGCCCTGTCCTCCTAGTAATACATTTTATCGATTATATCGTGATATGTGATCGAAAAATTGTATGAGAATTCAGAATTTTTAACCCTGGATAAAATCACGTGCAGCGGTGCCACAGGTTTGGTGCCGTATTAAGAAATGCTTAGGAGGACAAGCTCTGTCCTCTTAGAAATTCATTTAATCGATAATATCGTGGTATGTGATCGAAAAATTGTATGAAAATTCAGAATGTTTAACCCTGGATAAAATCACGTGCAGCGGTGCTACAGCTTTGGTGCCATAATAAGAAATGCTTAGGAGGACAAGCTCTGCCAAAATATATCATTTTTTTGGTTGGCCGGCACTTTCGAATTTGGACCAAAAATGTATAGAGAGTGGATGATGTCCTTTGTTACCTTTCCATGTGAGTCTTAAATTTTATTATGTTGTTGTGAGGTAAAATAAAAATCTAAAGTTTTGAGGTAGCATGCTCCGGTTTTCAACAGGATTAAATCCTTTTACAAAAACTTTGTCCCGAGTTCATAAGTAGCGCTGGAGGCCTAAGGAACCAAAATCATAATTAATGACGACAATAACAAAAGTATGACGTCAATTCGAAGTCTAAGAGCTGTAGCTGTTTGCTTGCTTGTAATTTTCAAAGTCCCTATTAAACCATCACTTTCAGAGGCCTGAATATAATACTGTATACAAATTACTTACCTCCTATGCTTCGCTGGCATGTGAGTCCCAATTAATTAAAGGATTTTGTCGCAAAGCTGTGTCGCATGTAATTGGTAACAGTCCCTTCATCAAACGAGGGCTTAACCAAAGTTTTTGTCTAAATACATAATATTTACTTTAGTATTCGGAGAGCTGACTTTGAATAATTTTCTGTTATCGTTTGTAGACGGTGTTGGTTTTGTTGAAGTTTTGGTTGCTTTAAGGCTGTGCTTTCGCTTAAGATATTTTGTTTGAGTTCTTGGGATGGTAATAGTTGAGATATTTAATTAAAGATTTTTGTAAGTTTAGGACTCTACGGTAGCTACAGACACAGTTTTTTTTTTCTGCTAATTACTCAATTTAGGAAATTAAAGTTGAGAGTTAAGAGAGGTGTTAAGAATAATATTCATATATTAATCAGATACCTAACAGCACATGCACGGATCGGGTCTTAACACCCTGTAGAAGATTTGAAAACTAAAATAACTCCAACATGCATTACTAGTCTTACTTATTTCGACAGCTGCGTGCTTATGTAAGTTTATTGAAAATCCTGAATTCTTCAGATAGGGGTCGTTTTGTTCAGTTCGCTGGCACTCTGCCATGTGGTCGTGACCTTCTCGTTACGTAACAGACAACCTCGTTAGTTTTGACTTTAATACATTCAGGACTTTTCAATCGATTTTGAATGGTTTAATTTGCGATTCGTGATTGTGGGTGATGCCGCAGTCATTTATCATTAATCAAAAGCTGGGCCATTTTTTTTTTGTTTTACCGAAGGTACTTTATTTAGTACTACCTAAAAGGAACTAAGTCGTATTGATAAAATGCATTATCTAAAATAGATAAATACTAATGTAAAACAGAGATATTCGATGTTATGTTGGGCTTACATTAGTGGTGGACTGTACTATTTCAAATAACAAGTTTTAAATTCACACCGGTGAGATACAAATCGTTTATAAAGCTGTAGTGAATATCATAATGTGCTAGAATGTACTAGAAAGAATGAAATTTGATGTCTAAATTATGTTCAACGTAAATAATGTGGGTAGTAGTAGGTAGTATAATACGTTTAGTATAATAATGTTTCTTGAGAAATCTATTTTCATAAGTATCCCCATTTTCTCCATAACACAGACCCGAGTGGCCTTAAGAACCTAACTTAGTTCATCTAGCTCACGCCAAAGACTCGTAAAGACATCTGAATTATTGCAGAATTCAAGTGCCAAAGTTCGCTTCAGTTCATGAGTAATTTAATGACGTTAGGGTCTATCCACACTGCAGGACTTGCATAACTGGTCACTATTAGACCAATATCGCGTAGCACCGCAGTCGTCTGGCCAGCTTTAATGAAATATGAACTTATTTGCTTTGTAGCTAAGGTTCAAAATGGTCGGTGATGTTTTGGATCGAAATCCCGCTGTGTACCGCAGCTCGTGGGATTTAACCCTAAGAAGCGAGTGGCTTGCGTCAAACGATGTGGTTGGGGCCTGCAGCCAAGCATAAATCTTTAGGGACTCTACATGTGAAGTACTGGTTTCTGCCTCTTTGGGCAGTGCTGAATAACTACGTACATTCATAGCTCGCAGTGAAAAATATTGCGGTATTTTAACTAGTTATAACTAGACTGGTTGCAGTAGAGTTGACTCCTTTTATTTAATTTAATCGAATGTGTATGTATGCATGCTTACTTGTTTAGAATTATTAATTTTATTTTTATTTAATAAATAAATTTCACGATTAGCATTACTCATCATCGTTGTTGGAGTATAAAAAGTGAACATGTTTCAATCAATTCATATTAAGTAACAAGATACTCAATTAACATCTGGGGGCACGGCAGTGCCCCAGCCAAGTCTCGAGCAAAACGGGCACGGCCGTACCATTCTTTTCTCGAAGCGTTTCGCGGCTATTTCACCCCCCCTGTATCATCGATACGGACAAAGCTAGGGGTTTAGGTTTTCGGTGACCTAGAGTAAGTATTAAAACAAGCTCAGCCTCAAAATTACATGACATTTGAACCAATAGTTTACGAGTTATGAGCGATCAAAGTTACACCATTTTGTCACTCACTGACTCACTCACTGACCGATCATCAAAAATCTAAGGTACTTCTAGCTAACTTAGAACCTTCAAATTTGGCACCAAGATAGGTTTTTAGCTACATGTAAAGGGAAAATTATAAAAACGGTAATAAATTATATACCTTAGTAAATAATATAAAAACAAATTTATATTTGCGGTTTTACAAGAACATGGTATATGAATTTTGACTGCATTGTTAACTTTGTTCTTTGTTTATGTACAAAAAGCAAATATTTTTTATAGCAATTTTGTTTATTTATAAAAAGAAAAGAAAGAGACCTACAAAAAATAAATGAGATCCCACCAAAAACATTCAATGTAAAAAAAAGCCAAGTCTCTCTATGCAATTCTTCCATCGTAAAAAGTTTTGAGATCGCATAGGAGCCAAGTCCTGTTCAACTTAATTTTTAATAATAAATCAATATTTTGTGATTATATCAATAGTTTTGTTTACATTACAATAATAGTGACTTGGCCATGAGCACAATAAGATACAAATATAAAACGGCATATTTGGAGGAGTTGCAAGTAAATAATAAATAATATCAGGACACCTTAACCGACAGTCGGTATCATCTAAGATCAGTGAACTGCACATGCACTATGGCGCATGTTTAGTCCATAGTGATCTCAAATTCCAATCAGTTACAAAATCATGTCCATAATATATATATATAATATATAAATACAACGGTATTTGCACGTAATTACAAGGAGCAAACGACCTTTAACTTGTGCTCATGGCCAAGTCACTATTATTGTAATGTAAACAAAACTATTGATATAATCACAAAATATTGATTTATTATTAAAAATTAAGTTGAACAGGACTTGGCTCCTATGCGATCTCAAAACTTTTTACGATGGAAGAATTGCATAGAGAGACTTGGCTTTTTTTTACATTGAATGTTTTTGGTGGGATATAGTTTACTACATACATAACACAAGTTAAAATGTAAATAAAAGTATCAATTAGCATTGTAATTTAATCAGCGGGTATTGGAAAACAATAAAATTTTACGTTTAGAACTAAAGCGCAGTCGGTAATAGGGAAAGCGCGTTGATTAGCTTCGCCTGGCTGAAAATTATGGTTAATTTATTTCAAGGAAAGTCTGCTCTGAAATAGAACAACTTTAATATTAATTAAATAGTCTTACGTCTTATGCTCTCAGTGTATCAAATAAATACTTGGTAGGTAGTTAAATATGGTTATTTTTTTAATGAGGTTACCCCATGCACTATACATATTCAAGTTCATTGCATTTGCAGAATCAATGTAAAAAATCACAAACCACATCAAAAAAAAAGAAACAGATAGGTATTTCTTTCTTCCTTGTATAGAAAATAAGAAATACCTATTTTCTCCCTAGAGTTATAGAACGTGGTGTGGTAGCGTGCAGTTTTCTCCATTGACTCCCAGCTTTTACCGTAATGGCGGCCACTCGTCTAAGAGCTCGCGCCCCTTGTGGCTTCAAGCAGTTTGAGGCACGCGCGACCCCGGGTTTCTTCAACGTTTCGAAGTTTTATTTAATTGAACTTTTTCACTTAAGCTGCTGGAACCACGTTTGTTTTAAGTTAAGAGAAATACAGTATGTAGGAAACCTTGGTAGATACCTAAGTAAGTACATTTTGTTTTGGGTTCTATTGTTTGTTAAAACTAATACATGCAGAGGAAGACCAAAAAAGAGATGGATGGATTGTGTGAAAGATGATATGAGAAAGAAAGGAGTGAATGCTGAGATGACGAGTAGAGATGAATGGAAGCTGAATACGCATTGCGCCGACCCCAAATAATTGAGAACAGGGCAGGAAGATGATGATGTTTGTTAAAACGCAGTATTTTGTTACATTCATTTAATCCATTTCGTTTTCCATGAAATTTTACTTCCAAAACTACAAATATGAAAAAAATTAAAAGCCTAAATATTTATTTGAATTCACTATGTTGATTTATAATGCACTTATAAAACCAACGATGCAATACATCATTAAAATATATTTCCATATCAAATACGAATTGCAACAGCAAATACAGCCCGATTAAAATGTAGCTGCGATGCCCTTGTAATGTAGGTACCTATTCCGATCGCGTGCATAGCCACGTTTTAAAGCTAGGTTCTTAAATATATGCAGTATATTTGCATTTCTTGACTTTCGGCCCCTTTCGTGTTATGAACACAGTATTTAGGACGTCTATGGAACACACGAACAGTACAGTACAGTGTTAAATATACATAGATAAGTTGCAAGGCCGAATATTTGGGCGACTATGGTCGTGACTCAAGGGTTATCTGTGATAGTACATTATTCCAGGGGCCCAATTCCGCTATTTTAAAGTCAGTGGGGCAGGTTAATGAACGTTCAAGTGTGTACCTAATTTTCGTATTTAGATGATTTTAGTTTAATGACAAATGTACACCTACTTGCCACTGTTTTCATTGTAGGATTGCCACTGACTGTTCATTGTAGGCTTATCTGAATATGAAAATTAGGCACAATAACAAGTACACTGGAACGTTCATTAACCTTTTTTTTTTTTTTTTTTTTTTTTTTTGCGGGGTGAAAATCTAATGAGTTCGACCCACGTCGAGGGCACGACGTGGGGATATGTCGGACTTGCACCGACCAAAAACACCCCGGTCCCCTTCTCGCCTTTGCTGGAGCCGCGGGATCGCTAAGCATTCTCAGCGCAGCTCCGGCAGGCGACGGTCCTTTAAGGACTCCTTCTAGAGGGGTGGGTGTAAAGTGCCCACCCCTCATTCCTTCTGAAAACGAACGCGTGGAACATCGCGTCCGTATCCTCCGGGGCCTGTCAGCTGATCGGGTGACGAGGTGCCCTCCCCATCACCCGCAGGCCTTACCTCAGGGTGGTCGCAGGTCATGAAGCGCCCTGTTGCGGCGCCCTGTGCGCCTGCGGCGCGAAGGGAGCACAGCGCTTGCCTCCCTCTGTCGCTCGGCGGCTTCCTTTGCTGCCACCACGAGTTCACTGAAAGTGACCATCGCCCGCCAGGCGCTCTCACTCCGGACCATGGCTGATATCACAGCCGGTAGTGAGGGGTCCTGCCCTCCAATCTCTGCGACCAAGTCGCGTCTTTCACTATGCCACGCTGGGCAGGCCTGCAAGGTATGTGCAGCGCTGTCCTCTGGGGCCGTGCAGTGGTGGCACGCCTTCGACTGCTCACGTCCGATTCGACACAGGTACGTCCCGAAACAGCCGTGTCCGGTAAGCACCTGCGTCAGCCGGAAAGTGAGGTCTCCGTGACGCCGTTCCAGCCAGTCCCAAAAGACAGGTCGGATGGCGGCAATGGTGTTATGCCCAGCAGTGGGCTCGCCGAGACGTTCAAGCCAGGTCGCGTGGGCTGCTGCTCGCAGCTCCTCCCTTTTCTCGCTCAGCGAGAGTACGCTGTCCTGGGTTGCCTGCCTGCGCCAAGTATGCAGCTGCGCTAGGATTTGGGCTTCATACTTCCAGGGCAGTGACTGTGCGAGCAAGGTGGCAGCCTCACCGGAGATCGTACGATACCCCCTGATGACTCTGACAGCCAGCGCTCGTTGTGGTTTCTGCAGCAACGCAGCTTTGCGGGCCGTCAGGTTACCTCCCCAAATTGGGGCGCCATAGAGGGCCATGGACCGGACGATACCGGTATAGAGCCTTCTGCACAAGGCGTTAGGACCTCCGAGGTTTGGCAGCAGTTGGGACAATGCCCCGGCTGTCCGTATCAACTTTGGCGTCAACTGCCGAAGGTGGGGACCGAAGTCCCACCGGCTATCAAGAACCAAACCCAGATACTTGAGTGTTGGTCTGATGCTGATTTGAACACCGCCAACGACGATGTGAGAGTTAGCAGGTGGCGCGTTCCGGGGACCATAAAAACATATGGCTTCGGACTTGTGTAGCGCCACCTCCAGCCCCAACCTCCGAATGCGCGCAACCACCTGCGCCACCCCAGCAGTGGCCAGGACGGAAGCACACCTAAAGTTCTCGGCCCGTGAGGTGACAAGCGTATCATCGGCATAACAAATACACGAGACACCTCGCAGAAACTCACCGCGTAGGACCCAGTTGTATCCGATGTTCCACAGGACCGGGCCCAGAACCGAGCCCTGCGGAACACCGCGTCCAACTTCGTGGCGTCCCAAGCCCTCCTGGTTCGGAAATACGACTACTCTGTCCGACAGATATGACGTTAAGAGCCGTCGCAAATAGGTCGGAACCCGGTGGTGCACGAGTGCCTCTAGAATACAGCTCGTTGGGATGCTGTTGAAGGCGTTGGCGATGTCGAGGGACACCGCCAACACCACTTCGCCGCAAGCCGTGGCCTCCCGCGTCAGCGTCCTTAGATGAGAGATGGCGTCGATCGTAGAGCGCCGTCGCCGAAAACCATACTGACTTTCCGCCAAGTCCGGCCCTACTTGTGTTAGATGGTAGACGAGGCGGTCTGCAATGATTTTTTCAAAGATCTTGCCCACCTCGTCCAGCAACACGATCGGGCGGTATGCTGATGGCGATTCGGCGGGGCGCCCTTCCTTCCTTAGCAAGACCAATTTTCCGGACTTCCAGATCGCCGGAAAACGGCCCCGCTGCACGCACACACTAAGGAGTCTCAAGAGGCGTGGTCCCATCGACTTGAGAGCCAGGACGAGAGCCTTCCCAGGGACGCCGTCTGGCCCTGGAGCCGTATTTCTGACCCTGAGCCGGTCAGTAGCCGCCTGAAGTTCCTCTTCCGTCACCTCTGGAGCGGCGTCGACAGAAACTTGGTGGTCGCGGGATCGTCTTGTCATTGATGGTGGGGCAAAGTTGGGATCGCTTTCGGGGAACAAAGCGGCTACTACGTCTCGCAGGAGCTGCGGACGGAGAATTTGAGTCAATGGTGGGGCCCAGGATCGGAGTTTGCCTCTAACTAGCCGGTAGGGCCGGCCCCACGGATCCCTGTCCAACTCAGCCAGCAACTCGCGGCGAGCTTTTTCCTTAGCGGCTTTGACGGCTAGCTGCAGGGTTTGCTTCGCCGATGTGTATCGGCTGTACAGCTCGGTCTCCTGGGCATCTGCATTTTCGGGGCGACGTCGCCTCCGACGAAACCTAGCGTACTGGCGGCGCTCATTTACACACTCATGTCGTAAGCGAGCGATGTCTTGCGACCACCAGTACACCTGACGCGTCCTTGGCTCGTTGTTGCGTACGCGAGGCATCGCCGCATCGCAAAGCGTGGTTAGGGCATGCCGAAACTGAACAGCCTCCCTATCTATGTTGATCGGTTCTTCAATCGTCTGTGACTCCCAAGTCAGGATAATGGCTGCCTCCTCGAGGAGCTCTCTGTTCAGCTTTTTTATGGCCCAACGGGGACCCTGAACCTCGTCCGTAATTGCGCCTCCGTCCGTTCGCCCAACAGAGGATTGTGTGGAGACGCTGAATCGGATGTAAAGGTGATCCGACAGTGTTTCCACCCCCTCAACTACCGTCCAATCTGTCGTCTGTCTTGCGACGCTTGGACTAGCGAACGAGAGATCAACAATAGAGCCGCCATTGTACCGGACACACGTGTTGACTGCGCCTCGGTTTAAAAGTACCAAGCCTAGTGCTAGTGCCCACTCTTCAACCAGTCTTCCTCGAGCATTTGTCGCCGGGGAGCCCCACGAAGTGGATTTTGCGTTGAAGTCTCCGGCGACTATGATAGGGCAGGACCGGTGTTGGACCAAGAATAAACCGAGTCGGTCCAAAAATTCTTCGAATTCGGCTAGGTGCCGATTCGGTGAATAATAAACACCAACAACAACTAGCTCTCCGATACGTGCGGTGGCAAAACCTCTCGCCCTTGAGGTATCTTCGAGGGTCGGGTATCCAGAAGCCGCAGACGATATTATGGCGACCAAACCGTCCTCATCCCCTACCCAGTTAGACCGAGGTGGGACGTAGTACGGTTCGGACACGATTACGACACTGATCGACCACTCCGCCATACTCTGCAAAAGCAGGTCCTGCGCTCTGGCGGAGTGGTTGATGTTAGCTTGGAGTATCCGAAGAGCCATTAATGGGCGTCGGTATCCATTGCTCCTTCCTTGTTCGTAATCGGTACAAGCGGCCGCTTTTTCGGGAGCCCTTTGTTAGCCCCACAGGACTGAGTACCAACGATATGTTCGTCTGGTTTGCCGTGTGCCTCACATAGAGGGCAATGAGGCGAGGCCGAGCATTCCTGCATCTTGTGGCCAGGTTGGCCACAGCGGAAGCACCGCTGCGAGCAATCCACTTTTGACGAACATGCTACTCCCACGTGCCCACTTAATTGACAACGGAAGCAACGCATCTGCCTCGCCTGCATAAGTTTAACCTGTGCCGAAGACCATCCAACCTTGAGTCGTCGGTCCTGCCCCTGGGCCTCCAGGAGCTTCTTGACAGCTGCAACTGGACAGGAAACAACAACTGTCCCTAGTCCGGTGCGGTCCATTCTTATCTCTCCCGTGCGAACTTCGCCGGGAGAACAACCGCCCTTCTGAGAAACTGCGGCGATTACTTCCTCTCTGGTTGCGGAGTCATCCAGCTCAGTGATCCTTACTTCGGCACACTTGGAAGGTCTAGAGATGCGGACGTCCTCCGACTGCAAAGTCGCCCTCAGTTTCTCAGCCAGGGCATCAGCTTTATCCCCGCTGGTAGCCCCGGGTATCTGTAGCATGCGAGCGCCCGTAACCGTAATTTTCGGTCGGAGCCCCGCAATGCCCAGCTCCTGCAGGCTGATGCCCTGCTTGGCCTTGGTCATGACCTCAGAGTAGGTCATCCCTCTCTTTACGGCGTCCGGCTGCAGCGTCAGAACTACCGCAGTCGAGTTTGGCGTTTTTAGCCGCGCCTTCTCCTTGGCCTTTTCTTTTTCAGCCTTCTTGCGGGCCTTAGCTAGCGCCTTCTTCACTTTCTTACTCGCACCCACTGTTTCCCATTTTCCCATATTAGGTTTGGTCTGGCTGGGGCCTGGAGGCAGAGTAAGTTTCTGCAACTTCCTTGGCGCACTAGCCTTTTTCACTAGAGGGGCAACTGACGGCTGCGGTTCTTCCATCGTGGAAGCCGCTGCAGATTGCACCTTCCTGGACGTGGAGCAGTTCTTGCGAGCCTTCGCCGCATAAGTCGCGCACTGTATAGGCACCTGAGCCGGGTGATTTTGCGCAGCCACTTGAGGCTGGTTGTCTGAAACCAAAGGGGGTCGCAGAATCTTACCTTCTAAAAACGAGACCCGGGCTAGGATTTTAGCAACCTCGTTTCTGAAGGCCGCCATCAGCTCCGAGTCTCTGTTAGCCTGCGGTCTGACCTCATCTTCCTGGTGAGAACTGTGCTTCAAGGCAGCCAACTCCGTCTTTATTTCGTCGAGTTCCTCGCGGAGACTCGACATTTGCGTCTTGAGGCGTTCGTTATCTCGTTTTAATCGACATGCCTCTTCCGATGCCGATCGCTGGAAGAGCGCCTCCATATTCTCTTCAATAACGGCGGCCGCCTGTTTCAGGGCCTTCTGGCTTGTCCCTTTCAGCCCTGGCGCTTTGGCTACCGATCTCATGGAGGTCACAGCCTCATGGACATTTCGACTAAAGTCGTCGCCAGAAATCATGTCGATGTCCGGCTTTGATACCGAGGAGGACGAGGCCCCACACTCCTTTTCACGTCCTCTCAAGCTCCTCCTAGGACTGGGTACGGAAGCCACGACTTCGTCCTCACTCGATGCCGATAAGGACTTTGCCGCCCTAGCTGCCTCCGCAACTCGCCGACCCACTTTCACAATCTTAACTGATCCAGTCGTCAGCGGCCGAGCTCTCAGCCTTCTGGCAGGTGACGCCTCAGTCTCGTCCGCACTGGACGCCGACACTTTCGGCTCCACCTCCGCCTTTCTCTTCTTCGTCTGACGCCAGAATTTGGACGCCAGACCACCTCGACACTCACTTGATATGCTGCGCATATCCGCCCCGTCCGAAGAATCGGACACATCACCACAAACCTCCTCCGGGCGAGTGTCCCCCCTTGCCAGTCCCTGAGCAAACCGCTCAAGGGGCTGGGAGGTGGGACCCTCCCCCTGGTCCTGAGAAGGACCTTTTTTACCTTTCAAAGATCGCATCGTATGATAATATCACAATTTGCTCACCAACTGGTTCAAGCGCACTTTAGCCGCGCGCCCTCTGCTTCTGCGTTACCGAAGTGTCAGAGGACGGCGTTTCCGGGAATCACGACGTGGACGTAAGCGCTTGGGGGGATCCCCAACGTTCATTAACCTGCCACCCACTGACTTCAAAATAGCGGAATCAGGCCCCAGCTACAGTAATATCAATGATGTAGAATATTAAAAATTGAGACGTAGTTCAGGATAAAATTTCAGAATGTTATTCCGCCATTGGCATTGTTATAACCTATTTGTTTCTTAAAATTTGTTCTCGATAATGATATTTTTACGCACAAATTATTTGCGGTACATACCTAGTCCTCCGCCAGCCTAGAACATTTTTATACTAAGTATTGTTTTAATCATTTCTCAAGATAAGGCACCTTTGGAGTGAAAATAGCTATTAGGTCTAATTCCACGCTTAGACAGCAAGTCAGGCGTGTACAAAATAATAGGGTTGAATGTAAATTATGTTAGGGCCCTTTATAAAATATTTGGTGTATCACTTAAATGTCTATCAATCATCGCATTTTAATATGTAAGTATATGAAAAACGTCAGGTGCCTTATGATTGATGGTCGTGAATATTTTCATACCTGAACCAAATCCAAGCGAGTTTCAAACGAAATTTTTATGAGTTTGTGATAAATGGGTTCTACGGTTTTATAATGATACTTCAAATAACACTTTTTCACTGTCCTGCAAAATATAAACAGACGTGTAGTCCAATAAAAAGTGTTTGATGTATTTTTGTAAGGTTTTTCGAGATGAAAAGAAAAAATAAGTTTGTGGTAGATTTGCAATACAGTTCACAGACTAATCTACACTTCTCATCAAAAAAATCGAAACACCTCGCAGTTTATGATTTGATAAGGATTATCAGAAAAATGTGTATATTTAGGAATAAATGTAAAATGTCATTTAATAGTGAGTAGTATGAGGTTTTTAAATCCTAATGTTAATGTTCTAAATTCAAATTAAGTCTTCATAGGTTTCGTATTTTGTATAATGAGTAATTTTTACCCTGTATGGAATATGAAGGAAATGGGTAAAACAACACGCGTAAATGAAAAAAAAATGTAAGAAACGTTTATTTAATAACTTGTATTCCCTCCGCGAGCTCTTATTACTGCTTCCATACGGTTCTTCATCGATCGGATGAGAGTCACGATCACATGTTGTGGTATATTATCCCATTCCTCTTGGATTGCATTTTGCAGCTGGCTAAGTGTTTCTGGGGCTGGATCTCTTGCTCGAATTCGTCTCTTTAATTCATCCCATAGATGTTCAATGGGATTCATGTCCGGGCTTCTTGCTGGCCATACCATAATGGAGATACCGACTTCGGTAAGATAATCTCGTACGACGCCCGCGGTGTGAGCTCTAGCATTGTCGTGCATGAATATGAAGTCGTTGCCAATAAAATGTGCATAGGGCATCACATGAGGTTCAAGACACTGTTCGATGTACCGATGAGAGTTTAGTGCAGGCAGCCGTGGCCCAGACACAAAGGCAAGTTCTGTCTTACCGTCGGCGCTGATTCCTCCCCAAACCGTCCACGAATCGCCACCATAGCTGACCTTTTCTTCAATGCAGCATTGTGCAAAGCGTTCTCCATCTGTTCTGTAGACCTTGTTCCTTCCGTCGTTACCATACAGCATAATTTTACACTCATCAGAAAACAGTACTTTGCTCCACTGAAGGTATGACCAAGTTAGGTGCTCGCGTGCAAAGTTAAGGCGCGCTCTTCGATGGTCTGCAGTTAATTTCGGCCCATTCGCTGGCTTATGCGGTGCCAATCCGCGTTCCTTCAACCTTCTTCTTATTGTAGAGTCACTTACAGCTACTCTTCGTACAACGCGAAGCTGCTGCTGCAGTTGAAAAGCGTTAAGGCGTCGATTTCGTAAAGAAGTTGTTACAATAAATCGATCATCTCGCTCAGAAGTGACCTGATTCCTGCCAGATCCTGAACGGCGCGTGAACGAACCAGTCTCCCGATAGCGTTTGTAGACTCTATGAACAGATGATAAGCTTAGATGCAATCTTGCAGCCACAACACGCTGACTAAGTCCAGAATCCAGCAATGCCACCACTTGGGCGGCTTCTGCGGGCGAAGTATCCATATGTTTTAGAAAAAAAAGTTTTTTCAGACGTCCCAAAGTCACAGTAAATGAAATAAGAAACAAAAAGTTTAAAGACAAGCGCTAATTTTTAGTTTTTAAACGAGAAACGTACTCCAACCCTAAATACACATTTGTCTCAAAACAGTGATTAATTTCATTTATAGGATAAACAAATGAAATTCTAATTTCGAATTTTGATTTTTTTCTTCTTACTGTAATGACCAAACTGCCAGCTACACAATAATGTTTTTTTTTTCATGGAATTAATTCTCTTTTGTAAAAAATTAGGACAAAAACAATAAAAACGAAAGTGTTTCGATTTTTTTGATGAGAAGTGTATTAATATAAAAATGAATTGCTGTTCGTTAGTCTCGCAAAAACTCGAGAACGGCTGGACCGATTTGGCTATTTTTGATAAATATGAAAATGTTCGGAATTAAATAAAAAAAAAAACCTATTTATTTTAAGTTTATTACAATATTAAAATTTTTGGGTTTTTATTTATCGATTGAGGCAGTACGAAGTCTGCCGGGTCAGCTAGTAGACAATAAAAACTATTGAAACCAGACCCGCGCATCGAGGGTTTCTTACAAATTTTGCCGATTGTCAAACTTGAAACTCACTATTTAAATAGTTATCAAGCTTACATAAGTCTTTTACGTGAGTACCTATTCAAACAAAGAAGAGTACCCACAAAGTATTTCGAGCTAGTAGTGATACCTCGCCACTACGCCAGGCCGAGAGCTATAAACTTTTTCGGTAAGCTCTAGATCGCAAAAATTCAGGCGTCTCCTTTATTGCATAACATTTTATAGGTATATACGTGGGCCGGTTAGGTACTCACATAAATCCTACGTTGGCCAAGTGCGCAAAGTTATTTGGCTCGGGCCCAAACTTGTTCTGCAGAATACAGGTAAAATAAATACAAGTAAATGTTTCCTAAGTTATAGAGGTCTCCTGAAAATAGTACCCCTGTCGTCTTGTTTATTTAAGGAGACTTTCTTTACGGGAATGATAATGAATTTGAAATGAAGGTATGTACCTAGATCGAGCAACATAAATTGTCTAGACACTATACAATTACCGCTAGTCTATCCGTGACCGTCATGCATAATGAGTGGAAATGACCTAAATATAGATTTACGTTTTATCGTCCGATTGAGTGAATGGGTTCTCCATTCACTCACACTAGTATGTATTACATGAACCTAATGCAAAAAGTTTGCAGCATGTGCCGAGTTCCCACAGCTTGCGGCGATGGCAGAGAGCAAATTCCAATTAGCAAACTTTTCAGTTACAATTGGATGCAGTTTTTGCCGGACACCCCGCTGCTTCCAACCGAATTTTAGTGCACAACTCAGTAATTAGTATCTAACTCATAATTGAATGGGGGTTTTTCGCATTTCCCTTTACCTAAACGTATATACATACTTATTTGTATTAGAAAAAATATATATATATTTTAAGGGTTAAACAAATACAACCCGTCATTCTGATTCCGTGCTGGCGGCTCATTAATTTTTTGAAATAACTCTTGTTTTTTAAAAGCACATTGCTCCAAACTTTACGCACATTCCCCACATTGCTAGAAAATTGCTTTCATGTGCATAGAATCATTATTTTTTGAGGTACACCCGTCATTCTGATATTCACTGAAGATGTAAATTCGAAATGGAACGTAAAATCATTCTACTTATTATTTACACATGATGATAAACACAATAATGAATCGAACCATGATTCTCGAAACAATGAACTGAGGTGACTACGATGCCAATGGGCTCAGAAAACATCAGGTGGTCTATTTGAACTGCTTTACATACATTACAGGTCTTAAAGTCCAGGCCAGTGAGCATGGTGGTGCAATGGAGTGAGGTCCGGACCGCGTGGCAAGACAGCGACTTTATCACCGACTGCCTCTGCTGGCACAACGTATATCGCCAGCGGCACAGCGCCCCACAACTTTTTATGGCACCTGAGGTAACATTATTACTATCATTTTGTCGTTAAACTTCGGTCCCACGTTGGGCGCCATTATTTTTCTTTTGAAACTTGTCTCACGTTTAGCGCCGTTAAACAGTTTTTATTATCATTGTCTAATATAAAGTTAATGTACTGTAAAAGTGTTTTTAATTTGAGTCAGCATCACAAAAAGGCTCAGGTTCACAAAAAGCTTGGCTTCGTAGATGTGGCGTAGGTACGTACAAGTACTCACAGGTGTATAGCACCCGAAACGACTCGTATATATTATGTGCGCGCCGCGTTATGTTCTTTTTGTCTAGAGGTCCCTAGGTAGCTAAGATTTAACTCTATTATCCCAGGAGTACAATTTCAGTCTGCATACAATATGTATAAGAGCGACTTTGTTCTTGAATGATGCATCTAGACTCTAGAGGAATAAACATTACCATTTACGTAACCTATAAAAGTTATTTATTTCATAGAAAAATAACTAGGTATTTATCTGAATGTAATGTAATCTATACAATTTTTTTCTGGCGTCTTTGCAAGAAATTTTAATACTGAGTTCCAGATACTTGTATATTTTTGCACCTGTTTAAAATACTTGGTATTGCATAGAATTTTTGTCACGTTTTGTCAGCACAGACACCTCGCGAACTTATAATCGAGCTAAGTAAGTAAGCATGTATTGTGTATTTGACTGTAAAATTATTTAAATCCAACGGATTACGTACCTTGTTGTATGTACTGTGTTATTTTGCATACGGAATACAAAATAAAGTCTGCATTTAGCATTTCGTGCTAAGTTCGTGTATTTATTTAGTCTTTGTGTTTTCTTAGATGCCTATTTATTAGTAGGTACTAGACTATTTAGAGTATTTTTAAACACCAATATTTATGAGAAACAAAGATCTTAATACATTAAAAGTACACATACCGAAAACAAGGAATTAGGGGAGGCCTTTTCCCAGCTGTGGGACAGTATTAGCTATGAAAAAAAAAATGCTGAAGACATAATAAATATTATATAACACGCTTTTAGTAACTAGTTTTATCACTAATCCACAGTTGTGCGACTATGCCCAGGCGTGGGCAAACCACCTGGCCCACACCAACAAGTTCCACTATAGAAACGATCGCGATGTGGGACAGAACCTGTACCAGAGGCCTGTCAGTGCGCTGCAACCTGATGTTACAGGTAAAATAAAATAAACTTAAAATATTTACATGTACCTAGGAAAAAGAAACGGATAATTACAACAACCTACTAGAAGTTATACGTACCACATAAGAATACTAGGGAACACATTATGTTTTGTTAAATATTCAAATTCTAGGCTAAAGAAATAATTATTTCGACATTTTAACTATGGTTTTAACTAAGTAGATATGAGAATGATCTATTTTAGAGTAGTAAAATCCAATTGGATGTTTTCCAGGTCAAGAAGTGTCTTCCTATTGGTATGCTGCCGTGCGTCAATACAAGTTTTTCAAGGAACCTGATGTTCTTCATGCCAACGTTAACGCAGGTGACGATTTTTGTATTTTAAATAGGAAAGTCAGACAACAAAAACAAAAGTCGAACAACACCAGGTTTCAAACTAAGTATAATTTTTTATTAGTTAGCTCTTATAATATTTTCTATAGCCGATATAACTAGACAAGAACTTCAAGGCATCATTACTTAGCAATGGCAATTTTCTAAAGTTTATGTGCAATCTTTACCTAAAATCAACCAAATCTTCGCAGGCCACTTCACCCAAATGGTGTGGGTAGCAACAACGTTCTTCGGGGTCGGCAAGGCTCGCTCCCGGGACGGCAAGGTGATCGTAGTCGCCAACTACTCGCCGCCAGGCAACATGTCGGGACAGTTCGATGCCAACGTGCTGCCGCCGCTGCCCGAGAACTTCCCCGAACTGGCGCCGCCCGAGCACTGACGACGGCTCTCCATACGTGGCAGGCGGCTTAAGATCGACGCCACGTTCCTGCGTTAAGCAGACTAAGAAAGAAATAACGACATCTTTCAAGGCTTGTGCTTTATCAAGATACACAATGTAATTACCAATAGATACTAGCCCTCGTTTTCTGAAACATTAATCTACACAAAAAATATTTAATCACCTGTCAAATCTTATGTTATGTGATTGGGTGTTAGTCTTTTAGTCTGCCTAACACAGTCGTGATTAGTTGATTTAACAACAGTTTAACTTGATCAGCCTTTTAGAAACCGGCGGTAGTATACTACTGGAGCTTCTATAAACAAAAATAAAACGAACTTGCAAATTGGAACGAACTTAGAAAGACATGTTTGCTAATGTAAACAAAGGATGATTTCAATCATTTCCTTTACTGCAGATAAGCCAAACAAATTGTAGTTTTACTTAGAATTTTAAATCACAGCTTGTGAAGAAAGATATCGTTATTTCCTTGACTCAAAAAACAAAGTTATCGGCATGCTGTGGAATCTCTTTTTAAGTTGAATGAGTTAATTTTTAGGCATACATTTTCAAATAAAACCAATCGTAACTAACCCATTCAAAGTATAAGATTCCTCAGTATTAGCCGGTAACTTGGTACAATTGAAACGCCAAATATTCCTCGAATCATCGACACTAATATGAAGCACCAAGAATCCGTCTTCGAATCACGCCGCCGTCCGCAGAAAAGCAAATAATATGTATTATTTAAGCCTGTATTGCCGTTTGGGGCACAAATGTTCTTCCTCGCATTTTGTCAGAAATTTTAATGTCCTTCGAGACAACCCTATGACCATTCATTGAGGCCCTTGCCCGTAGATCTATTCTAAAAAAGAAGACAGTGCTATCTGCCTAGCCCTATCCATTCATCACAGAAACAATCGGCATAATATGGCCTATGCAGTCCGCTTTTAGCTAGTATTTACATCTTCACATTGTCATGTTCTATAGTAAGGCTCATGTTCACAATCACAAGGCACTAAATCTATCAGTCCTTTAATAATTTTAATAAGAGTTTAAGCACGCGATCGTCAATAAATCTGCTCAATACGCTGAGTACATAATATAAAGTGCAAGCAATTAAAGTCATTGTCAGCAGTCCGCTTTTATGAGTAACTTAAACTTCAAATCGAGGTAAGTCAGTGTAGCTGATCCAATACTGACATAATATGACTTATTTACCTCAATTACTTATATTATAAGTAATTGAGGTAAATAAGTAAACTTGAGTCTTCAAAACTGACGATCATGTGCTATTATAGTTCTTACTCTATAAAATAATATTTTTACCTTGACGCTTAATTCTAGAATAGTTGAACGGTTGTTTTTCCGAGCTTGAATTTTATAAAGTTATTTAGAAAATAGAAGCAATACAGTTATACGCACATTTTAGATAATTTTAATGATATAGTTAGGTTAACGCGCGTAGTTTGTATACTGAGAATAAACCAAATACTTACATGGTTGATACATTTGCAAAACTATCTCATGTACCGAGTGGTTAAAGAAAGGTAAAAAATTGCATCAAATACCTACTACAAAGAGTTGCCGAAACCATCAATCCGGGTTTGAAGAAAAAGAAAAAAGCAGGGTTGGTTTCGAGCCAGTTACAAAGTCCTTGCCGTGATAGGGATACGTGAAGTCTTTGTGTCCTGTTGCTTATAGTTCATATATAAAGAAAGAAATTAAATCAGTTAAGTGAATATTAATATTTGATTAATGGCTAGTTTCACAACCAACTATATAAATAATAATATTGAGATGCATAACCTACACGAGGTCGATACTATAGCCCTTTGGTTATAACTAGGTACAGGTTGTGTACTGCTCTTTCAACGAATTAGGTACATCAGAATTAACAACTCTGTTACCCTGGAGCGAACTCAATGTACAGTAGGGACTTAGGATCGCATAGAAGAATCTAGATGTTAAACTTTAGTTAGATGTTAAACATGGTTTAAACGACATAGTCTTAAGTAAATCAAACTCACGATAAACGCAGATTTATCCTAGCCTTAACATATTTTGTTGGTGCTTATAAGAGTCAATATAATTCGAAATACGTATAATGCAATTACTAATTAGACAAATTAATTTATTGTACCACAGGATCACGATATCAATTCCATTAGTGTTAGTCCAAGGGGTAGAAAATATAGCATGTACTATCTACTAATTGCTGTTGGACTGCCCATCGAGTACTTAGTTCGGTAGTAGTTACGTATAATAATGTTGAAATCGTTAGACGTAGGAGAAACGTTTCAATTAGAAAAATGTTTTGCTCTTCCTTACATTTTTAATGAACTCGTCTTCCTAAACGGTTGATGATAAATTTATAATGTACACTTGTTAAGTTTATCCTGTTGTAGGTATACCTAATGCTTTGTACTTACGTGTGTAAATGTGTGTTTTTGTACGGGGCTGTTCGAGTGATGTATGAACCTAAATTATTATGTTTACGATAATAATATGCGAACGGCCATTGGCTGCCTGATATCGAGACAGCGTAATTTTACGAATAAAATATAACATCGATTTGTAAGGGCTCACTAATTATTCGTCGAAGTTAAACAACAGCAGAAAACCATAAAGTTTTTTAAATATAAAATTACGTTGGTCTAGAACCAGGTTGTCAAAGTAATTTTAAGTATTCATGAGAGAAAATATTTTGTAACTAGATTTAGTAGATATCTAAGTATTGCCTAAAAGGCACAAGAAATCCGATGTTCCCGTCTAATGAAGGTGACGAATTAATGTTAGCTACATTAGCAACTACTTAATGTTATTTTCAGCTGCAGAATATGAACTGCAGAACTATAGAAATAATTAACTTAAATATAGGCACCTACCTAGTACGGCTAGTACCTATAGCACTTGATTCCTTCCGCCATGTTGATTAGTTTCAAACTTTCAAAGGTCAAAGGTAGATGGCGCTGTGGTGTGGTTTAAGTTAGGTATCGTTATGAAAGTCTTTTCCTTCTGTGGTGTTCATGATCCACACTACATAAAATAAACATTTTAGAGGTTACCTACCTCCTCGAGAGTGAAAACCATGTCACTATTTTTAACGGCACAATACTAAAACGCCGTCCAATCGACCAGTAACACTCACATTCACAGCAACTTAAATAAAATAATAGAATAGGTAGTTATAATTCTGCAGCTGATTATAAATATACAATAAGCATACAAATCGTACCTGTTGTTAATATGTGCAATAACATCACACTGTTTCAATTGCAAATAAAATTGTATGCTATAGTAGGAACTAAAGGTACGTAAATGCATTATTTAAAGAAAAAGGTGATGTTCTTAAACTATACTAAACACTTAGGTTACAATACCATCCTACCGTCTTCATGCCACTAAATAATATCTTTAGTCACAATGCGATTTCGCGCCAGGAATCAGAATTCAGACATTGAGTATTGGCGGCAAGTCAATTTTACTCTATGGTAGTTTCCAGTTCCACACATCATAGACAAATGTAACATTTTCGGCTCGAAGTCGACACCGTATCGAGCCAGCCAAATCAGCTCACCTAAGACCTTAACAAGTAGAGTCCAACGTCCTATCTAAATGATCTAAATGATTGACTACTGCAGTCATGATGCCCCACTACATGCATCCTGCAAGTCCAGTAGCTAAAAAAATAATTAAAGCTTACAAAAGGTTGGAGTTTACGATTTGACTACCTTCTTATCCATTTTACTCTTACGGTTCTCA
Organism: Autographa pulchrina; assembly: GCA_905475315.1. NCBI lineage: Eukaryota > Metazoa > Arthropoda > Insecta > Lepidoptera > Noctuidae > Autographa > Autographa pulchrina. Next base: position 1,649,889 of record FR997764.1, read on the forward strand.
TGTTTCATATTTCTATAGAAATTAAGCTCGTTTTAGACTTTTTAAAACTTTACTGCACAAGCTTTTAGTGCACTGATGTTACTAGGCCTAAATATTTTTTTTTTTGTTATTGTCCTAAATAATTATCTCCTCCTGTTACCTACTATTAGTTTTATAATAAAGCTTCCTGTATATTTCTTACTTTACATAGTCGATTTTAAACTAAACTAGTAGATACAGGATTCAATTGTTATATTTTATTTATCTAGTAATAATACTGTAATAGGTGCCAAATTAGAGCTTAAACATTAGGATTTGTTTAGCATGGTAAAATTTTACCTAAACTGTTTTTCAATGAGCTTCAAATAGTATCAAAAAGATAAAATGAGAAAATAATAAGATGTTGGCATAGTCATTTTAAATTGTGTTAGTTATGATCTTCTGTATTCATTAACGGGACTATTTGGTTTTAGAGACTGCCTTTAAAACATTTTTCCAACTTTGTAAAACCTCTTATTCTTGGTCTTATTAATGTTCGTCTGATTTTCCATAGGCCTCTTTCTACTTAATAAATAAAAACTGAATCAAAATATGTTTTGTAAAACAAAAACAATGTTAATTTGTATAAGTCGGGTAAAGAATCCCCATGTTTATTGTAATTGATAAATGGCTGTGAATTGTTAACTGTTATATAGAACAGATATGCTTGGCAATATTTTTAGTTAATAAAGTAAACAAACAAGCTGTTGGTTTCATTTCAATGTGTAAGTAATCCGTAAGAGATCATTAATAATAAAAATATAAGTTTTATTTTAGTATAATGTAGATTTAGAATGGCATACAAAGTTTAATTCATGCACAGTAACACATATGTGTTGAATATTTTATGTGTTAGTCGACAATGTAGTGATCAAGAAAGTTAGTTAGGATTTAGTTAAAACAAAATTGTAATTGTTATATTCAAATTTATTATACTTAAAACTAATTTTACATAAGAATTTCACTCAGTCCATCTGTGTTTACAGCTTGTGCATACATAGTATAGTCTCATCTCTTCTTCAGCGCGCCTAGTCTGTCCCTGAAAGAAAACTGCCTCTCGGTGGTTGCATTTAGGGCACATGTGATCCTTGGTTCGTGGTAAAGTAGGATCACTAACAACATCTGGATTTATATGAGTTAATTCGTCGACTTCGTGCATAATTTTGTTTACATACACGCAGTTTGAGTCAGCTAGTTGCTTGTAATCACAATTTCTGCAAGCGTACAATAATACCTTGTTGTTTTTATCTTCACGGGGATATAACATGTTGTTGCATTCTTGGCAGAACTGTATACCAACATATCCTGGACCGCCGTCCTTTCTTGCCGTTGCCAAGTTTAACGTCATTATCAACGGCTTATTGAATTTATGGAAGAACTTTAAAATAGTCCCTTACGAATAACTGATTTCTAGAGTTTCCAAGAGTTTCTATTCAACTTGCATCAAACAACATTTATTTTATTCCATGTCAGTGTGACAGCCTGACAGACAGCCTTTGACATATTTAAATATTTTACTGGCATCGCCAATACAATTTTTTTTTTAAGTAGAGCTTGCCATAGTAATTGAATGAATGATTTTTGTCCGAATGTCAATTGTCTTGTCTATAGTTAGCTATCGTAGTAAGAAATATTAATGAACTCAACTAAATTAAGTAAAATTAAATTGTTGTAAAGATAAAACACACAATACAATACTCGTCTCACTTTAGACTGAGCACTAGACCCTTCTTTAAATAATTTAAAACAATTTATATCGTCCGATAACTAAATGCCACCTATAATGGCAACCCTAAATTCGTAACATAATGTTGGCAACAGTGTTAAGTTGTAGCCGGTGGTTGGCTGGCTGGCTTGATAATTTCTTTTCCCATCCGTAGCCGATTGGTGTCGTGCTATCCAAATGGGTAAGAAATAGTTTTGTGCAGTATTTGTTATGGTTTATTTATTATTTTTGTTTTAAAACTGTGTGTATCAGTGCTATTAGTACGCATGTTATGTAGGTGTGAATGTATAAATTATAATTTCCCCTAAGTTGCAAAATATACGTGCACGCATAGGTGTCGGCCATGGCGCAGACATGTTTTTCTCGTGGTGTAAAACTAATCCGTTTCCATCTGTCTGTTGACGGGGTAATAATGAGGTGCAATAAAAGTTTCCCTCTTCGCGCTGTCTAGTTAAAATAATGGTGCATAGATTTCTGTGTCGTGCGTCGTAAACACAAGTGATAACCGGCAGCGTCAATATTTCAGGTAAACCCCGTGGTATTCGTACGGCGCGAAAGCACGTGAACCATCGTCGTGAGCAGCGATGGGCCGACAAAGAGTTCAAGAAAGCCCACATGGGTACGAGGTGGAAGGCCAACCCCTTCGGAGGTGCTTCTCACGCTAAGGGCATCGTCCTGGAGAAAGTGTAAGTACGTTTTCCCAACTCTATTAGCTTGCTAGTAGTTAGTAGATAAATGTTTGTGTCACGGAATCGTGTGTATTGCATGCATAACTTATTCGTGTTAAAATGTTACGAGTGGACAAGTCACGAAAATGGACGCGGTATTCGGCTGGCGTCGCTTCCGCGCGCAGTATTACGCCTGTGAATGTGTCTACCTACTACAATCACAGGATAATACTGCGAGTGGCGGCGTCGCAATCTACAGACTTCAAGAAGACGTGTAAATACCAGGACATACAAGTTTCCAACGAATCGATTGTAATTAACTTTGTATTCTTAAGGGCGTTAAAGTTTCTATCAAGTTTGGTTTAGCTTTACTAGTTCAGTGCGTTTTTAAGTAACTTGTGTGAGTTGAATACAACGCTGACTTGATAATTTAGCGCTAAAATGCATGAAACATGAGATGTGTAAATACCACATGGGTCATTGAACTATGGTTAAGCATGGTGTTTACGATTTCGTTCCGTTATTTTTACTACTTACTGTTCAGGTTTTCTTTTATCAAGATACTTAAAGAAACTCATATACCTAACTTCAGAAATAATATGATAAATTTAATTGTTTATATTTTTTTTAATACATATTTATACCCCTCATGTATTATGGGTAGATGATAGAATTTGTATTCCATGTAATTTATTCACTGTAGACATAGCCATTTTGTGTGATTATTGAGATAGACTTGCCAAATTTAGTGTTTACAAAATGTGTTATATTTTTAACTATACTTAAATTGACAACATCTATTAGGTTTTCCCTGGTTGGTATAGTATTGTATAAAAAATTATATTTGCTTTTCAAGGCTTGAATCATCATAACCATTTACCATGTCCTTTTTGTTACCAGTGGTGTTGAAGCCAAGCAGCCTAACTCTGCCATCCGCAAGTGTGTCAGGGTGCAGCTGATCAAGAACGGCAAGAAAGTTACGGCATTCGTACCTCGGGACGGTTGTCTCAATCACATTGAAGAGAACGATGAAGTACTAGTAGCAGGATTCGGTCGTAAGGGTCACGCCGTCGGTGACATTCCCGGAGTTAGATTTAAGGTAAGAATAGTCTTGCATAGTAGAGTAGAATATAGAAAAACATAACCCTTCCTGACAGTCGGGTAAAAAGAAAACCGAACTTGAGTGATCAACAACAATATTTACGTAGTATATTGTAATTTGTCTAATTTCATGAGATTCGCTTGCTCTAATGTAATCCACAAGCTGACACAAATTGAAAACTTAATTATCTTGAATGAACAGAAACCTGCAGCTTAATTTTTTTTCTTGTCAGTAATTTGATCATTCTTTATTGATTGTAACAAACACATCATTCAAATCCCGAGATGTTATTGTGCTGTATGTAATTTAACCATGCTTTTTATTTCAGGTCGTGAAAGTGGCCAATGTCTCCCTCCTAGCCTTATACAAAGAAAAGAAGGAAAGGCCACGATCATAGGCGTAAGCTTCACTGTGATAAGGTAAATATTAATTGGAACAGAACATGATAATCAAATGGCATTTTTAGCCCTAAATGTTTTATTTTCAAAAAAATGTTTTATTTTCAAATTCAAAATTACCACTTGTTATCATTGAAAATTCTTACTAAATCATCTGAACGCTTTTCATCATTCTACTCATTTATTACACGTGGTATTTTTCGTAAAATGATGTAATTACTTTATTTGCTACTGCTGAATGCCATGACGTTATTCTGTGTCTGATATAATTTTCTTGTCATAAACAATGTAAGGAAAATGTGACATTTTATAACGGCCTCTTTTTTGTTACAGTGACCTGCTGCTGGTAAGCTGTGTTGTTTGATTGTGTACATTATAAAAAATGTGAAATCAAGTACATAATAAACTTTGTACGCCAACTATGTATTTTTGTTATTCAACCCTAAGACAATTCCTATAATTTCATCTGTGATGAATGACTCCCGCAATTGATAATTTCGTCCCTGTTATAAGGTGGTGATCGCTAATATGAAATTACGCACGCTAAAAACTGAGCGTCAGAATGGCTGGTTGCCCAAGTTGCATAAAAAAAGAAAACCTACATCTTTTTACCTAAATTTATGTATGAAAATCGAAACTTAAATTCATGTAAGTAGCGTTTAGTAAGAAATTATTGATACAACAAACTTAGATATTCTGCGTCCTTGCTGAACACGTAGGCGACCATCCATCGTGACGTCAGAATGGCTAGTCAAAAAAATATTCATATTTCTCTGAATTTATCGTAGGTATGTAAAGGTGGGTACAGATTGGTGCAATGCAACATGTAATGCAACATGCAATGCAAGAATTTGAGGTCCACATTGCTGCAATGTATCATGTAATGTAACAGGATTCCCATAGTGTGGACGCCTCGCGCGCACGAACTGCGCCTGGGTCGCGCACGCTCCGAGCGTTACAACTCATGCGCGGCTCGATCCGAGATTTGTCGGTTTTTAGTACGAACACAAAGGGGCGCGCAGTGTGCGCAGGACTCAGCCGTGGACGGTCGTTCGTTTCGTTCGCATGCGCAACGATCATGGCGGTGAAAGAGGGTGCATGGAGTGATGACGAGTCACTTTTATTGATAGAGGAATACAGAACAAGGGAAGTTTTATGGAACCCTGAAAATGAAAACTTTTATAAACAAGTTGATGAATGATTAACAATGAAGCACTGATAATTGTCAGAGCAAGAAGGCTGTCTTCAGACCCCATGATTCGTGTATATCGACTTAAGTAGTGATGTGGGCAAAGAAAAGAACACGTGTGACGAGGGCTAGTGTTTGTAACGAAATGCGGGAACAGATGTTCTCGAATGATTCGTAGTCGATGCGCGTACCGCGCGCGCCACACGTCCAAGGCAGCAGGAAACATGCAATGTAAGGCAGAATATTACATTACATGTTGCATTGCACCAATCTGTACCCACCTTAATGATTATTGAAGAAATGTAGCAATTCTTGAACATACTTTCAGAGGCGCTTGCCATAGGCAACCAGCCATTCTGACGCTAACGTTTTTAGCGTGCGTAAATTCAGTGCATCCAGACTTAAACAAACAAGCATTTATGGAGCACACAAATGCTTATCCCATGCGGGGATCGAACCTGCAGCACAGCACCTAGTAGTCTACTATGGTCGATTCGTAGTCTGCTGGAAACGTTTCTCTCTGCGTGTTTCGAGTTGAAAATATATGGCGAATTTTATCAGTCTTAACAGTTTCACTGTCCCGCCAGTAGACACAATAGTTAAACAATGGAAATGTTCATACGGGACAGGGAAAGGGTTAAAACTAAACATTTCTGCTCTAACCTAATCAGAGTGCAGGGAAAGGGTTAAAACTAAACATTTCTGCTCTAACCTAATCAGAGTGCAGGGCAATTTGTTCTTGCGGAACTCTGTCATGATGATAAACATCTAGCTACAAATAATTTGCACCGGAATGTTTTTACTATGATGATGAACTTTTATTTCTGTTTCTTAATCAGAGCCTATTAATGTACTTACTCGTTAGCCAAAATTTGGACACGCCCTTATAGAAAACAAGCTATACTTACAAACTACGGCGACCTGAATCAAATCTTTTGCTAGGTACCCATTTTATAGTAGGTATAGCTATATTGCCCGTGTGGAAAATGGCTGCATAAATAGCCTAATGTACTTCCTTGGAATTACCTTCATTCCTTGGCGTTAGCCCCATATCAAAATTCAATAAAATCGGTTGTGTGGTTCAGCCGTGAGAGCGCAGTTACTAAATGTTTCAATAGAGGCACCCCACATCGACGACAATCAGCGAAAATTAATCGTTCCACGATCAGTAATGTGCATTGCGCACGCACGCATGTTTTATCGCTAAAGCGCAGTGCAGACCACCCAAGAGTTGCTTTTCTTGTAGTGTTAAACCCGGTTTCCACTGCGAAAGGGTAATGTGCGGAAAATGGTTAGGCGGAACGGACTCCTTTTTAATGAAATAGGTTTGCGTTTCCACCAACGAAGAGTTGGTCATTTGATTTCCACTGCAAAATGAAACTGAGATAGAGAAATGAGCGGACTGACCTGAACGGAAAATGAGAAATGAAAAACGAATAGATAATTTCCACAGAGAACGAGTTCAGTTGATGTTTTTGTGGTCGTGTTGTTGCGATGTTATCGATTATGTATACAGAAAAAAGAAACACGTATTGTTGTATCTTATGCAAAGAAAAAAACGCGCTAAACGAAGATTTTGGCTGTGCCAGCATATTCAAGAACGTAAATAAAAAAAAATAATTAAAAAAATTAAAAAACACGCCTGCCATTTCAAAAAAAATTAAAAACAAGTCAAATATTTGCAGTCGGGGGACCTGTAATGAATTGTTCCAAGTAACCGACCCGACTGCAAATATTTGACTTGTTTTTAATTTTTTTTGAAATGGCAGGCGTGTTTTTTAATTTTTTTAATTATTTTTTTTTATTTAATACCTTTTAGTGAACAACAAAAAAAAACATGACACAACACAAAAAAAAATATCGTTCGGAACCCTTTGCAGGCGATTTCGACTCACACTTGACCATTTTTTAATGTCCACATAGCCTATGTCACTCGGGATAACTCAAAGCTTCTAATGATACCACAAACATTGAAATCGGTCAAGCCTTTTAGGAGTTATGGTGGAATAAAGAAACTCACAAACATACATACATACATACATACATACATACATACATACATGAACCCTGAAAACATAACACTCCTTTTTGGGCAGTCGTGTAATTAAAACTGCCTCGTTGGCCTAGTGGTGCTAAGCGTGACTGCTACGCTAGAGGTATTGGGTTCGATTCCCAAGTCGACCAAGGTGTTATTGGTTTTTTCTATGAAATTCTCAGTAGCAGGTCGGAGTTTGGATTTGTGCCCGCTTAGTGGCAATAGGCTCGCCCCCTATTACATGGGACCTAAACATACCGGCGAACTGTGGGTGTACATTGGTACACCTCTGCCTAACCCTTCGGGGATACAGGCGTGATAGTATGTTATGTTATGTAAATTAAAAGGGGAATTTAGTCTGTTTTATGATTTAGATGACGAAAAATTTAAGAATTATTACAGGGACAAACAACAATGCGGTGATGCGAGCGCCAGCCGGCGCGTAGCTGCGGGAGGCGAGAAGCGCGGGGGGCAGACAGCGAGCGAGTTCGTTCTGAACTAGTCGGTGAAGGCCTTGCGCAGCGGACTCTTTTCAATTTCTTTTTACTCTCTCAATCCGCCCCGCTCACCACTTTCTGTGTGGAAACGCTACTATATAAATTGTAATTGCGAGTTGAGCGGAGTCCGTAAGTACTCCGCTCTGCTCCCTAGAACTGAGCGAGCTCATTTCTACTCTTTCTACACGCTCGGCTCTTTCCGTCCGACTATTTGTTGGTGGAAATACAAGTATGCAGTTTGCGTTTGCGAGTTTAAGTCATTAATGGGTCCGTTCCGCTCGCGGTGGAAACCGGGCTTTACAGATACGCAGAAGTGCGTCATCTCAAAACAAAGACCAAGACCTCACGCACGGGACGACCACGACCGTGGTCCTTGCAGCTAAGTGCGCGACGATCGTATGGTTTCCATTGTTAATCGGGTCGTGGTCTCGGTCTCGGTCGTCAAGTAGTTACGAAGTCCCTAAATATCATAGTACGAGCTTAAATTATTTATCAGAAGATTGAATGTGCCTAAAAAGATTGAGACTTGAAGTATAATAGTCCATCCAACAAAGACATTGTAGAGTGCGTGAGTTAGGCCCTAAGCAATTACTTCAGAAAATTGTTCAGGGTGCTTAGAGAGTTAACATACTAAAAGTCCCGACATCTAGGGGGTGAGGCGGAGTGGGGGGAGGGGGTTAAAGTTCCCATTTTTCAGTTTTTCGCTAATATCTTTTAAACGGTGCGTCATGGAGATAAGAAGTCTTCTACGCAATGAAAGCTTATAAAATTATGTACAACTTTTACCTTATGCACTTTTTCGCATTCCTACCTATTTTCGAACTACACGTTCCGGAAAAGTGAAAATTGAAAAAAAAACTACTTGAATTGAACACTACCTCTTGTATACTACTTCCTTCACGTTATTTGGGGATAAAAAGTATCTTATATCTTAAATCAACTCCTACTATATCAATTTACTAAATTTTATCCAGATCTGTACAGCCGTTGGGATATCAAAACTTTTATCTACACTTGTCTTATACACTTTTTCCAAATTTTCACCAGTGTTCGAGTATTAGTGTGATGTGACAAGCATTACCGAATATTAAATATGAGCTAGTATATAAATTAGGTATTTTATTGATAACATAAGCTGGGAGTACCTCCAAGCGGTGAAGGCGGTAACAGTTTGAGATCTCGTTTTCTACCAGTGGTAATGGAGCAGAAGCGGGTCGTCACTTTTCATTCCATATTTCCTGTCGTAGAAAACGAGATCTCACTGGCTAAAACTTCCATAATCATCCATCCCTTGGGGTTATGTTATTGTTGTCGTTTATGATTCAACCTCTTTGGCATAGTAGCCTACCCGGTAACGCAGGGGAGCAGCTAGAACAGTTCTTTGCTTTGTAATCGTCATTAGTTACGCAATTGGATTATCCATCATGAGTGCTAATAATAATAAGTGTCCTGTGTGTGATAAAGACATCGTTAAAGGCATCGTTAAAGAAACAAAACGGAATACTCGGCCTTATCAAAGCTAGTAAAGATCGGAACGATGATAAGCACCAAATTTTCCGCGCCTTGACATCCGTTTTAATTCACACTAATTGTCGTAAAAACTACACACGAGCCGATACAATTAAAAATATGTAAGTGTTGCATCTACATGTCAAGAAGAGGCAGGCCCGTCTCAGCTCAGGTCTTCAGCTCCCCAATTCGACTTCATGACTAATTGTTTATTATGCGCACATAATGTAAAAGAAGAAACCAGAACGCTTTTGAGCAGAAGAGGAATAGTACATTCAGTTAAAATGGATAATCCAATTGCGTAACTAATGACGATTACAAAGCAAAGAACTGTTCTGGCTGCTCCCCTGCGTTACCGGGTAGGCTACTATGCCAAAGAGGTTGAATCATAAACGACAACAATAACATAACCCCAAGGGATGGATGATTATGGAAGTTTTAGCCAGTGAGATCTCGTTTTCTACGACAGGAAATATGGAATGAAAAGTGACGACCCGCTTCTGCTCCATTACCACTGGTAGAAAACAAGATCTCAAACTGTTACCGCCTTCACCGCTTGGAGGTACTCCCAGCTTATGTTATCAATAAAATACCTAATTTATATACTAGCTCATATTTAATATTCGGTAATGCTTGTCACAGCACACTAATACTCGAACACTGGTGAAAATTTGGAAAAAGTGTATAAGACAAGTGTAGATAAAAGTTTTGATATCCCAACGGCTGTACAGATCTGGATAAAATTTAGTAAATTGATATAGTAGGAGTTGATTTAAGATATAAGATACTTTTTATCCCCAAATAACGTGAAGGAAGTAGTATACAAGAGGTAGTGTTCAATTCAAGTAGTTTTTTTTTCAATTTTTACTTTTCCGGAACGTGTAGTTCGAAAATAGGTAGGAATGTGAAAAAGTGCATAAGGTAAAAGTTGTACATAATTTTATAAGCTTTCATTGCGTAGAAGACTTCTTATCTCCATGACGCACCGTTTAAAAGATATTAGCGAAAAACTGAAAAATGGGAACTTTAACCCCCTCCCCCCACTCCGCCTCACCCCCTAGATGTCGGGACTTTTAGTATGTTAACTCTCTAAGCACCCTGAACAATTTTCTGAAGTAATTGCTTAGGGCCTTGCTCACGCACTCTACAACCCCTTTTGGGTGATTTATTGACTGAACTATAAGTACGATAAAGCATGTGATACGGATTCTTCATTACTTCTCAGACTTGATGCGTGACCCGTTTGTCAGAATAAGCATTTTCTTTTTAGTGCGTGGATCGAACTCGCATAAAGAAAAAATAAAGATTACCTACTTATATTATTGACATTAATCTTGTATACTTGGGCTCGAGAGTAGAATTTGATTAATTATGATCCAAATAGAAATACTTTGAATGATATGCCCAGAATGCTTAGAGTTAGAACCATAGCCAGGAATTGAAACCGTAGTAGAAATAAAACCGTATTTATGGACAACAACCATTTATTTTCAAAATAATCATTCTCATCTATGTATGTTAGGCGATGGTGTAGTGTAGCCGCCCCTTAGCTCGTCCGAGGCGTTCTGGTGCACAGATAAAACAGTAGTAATTCTGGTGGCGCAACTGGTTATCTTCAATGTTTAACGAATCTGCCTAATAGGTAGACCACATGAGTTAATTTACTTGAGAAATTAGCTCATGTACCCTATCTATTAGGTAGTGACAAGGTGACCTGTAACAAATGTGTACAAATATTATATGTGGAACCTTTTTTTTTTTTTATCCTACGCCATAAGCGCAGTCTACTTATATTGTAAAACTCTCGACTTAAAGGGTAAGTAGGTACATAGAAAATCCATTGGGGGCAGCCATTCGCTGCCGTGCAGTTAACTAAAATATTGGGTCCATGTACTTATGATATTAATATTTGTTAAATAAAAAAAAAGGAGTTAGGAGAGTGTTAGGAGCGTAGCTTGTAATTTTCAGTAATTTACAAAACGACGGATTTTCTCCTACATAACCCTTTTTAGTTGAGGGGTTTATAATACACGTAGATTGCCCCTACGGCGCAGAGAAAAAAAAAAACGATATAAAACGTACAATATGACAAATGCATAATTTTTTTTTATAGTACATCAAGAAACAAGGGGACAGGAAAACAATATCAATATCAGTTACGTTGGGCCGTCCTAACACAAACTTTTCTTTTCTAGACCTAGATCCATGGAATTTTAATAAAAAAAAAATATTATAGAGTCCCCTGGTTACTTGGCACTACAAAACTTTGTTACAAACTATCGCCAAAAAATACCAACAATTTGCAGTAAATAGTAATTCTATGAACACAAATAACATTAAAAAAAATAAAAAGCTACAATATTTTCCGTAGTTCAGGTCTTCCAGAAGCGAGTTTCCACCAGGCACAGTTCACGTCGCATCTGCTGTGTATAGCAGACATCAGGAAATAAGAGTAATATAGCCACCCTTATTTTCTGATGACTGCGATACACACACAGTATCCACTATCTTCATTCGCAGCTCGCCAATCCAATCTGTTCCTTTCAGAGTTCAACGGTAATCTTTGGGCGCTTGGCTATAGGGCTTTGATTATATAATGTCTAGATGGAAAGTCAAGTGCGCGCAGACCCGTCAAAAAATTACAACCAAATTTGGTTGTAAAGTACTATCCCGCCAACCAGTACAGATCGTGCCGCTTTCGTGTCACTACGTTTTACGCGCTCTAAGGAATAACCACATAACAGCGATAAGATGTGCTTTTAAAGTGTGCTGGAATTATAAAGGAAGGCTAAAAATACCAAACACATCACCTATCACCGTAGACAAGACACCAAGAAACTTCATATTTATTTTAGTTTTTTTTATGATTACCAAATTACGCCATATTTTATCAGTGTTGCCGTTTCTGTTTCTTATTCTCCCATTTTTGAGGGTAATTTTTTTGGTTTATCATTACGTCTATAAAATTTCGTTGATGTAGGTACTTCGAACGATCGCCTGTAATTAAAACTCATTCCTAATTAACGAGATGTGATCTTTCATTTCAAATTTCAAAATCCTAACTGCTCAAAATATTGTACTAACTTAGATGATTTAATACTCCATTCTAACACACAAATCTATTTTTTTTAATTATTTAAAAAAGTAACTACTTAATAAAAATACACTTAAACTGAATAATACCACATAAGTACATAAAACTAAAATATTTTTTATTATTATAAATTAGTCTTTATTTAATGTTGATTTATGGGAGAATTTGTAAGGGCGACGCTCCATCTAGACATTATATAATCAAAGTCTAAGGGTCTATTTATACTAGCGCAGAGTCGAAGCGCATCGAAGCGTCTATCCAAAACTGAACATAACAAATTCAACCTTAACTCCACAGGGTAACACGCACACATTACTTCTGAGATTTAAAAAAGACGCTTCTTCGTAATTCGCGCGTCTGCGCGTGAACAACGCTGATTGGTGCGCGCGCATTCTCGCGTATCCATGCGCCCACTAGCGAACTGCGAACCTACGCAAGTGATTCAATCGCACTGCTGTTGATGCCCATTACTACACGTGAAAGAGTGCGGCTTCGCTTTAGTTGTAAAGAATTTGACGCTTCGATGCGCTTTGACTCTGCGCTAGTATAAATTGACCCTAAGACATTCCTGTTTCAAAATCTTCTCCAGTTTTTACAACCATAATATACATATAAGTATTTAATAATGCTCATAAATACACAAAATAATACATTTCAAAATCACACAACTACGAGGCGTGCTGTAATAGATTTTGATTATGAATATAACAGCGTAAATATTTATAAATGCAATAAAGGAATAACGCGGTATCTTAAAACTCTGAAAAGTCTATTTGAGATACCGGTTTTATCCTTTGAAGCATACACAATTTTGTAAAATTATACAATATTGAGTTTCGAACAAGTGTTCATAAGTTAAATAATATATACAGGGTGTTAAGAAACCCCTGTCCGACCCGAAAGGGTCATAGAGGGTTCACAATCACATGCCCAAAATAAAATATCAAATTTGGAAAATTCATGACAGAAACAATAATAATGGATTTTGAAATAACCATTTTTTGCCCCGAAATTCGCTAAATCTATACTAATATTATAAAGCTGAAGAGTTTGTTTGTTTGGTTGAACGCGCTAATCTCAGGAACTACTGGTTAGAATTGAAAAAATCTTTTTGTGTTAGATAGTCCATTTATCGAGGAAGGCTTTAGGATATATAACATTACGCTGCGACCAATAGGAGCGAAGCAGCAGTGAAAAATGTCACAAAAACGGGGAAAAATATTCATACTTCAAAGCTTCCGTTGCGTGCGCTGCGTAAACGGTTCGATTTACCCAAAATATATGTATGAAAGAATTGTTCCTCTTTAAATGATCTAAAAAAATTTTTTTTTTTAGGTTACCTATAATTTTTTTTCTTTTTTTTTTCCACATTTTTGTAATCAGATATGGATACCTAACAACACCTTAACGGATCGGACAGGGGTTTCGTAACACCCTGTATTAATGGCATAATGGAAACTAGATTTCAGAGTCACTGTACAATTTGGCGAAAAGCAGAACATAGAAGATCAAATTCAAAAGAGAGCAATAGTTTCACATCTTCTTAAGACTTGATTGTAGATTGTAACTCCCGGCCCGCGGCTCCAAACGCACATTTTATAGTTTAGCCTGTTTGGCTCTATGCGTTGGGAGCGGCACGCAACTGAAAGGTAGTTATGTCTTCTTTCTTCTCTTTCTGGATTACTACAAAGTTTTATCACCTAAAGTACATTACATTTACAATTTTATAGGCATACTGACACAACAAATCGTCATTTCGGACTTGATTGTAGATTGTAATCACCTCGCCCGCGGCTCCCAACACATATTTATTTTTATATTTTATTTTTGACTTTAAAATCTTCATCTTTTTTAGCTATATCCGTTGGGAGCACACGGATGAAATTTAAATATTTCTTCCTTCTTTCCTTTCCAACATGTTTTTATTACCTCGTACAATGGGGAGTGGAGAACAGACAAAATTCATTTATTGCGCGTCTACCCCTTTAGTCATAATATAGTATTTAATCCATCGGGTGAAATCCATTACATGAAAACAGAGAAAAATAATAAACATTTTGTGTAATTAAGAACTTGGTCTTAATGATTGAGAATTTGAAAGGATTGTATGACTAAAGAGGTTCACATACAAATATACAGTCAACGTAATAGAAAACAATTACGAAACTAAAATCTCGAGATAGTGCACTGATGACTGTGAAGACAAACGACTTGCCTGTAGGTGTCGCCAGTTCGCAACGCCTACAAGCAAGCCGTTAACTTGAATTGCTTGAATTTTTGTGTGGTCTTCTTGTTGCCGCCATGTTGCTACGCCCCGCTCGCCGTTCCCAACGCACATTGGCGGTCAATGTGCGCTGGGAGCGGCGAACGACGCGATCGACGACCCCAGCTTCTTCGTGATTTCTTCATACAACACATGTTTAAACATAAAAAATTTGCTGAACTAAAACACATGATAAATATAACAACATTATCTTCCAACCATTATTTTGAACAGGTAAACCTCATGATTGAGAATTTGAAATGATTGTATGACTAAAGAGGTTCACATACAAATATACAGTCAACGTAATAGAAAACAATTACGAAACTAAAATCTCGAGATAGTGCACTGATGACTGTGAAGACAAACGACTTGCCTGTAGGTGTCGCCAGTTCGCAACGCCTACAAGCAAGCCGTTAACTTGAATTGCTTGAATTCTTGTGTGGTCTTCTTGTTGCCGCCATGTTGCTACGCCCCGCTCGCCGTTCCCAACGCACATTGGCGGTCAATGTGCGCTGGGAGCGGCGAACGACGCGATCGACGACCCCAGCTTCTTCGTGATTTCTTCATACAACACATGTTTAAACATAAAAAATTTGCTGAACTAAAACACATGATAAATATAACAACATTATCTTCCAACCATTATTTTGAACAGGTAAACCTCATGATTGAGAATTTGAAATGATTGTATGACTAAAGAGGTTCACATACAAATATACAGTCAACGTAATAGAAAACAATTACGAAACTAAAATCTCGAGATAGTGCACTGATGACTGTGAAGACAAACGACTTGCCTTTAGGTGTCGCCAGTTCGCAACGCCTACAAGCAAGCCGTTAACTTGAATTGCTTGAATTCTTGTGTGGTCTTCTTGTTGCCGCCATGTTGCTACGCCCCGCTCGCCGTTCCCAACGCACATTGGCGGTCAATGTGCGTTGGGAGCGGCGAACGACGCGATCGACGACCCCTGCTTCTTCGTGATTTCTTCATACAACACATGTTTAAACATAAAAAATTGGCTGAACTAAAACACATGATAAATATAACAACATTATCTTCCAACCATTATTTTGAACAGGTAAACCTCATGATTGAGAATTTGAAAGGATTGTATGGCTAAAGAGGTTCACATACAAATATACAGTCAACGTAATAGAAGACAATTACGAAACTAAAATCTCGAGATAGTGCACTGATGACTGTGAAGACAAACGACTTGCCTGTAGGTGTCGCCAGTTCGCAACGCCTACAAGCAAGCCGTTAACTTCAATTGCTTGAATTCTTGTTGCCGCCATGTTGCTACGCCCCGCTCGCCGTTCCCAACGCACATTGTTGGTCAATGTGCGTTGGGAGCGGCGAACGACGCGATCGACGACCCCAGCTTCTTCGTGATTTCACATACAACACATGTTTAAACATAAAAAAATTGGCTGAAATAAAACACATGATAAATATAACAACATTATCTTCCAACCATTATTTTGAACAAGTAAACCTCATGATTGAGAATTTGAAAGGATTGTATGACTAAAGAGGTTCACATACAAATATACAGTCAACGTAATAGAAAACAATTACGAAACTAAAATCTCGAGATAGTGCACTGATGACTGTGAAGACAAACGACTTGCCTGTAGGTGTCGCCAGTTCGCAACGCCTACAAGCAAGCCGTTAACTTGAATTGCTTGAATTCTTGTGTGGTCTTCTTGTTGCCGCCATGTTGCTACGCCCCGCTCGCCGTTCCCAACGCACATTGGCGGTCAATGTGCGTTGGGAGCGGCGAACGACGCGATCGACGACCCCATCTTCTTCGTGATTTCACATACAACACATGTTTAAACATAAAAAAATTGGCTGAAATAAAACACATGATAAATATAACAACATTATCTTCCAACCATTATTTTCAACAGGTAAACCTCAAATCTCTTGGTAAGTGAAGACGCTTTTTTTATTAAATTCCCCATAACTCATATTATTTACTGTAATGAAAGTGGATAAAAAAATAATTGGAAGTATTACACACAATAAATAAGTTACACATAATAATCATGAAATATTCAGAGCAGTCTTCATTGTTGAGTTTTGTTCTAAGCTACTTGCCCATCAAAAAAATGGATGGGTCATATGTAGCACCAGGTCGCGTATATAGGACGATAAAGAGCATAAAATAATAAGATTCAGATAGTAAGATTAGATTAAGATAATAAGATTAGATTCACTCTTATATCGTCCTATATACGCAACTTGGTGCTACGTATGACCCATCCATTTTTTTGACGGGCCTGTAGTGTATTCGGTGCGCCGCCTCGACGATGGTCCTAAGTGCCATCGCCACAATCGTGTTCTATTGGATGGAACATGATTGTGGAGACGGCCCATAGAAACCTTTGATCCTTGGGCTTCCTGGCTTTGATTGGATAAAATAAAATAAGATTCAACAGTCAAATACACAGTATATAACATAATTACACAGAAAGAAAGCAGTCGTAGTAAACAATACTTTAATCCTGAAAGGTTTTGAAATAACTCTACCACGGCTTTCTTTTTACACAAAATCTGACACATTACAAAATTTAAATTCTTAATTAAAACAGTGTAAATATACAAAGAGAAGAATATTTAAAAAACACAATAAAAACAGTTTACAACGAAGATTTATGACCATTATTTAGATCTAAGTAATGTTTAATTTGACACTTACGGAGCTTGAAACGCAGGACCATTAGGTTGAAACCTGTAAAAATATAGCATTTAATTTCGTCTAACAAGTCCTAAAAAATCAAAAAATAATACTTTTAATTGTTTTATTCTAGTTTAAATCATATTAGTTTTGTGAAAATATTATATAACTCTTATAATACCGGTCACCGCTCACGTAAAACCCCAGCCCTTGGCTAAGTCTGTTGCTGGGCTTGCCTCAGATGTAATAATAACTCAAGTGCCCACGAGTGGCGAAAAGAGCTGCTCACCTACGGTGAAAGGCCTTCTCAGAGTGCTATCAATCTCTTGATGAAGGAGCTCCACGATGCCTTTTTGGAGATATGGGCAGTTCGATTGACGCGGCCTGGAGCTGGTCTTAAGACTGTAGAAGCTATCCGGCCTGTGCTCCAAGACTGGTTTAGCAGACATCATGGGGCGTTGACCTTCCGGACGACACAGATACTGTCGGGGCACGGCTGCTTTGGCAGATATCTGTATCGCATAGTCCGCAGGGAACCCACCCCAGGCTGTCACCACTGCAGCGACAGCGAGGATACGGCGCAACACACGCTCGAGCACTGTCCTGCTTGGGCTTCGCAACGTCCGATACTCGCTGCTATTATTGGCGAAGACCTCTCGCTTCCGGCTGTAGTTGCCTCTATGGTCAGGAGTGAGGAGTCATGGAGCGCCGTCACTGACTTCTGTGAAGAAGTGATGGCGTTCAAAGAGGTTGCGGAAAGAGAGCGAGAGGCCACAAGCGACCTTCCGATCCGCGCCTGGCGAGCAAGGGGTAGAAGAAGGGCCAAATTTGCCCTCCTCCAGGCTCCATAATCGGTCCTGGGATAGCAGACTTAGGGAAGTCTGTTGCCCATATACAGGCCAAAGACGGCGTGCGCGGTAAAACACATGATAAATATAACAACATTATCTTCCAACCATTATTTTGAACAAGTAAACCTCATGATTGAGAATTTGAAATGATTGTATGACTAAAGAGGTTCACATACAAATATACAGTCAACGTAATAGAAAACAATTACGAAACTAAAATCTCGAGATAGTGCACTGATGACTGTGAAGACAAACGACTTGCCTGTAGGTGTCGCCAGTTCGCAACGCCTACAAGCAAGCCGTTAACTTGAATTGCTTGAATTCTTGTGTGGTCTTCTTGTTGCCGCCATGTTGCTACGCCCCGCTCGCCGTTCCCAACGCACATTGGCGGTCAATGTGCGTTGGGAGCGGCGAACGACGCGATCGACGACCCCTGCTTCTTCGTGATTTCTTCATACAACACATGTTTAAACATAAAAAATTTGCTGAACTAAAACACATGATAAATATAACAACATTATCTTCCAACCATTATTTTGAACAGGTAAACCTCATGATTGAGAATTTGAAAGGATTGTATGGCTAAAGAGGTTCACATACAAATATACAGTCAACGTAATAGAAAACAATTACGAAACTAAAATCTCGAGATAGTGCACTGATGACTGTGAAGACAAACGACTTGCCTGTAGGTGTCGCCAGTTCGCAACGCCTACAAGCAAGCCGTTAACTTGAATTGCTTGAATTCTTGTTGCCGCCATGTTGCTACGCCCCGCTCGCCGTTCCCAACGCACATTGTTGGTCAATGTGCGTTGGGAGCGGCGAACGACGCGATCGACGACCCCAGCTTCTTCGTGATTTCTTCATACAACACATGTTTAAACATAAAAAATTTGCTGAACTAAAACACATGATAAATATAACAACATTATCTTCCAACCATTATTTTGAACAGGTAAACCTCATGATTGAGAATTTGAAAGGATTGTATGGCTAAAGAGGTTCACATACAAATATACAGTCAACGTAATAGAAAACAATTACGAAACTAAAATCTCGAGATAGTGCACTGATGACTGTGAAGACAAACGACTTGCCTGTAGGTGTCGCCAGTTCGCAACGCCTACAAGCAAGCCGTTAACTTCAATTGCTTGAATTCTTGTGTGGTCTTCTTGTTGCCGCCATGTTGCTACGCCCCGCTCGCCGTTCCCAACGCACATTGTTGGTCAATGTGCGTTGGGAGCGGCGAACGACGCGATCGACGACCCCAGCTTCTTCGTGATTTCTTCATACAACACATGTTTAAACATAAAAAATTTGCTGAACTAAAACACATGATAAATATAACAACATTATCTTCCAAAGTTCCAACCATTATTTTGAACAGGTAAACCTCATGATTGAAAATTTGAAAGGATTGTATGGCTAAAGAGGTTCACATACAAATATACAGTCAACGTAATGGAAAACAATTACGAAACTAAAATCTCGAGATAGTGCACTGATGACTGTGAAGACAAACGACTTGCCTGTAGGTGTCGCCAGTTCGCAACGCCTACAAGCAAGCCGTTAACTTCAATTGCTTGAATTCTTGTTGCCGCCATGTTGCTACGCCCCGCTCGCCGTTCCCAACGCACATTGGCGGTCAATGTGCGTTGGGAGCGGCGAACGACGCGATCGACGACCCCAGCTTCTTCGTGATTTCACATACAACACATGTTTAAACATAAAAAAATTGGCTGAAATAAAACACATTATAAATATAACAACATTATCTTCCAACCATTATTTTGAACAAGTAAACCTCATGATTGAGAATTTGAAATGATTGTATGACTAAAGAGGTTCACATACAAATATACAGTCAACGTAATAGAAAACAATTACGAAACTAAAATCTCGAGATAGTGCACTGATGACTGTGAAGACAAACGACTTGCCTGTAGGTGTCGCCAGTTCGCAACGCCTACAAGCAAGCCGTTAACTTGAATTGCTTGAATTCTTGTGTGGTCTTCTTGTTGCCGCCATGTTGCTACGCCCCGCTCGCCGTTCCCAACGCACATTGGCGGTCAATGTGCGTTGGGAGCGGCGAACGACGCGATCGACGACCCCAGCTTCTTCGTGATTTCACATACAACACATGTTTAAACATAAAAAAATTGGCTGAAATAAAACACATGATAAATATAACAACATTATCTTCCAACCATTATTTTCAACAGGTAAACCTCAAATCTCTTGGTAAGTGAAGACGCTTTTTTTGTTAAATTCCCCATAACTCATATTATTTACTGTAATGAAAGTGGATAAAAAAATAATTGGAAGTATTACACACAATAAATAAGTTACACATAATAATCATGAAATATTCAGAGCAGTCTTCATTGTTGAGTTTTGTTCTAAGCTACTTGCCCATCAAAAAAATGGATGGGTCATATGTAGCACCAGGTCGCGTATATAGGACGATAAAGAGCATAAAATAATAAGATTCAGATAGTAAGATTAGATTAAGATAATAAGATTAGATTCACTCTTATATCGTCCTATATACGCAACTTGGTGCTACGTATGACCCATCCATTTTTTTGACGGGCCTGTAGTGTATTCGGTGCGCCGCCGCCTCGACGATGGTCCTAAGTGCCATCGCCACAATCGTGTTCTATTGGATGGAACATGATTGTGGAGACGGCCCATAGAAACCTTTGATCCTTGGGCTTCCTGGCTTTGATTGGATAAAATAAAATAAGATTCAACAGTCAAATACACAGTATATAACATAATTACACAGAAAGAAAGCAGTCGTAGTAAACAATACTTTAATCCTGAAAGGTTTTGAAATAACTCTACCACGGCTTTCTTTTTACACAAAATCTGACACATTACAAAATTTAAATTCTTAATTAAAACAGTGTAAATATACAAAGAGAAGAATATTTAAAAAACACAATAAAAACAGTTTACAACGAAGATTTATGACCATTATTTAGATCTAAGTAATGTTTAATTTGACACTTACGGAGCTTGAAACGCAGGACCATTAGGTTGAAACCTGTAAAAATATAGCATTTAATTTCGTCTAACAAGTCCTAAAAAATCAAAAAATAATACTTTTAATTGTTTTATTCTAGTTTAAATCATATTAGTTTTGTGAAAATATTATATAACTCTTATAATACCGGTCACCGCTCACGTAAAACCCCAGCCCTTGGCTAAGTCTGTTGCTGGGCTTGCCTCAGATGTAATAATAACTCAAGTGCCCACGAGTGGCGAAAAGAGCTGCTCACCTACGGTGAAAGGCCTTCTCAGAGTGCTATCAATCTCTTGATGAAGGAGCTCCACGATGCCTTTTTGGAGATATGGGCAGTTCGATTGACGCGGCCTGGAGCTGGTCTTAAGACTGTAGAAGCTATCCGGCCTGTGCTCCAAGACTGGTTTAGCAGACATCATGGGGCGTTGACCTTCCGGACGACACAGATACTGTCGGGGCACGGCTGCTTTGGCAGATATCTGTATCGCATAGTCCGCAGGGAACCCACCCCAGGCTGTCACCACTGCAGCGACAGCGAGGATACGGCGCAACACACGCTCGAGCACTGTCCTGCTTGGGCTTCGCAACGTCCGATACTCGCTGCTATTATTGGCGAAGACCTCTCGCTTCCGGCTGTAGTTGCCTCTATGGTCAGGAGTGAGGAGTCATGGAGCGCCGTCACTGACTTCTGTGAAGAAGTGATGGCGTTCAAAGAGGTTGCGGAAAGAGAGCGAGAGGCCACAAGCGACCTTCCGATCCGCGCCTGGCGAGCAAGGGGTAGAAGAAGGGCCCAATTTGCCCTCCTCCAGGCTCCATAATCGGTCCTGGGATAGCAGACTTGGGGAAGTCTGTTGCCCATATACAGGCCAAAGACGGCGTGCGCGGTGCTTCCGTGCGCCTCTAATTAAGCGAAGGGGGTAGAGTATCTTCCATAATCGAAGCGGTTTCCATAAATGGAGCTTCCCTGCCAGGGGGTCGCGGTAGTATTGCGAAATGCGTTCCCGCCTGGTCCCCGGCAATAGGGAACGGTGAAGCACTCCGGTGGTTTTAGCCGGTAGGAGTCCGGCACACCCCTCCGTCTTCCCCAGGACGGAGGAAGTCCATGGAGGATTTCCACCGGGACAAAAAAAAAAAAAAAAGGTGTAATAATAACAATAATTCGGCCTATAAACGTCCCACTGCTGGGCACAGGCCTCTTCCCTTAGTGCCCCAGATGTAGAAAAAAATATTATACAAGCAATTTGGCTCCGTCGCAAGGTGCTCATACTACGGAGCTACGAGCTACAGTGCTACGACGTGCTACGAGATTCAAATGTAAGAAAATGAATCAATGCATGAGTTATCAATTACACAAGGATTTTTACGTGAGCGAAGACCTTTAATTAATACTTAAAACTTACTTCTAAACTTATGAATAATACGTACCTCGGTCGTAGAATAGTCGGGCCGTTTTGCTTAAGCGGCATTAAATCTTATTATAAAATAATAGTCTCGTTATTGCTAAATATAATTTCATTGCTCTGATTACATTAGGTACATGTTTACACTTGACATAGCTGGTTAGTATACGCTATATGCCTGACTACTTATATGAGTGAAAGAGTGACATATTTTTTACACTATTAACGAAGATTACATTTATTTTATCAGCTTTTTAATACAACTATGTTTTTTTTTGCTTGTATCGATATTTTTAACAAAAGCACAGCCTAGTATTTTTAAATGTGATCTTCGTAATTTGTAAGTTGCTAATATCGCGGGCCCTAGACATTCACACCGTGTTTGGATTGCTCGATTTTTACAGGGATATTAAACTTTGTCATATCAGGAAACAGGTCCAAGCTCAGTATATTTCTCTTTAAACTGAAACTCCTTTAGACAAGGGCAATGAAAAGGTTGCAAAATCTATTTTCTCTTACAAAAAGCAAGAGGACAATTCAATTACATCGCGTATTTGGCATTTCTTTAGAAAATAATATTCCGGCTAGTAGAATGTTTAGAGCCCACGTGACAGTAAAGCATGGCTCATACATAACAACTATATTGATTACTCACTACCATAATTAGACTCCGTAAGATCCTATGTTAGTCAAAAATAGTGTCTTTTAAGTCGGGGTGCGAAGTAAACCGGTGCTTGGACAACGAACAAAACTAAGCTTACGATCCTAACATGAGAATTGATATAACGGGGTTTAATATATGGTATCGTTACACCAGTTGAATCTTAATATCGTTACAATTTCAACCTAACACTAAGTTACGCAAACTAATCTATCAAATGTACATTTTCCAATAAATTATTTTCATTAAAATCGGCAACTTATTTTCGATATTAATTTTTATATTACTTATCACACCATCAGATACCTACATCATTTTCAAAAATACACATTTTCGAGTATTTTATTCCAACTCTAAAATCACAGTCCAATCGAGATGACGTATCTATTAGGTAACAGTGCGCAAGGATCAGTAGGATGCCTACCGTTATTAACAGGTACATGGAAACTAAAAATACACACAATATACTGCCGACGGGCGTAACCCGCAACATCTACAGTATTCAAAAACATCTACCGTATAAGCAAAGAAAACGGCTTTTAAGCCAAGCCGACCTCTGACTTATACTTCCAATAACTTATAATCAATAATATCGGCCACGTACATTCGCCCTACAAAATTCTAAATTACATTTCTGGTTAGGCCTTCAACCATAAAAACCAGTTCCAATTTCGACCAGTGAACATTTAAAATAAAGAATTACTTAGGCCAATTAGATACTTCTAAAAATGTTACCATATCAAATGTATACAGATTATAAATATGATACAATGTTGCTATATGAAAATGATTTTACAGATAATAACTCGCTGTAAGTCGAGGTTATTATAAATTTGCAACATATCTTTCACCGAGACAATGAATTTAGAATTAATTGGCCTATATCTAATGGCCTATTTATGACATACGGCCAAAGCGGTTATAGGGGCTAAGGCCTTAAGGCCATGAACACATGATAGCGAGTATGTGCGAATGTGACCCTACATGAAACAGTTACCTTACAGTTAACTTGGATACTTATAATTGCTACATTGCTTAAACTTAGATTAAAGATCAAACAATTCAAAATATTTCAAATAGTTAAAAAAGCAAGTTGTTTTTTTTTGTTAGTGGCAACCTAGTTTTAACTTCTCTTTCAAATATTAAAATACCTTTTTTTATGGTATTTCATAATTTAAAACAAAGAAAACGTTTTTAAGTTATTATACAATCATGATCATGAGTAGTGTATATCATATATACAATATAAATATATACACATATGTATGGAGCTTGGTTAATAAACGAACGGAAAGGAATTACTTAAACTAAAATGCAATAATTGATTATTTTTAAATGCATTTTCATGTCATTATCATTTTATACCAGTTGGTTTTAGCAAAAATATATTTCATAATCACGTTAAACGGTATCTAAATTTTCATATAGGTTTAATATATTTTAATCATATAGAAAACCCAGTTCAAAAGTGTAAGAAAAACTAAACAGAATAAGAATATAAGTTCTTAAAGAAATTATGCTTTAAATGAAACCATAATCAAATTATTCCTTGATTTTATCGATCGATCAACAGAAGACCTACATTGATGCTAATTTCTTTTCTTTTGAGCCTTAGTTGAAACTGCTCTTTGTCTAAACCTGCGTTAATAAATAAATATAAACATAATAAATAGATATACAATTATACATGATCTCATGATTTAACAGATTCCCGAGTATAGTTTGTGTAGTGTTTATAAAGTCGCTTATACAAGTTATACAGTGTGGCACCGCTCGCGGCGAATGATTTCCAATTTTATATCCGTGACACGCGCTGAAATCTGAAAGAGAAATGTCTTGTCAGCACCCAGCCCTTGTTCTGACGGCTCTTGGAGCCAAGTGGAGGGGCAGTAACGATGTTACTGACCTGCAGTGGCCTATGGTAATTTTTGACCTCACAAAAACATTGAAATGTTTAAATACACTTCAAATAGTCTTATAACACTGGGATAAGGTATAAACCCTTTTTTTTGCATACATTGACTTGAAAAAGTTTGTAGGGATATAAATGACTGAAATTCTACAGCAAAATTAGTCTAATTTTAACTCATTTATTTTCAGAGATGGTAATAATAAATCGTTAGTTATGCACCCACACTGTGTCGTTTAAGTGGATGGAATGCGTCACAATGACTATCATAATTTTGTATATAACGCCTGCGACTTTTGAACTGTCCCACTGCTGGGCGAAGGCCTCCCTCCATTCCTTCCATCGGTTCCAGTCTTTAGCTTGTTCCTGCCAATTCCCCAGAAAGGCGTCTAATCCGCGATTTTTAGTTGAAAAAACCCTTGTCAAATAGTTTATCAGCCTATCAAAAACTCCTGTTAATATGTATGTATGTGTGTGTATGTATATTTATAAGTGTGTGTGTGTACTCACCAGGCGCGTACATGTGGGCTAGGTGTCGTTGTTGTCGGCGCGCGGGTAGTCCATGGTCTTGATGTAGGCGACGGCCGCGCAGAACTGCGTCCACCAGTACAGGGCCTCGCCCTGCAGCGAGGACCCGCCGAGGGCGTTCACCAGCTCGATGGTAGATAGCAGGGATGGTGGGTTCACCTGTGCACGATGATAATAGACAATGATAAAATATAAAACTTGAAGGTGTGGCTTTTAATCATCTTTATGTTAAACAGTCTCGATTTTGTAGCCGATTCTGTAATCCACTGTAGGACGGAAGCCTCTTTACCCAACATCCTTAAGAGATCTATTCAAAGTTGTGTGTCATACACATTAAAACTTATATCAGAGATGACAAGAATTATTTTCTTTCTAGTTAACCTATATTTTGTAACATTCTATCACGATGCTTATGATTTTGTGTATATCTTGAGTGCAAAAACATTCTGAATTCTGTAAAATATTTTTAAATAAGGATATCGGCCTAGAGCCGGCACTCGAAAACGGGGTAGGCCGAAAAGACGCTGGCGCGATGACATCGATCGCTATCTGCCTGGTTGGTGGAAGACGGCTCCAAACAGAAAAGCCTGGAGCGAATTGGGGGAGACCTTTGCCCAGCAGTGGGTCACATAAAAAGTTATTAAAAAAAAAAAAGTATATCTTACCTTTAGTATAACGTAGACGAGTACGGGCGTGAGGTCGTCAGCTGACGGAGTGCCGCCTTCCGACAGCCCCAGCACCGCCATTATCGACGTCACGCACCGCATTATGCACGACAGCTGTTAATAATTTACATTAATTTGTTATGTGAAGTTCTACTTAGACAATACTATATGGACATACCAGTGAAGGATGACGGGGCTAATATGAGTTTTATGAATAGACTAGCTGTGCCCCGCGGTATCACTCGCGTAAGAACATAGTCCCCGTATACAATATTTTTCTGATTATTTTGCTTTTCAAAAAGAAGAGAAATAAAAAAAAACAATAAGGTTCTGAAAGGCTGATCAACTTAATCTGTTGTCAAATTCATCACAACTTGCGTTGTGATTGGTCAACTCAAACAACCAATCACAGCGCTTAAATTAGATTTGACATTTGTGATTAACTTATTTTTGGCCTGATCAACGTTTGAGAAACCGGGGCTAAGTTTTATAGTGGCCCAGTAGTGGATGTATTGTGCGTACCTTGTCCCTGGGCGTGCGGTAGACGGGCAGGTGTCGCAGGTGTCGCTGCGCGCGCGGGTAGGGCGCGGCCCAGCGGTGCGCGGCGGCCACGCCTACGGAGCGGGCCGACGTGCTCGCCGACACGCGACGGATGTGCTCGCTCAGCACTCTGAGTGAGATATTACATGTTTAATACACACCTAAACACGTGTTACTTGAAGTGCCTACACTATAAATATTGATCCTACCTATCGAGATATAGACTAGATAAATACTGAGACATATAAAGTAAATTTAACAAATAAGGTAAGTTTATTCTGCCATTATAAACGTGCAAGACAAACACATACTAAGCATTTTTTGTGCCTCCAAAACCTCAAAAGAAGCGCTTAGTAAGCGTTAAAGATACAAATCTAAATGACTCTAAGTACCTGGAATATATTTAAAAGAAACTATCACAGCTTACTTAAGCTTACGTATTTATAGCAGACTGACCCTGACAAAATTAGTCTACCACGGTACCCAGACTTGCAAAGATTACAACTTTCTCAATTACAATATTAACAAGTAACTCACTGGTCTCGTGCGATGTCTCCGTCTCCGTTGGGGAACAGCACATGCAGGTACAGTCGCGCAAACGCCGCGCGCTCCACTGTCATCTCAGCGCTCTCCAGCAACGTGATCGTTGCACCTGTTTATAATATAATAAGTTAAGATAATAATGGAGACAATTTTATATTTAAACTTCTGTGATAATAAGATTGAATTACTTTTCATGTGTGGTAGAAATTCTTCAATTCTAAAACCTATTTTTCTAGGCAGTGGTACTGAACTGAATCTTACCTTCCCAAGAGGGGTCAGCCTTGACTTCTGCTGTTATGGCTTTGATGCTAGCGGTCAGCTTCGTTGCTTTCTCATCCATTAACTCGCCACCTAGAGAAAAAATAAAATGTTAGATATACTGTAGCATGTTCTTACTTATATGCTAGTAATTTAATTTTCAGTCGTCTTTTTAAATGTTTATCTGTTATTAATTTACAACGTATATGTATTTGAACAAATAAAAATCAATTGTCATCGACGGGCCTGTTGGTCTAGTGGTTAGTGACCCTGACTGCTATACCGGAGGTCGTGGGTTCGATTCCCACCCAGGACAAATGTTTGTGTGATGAGCACGATCATTTGTTCTGGTTGTCTGGGTGTAATTTATCTATAATATGTATGTATTTAGAAATATGTAAGTATGTTTATCAGTTGCCTGGTTACCATAACACAAGCTCTGCTTAGCTTGGGATCAGATAACCGTGTGTGAGTTGTCCCGGAATATTATTATTATTTGGTTCGTCTGATTTGGCTGTTCGTTTTTTATTTTTATGACAACTAAAATTTGCGACCAATTCTCAGGGTGCGTCGAGGTTTGACGAACGACAGTTCGCGAGTGTGTGTGTATACATTCGTGTAGGTTATGTGTAATGGTGTTGTTACCGTTGTGCAGGTGCTTGGCGTGCGCGTGGTGGTTGCGCGCCAGCCGCCGCAGCGCACTGCCGCGCTCCAGCTGCTCCAGCACGCGCGCCGCGCCCGCCGCCCGGCAACACCACGTGCACTCCTCGCGGATTTGACGGATCTGTCTGGTGGCGGAATCACATAACTTTGGTAAGCTACACGTTAGTAAGAAGTCAACTGCCTGGGTAGCCAAATTCCGTCGAAGTTTACTGGCCGAGTAAAGAGAAAAAATTCTGTTTGAGAGTTTTGTGTTCACCAATCACCATAAACGGCCTTGGGTAGAAAGTGAGAAAGTGTCAACGCATCTACATCTTTAGGTAATGTTACTCCATGAAACGAAAGGAGCAAAAGGTTTTCAATAAAGATTGTTACAATTTGACTATAATTCGCATCATAACCAATGACAATATGCGTGTGTGTGTCAGTAGTGGTACGTACTTGATAAGCGCATGATCAGCATGTGCGAGCGCAGCCCTGCAGGAGGCTAGATATGCGGCATAGGGCCTGCGCGCGGCGAGGTCCGCCCGCAGCGCGGCGGCCAGGCGCGCCGACACGCCCGCGCCCGCGCCCCCGCCCGCGCCCCCGCCCAGCGCGCGCGCCAGCTCCGCCGCGTGAGCCGCCCCCGCCTCGCCCGCCGCGCTAGCCCCTGCTGCGCGGACCCACTCCACCAGGGAGGTGCTCGTGCAACGCTATGTATACAACGGTCAATTATAATCACAAACATTTTTTTTAAATTACAAAAACAAAATGTTTGCGTAATGATTGACGACGGCTACGAAAAAATACCGACTATTAAATACTAGATAACAATAAATAAAGTTAATTTTTACCACTTCTAATTTGAATTACTATCGTAAATAACCCCTATTTTTAAGTTCCCAAAATTAAATAAAATCGAAATCCATCGTGACCATCCACGTGACGTGATCTGATCTCTCATCTACAAGAATAAAACAACAGAAAGTAAAAAAAACGATCTCTAAATAATACTACACAAGTATGCATTTCTCATAAAGTATACACTTACATTGGGCATGTATTCGGCGCAGTGTAAGTCAGGGTTGGAGAGCACGACGCGCAGCTTGCGCTTCATGCTGTTGAACACCTCCGGGTCGTTCAGGTCTACTACACCCTCACATCTGAAACAAAACAATACCATAAATAAAAAGGTTCTAAGCTAATGACTTCTATTTTTTTATGAGAAGCCTAAAAGGAAATACAAAGAAATAAATTGATACTAAAAAGGTCTAAGAAAATATCCGTCATATCCGTGCTAAACTAGCGGGTTCGGAACCCCGGAAAATGGTAGACCAGCTATGCCGCGCTATAGCGTCGAATTGTTGTATTATGACTTTACTACTCTATCAAAACGCCTACGCCGCGTCAGAGCATGTGGCTTAAATGTTCGTAAAATGTTTCTTTACGCGCTAAGTGTGTATTCTGCTCGGCGAAGCCTTTAGTGTCAAGTTAATTCAGTTTATCACAGTCTCGAC
Organism: Autographa pulchrina; assembly: GCA_905475315.1. Taxonomy (NCBI): domain Eukaryota; kingdom Metazoa; phylum Arthropoda; class Insecta; order Lepidoptera; family Noctuidae; genus Autographa; species Autographa pulchrina. The sequence continues at coordinate 1,679,614 of FR997764.1, forward strand.
TACGATTGGCTGCCTATGCATGATTGTACAGTGTGTGTTGCTCACCTGTCGAGGTCGGCGTCGGGCACGTCGGACACGCGGCGCGTGTTGCGGCGAGCGCGGCCGGTAGACTCGGTGGAGCACTTGCGCCGGTACTTGGCGAGGATCTCCTCGGAAGTCTCGCCGCCGCCAGCCTCGCCACGGCTTGTGTCTTCGATGCGGCTCTCCTCTTCGGGCAGCTTTATGTCTGGGCAAAACATCATTTATAAGTCAGACGTACTTACATTTTGCCGAATTGCGTGTTATCATGCCAACATTTTATCGTGAATATTTTGTTGGTTAGAGCTACGCCAAATGGGACTGTCGTGAATGTTCGCCTAAACGCTCATGCAGACGACGCCGCAGACATATACATCAGGACATTTTCCGCTCTAACTGAACACATATGCGAACTTATCAGCAATAAATGTCCTGCCTATACGATTTCGTATAACAAGAGTAGACTTACCACTTTGATGCGTGTGCGAGCGTCCCTTCTGTCGGAACATCTTGATCTTGTGCAGCAAGTTGCCGCCTGAACGCTTCACATTGTTCTTCAGCTCGTCTAGATTGCCGACCAGCCCGTCTTCGCCCATGCGCCTCCTACACAAAAATAGAATGTTATAAAAAAACGACTAAAACCAAAGCTTAAAAGCGATAATTAGGTTTTATCTTCAAAATCTATCTGCGACTACTTGCATTCTTATCCGAAACAACTATATAAGAGTATTCATATAAAGCGGTTAATCTGACGTATAAGGTAATTTACTGGATAATCCTTTCTTCCACTTAATTGACTATAAATGAACCCTGTTGAGGGGAAAAAAAATAGAAACAGTAAAAGTATTTGTAGAATGCCTAATGCCAACGAAGCTTAAGAAAAAAGCTAGGCAGAAGAGAAGGGAGGATGAATTTTACCATTATTTCCGAATACGTGCTTCACAGTGCATAAAGTATTAAATAAATATATATAATAAGTATGTTTACCTCTGCGACTTCTCAGCGGTGGCATCAAAGCTGATGCTCTTGGGTATAGCTCCGGTAGACACGTTCTTGACGGGCGGCGGGCTCACGCGGCGCTCCGTCACGTTCTCCGAGTTCACGTCCTGGCTCGAACTCTTGTCGGACACAGACGTCTCCGCACTATTCACCGACAACGTACTCAACGAGATGTTACTCGTCCCGTCTCGCTTCTTCTCGATCTTAGACGAACTTATACTAACTATACTCGTTCGTATCTCCGATTTCACGATCCGAGAGGTTATGTTATTCACTAGGTTGGCCGATGTGGAGATTGTCGCGGAACTCATTCGAGTCATCAAGTCCGTGATTGTAGATCGTGATTCCGATTCAGCGCGTTCGGTATCTATTCCCGAATCGAATCGTCCGCCGTACATCGCGTTGAAGGAGCTCTCGCTTGAGTTGAGGGAGCGGTCAAGATCGTTGTCGTCGTAAGGCTTGGAAGTGGATGGGTGGCCGTATTTAGAGGTAGAGGGGTATGGCCTGTCGGGTGAGTGGTGCGGGGCGGGAAAGCTGTCGTCTACCCACTGGCTGGTCGCGTCTGATTGGCTGTTCGCTTCAAGAGTGGACTCGGTTTCGGCGCCACTGCGAGGAAATAAACATGGTTTTAATACAGAACAGAAGGACAAAAACTAATAAACGAGAGAAAAACCCAGGCCAATTTGTATGTAGTAAGGTTACTCACTTGTTCTGCGGTACGTAATCAAACACGTCATTGGGCAGCGGCGCGGGCGTCGACGTGCTCGGGCTCTCGGGCGCTGACGTAGCGTAACACGTCATCACCTGCGTATCACAATTTATTAGAAAAATTGTACTTTAAAACATTAATTTAATTAATTAATAATTTAGAGTATAAATAAGTAGAGTGCGACTAAAGAGGTATGAACAATGAGCACGAGTATGAACAAGGATCGTCTTGAGGGTAACGTCCAATAAGTGTCAAATCAGAGCGCGCCGTTTTATAATATCATCTGAAAGCCTTATATATTCATACAATCCATTTTTTTGCATACACTTCTATCGTCGTACGAAAAATCGTTAAAATACCGAGTACTTACAGCTAAACTCTTGCTTACGCCCGACACAAGAGACTGGCACTCTATGCTTGCTTATTTTTACTCTACCTAGAGTTATAGACGATGCGAGATAAATCGTGCGACTTGCCGTACATTACTATAGTGACACAAGTGATCGATCCCAGCCGGCAATGTACTACAACCCGCACGATATTCCATTATTAAGTACTGACCGGGTATCCGTTGACGAGGATGCTCTTTCTGTTCTCTATTGGGTACTGCGGGTGGGTCGGCCCGTGAGGTAGGTCGAGCTCGCCGCCGCGGGACAACGCCGCTGTCGCCGACAAGTAGCCGCAACCAGACCTTAACAAAAATAATTATTATAATTGGAGTTCATTGCGGTACTGCCCCTGATCCTATATTGATATTTTAAATATTGGAAATAATGCTGTATATTTCGAATTACCTATTAGGCAAGTTGGGTCGCGAAGTGTGACGGGGACTGCTTACTTCGCCTCGTTTCACGTTACCGTTCTGTAACAAAGAAAAATGTGCTTTAACTTCTTAAAAGCAAAGTTTTATTTAAAACTGTTTCAAGATATTTATTTCACAAATTGGATTACAATTTGACGACCTCCGTGGTCGAGTGGCGTACGCACCGGTTTTCAAGGTGTCGTCAGCTCTGAGGTCCCGGGTTCGATCCCCGGACGGGTCAATGTAGAAAACCACTTTTACCTTCGTTGTTTCTGAATTCCATAACACAAGTGCTTTAGCAACTTACTTTGGTTTCAGAGCAATGTATGTGATGTTGTCCGCATTTATTATTTATTTATTAAAAAAAAAAAAAAAAAAACATATTTTTTTATCCTTACCTGATGGTTATTGTTCCTGAAAGGCGCGTTATCATCTTGCTGCGAGGGCCGCCGTGGCCACGACGTGTCGGATCGCGCAGCCACTGACACACAGTCGTCTGTGTCCACCTAAAAAATTAAAAAATTGCCTGTATTAAAAAAAAAACAATCTAATGTAGGCTAAAGTTTGTTGAGCATTTGTTACTCCTTGACCCTCAAACGGATGAACCAATTATGATAAGATTTATTATGAATGTAGCGGACACCTTGGATTATAACATAGGCTACTAGTAACATTTGTTGTTACAGTAATAGAGTGTGCACTACACATTGTGCGATTGGACCTGTGGTTGTATGAATAGGGTAGATGACTAGGTATGAAAAGTCAAAATTTATTTAGTCCGCCATTTAGATAATGAAAATATAATAGACACATATTTTTTCTTTTCTCAAATAAATTACAAAATACGAAGATAAACCGCTGTAAAGTTCAGGAGTGGGGGCTTGTGACGTCACGGCTAGGTACAATTTGTACTCAAACGTGACGTCACGCAAGAATTGTACTCGCTGTATCTTCGTAATTCTTTGTTTACGGGACTAAACAAAAAATACGTGTCTAATATTTTTTTCTTATCTAAAAGATGGACATAAAAATAAAAATTAGTCATCATCCCTATTCTGTGTGTACGCATGCTTGTTCGTGTATGTGTGTATGCGTGTGTGCTTATGTATGTTTGTGTGCATACCTCAGTGTTCCGGTCGCTATCAGACGCGAGCACGTCCATGCTCCAGGCGGACTCGCTCGCCGTCTCCGACACGTCGGGCGCGTTCGTGTTGTTCGCACTAGTGCCTGTTAAGAACAGATGGTATAGTTGTTTTATTGTATCTGATTTGTTGATTCTCATTAACTTTTATTTCTGATTTGGCGAAAATGTTTCGCTTTAATGTTGTATATTTTTTGGTTTATGCATCGTTTACGCTGTAAGTATTCTATTATCTGTATTGTATCTATTATTTTCGGATATAAAAGAAAAGGTTTCCTAACGTTTTGAGTTACATATTAAAGTAATGTACGTACTCTGACTGGCGGCGACCTGCGTCTGGTCGCAGGAGTCGCCGATGGTCTCCGAGTCTGAAGCCAGTACGTCCGTGCTCCACGTGTCCGACATGATGCTGATCGTCTCGTCGCCCTCCAGGAGCTTCTGTACGGAACACAAAATATTATTACTGCATTGTTTTTGAACCGGTAGTTGAAAATACTTTTGTATTGAATTATTATAAATTATAATATATTAAATTAGGATCGGCCTAAAAGAGGTCAACAACCACAGAGACCACTGACTTGTAATAGTGAATGTTACAAACCAGTGGTATCCGTAGTCGGCGGCCTCGGGCGCTGCTGACGACGGCGGCGTGCGGCGGCGGCCTCGCCCTCCGTCACCTGCGAGGACGGAGTCTCGCGCCCGGAGATGTTGGCTGGTATAACATACCTTGATCTCAAACTTGCAGAACTTGTCCTCTATATCGTTCCTGGTCTGCTTGAGCAGCTTGTGGTGCGCGGCGGCGGCGCTGCTGACGACGGCGGCGTGCGGTGGGCGGCGGGCGTCGGCGGCCTCGCCCTCCGTCACCTGCGAGGACGGAGTCTCGCGCCCGGAGATGTTGGGGCTACCGCGACCTGATACGTTCGCTGATACCTAGGATAAGGAATATGTAGATCAGAAGATGGTTGATGGATGGACGTTAGAAAGTGGTGCCAATCAACTGCGTAGGAAGGAAAGTTTTCCGGGCGAGTTTTTTTTTGTATTTCTTGTTTGGCCCGGCTCGGGCCATCAGTCGCAGAACCAACAACCGTTGGGGTAATCGAGTTCTGGAGTGGAGACCGCGTCAGGGGAAACGTAGTGTAGGACGCCGCCAGGCAAGGTGGAGTGACGATGTGCACAAGGCTGGCAGGCGCTGGATGCGAGAAGCCGAGGATAGCACTAAGTGGCGTGCAATTGGAGAGGCCTATGTCCAGCAGTGAACTGGTATAGGCTGAATATGGTGATGGGCCAGCTGGGTCTAGGGACGAGGAAATAACATTTATGTTCCAAGTCGAAGAATCGGATCGCGGCGCGTTTCATGAACTGCTTGATTGTTGGCAACTTTAAGTCACAGTGCAACTGCAAGTTACGGACGTAACCTGGAGCGCCTGTGGCTCTACGCATAATACGGTTTTGGAGAGTTTGCATTCGTTTGAGTCGATCATCGGTTACGTGGGAGAATACGACGCTGCCGTAAGTCTTGATAGGTCTTTCGAACGCTGTGTAAATTATTCTCTTCTTACTTAGAAGTCGGCCGAGGGCAAAGGCCGCTCGCACGTGTGCCGCTTTGATATGAGCTACGAAGGTAAGCTTCCGATCAAGGATTACATCAATGTATTTGGCTTGCTGCTCCCAAGGGACAGGCTTGCCGAAGAGGGTTATAGGTGGAGGGGGAGCGGGTGGCTGCCGTTTCTTGCTAAAGAGCACGGCTGCGCTTTTGGTACGGTTGACTTCGAATCTGCATTTCGTGAACCACTTCCCGAGGGTCGTTACCGCGGTCTGGAGAATGCGACCTATCTCTAAGGGGCTAGTGCCTGAGTAATAGATGGCCATTGTCGGCGTACATAGCTACATGGGGTATGTCACCGCGGGGCCAGGCGAGCTGAATTTACGAATGAATGTAATGGTCTCTACAATGGGAATGGGATGCAAACTTGATTACTCACAGCTTTTACACTACTTTTACTACAGCCTTGAGTGTAAATAACAAATTATCACAAAGACATATTATAAAACAGTGTTCCAGTTATACATAAAGCATTTTTTACTGATATATTTTTGAATTATGCCTGAAATGCTTAATTTATTTCAGTAGTGAATACGATGAACTTCAAAATATTATGTGACATAATTGTAAAATTTAATTAATATCAATCAAACTCACCATATCAGACAGATTATCATTCTGGTCTTCAGTCTCCAACTCCAAACTGGATGTCACACTGTGATTGGACGCAGCCTCGGATACTGCTTCCAGATTATCTGACGTATTTCCCAGAGACACCTCATCGTGGGACACCGAAAACCTAGTACAATCACACAAGTTAGTCTCACAAAGTACTTGTTATTTAAACATGAATCTTATATGTATGACAATAAGGTGTATATTACCTTGTCCTCTTTTGTACGGGAGCGCCCGGCCCGGTCACAGCGAGCGCGGAACCGGTGTCGTCCGCATCACAAGCTTCGGAACCGCCGTAATAACATTCCAGAACTTTCGACTCTGGTACTAGACCTACAAAAGATCATGATAAGTATGAAAAAAAATATTTTGTGGGAATATTGAAAAGTTCGTTACATTCAAATGACAGTAATAAATAATGTTTCCTATAATAATCGTTGTATTTAAGATATTGTGCCCTACATCGTCATAGAGGTAAGAAATGAACAACTACTTGTTTTCGATTTGATTATTTCCGAGCTCTCTTCTTTTTAGTTATATAGGCAGAAAGTCTTTTTACTGATTTGGAATTTATTTATAGTTTGAATTTTTCAGTACACAACAGTAGGTACTTGTTAGTTTAAAATGATTTTTATCTTCTACACTTGAATAAAGTCGATGTTTGTTTAAATGGAATTGTTTCAGTAGTACTCACCAACATAGTCATGCTCCTCAACATTAGCCAGCTTAATAACCAGCACTTCTAGATGCTCGTGGCTGCCATCCTCCTTGCTCCCGCCATTCAGGGTCTTGTCTTCCAGCGCGGCCGCCAGCGAGGAGTTGGAGCTGGCGCTGCGAGGGAGACGCGGCTTCGGGACTTTAGCCAGGATGCTCTTCTTGTTGCTGTGGCCGTTCTCCACAGGGGATAGGTCTTTGGATTCCGGTGGGGATGATTGTCTGTAAAGGATTTTGATTTTAATTTGCTTATATGAAAATATAATATCGATCGATCGACAAGCTAAGAAGAAGTACGAGTTGCAAATACATAATATAAGCTATGAGTGGGACAGATAAGGCTACCTGTATGTTCATTAGTTAAGATCACTTGCATTTTCCTACCACTACCTAACTTCCAGATAGTTTGAGCGAGATACAAAAAAAGCTAAACCGTGAGTGGGACAGAGAAAGCCTACCTATACTTGGTGAGGTCGGGCATCTTCCGCAGCAGGTCGTGTAGCCGGCTGCGGTAGTTGGGCTCGGTGGTCTGCAGTAACGACGCCAGCCGGTTGGCACACGCCTCGCCCGTGCTTGATCCTTCGCTGCTCGACTCGCTGTCATAAGAAACATGTTGGTGTTATACAGGCCCTCAACCACAGTAGCATTGGAAGGGTCTTTAGATTTTTATGGAGTTAGATTGACTCTATGATGAACTAGCTGTCCACCCTAGATGCGTATGGGTGATGTGACATTTCCGACTTTCACTGACGTCGTTCGAAATTTGGCGCGACTAAAGGTTCGGGATTTAATTTTTTTTTTAACGACCATGGCATAACAATCCTAATGTAAGTAGGGGATGGTTCTATGTATTAGAATTTGAATTTAAACAAAAATAAACAAAGCATAATATTACCTGAACGCGCCAGCTTCGGCAATAGCTCCACTAGCCGACTGTTCGTCGGCGGTCACACTCGGCGTGTTATTGTTTAGCTTTGACGATATCCGCTTTAGGAACATTATCTGAAAAGAAATAGACGGGTTAATTGGCGGGTTCGTTTTTAAATAATATGCAAGGAATTCAAAGTATTGCCGAAATAAATTAAAAAATCGTCTGGGTGTTGAATCCTGGACCTCGTCGTCGTGCAATTAGCGAACAAACGCACGACCGCTTGTTAAAAATCACAAACCTATCATTCATCATCATTTAGCCAATCATAGTCCACTGCTGGACATAGGCCTCTCCCAATTTGCGCCACAACACCCGGTCCTCCGCCCTCCGCATCCAGTCCCCTCCAGCGACCTTTTTCAGGTCGTCAGTCCACCTGGCGGGGGGGCGTCCTACCTTACGCTTGCCGAGTCGCGGTCTCCATTCTAGGACTCGTCTGCTCCAACGGCTATCGGTCCTTCGACAGACATGGCCAGCCCATTGCCACTTCAGCGAGCTAATTTTACGAGCTATGTCGGTTACCTTGGTTCTTTGTCGGATGACCTCATTACGAATTTTATCCTTCAAAGAGACTCCGAGCATAGCTCGCTCCATAGCCCGCTGCGCGACTTTAAATTTGTGGACTAGTCCAACCGTTAATGTCCACGTTTCGGCACCGTAAGTCATAACAGGTAGGACGCACTGGTTGTAAACTTTCGTCTTCAGGCATTGCGGTATAGGCGAAGAGAAGACTCGACGTAGTTTGCTAAACGCTGCCCAGCCTAACTGAATTCTCCGATCGACTTCCCGCTCGAAGTTGTTTCTACCAAGCTTGATGACCTGCCCTAGGTAGATATACTCTTGAACAACTTCGAGCATCGATCCTTCGACATATATCGGTCTCGGCATGACATGTTCATTGAACATGATCTTGGTTTTATCCAAGTTCATGCCAAGACCGACCCGTCGTGAAGCTCCATTCAGGCCATGCAGCATCTCGCTTAGTTGGTCCAGCGACTCTGCCACTATGACGATGTCATCGGCAAATCTAAGGTGCGAGATGTGCTCACCGTTCACATTTATACCCCGTCCAGTCCAGTCCAGAGTCTTGAAGACATCCTCGAGCGCATTGGTGAACAGCTTTGGGGATATAACATCCCCCTGTCTCACCCCCCGACGCAGCTCGATCGGATTGGTCTTATGGTCATGGAGCTGGACAGTCATTGTGGCGGTGTCATATAAGCATCTCAGCGCCTCGATGTATCGCCAGTCAATACGACATCGTTGCAGAGCATCCAGAACCGCCCAAGTTTCGATGGAGTCGAAGGCTTTCTCGTAGTCCACAAAGGCCAAACACAGCGGCTGATTGTACTCTTCGGTTTTCTGCACAATCTGCCGAACAGTATGGATGTGGTCTACGGTGCTAAAGCCTTTTCGAAACCCGGCTTGTTCTGGTGGCTGGAACTCGTCGAGTCTTCTAGCGAGGCGGTTAGTGACTACTCTCGAGAACAACTTGTAAATGTGGCTCAGGAGTGAGATAGGTCTGTAATTCTTCAGCAAGGTTTTGTCGCCTTTCTTGAAGAACAGAACCACCGCACTCCCGCTCCACGCTTGTGGTGTTAAGCCTTGATGAATGACGGAATTAAAGAGACTCGCTAGCTCTTTCAGGACTGTGGTCCCACCGGCCTTAAGGAGCTCGGTTGTAATTCCGTCATCACCCGGCGCCTTGTTGTTCTTTAGTTGTCTGAGAGCTGCCTCAACCTCGCCCGGGTCGACATCCGGGATGTCCTCGGTGTAATGGCGCGTGAGTGGGGCTCTGTGGTCATCTTCGCCTTGTCTCGATGGTTTAGTCACCCGTGATGCATATAGGTGTCTATAAAAACTCTCAATTTCCTCGAGAATGTCGAACTTAGAGGTGACGGTCCTGCCATCCCCGGTCCTCAGTTTCGCCAGATGGGGTCTACCTAATTGCTGAGCGAAGACTTTGGTGCCTCTATTTCGCTCAATCGCAGCCTCGATATTACGAGTGCTGCAGCGTCGGAGGTCACGTCGCGTCAGTTTCCTGATTTTCAGGTTTAAGGACCGCCTATCTGACGAAGACATCTGGGCGTCCGGCGTTTCTCGTCTTTCCTTCATAAGTTCGAGAGTCTCGGGTGAGAGCTTGGACTCCCTATTACCGCGTTTTCCGGGGAACAACCTTCGAGACACATTCTGTAGCGTTTTGACCACTGTGTCGGTTTTTTCGTCAACATTGTCCGTGGTTTCCAGCAGTGCGAAACGATTTTGGAGTTCCAACTGGAACTTATCGGAACCTAAAGCTATTTGGGGCAGCGTGGGTCGGAGAGTAGGTCTCATCATCCTAACTCTTTCAGCCTTAAGGTTGATATTTAGAGAGCCTCGGACGAGTCTATGATCGCTACCGGTATTAAACCTATTGATCACCGAGACGTCTCTAAATATATGCCGTTTGTCCGTGATGATGAAATCTATCTCGTTCCTCGTCACATTATCGGGGCTTCGCCATGTCCACTTTCTGTGGGGCTTCTTCTTAAAGAAGGAATTCATTAAGAAGAGCCCCTGGGACTCTAAAAAGTTGACCAACATTTGGCCTCTGTGATTTCGGCGCCCCACGCCGTTAGGACCGATTTTCGTTTCGCCGCATTCTTGTACTCCCACCTTGGCATTAAAGTCTCCCATAACAACGTTGTAGTGAGCCTTCCTGGTACCATGTAGTGCCTTCGCTATGTCTTCGTACATGGTTTCGGCTATCTCATCAGAGTATGTCGAGGTCGGCGCATATACCTGCACCACCTTCAGGAACTTCCTGTCGGTGATTTTCAATAAGAGGTACGCTACCCTTGTCGACACACTACTGATTTCCACAACGCTGCTTGTGAGACACTTGTTGACCAAGAAACCGACACCGCCCTGGGAGGGCCTATCACCTTCTCGGTAGTAGAACAGGTCACCTGACTCAAGGGTTATCGTGTCCTCCCCCTGTCTTCGGACTTCAGATAACCCCAAAATGTGCCAGTTTATGCGACCCAATTCTACCTCGAGTTCGGTGAGGTGTTGGTCCAGCCGTAGACTTCGTCCGTTATACGTCGCCAGGGTCAGTTTTTTGAGGTAGTGGTAGCCTCCCGTAGCCCGGAGATTCCTAGCACCCCCTGTCCCGCCGTTACCGCGACCGCTACCTTGGCCGGGAATAGCGGGACTACCGGGAACTGGGGGCCGTTTTGTGTGGTGTGGGCTCATACAGAGGTTTTGGCCTACTAATGCCACGCTGGCCAGACGGGTTGGCATAGGGTTTGGTCTCGAGTTTTCCTTCTCTAAGCAGTGGTTTTCGGCTCTGCTCAATTTTCCCTTAGTCGCCTTCTACGACACCCACGGGATGAGATGGGGTGGTGACCTTTGTATTCTTTAGGTCCGTCACCACACGGACAAACCTATATTACAAAACTATACTACAAACCTATACTTTATCATATATGACGTAGGTACTGACCAACAAATGCGCATCTTGCGGCGTGAAGAGCGCCACGGTGGTGTGCAGATGAGCGTCTGTAGCGATCCGCGGCGAGTCGTCGTGCGCGTGCGGCGCGGCGGGCGCGGGCGCCGGCGACCACGCCTCGCTCGTCACGCTCTCGATCAGCGACCACACGCACGACCGCTCGAACTTCACGTACACGTCGCGGACTTTCGCTTCCACCTACATGATAAAATAGTCTATATAATATAATCTTAGTAACTTGAGGATGTTTTTACCACATACAGCAGTGGTCATTTATGACGGGCTCGAATCCACTAAGGATATGTTTTAGCATAGTAAACATTTTGAAACTCACATTCATGTTAATAATTAAACCTTTAGTTATGTAAATTTAAGATTTTTGACTTGAGCCCCTTAGCCCCTGAATTGAAGGTACTGCTCCGACCCATGTCCAGGTGTTATTCGGTTTGGATGAATATTATTGATCTTTTTCTGATCCACGATTGTTGAAATAAAATGATAATTCTAACCAGGCTTCTTCAATTTGACCCTTTCTATCCTGACAAATTAGTTTCTATCCTATTTACTTTTCAATCTATAATAAAGTAAAAGTATAACATACCTCCTGAAACTTGGCGAGACATAGCATCTGTATGATCTGCGCGATCTGTATGAGGTTGAAGCGCGCGATGTAGGACACGGGCACCTCGACGACGCCGTGCGCCTCGGGGTTCACGATCGCCGGGCATATGAAGTGGTTCAGCACTAGGTCCGTGCATATTGCGTGGAGCTCCCGCTCTGAGGTTCTGAACAATGTATAAGTAATGAGTTAAATATTCCTAAAGACACTATTAAGATAATACATCAGGTCCATAAAAAAGTTAAAGTATCTAAAATAATAATAAATTAGTCAAGTAAGTTGGAATTCTTTACTTGTTTCAAAACTCTTCTTTTTTTATGTAAAGGTAAAAAGCTTGCTTTTATTTAGTTATGTAAGGCCTTTTGGATTGTTTTTACAACACACCTTCTACGCCTGTGGCTAAACAGGCATGGTAAAAAAAAAAATTGAAAATCTAGATAGCAATACTTTTAAGAAAGGTGAAAAAAAAATATATATAAATAATGCATACCTGGAATGTTGCTTAAGTAGGTGCACGATCTGCTGTACAATCCAGGCGATAGTCGCGGGGAAGTTGGGCCAGTGCTCCCTGAGCGAGGCGATGAACTTGCTGGTGAGGTTGTACAACGACTGGATCGTCCACTTGCGGTAGCGTGCCACCTTTGTCGCGTACTCCTGACTGTTCGGCTGGCCGAATTTCTTTATGCGATCCGCTGATGAGAATCTGTAGACAAAGAGAGGAAACTTTAAAATAATTGCATAAATAACCGTGATCGAAGACAGAGACTTGGAACTCCAACTAAGTTTTTTTCAACGGCGCAGCTACCATACCAGCATCTTTTATCAACTCCGTGTTTCAAAAATAAAAGATTACAAATGAAATATAATTTTAATAGTTATTAGATATTGGTAGAAGGAGATTAAATCGACTATACTATACAGCACTCTAGGCGTGGCGCGCCACGGCGCGAGTGCACCGCGACGCGCATGCGCGATGACCTATCGATTTAACTGCATCGCGGATGCCGAGGTCTTTATTATATACCAAAGTTGCGATTTTTTCCAAATGATAAAGACATGCGATGTGGGACAAAATAATTAGAAAAATATATTTTTCTAATTACCTATTTCTATATCAAATCATAAATAACATATTTGATAAAATTTTGTTTGAATCACTACCTACGCTACACTGCACCACAGTGGCACAGCACGGCAGGCATTTACTGCGACACGCATGCGCGATTTCCAGACAGCACCTTCAATGCAGTTTGCATTGATTTTTAGGCGTAGACGATGTCGAATAATATATTCAGAATTGATCTTTAAATACCACTATAAAAAGTTAAATCTATTTTGAATCAATTTAAAATCAAATCACAGTTTTAAGCACACGCACTATTTCAAACCTCATACGAGAATGAATGTGATTTAAATATTGTACTTACAAAATTACGAGGGCAATGAACTTGTATAAATAATTGTATTTTATTTAAGACCGGGGCTTAAAAAGGACTTTAAATTAAATTATTCGAGCCAACGTCTGACTCATCGCGGTTGGAGTGCTAACTGCAGCAGGCGTGGCGCGGCACGGCGCGAGTGCAGCGCGACAAGCATGCGCGATGACCTATCGATTTCGTTGTATGAGGGACTCGAGACAACACAACAAAAAAACAAAACAGTTTTACATAAACAAATGATACTAAATGTTGTTTTTACATGTCATGTTATTGGTAATTAAATTTTGATTTAAATTAGAGACATTCATTTATTATTTGAAAATAAACATTTTATATTCGATTTTAAACTTATTATTTACTGATTTTAATTTCGTATTAAATGTCGTAACCATAGAAAAATAATGCACTTACAGTTTGCCACAAAACGGTACCGAACACAAGCAAACACTGTTTTGAAACCTAATCCAAAAACTTATTTCTTTTATCACACAATATTCAGACTTTAAATACTTTATTTTAAATTTAATTTGGACAAGCCAACGTCTGGCTGCACCGCGACTGGACTAATAACTGCAGCACGCGTGGGCCACGCCGCGTGGCACGGCACGGCGCGAGTGCAGCGCGACCCGCATGCGCGAGTATCGTACCCCACCTCCAATGCAGTCGTATTGATTTCGAGGTGTAAAGGAAAAATTATGTAATCGGAATACAACTGTAAGATACACTACAAAAAACGGAAATATTTTAACGACACAAGCACTGTTTCGAAATCTAATACGAAAATGTATTTATATGATCAGACATGTACACTAATCTACATGCTTTAAAAATTGAATTTTAAATGAAATTTCGACTAGCCAACGTCCGACTTTGCCGCGGCGGAAGAGATAACTGCAGCAGGTGTAACACGGCACGGCGCGAGTGCAGCGCCACCCGCATGCGCGAAAACCGAACCCCACCTCCAATGCAATCGTATTGATTTCGAGGTGTACAGGGCGAATTATGTCCACGAAATACACAGGTTTATGAAACACCTTCAAAACGACGTCTATTGCTATAACATATTAATTTAAATTAAATGATACCTCAGTATTAAAATATAAGCACTGTTTTGAAACCAAATCCAAAAATTTATTAATTGTGTGAAATTTATTCATGTAGGTACAAACTTTAAATATTGTATTTTAAAACGAACTTGGACGAGCCAACGTCTGGCTTCACCGCGGCTGGAGTAACAACTGCAGCAGGCGTGGCGCGACACGGCGCGAGTGCACCGCGACTCGCATGCGCGGAGAACTATCGATTTTGGTGCATTGCGGAGTCGAGAACACAATACCTCTATGTAATGATAAAACAATGATACATTTTGTTTTTAAACAAAAATGTTATTGTGGGTTAGTATTAACATAAAATTTGTTAATAAGTTAATTAAACATAAAATAATTTTAATCGAAATATAACATTTGAAAATTAATTTTAAACTACAGTTATATACGATAACAATTCACTTACAGTTCTTCCTGATGAAAATCTAAACTTCTATAACAATGATTTATTTACTGAGCCCGGGCTCCACATTACTAAACAAAATTCTATACAACTGAGCCAGCGCCCTAGCTCCCACACGGCTGAAACACAACTGCAGCAGGCGTGGCCTGGCACGGCGCGAGTGCACCACGACCCGCATGCGCGAAAACCGAACCCCTCCTTCAATGCAGTCTTATTGATTTCAAAGTCTAAAGCACGAATTATATCCTCGTTATACAGATTTAAGACACACTACAAAAAAAAACACGGCTAATGCTATTATATTCAATTTAAATGATAAGATACCTCAGTATTCAATACATTATATGCACTGTTTCGAAACCTTTTACGACAATTTATTGATGTGATCACGCAATTTACATTAAATCAAACTAAGACTCGCCAACGTGTAACTTCGCCGCGGCCGGATCAATAACTGCAGCTGGCGTGGCGCGCTACGGCGCGAGTGCAGAGCGACACGCATGCGAGACGGTATATCGATTTTATAGCATTACGGTGTCGAGTCGAGACGCAGTTAAAAAAAGAAACGTGTGATTTTTTAAAAGAATTTTAAGTAAAGGATGTTTAGGTTGATCTAATTCAAAATTAAATTCAAAAGAAACATTAGATTTTAGTTTTATTTATATTTTTTAATTATGATAATGTAATCAAATAATACACTTACAATTTCCCATTAATAAAATCGGAGTTTCTATAACATTGATTTATTCACTAAACCCGGTATTCAAATTATTGAACAAAAATCGGTACAACAGAGCCAGCGCCCGAACTCTTACATGGCTAAACTACAATAATTGCAGGCGTGGCGTGGCACAGCGCGAGTGCACCGCGACCCGCATGCGCGATGACTTATCGATTCTGCTGCATTGCCTTTTAATACTGTCTAGAATGTATGCAATTATCTTCGCATTGATTTTTAAGTCTTTAATCAGAAAGTTGCAAATTTAATATCTTCGAAATAGAGCTTTAAGATATGTATTTTTTTTTTATATTTCGATTATAAAATAACTTGCTTAAAAAAAAAAGCAGCAGGCGTGGTACGGCACGGCGCGAGTGCACCGCGACCCGCATACGCTCCCCACCATTGGCAAATAGTATTGATCGTTTCAAATAGAAAATGGTTGCAATATCAGTTCAGTGATGTTATTTTCTTCGTACAGTAATACTTTTGAACGAGTTTTTATTTATTTCGTACTTCGTCTGATTATTGATTTTAATTTGTATTTCAGTAAAAGATTAATATTGATTTACGTTATTAATAACTATCTTTATGTTTATTTACGACGTTAATACATTTCTTGAATGTACTTACCGACTCTCACAGAAGGCAGCAATTAAGCCCGGGCTTTACACTACTTAGATATTTATAGATGCGTCGCAATGAACGACCTAACGTCCGGCTGCTTCGCGGTTGGCGCGCAACTAACTGCATCAGGCGTGGCGGACCACGGCGCGCGTGCACAACGACGCGCATGTGCGAAAATCTATTGATTCTACTGCATTAACGGAACAACTTTTTAACATACGTAGTCTTAACACTTATTATGAATTATTTGTTATAATGCCTGTTAAATTGGGCTCCATATTACTAAACAAAATTCTATACAACTGAGCCAGCGCTATAGCTCCTACACGGCTGAACGACAACTGCAGGCGTGGCGCGGCACGACGCGAGTGCATCGCGACCCGCATGCGCGAGTACCATACCCCACCTCCAATGCAGTCGTATTGATTTACAGGTGTAAAGACAAATTATTTCCTTGAAATTGTTCAAGATACACAAAAAAAGGCGATTACTGCTATTTTAAAATTTAAATTAAAAGATATTTCAGTATTTAAAACACAAACAATATTGCGAGACCTAATACTGAACTGGCTTTAAATATTGTATTTTAAATCGAATTCCGATGAGCTTACGTCCGACTCTGCCGCGGCGGGAGAGATAACTGCAGCAGGCGTGGCGCAGCACGGCGCGAGTGCAGCGCGACCCGCATGCGCGATGACCTATCGATTTTAATTTTCGAAATAGAGCTTTGAGATATGTATTTTTTTTATTTCGATTATAAAATAACTTGCTTAAAAAAAAAGCAGCAGGCGTGGTACGGCACGGCGCGAGTGCACCGCGACCCGCATACGCTCCCCACCATTGGCAAATAGTATTGATCGTTTCAAATAGAAAATGGTTGCAATATCAGTTCAGTGATGTTATTTTCTTCGTACAGTAATACTTTTGAACGAGTTTTTATTTATTTCGTACTTCGTCTGATTATTGATTTTAATTTGTATTTCAGTAAAAGATTAATATTGATTTACGTTATTAATAACTATCTTTATGTTTATTTACGACGTTAATACATTTCTTGAATGTACTTACCGACTCTCACAGAAGGCAGCAATTAAGCCCGGGCTTTACACTACTTAGATATTTATGGATGCGTCGCAATGAACGACCTAACGTCCGGCTGCTTCGCGGTTGGAGCGCAACTAACTGCATCAGGCGTGGCGGACCACGGCGCGCGTGCACTACGACGCGCATGTGCGAAAATCTATCGATTCTACTGCATTAACGGAACATGTTACTTTTTAACATACGTATTCTTAACACTTATTATGAAGTATTTGTTATAATGCCTGTTAAATTAATGAACTGCACTTCAAATCTACACGAACTACGACAATGCACTTTTAGTGCAGTAGAACGATACTAACAATTGTGCACTGTGAAGTATGCTTGCAATCGGCATATGATTGAGTTGCACT
Organism: Autographa pulchrina; assembly: GCA_905475315.1. Taxonomy (NCBI): domain Eukaryota; kingdom Metazoa; phylum Arthropoda; class Insecta; order Lepidoptera; family Noctuidae; genus Autographa; species Autographa pulchrina. The sequence goes on from FR997764.1 coordinate 1,696,999, forward strand.
TGTAACGAGCGGTTTTCGTAGTAATTTTTTAACCCCGACGCAAAAAGAGGGATGTTATTATAAGTTTTAACGTGTCTATCTGTGGTATCGTAGCTCCCAAACGGATGAACCGATTTTCGTTTGGATATTTTTGTGTCATAGATAATTTTATCCCGAGCGTTCTTAGCCCTGTTTCATGAGAATCTGATCAGCCGTTTGAAGATCATCAGTTCTTTAATATGTAATGGGAGTATCCGACTCCCTTCCATATTTCCTATCGTTTCGAAATTTGGTACCGTGTTATTTATGATAATGTATTAAGTATTTTAAAAGTCATAAGAAAATTTCTGAAAATTGTGGGGGGTTAATGAATTGTTATTTATAGTCATAAATGTTGTAGCGAAAGTAAAGTAAAAAGCAACAGGAAAAAGAATAATTTATTAAATTTATATTATTTACATATCAAAACATTTGCTTCAAATCCTACCAATTCTCATTAATAAAAAAAATATTTCAGACCAAACACATGATTTGTCTAATTCCATACTTTGTTAGTAGGCAAATACTTAAAACTGATAATTGGTAACGATAGGAAAGCGCGGGCATATAAACGTACAATCGTACAAAAAAAAATATATTGGTTTTTTTTTTTTAATGAACATAACGAAAAATTACTATAAGTGTGTTATTGAAGTCCCCTTAATTTAATTTATTTTATCATTGGATTTAAGTATACTGAACATTAAAAGCAAATAAAATTATAATAAATAAATCAATTAATAATTAGGGTACTCCATGTTTGCTCTTAGTAGAGAAGAATTGAAGAAAGCATCGGCTGATAATAATAATATAATTAAATAGAGTCACTTGATCATTTAGCAAACCGTGAATAATAAAATGTACCACTCACCATTCGACACGAACGAAAGCGAGGATACATCACGATGGCCCAGGCCATTTATTTTTTATAATAATATTTTAGTCGCCCCTAAGCAGGGGTGGAGCGGCGCCCATCACTGCTTATGAGCGACTAACGCACGCCGCGGCGCCGCGACAGGCGTGGGGCATAACGGCGTGGGTGTATTACGACGCGCATGCGCGAGGGACCATCGACACTGCTCCGTAAGGACTCGATAAATATTATGGATACAAACCAAAATGTGATTTAAAACAAAGATTGGTGGACGTTTATATAATTTGAACGAAAAGAAAACGAAAACGTGTTTTGATTGATGCTATATTTATTAATACCTGATTTCGCAAGGAAAAGGTTTATGTTTTGGGTTTAGGTTTAAGTTATTGATTCAGCGTGCCTACACTTACTCTGGATTTAAAAGACATTACTTTTTGTTTATTCATTAATATTAAGATCGTTCACTACGTTTTGTTTTCTTTCAAAACACAAATGTACTCACTGTTTTCTACGAACAAAACCTATGAGTCAATACGAATACCCGGACTTGAGAAGTACAATATTATTTGATTTATATATTAAAAGAAAATTATAACGAATGACGATCGCACTCCACCGCAGTTGACTGCAGCAGGCGTGGCGTGGCACGGCGCGAGTGCAGCGCGACCCGCATGCGCGATGACCGTACTTCCCCTTTGGTGTAGGAAATCAATAGATTTAAAAAGAGGGTTCCAAAATTAGATATTTTAAGCCGTATAAGTGATCGTATAGTACATTTATACGTAGTTTTTTATTACTTTTTACGAACGTCCCGTTTCAACAAAATGTAGAGAACTTATATTATTTGATTCCGTATGAAAAGTCGGGTATAACGAGTGTCATTTAACATAGGTTTGGCTGATTTGTAAATTATATTATATAATTCATGTAGCATCTATTTGTAGTGACTAATTTTCACATTTGAACTGCGTGGCGCGTGCAGCGATGGTTGTAGATAGTTTGTAGCTGGCATGCATTTCTAAAGACGGCGTTAAAGTTACCTAACTAAGTTGGTGCCTTTTTGCGAATATATAAATTGTTTCACAGTATATCACAAGTCGGTTACTACGAGGGAAATCTAACTCTAGCGCGGCGGATGTTTCAGAAAACAAACTGCAGGCGTGGTGCGACACGGCGTGGGTGCAGCGCGACCCGCATGCACATTGGCCTAACGATTTTACTGCATTGCGGTCCCGATTTTACGTTATTCGATGTATAAAAATCTGTGGATTTTATAATACTATACAAAAAAAATGTTTCGTTTTGAGTCTTCCTTTTTATCTGCTACTATTTTGCCTAGATTTATTAAAAATAACAAACAATTTGTAAATATGATTTACTTACATCGACAAATGTAGACACTATCACAGTGAGAAACGGAGAAGCTTTTAACTATATCAATGAAAAACTCGCTAAGAATGCAATGCAACGTCTAGACTTTCACGCGGTGAAATCTTACTGACGTGGTGTGGGACGGCATGGCGTGGGTACATTGAGGGAATGCGCGGTGATTATATGTCGCAAAGAGCACAGAATTTTAATTTTGTGTATAATATCTGTAGGTAACTGCTACGTAATCGCAAGGCATTGATAATAATGACATAGGTATATTTTTTCTTATTTACACAGAAAACTTCCTAAGAAGCAATTCCTAAGAAAAAACTAATAAGTGTTAGATTACTCACAGTTACACGAAGAAGAGCACGTTGGACTAAAAACATTGTAGTAGACACTAACAAAAACCCGATGTCTAGCCTCTACGCGGTCTGATACAGCAGGCGTGAGAAGAAACGACACGTTGTGCACCGCGAGACAAGCATGCGCAAAGACATCCAACGCAGGACGTCGACGCTGGGCGCAACCGGATTACAAGATTTTTCCACGCAAATAGATTTTTTTTTAATTTTTGTCTTTATTTTATAATATATAAATTAACATTGTCTGAGAAGCAGACTGCAAATTTTGAATTTATGTATTTTTCTATTTTTTATCAATCAAAAAAACTTATTAATAAAATATTTTTTTCAAATATATACTTTGTTTCTTCATTAATATTGTTATTTAATACTGGGGCTTATAGTTGCAAGTGTTGCAACATATACGAGAACAAAAGACGCGACCGTGTCTAACGCTATCGCGGCTAAACTACCAGCTAGATATAAGAGCCTAGAGGCCTAGAGGCGTGGAGCGTCACGGCGCGAGGGCACAGCGACACGCATGCGCGATGAAATCGATTTTGCCGCATTGCGGACTTAATACGAAGTAGGTATTTTGAAAAAACACCAATTATGCACGATTGGCTTTTTTCAAATTTGGACTGGAAATAACGTAACTATCTTTCTAACTATACATTATAGTTTTTTTTACCTTCTACCTATTTACAATCCTACTTTTTAGCTTAACTTATTTAGGATATAAGTAAACCTGATTCATTTTAAAAGTAAGTATCAAAAAACTCGTGCTACAAAATATAATAAAATTGACTTACAATTATCATCTCCATGAACAACAAACACCGACTTTTAATATTATTAATTGGGAAGCTGCTACGGAAAAGCCCACGCGCGACGCCTGTCCCCCACGCGGTTACACTGACCCTATATCACCCTACAGGCGTGGCGCGGCACGGCTGGCGTGAACCGCGACGCGCATGCGCGAAAAGGTGCCAAGGATTTTGCTCGAGGGGTGCGATAATACAATGGAACAAAGAAGAGTTAACAGTGTCGAGGGGTAAAGATTATTGTGCCTAAAAGCATATGGTTAAAAATTTCCTAAACCGATTACGATGACCGAATAATATGTTAAAGATTTTTAAATAACTAAAAAGCTATGTACTTACAATTAGATGACAGCCAGGACACGTTTTCGGGACTGCTAGGGATACCGCCATAATAATATCTAATACTTAAAAATTTACGATAGAATCCGTGAGACTGCAATGACTACTCCGCTGCAGTTGTCTGCGCGGTTAACTAAGACAAAATGGCTGCATGACGGCTGACGCGCCGCTATGCACTCGTACGTAAGGGGCATACACGTTGACATTTTCTCGAATTTTCCTAGACTGCTGGGGGCGGCTAATACTAGGGGTGCTTAACTTATATGTATAACTAGCACACTCACCCTATCGATACTGCTATTAAACGCAAATTTCGATCGTTTCCGATATGCACCTAATTATTAAAAAAGATAATGATTTAACACCAACTTTTTTTTAACTTTATTTTGTGTCAATCCGAATTTATAAAACTAGTCAAGTATTTCGATGTCCTGAGTCCCTACAGTAATTTGGTGGATAAAACAAGTAGGTACGGGACCCTAAAAATGTTATATTTTACTACAACTACCTAATTTATGTATCACCGAGAGAGACGGATATTTAATACTTGTAGTAGTACTCGTTACTATTTAATACCAGAATTAACACGGTAGATTTTGATTAGGACAGCTTATAAAATTATTATTGTCATATAAAAGTGGCATATTATTGTCTCAAGTACATAACTGATTTACGGTCATGTATACAAGAATCATTAGAATTGTTTACATCGCAAAGATCAGTGATCGACACGTCTGATCTCCTTGCTGGGTAAATATTTAAATTATAAATAAATAACACTTCGCACTTTACATCATATGTTTTTAAAACAGTATCTTTGACATGCCACACGATTTTCGACTCTCGGACATTAGTATAGAATTAAAAATTAAATGATCTTTAAATTCTTAAAACACTATTGGTGATTATAAAAATAATAACAAACGACAAGTTTTAGTAATTGAACGTAAGAGAGCTATTAATTTTGCAACAGCGGTCTTATCTCTCTTATCGAAACAGTTCTAAATACCCGGTAATTATGAGTTATTTTCTCTACAATAACATCTATTTAGATGAGTCGCGCCCACGATACGCTGTTACTAGTTGTAATGTTGCAAAGTTCTTCTTTTGGAATCTAAGAGAAGAATTTGAACCCGATATCCTACCTTTATTCCGGCCCTTGGAACATTGGCACATGCATTTATATAAGAATCGCTAATAAAAAATCTATCTATGGGCCTTTTCTCATGTTCCGTTTTTTGGGGAGCAAGCCTGGCTAATACTGCTGCGAATCTATGTAACACCAATCGGTGCCTGTGTCAGCTCTCGTAAAGCACACGTTGGCAACTGGGCTTGTTTAGTGAACAGATAATATGGTGGAGACGGCGTTCGGGACACTCAACTTTGCCTATCACTATCCACGGACGTGTGATAAAGATGAACAGATTACATGGTGAAGACGACGCTCAGGATCCACTAGACTCTGCCAATCACGATGTATTTATAGACACAGCTCCTAAGACTCCAGCTGAAATCCCACATACCTCTCCATAGCTTTTTCTGCATCTCCAGCCTTCAGGATCACAGCAGCTGTCAATCCACTCACCTCTCCATAGCTTTATCAGGATCGATGTCGAGGAAGAACTCGTCTTCGTGCAGGACCGCCATCACCGGGTTCTGGAGCGCCGCGATCAGGAACTGGCGCGCCGGCGTGTGTCCGTCCCGGAAGACCGCGTAGAGGGATGATAGGGCGCACTTGCCCGCGCGGAATAGTCTGGGGAAAAACGAAGGATTAGTTATATGTAAATTATTAACTTACAAGCGAATATTGAGGATTTTGCAATGAAATCTTGTTTCCTAAAAGGAGTTTGACGGGTATGTCATTTTACTTGGGTTGTCATGGTATTTTACATGTAGAATTATAAAAATAAGAAAATGACTTGATCGTGACTGCTCGTTAATTGTTTTGTCTATAGAACATCCTGTACAACTGTATTTGTCGTCTACCACTCTATATAATACTTATGCAATAAGTACAGTACTCATTACAATGACCAAGTAAATTATTACGTAATCGACAACTAATACTTACTTCCTAGGATCACTGGAGTTAGCCATCTGGTGCTTGATGATGGAGCGGACGACGGCGAGGAATCGGGTCCTGTCGGCGGCGGAGCGGCAGCTGCCGTACAGGCCGGAGACCAGCGCGGCCGGCAGGCTGGGCGGCAGGTGCTCCTCGCCCAGCAGCAGGCACAGCGACACCAGGTTCGGGGACTCGCGGAGCCATCCTAGCAGCTCGCCTAGTGCCGTCACCTCCTGCAGAAGAATAAAAAATGGTTACATGTGGGAATAGCGATACAGGTTTTTAGAAACTTTAAAAAAGAGGACTTATGTGTTGAAAGAGTTACCAGAGTCTCCTTAACATCATCGTGTAATAGGTTATTGAGAATATATATTAAATGAACTACCTATCACTCATAAATCAATACATGAACAAAGAATATTCTTTCTAAAATTATTTTGACGCTGACTCAGCACTATCGGTTAAATTAAGTTAAACTCACCTTTTTGTAGACCCATCACGGCACTAATTCGGATTTTTAATATATTTGTATGATTCAAAATGCTTCAATAATGGCTTTAACTCTCAAAGTTGATTTCAATCAGACCTCTTTTGGGCGAGTTCGAAGCGCAACTGACGCATGCAGGTACAATTATTATATAGGAGACTACTGCAGTTGCATCGATCCGATGCGCAGAAAGCAATATTTTAGGGCTTTGCACATTCCAAACTACATGCATACGTACCTAAGTATAAAGCGCCGTTCAGTTTATTGATTGGTCGTATAACAAAGAGCGCTAGGTTCTACATTAGGGTGTATTATATCCAATTATCCACCAATGTTCGGTCAACAACATCCGATAGGGGAAAACCTCCATTGTAATTGCCTTTTAAACATTTATATAATGTAAATTCCTGTAACCTTATTCAACTAATAAGGTGTTAAAAGTACCTAAGTATACCAAAATTCTTTATTAATTAGCGAAATTAAAGTCGACAGAAGTTTTAAATTGAAGAACGAGATTTGGAACATTACAACATCTGTCGTGAATCCGGACTCGACGTTCTTCATTTATTAGCGAAATTAAAGTCGACAGAAGTGTTAAATTGAAGAACGAGATTTGGAACATTACAACATCTGTCGTGAATCCGGACTCGACGTTCTTCATTTATTAGCGAAATTAAAGTCGACAAAAGTGTTAAATTGAAGAACGAGATTTGGAACATTACAACATCTGTCGTAAATCCGGACTCGACGTTGATATGTTGACATTTAACATCTTTAAGAAGTTCATAACAATATCTCACTGCACTGATCATAACGTACGCTTGTTGTTTACTTCTTTCTAATTTATAAACAGCTATAAATTCTACACAGTGCGTTACGTCAGGCACACACTGAAAAGTTATGTTTAGCAAGTCACAACGAACTACCACAATAACTTCCTGTACTCGTAGGTCAGGGCATGCAAAGGAATGCATAATTATTGTATTCAGAGTCCAGTAGTTAATAGAATTCGTAATAACGCCGGCTAAAATATGCGCGAACTTTCACGCACAAGCTTACGATTTTTTTCACGGCCCATCACGTTTATTCGCTTGCCGACATCCCTCTGAAAACCCGAATGCAGAAATAACTTCGCTATTATTTATATGCAAGTTTCGTTCGAAAAGGTTGAGAAACCATCTTGACTTCTACCGAAAGGATAGCCTATCCTAGCTCGAAGTGCGTGGAATAGAAAAGTAGAATAGTCTTGGACTATCTTGGATCTGCTATTGAACCCTTTACAACGATAAATTATAGAAATATTTCCGTCGATTTCTACTTGAGAAATTGATACCAGACATTCAAGATTGATAACGGATCTTCTAATAACAGATAAAGAGTTTGTTATGACAGCTTAGTAAGACAGCATCGATTGTGACGCTAATGAGTGACCTAATTAGATTACTACAACTTCAAACAGACGCCGAAACGCCGACGGTAATAAAACTAGTAAATGGACCAACAATTGCATAATTTATTGTGAATTTTAATTAATAATTATTATTATGCAATTAACAAGCGTCCTTGATTAGTTAATGAAGTTAAATCAATTAATGTTCTTCTATTAGATGGATCTGGCTGAAAAAAGAATCGAGGGAATTCTCAACTGAGGCAGAATATATTGTCATTAAGAATCGGTTTGCTTTAATGATCAAAGTAGAATCGGTTAGAAAACGTCTCTGGAGAAACATATCGTGTGATGATTTATTTATACTTAGACGTGGGAGAGTAACTAGTAAACTAAGGTCTTCTAAGCTACACGATATTATAAAATTACAAATTGATATACAAGACAAGAAGGAGAGGCTACTTGTACCATTGACAGAATAATATAGAGAGAAAAGTTATTAAAATGTATATTATTATGTCCAAAGAATGAAGAAATATGAATCGTTTCATTTTCGCATCCAATTAGATAGGTATGTAAAATATGAACGAACCGATCAATGACAATGTCCTCGTATGGTTAGTAATTATGGGGGTTTTCCACAAACGACTGCATTGTATTTTTACAATGTCACGTAGGGTTAAAGCGAGGTGTAATGTACAATCATTCATCGAGTAGCGTCATCGAACATACTTCATTGGACACCTGATTTTTTTCCTGTACAAATTGCGAAGCTACCTAGGTGTTTGATAGGTTGGAAATAGAGCAGTAAGCAGAAGATTTCTGTACTCGTTTACCGCTTCTTATGGTATATTCAAAGCACGATACCGCTGATATGTTATAAAAATATTTTGGTTTAACCCTGTTTAAATTATTTTATTGCTTATTGCAGATAAAAATATGTCTATGTGCCCTGATTTACTAAACAGGCTCATCCGACTCACATAAACCCAATTGCTTTGCTTACAAATCCACAATATATATAATGATAAGCCAATTCGTCAATTTCCGGTGCGTACATTCGTCACTATATTCAATTGAAGTGGGAATTAATTTTCCCAATTTTTATTGCTTTTACTGCGAGTAAATGTAATGAAACAGCGTTGTTAGGATTATCTCGTGAAATATTAGAATACCAGCTTTAGATTGCGCAAATTTTTGAGTAAATCATGATCAGCAAACTGAGTATAATTAATAAAGCTCGACCGAAAAATAATTGTATTAGGAATTTCATTTACAAATTTTACTTGCAGTTACATTATATTTTCTTTAAATTGCATATATATTATTCTCATGTAGTGTTTGTTATTCTTGTGCTAGTTATCGCACTGGGTCGTAAATGTACCAGTAATTATATTTTAAAGGTTTTGTTTAACCAAATAATATAAATAAATAAATTCATCCGAAATTACTAATTAGAAAACCAGTTAACATATCCTCTATGTAATCTCGTGACTACTTCGCATTATAAACAAGTAGACAATGACAAAGCATAGTAATGAACACTATTGTCTAAGTTCACTATGTGTGACTTGTACGAGTACGTCGCTGCAAGTCTACAACAATGAGATAAGTGCACCCACATCTGTTTCCTGATCCACTTTCAATGTATTGTGATTGAAAGATCGTTTGTAATATGTAGAAACAGTTGACAGTATTCAAAATGGTTAGGCATTAATGCTTCTGCCTTTAACTCAAATGGTCTCTATACACAATAGTAGTCTGTGAAAATCTATTTAGTTCGTCAGTTATCCGTGGTCGAGTGGCGTACGCACCGGTTTCAAGGTGTCGCTAGCTCTGAGGTCCCGGGTTCGATCCCCGGACGGGTCAATGTAGAAACCAACTTTTCTACATTGTCCCGGGTCTGGGTGTTTGTGGTACCTTCGTTGTTTCTGAATTCCATAACACAAGTGCTTCAGCTACTTAATTTGGGTTCAGAGCAATGTATGTGATGTTGTCCGCATTTATTTATTATTATTTATTAGTTATTTAATGAAAAAAGTATTATAGACGCATTTTTTGCTTTTTCACTCGTAAGTATATAGTCAAGGTAAATCAAGGTTCAGGACGGTGGGGGCTATGACGTGGGCTATTGACGATTCACGACTGAGTACAAAATTTACAAAACTGTGACGTCACGCGACATATAATATTATCCGACTAATGTAACGTCGAGAAATTTTGGTTACGTAAAAAAAATATTCGTATCATGTAATATTTTTTATTAGTCTGATGGACGTCCAAAAAAATAAGTCATCTACCCAATTAGGGCACCATCTGTATAATCATCAGACATAATTTTTAGGTACTAGAAATTATATTTTGACGACCTCCGTGGTCGAGTGGCGTACGCACCGGTTTCAAGGTGTCGCAAGCTCTGAGGTCCCGGGTTCGATCCCCGGACGGGTCAATGTAGAAAATCACTTTTCTACATTGTCTCGGGTCTGGGTGTTTGTGATACCTTCGTTGTATCTGAATTCCATAACACAAGAGCTTCAGCTACTTACTTTGGGTTCAGAACAATGTATGTGATGTTGTAAAAAAAAAAAAAAAAAATGTAACACCTACATTCTTGGTAAAGCTATGAATAGAATACCTTTTTTTTTTATATCATGTGTATGATAAAGCCTGGTTTTAATTAAGACAGAAATAACTAAGTTTAAAAAAAAAACTTATCTAATCTTCAGCTAGATTAATTAGGTGTAAAATAAATTCGATAGTTAACCTAGGTTAGTGTTTAAAACAGTGACTGGCAATTTTTTTCTGATACACAAATTAAAATATTCTTCCATAGTACAAGAATAATATTGTTTTGTAATTATACTTTTAGATCATAGTCTAATCTATATTGTGCGGGACAAGATAAACAGTTATAGTGTTCAATAATAGATAGAGTGCGGGACAAGATATACAGTAATAGTGTTTTATAGTAGATGTCTTTAATGCTTAGTTAAGAATATGTTTAAATTTTATTTGTTAATTAATATTAAGATATATTATTAATAGTTTTATAGCATGTTTTTAATAGAAATTGTAACGTGGCTCTCGTCACGGTAAAGTTTCGCCGTAGTTAAGGTAACTGTGCCGGAACCGCCCCTTTTCTGATTGATTTTAAATCCGGCGCTCTGATTGGTCGACAAATGTCGACCAATTAGAGGCCCTACATTTTAAGCCCAAAAATTGTATAAATATCGAGGCGGTTTTCGGTACCGACACAGTCAGCGAGCAGCTTTAATAGAAGAAAGATCTCCAGAACAATAAACATCATCAAGATTGAAGCCCAGTGGTATTATTTCTACACCAACCCAGTGATAGCAAATGTGTATCCTGCACATTTAATGGTCCTTCGAGCCGGATCTTGTGTGGAATAGTGCCTGAAGATAGTGTTACTGGGAAGAAACTTGAAGAACGTTTTAGTGTCATCGACTTCGAAGATCAGCCGACGTCATGCCCGTTACGCGCTCCGAGGGAAGGGGCCGCAAGCCGTCGAATATACAGAAGCCGTCATCGTCTGAGGCCACTCCAGAGACCTCTGCGACCGGTACCAGTACGGAAGCCACATCAGAATCGACACAGACAGGGACGACTGCCACGGAGAGTTCCGAACAGACCTACACCTCCGCGACGACCGACCCAACCACCGTGACTTCCGTCACCACCGCCTCGACCGCCGCCTCAGCCGCCAGCGCAATCGCCGCGCCGGCAGCCACCGCGCCCGCCCTCTCCGCCGCTAGCGAGCCCTCCGCCTCGCACCCTGCTGACGTCGTCGCACCTTCAGTTGCCCCATCCGCTACGACGACGCTCACCGCAGGTGCGAAATCGAAGAAGCTGATGAAGCCGCCCGCAGCTGTCACTTCAATAGAAAAACGTCGTGATACTGACGCCTCGACAGTGAAACGAGTTGTTAAGAAAGCCGGTCCGTCGAAACCAACCGGCCCACAGCTCCTCCGCCCTCCTAGCAAGAAGGGGGGAGAGGGGGAATCGACGCATAGCAGAACAAAGATAAAGAAAATCGCCAAAGCAAAGGAAGATTTGCTCCGCCTCCAAGTTGAACTAGCTGCTGCACGCCTAGCCGCGCTAGAAACGGAGGACACCGACATAGAAGAGGAAGGAGATGAAACCTCCCTCTACTCAGAAGTCAATGCCCGTGTGGACAACTGGTTGGATAACCAGGTATCTCACCCCATCTTAGCTATCGCCAACGAGCCTCACTGCCCTCCACCGGAGCCGACGATCGTCCACAGAGAAGCACCGAAACAAGAAGAGGTTCATCGAACACCGGCGGGAGGTCAAGGGGACCTAGCCCTCCTAGCTGAAGCCATCACTAGGGCTGTCAGCGCCGCCCAGCGACCTAAATTTATAGAGTTACCTTTCTTCAGTGGATCGCATCAGGAGTGGTTACCCTTCCGCGCCGCCTACTACGAATCTGAACCGTCATTCAGCGTCGTCGAGAATATTAACAGATTGAGAAGAAATCTAAAGGGAAAGGCCAAAGAAGCAGTTGAAGGGCTACTCATTACTAACACGCACCCTACAGAAGTAATGAAAGCTTTGGAGTCTAGATTCGGAAGACCAGAGGCGATCGCCATGATGGAGATGGAAACTCTGCGAAGTCTGCCACGCCTCTCCGAGTCACCTCGGGACATATGTGTATTCGCCACGAAGATCTCCAACGTCGTAGCGACACTGAAAACGCTGGGTTGCTACAACTATATGTACAACCCCGAATTAGGAAAAACATTGGTGGACAAGCTGACGCCGACGCTCCGGTACCGCTATTATGACTATTCAGCTACGCAGCCCAAAGAAGACCCTTGTCTCGTCAAGCTGGAGAAATTCTTTAAGAGGGAAGCTGAACTGTGCGGGCCCTATGCGCTACCTGAACAGGTGGCAGCGCCAGCAACAGCCGCACCACAAAAGAGAACTCAGCGGGTCACCAATGTTAATGTCACCGAAAAGAGCTACACGCCGAAGTGCTTCGTATGTGACGAGACAAGCCACACCAACGCGACGGAGTGCGACACATTTAAGAAAATGGATGCCAATTCGAGATGGGATGCTGCGAAGTCCAAATGCCTCTGCTTCAGATGCCTACGATATAGGAGCAAGACTCACAACTGCCGAGCTAAGCCGTGCGGTATCAACAGTTGCAAGTACACGCACCACAAGCTACTTCACTATGAAAAGAAGATAGAAAAGGCTGAGAAGACAGAAAACGACGAAACAACAGAGATAATCAATTCGACGTGGACAATAAAGAAACAATCATATTTGAAGATCCTGCCGGTCCAGGTGAAGGGGCCAAAGGGTACAGTCAACACATTCGCATTGATGGACGACGGATCAACGGTCACGCTTGTCGACGACGACGTCGCTGCGAGCATCGGAGCTACAGGACCCGTAGATCCACTAAAGATAGAAACTATCAATGAGTTGAAGACAGCAGAATCAGCATCAAGAAGAGTGACCATCGGGCTTAAAGGCGTCAACGAACGTGAAGAGCAAATTCAAGCAAGAACAGTGAAGAACTTACAAGTCTCTTCTCAACGGGTTCCACGAGAATTAGTAGAAGGATGTCCACACCTATCGGACATCAAGGGACATCTCACATACTCCAACGCGAAGCCAAGTATCCTCATCGGTCAAGATAACTGGCATCTCCTGCTTACTACAGAGACCAGGAAGGGGAACAGGAACCATCCAGTGGCATCTCTCACGCCGCTCGGATGGGTACTCCACGGAAGCCAAACGAACTCCTTCGGTCTAAAGATAGACTTCGTGTCGCACATGAAGGAAGCTGAAGATGACCTCGAGGACCTGGTGAAGAGATACTTCGAGATGGACGCCCTCTGCATTAACCCGAAGAGACCGAAAACTGATCCAGAAGAGAAGGCACTTCGAATACTTGAACAAAAAACCGAGAAGATCGATGAATCAAGATACCAGACCGGCCTCCTCTGGAAGAAGGAAGACATCAAGTTCCCAGACAATTATGAAAACTCACTGAAGAGGCTCTTCAACATTGAAAAGAAGATCGATCGCGACCCAGCCCTCAAGAAGAAGTACGTAGAACAGATGGAAGCTCTTATAGAAAAGGGCTACGCCGAGCCCGCGCCGCCACAAAAGACTCCTGAGAAAACGTGGTACTTGCCGCATTTCGCAGTCATCAACCCCATGAAGCCGGACAAGCTACGTGTTGTGCATGACGCCGCCGCCAGGACAAGAGGAGTGGCTCTTAACGACATGCTCCTCAAAGGTCCGGATCTGCTTCAATCACTGCCAGGTGTCGTCATGCGCTTCCGACAGCATCTCATCGGGGTCACAGCAGACATCAAGGAGATGTTCATGCATGTAAAGTTACGCATTGAAGACAGAGATGCACTGCGATACTTGTGGCGCGGGGATCGCCGCGACAGCCGACCTCCAGAAGAATACAGAATGACTTCGCTAATATTCGGGGCATCGAGTTCACCGTCTACAGCAATCTACGTTAAGAACTTGAACGCCAAGCAACACGAAGATACTCATCCGGAAGCCGCAGCAGCCATCATAAACAAGCACTACGTCGACGACTATCTGGATAGCTTCAGAAACCTAGAGGAAGCAGTAAACGTAACAACGAGTGTGCGCGAAGTACACAAGAAGGCCAGCTTCGAACTGAAACAGTGGAAGTCTAACTCAGCGTCACTCCTAGAAGCACTGGGAGAAGAACACCGTACAGAAGACCTAGAGCTATACCAAACAGAAGAACAAACTGAACGGGTACTGGGTGTCATCTGGAAGATAAACTCAGACGAGCTGACGTTCAACCTCAACTTAACAAGAATACCTTCAACATTAATCGAAGGAAAGCAGCCAACGAAGAGAGAAGCCTTGCGCATCGTTATGTCGCTCTTCGATCCGCTAGGATTCGCCTCGCCTGTCACCATCAGAGCGAAACAGTTACTCCAAGAGGTTTGGCGCCGAGGGACAGAGTGGGACGACCGCATTGACGAAGACTTGGCGGAGCAGTGGGAGTCGTGGATAGGACACTTGAAAAGTCTCCACGACGTAGCAATCCCGCGGCAATATTTATATTACAGCGACGCCGCATCCCTCGAACTCCACGTCTTCAGCGACGCCAGCGAATCAGCCTACTCAGCGGTCCTGTTCTGGAGGGCAGTGACTTTAGAAGGTGAAGTGGGCTTATCACTCATCATTGCCAAGGCAAAGGTGACTCCGCTCAAGTTGACAAGCATACCAAGACTAGAGCTACAAGCAGCAGTCATGGGAACCAGGCTCGCAGACACAGTCATTGAAGAACACGAAAGAAAACCTGACAGAAAGGTGTTCTGGACCGATAGCAAGACAGTACTCACCTGGATAAGGACAGGGTCACGTTCTTACAAACCATACGTGGCTCACCGTCTAGCAGCAATAGAGGAGAGCTCCAAGGTCAACGACTGGCGCTGGGTTCCGACGAAGCAGAATGTTGCTGACGACGCAACACGAGATGTACCAACCGCCTTCGACAGAAATCATCGATGGTACAAAGGACCTGATTTTCTTTACCTGACAGAAGACTCATGGCCAATAGAATCTGTGAAGACCACAACAGAAGGACTTTCTGACGAAGAGAAGACGCATCACATAACGAACAAGAGAAGACTGAAGCTGGCTGAGGGTCTGCCGGATCCAGCGAAATTCTCCAATTGGGACCGTCTCCGGTACGCGACAGCACGCGTTCTGCAGTTTGTCAACCTCTGCAGAGCCACCAACCAGAAAGTCAACTACCGACGAACAAAAAAGAATAAGGAAGCGGATCCCGCATGGAAGAAGACTAAGCCGACAGTAGCAAAACAGCAGGCACCTACAGCGAGGAGAAGATCAACACTCCACCTACTTCCAGTCACAGCCGAGCTCCTCAAGACAGCAGAAGAGCTGTTGATGCGATCTTCACAAGAAGAAGCCTTCACAGAAGAGATAGAAAATTTGAATAGCGGGAAGCCGATTGCTAAGGAGAGTCGTCTTCAACAACTCAGCGTCGAATCAATCAACGGCTCAATCCGACTTCGGAGCCGTATCCGAGCAGCCCAAGACATACAAGAAAATGTCAAGAGCCCGCTAGTCGTCGACGGGGATCATCCAACTGTGAAGCTATGGATACGAGCAGTACATCGGCAGCTCCATCACGCCGGCGTCGAGGCAACGATCAACGAGTGTCGACAACAGTACTGGGTACTAAGGGTGCGCCCTATCACGCGCACGATCCTTCGACAGTGCCTCTTCTGCCGCATGAAGACTCAAGCGCCGCCGCATCCAAGAACCGGGGATCTGCCAGCGTGTCGCCTAGCACATCACAAGCGACCCTTCACTTTCACCGGTGTCGACTACTTCGGGCCTCTCTCAGTGACCGTCGGACGCACTAGACAGAAGAGATACGTGGCCATCTTCACGTGTCTCACAACGCGAGCCATCCACCTAGAAGTCGCCGGCTCACTAAGCGCCGACTCAGCGGTAATGGCGGTCCGACGTATGATCGCACGACGTGGCTGCCCGACTGAAATTTGGTCGGACAACGGCACCAACTTGAAGGCCGCCGACAAGGAACTTCGACAAGCAATCGACACGGCGACAGCGGAAGAGGCAGCAAAGAGAACCATCTCTTGGCGTTATATCCCGCCTGGAGCTCCGTTCATGGGTGGCGCTTGGGAGCGTATGGTGCGCTCCGTAAAGACCGCACTCGCAGCAACACTGCACGAGCGCCACCCCACCGAAGAAGTCCTCGCAACTCTACTAGCTGAGGTAGAGTACACTGTAAACAGTCGCCCGCTGACCCACGTCTCCGTCAGCGCAGAAGATCCAGAGGCCCTGACTCCCAATCACTTTTTGCTGGGAGGTCCTGGGCGCGTGCCACAGCCCGGCACATTCTCCGAACAAGACACCATCTCCCGGTCAAGCTGGCGAGCTGCACAGAGGCTCGCCGACGTTTTCTGGCTCCGCTGGGTAAAGGAGTACCTACCCGAGCTCCAACACCGGCGGGAGCCCCACGGGCGAGGTCAAGAAGTCAAGGTAAATGACCTCGTGCAGATCGTCGACCCAAACCTGCCCCGCAACGTGTGGATACGAGGACGAGTCATCGCTGTGTATCCTGGCCCCGACAGCATCGTGCGGACAGTGGACGTGCAGACCAAGGGAGGTGTCCTGCGCCGGCCGGTGAGGAAGCTGGTGATCCTGCCACTACCTACGGACGACGTGCCCGCACCGGAACGAGATGCGACGCAGTCGCACGGCGGGAGTGATGTGCGGGACAAGATAAACAGTTATAGTGTTCAATAATAGATAGAGTGCGGGACAAGATATACAGTAATAGTGTTTTATAGTAGATGTCTTTAATGCTTAGTTAAGAATATGTTTAAATTTTATTTGTTAATTAATATTAAGATATATTATTAATAGTTTTATAGCATGTTTTTAATAGAAATTGTAACGTGGCTCTCGTCACGGTAAAGTTTCGCCGTAGTTAAGGTAACTGTGCCGGAACCGCCCCTTTTCTGATTGATTTTAAATCCGGCGCTCTGATTGGTCGACAAATGTCGACCAATTAGAGGCCCTACATTTTAAGCCCAAAAATTGTATAAATATCGAGGCGGTTTTCGGTACCGACACAGTCAGCGAGCAGCTTTAATAGAAGAAAGATCTCCAGAACAATAAACATCATCAAGATTGAAGCCCAGTGGTATTATTTCTACACCAACCCAGTGATAGCAAATGTGTATCCTGCACATATATGTTAGAAATACCAATTAATAATCTAAGGTGCACTTGTAGAAAATAGTAGACTGTTTTATGCATAAAATATTAAATAAATAATTTATTACAAACTTCTCGTGAAGTTTGTGTCATATGTACACTTGTGTCTACAAAAGTTGCATTTATTTATAAAAATAATCTGCTGTGAAAATAAAATAATAATGATGATGTGGTTATTCATTTTACATAGCAACCTGCATTGAATAAAACAAACCATATTAATATTATGCACACTAATATTGAACAGAAAAGTAACTGTGTGTCTGTCTGTTGAGTTTTATCACAATACCGATTTTGATCAAACTTGAACCGAGGATGAATGGCAGACTTTTTGCTGCAATAACCAAAATCTACCGGGATAGTATTACATCTCTCTTCTCTCCTTCCTCGGTCCCTCACTGCTGAGGATCGCGACCACATGTCAAGCCTCTCCATAGAGCTTGGTCGTAAGCAGTATGGACCGCACGGTCCGCCGACAGCGTCCGACCATCTCACAGGTGCCCTGCTTCGAGCTTGTCTACCTACCACTTGGCCGAGGATTATGTCCTTTTCCAGGTTATGCTTGCTTAACTGCATTATGTGCCCGAAAAAGCCTGGCATAGTGAAGAGAGTTGTGTGGTGATCTTAAGGGATAGTAGTACATACAAACAATATTTATATTAGTAACATCCAATATATGTGATATATATACAATAATACTTGTTTATAGTCTAATTTATTATCAAGACTATTCAAAAAGTGTCAAGGAATTTAGCCTTCTATATTGTTAAAAAGTTTTTTTTTAACCACTGGCCTTGGCTACACAATTTCTACATGTCCATACGGTGTCCATACAATGGTTTATTATATTACTCGTTAGGCAGTCAGAATGGGACAATGTATTGTGTATTCAAAACATCACAACCAATTACAATATTGTTTTAAATGAATTATTTATTACATCACTAACAATTTATTAAGGTTTTGGTCTTCCTCTTTCCTTATCATATTCATATTTGGCATCATAAGTCCCATGTCATCTTAAATTTGATATTATTATGTCATATTGGTTTCTTCGGTTTACGCGAATGTTAGACATTGAAATAAAACTACTTTTTACGGATTTTTTCGCGGTTTATATTTAGATTTTAGGTCCCGACGTCTGCCCGTGACCATGATACCTGCAAAGGTGTCGAAACGCCGGGACCTAAAATCTAAATATAAACCGCGAAAAAATCCGTAAAAAGTAGTTTTATTTCAATTATTATGTCACTTATGACTCCAGTCATATATTCCGAAACTTTATTGTATTATAAAATTCTATATGCTAAATACTTTTCTGGTAATTATATAAGCCCACACAAATCAATTGGATTGACTAGCCCTAGTTTTCGTGTTCAAATTAACTATATACCAAAATATTATCAATATTGGTTGTGTGATTTAGCATGAAAGTGTAACAGACGGACACTCAGTTACTTTTCAATTTACAATGTGAGTATGGATAATAATAAACAGGTTTTATGAGTGTTGCATAGTCATGCTATTAATGCATACAGATATGGTCATTGATACTGCATTCAATGTGATTCACATTTTCCTTAATAAGCTGACAAATTACATTAGTGTTGATATTTCCTGGAAATTTATGTTATCTTTGAAGAAAAGTATGTATTCAAAGTATAATTTTAGAACTATATGATTATTCAATCAAAAGGGGGCTTGTGGCTGTGTAAGCCGTACGGTTTGACCGATAATACAGGTTAAGCCGCAGTTGGTCCATGGATGGGTGACCATTTATAAACATACCGAGACCCCTCCGTGCCGCGGATAGCACGTTAAGCTGTAGGTCACGACTGTCATACGTTGATCTTTGGCAGTCGTTAAGTCAATTCTGACAACCAGTCTTACTTGGGATACTGTGTTCCCCAGTAAAATGGGTTGTAGAGGTCAGATAGGCAGTCGCTCCATGTAAAATACGGTATTCAGCTGAATCCGGTAAGACTGGTAGCCGACCCCAACACAGTTGGAAAAAGGCTCGGAAGATGATTATTTAATCAAAACATTTCTAGTAACTTACAAAAAAATACCTATTTAATAGTTTACATTGATGTACATAAAGTTTTTGGATTTTACTGTACAACCAAAATTTAATTTCTTACAATCTTGAAATCTTTCTTTAATCTTAGAAATTATAATGATTAATTAAAACGTCAGTATAATTAAAAAGACAAAAACCTACAATAACAGATATTTTTTGCGTTACAATCAATTGATTGTTCTGAAAAAGTGGGTGGACATGTAGGTCACATTGTTTTGTAACTACTAACAACTGATATAAATTGCTCAATAAAAACAATTACACAGCTAATTACTAAACTGTTTTTAGATTGAGTTTTTTTAATAACCCATAAAAGTATATTTATTTGGCAACAGTAGATAAATAAATGTGATACTGACCTTATATTTCAAAACTTTGTAGGCATCAACAAAAGTAGCTCTTTCTAGGAGACTGGCTCTCTGGCAGGATACAATGGAATCAGCTTCACACCGCGACGTGATCAGGTTGGTGAGGTTCTGGCGCTGCTGCGAGCACACCCAGGCCACCTGCAGCAGCTCCAGCGCCCGCTTCTCCACTTCCTCATTGAGCTTCTGCAACAGCTGCCTCTCTGAGTTGATAAAAATCTTCTCACGCCTCAACTGGTTCGCTAGCTCAGCGATGTTCATACATCCTTCCGACGTTGATTGCATCATGATCGTTTTCATAACAAACACATTTCGCACATAAATGTCTAAGAAATTGTATTTTCACGTCATTTCAAGAAACAAGTTTCTGACAGTTTTTCACCTCCTTCACTACACTTGCGCACTGTTTACTTAACGCTTTATAATCCTATCCATTTGATTTTTAATTTACTTTGATATTAAATTTAGGAAGGATTATTATCTTTTGCGGATTTTAACTAAAATTTTCTCGTTTTCTCTTTTCGGAAAGTAAGAAGTAAGGCAATAAATGTTGAGTTCAGAAACGCGAAATAAATTGTTTCTTTTTTCGATATTTTTACTGGCTTAGGTTTTTAGTCTTTTGATACCATTGAATGTCAGACAAGAAATGTTCGTTCAGAAATTTGCTAAGCACAGAATGATTTTAAGGAATTTGAGTAAATTATTGATTTTAATACAACAAACTAAAAAATGACAATTAAATTAAAATCGTGAGTTTTAAAAAAATCAGTAAATTGTTTTCATGTTTTTTTTTCAAATTCCTATATTTTGACAGAGATATCACGAATGCTACTAAATTAAGGGGCTTGCTGCAAAATCGTGAGGTTTCGACTCATCTTCACGTAGAAAAGAGACAAAGACAGTAAATCAAAGCGTTTTCAGTTAGTTGCTTTATAAAAAGAATGTTTTGACCGTGTGAGCGTATGTCAAATTGTGAATAAAGATTAAAAATGAACGAATGGAAATGGTTGGCGAAGGAAATTGAAGGAAATCCTTGGACTGCTGCGCTTTTCATTGTAATTTTGTGTAAATAAAAATTAGTATATTTGTTTTGTAATAAGTACTTAAATGTTATCAGTGGACTATTTTCGTTGCTATAATGTCAAATAGTTCGATTGAGGGGAAACTGAAAGGTTTACAAGAACGTTTCGAAAATGAAATGCGTATTCGAAGAGAAGGTGGTTTTAACAATCAAGGTGGAATTGGGACTCCCAGACCGGGGAGCGGCAGGAGCAGACCTAGGCCTCGTGAGTACCTTGACGTTTTCGTTATTAGTGCACGTGCAATAAGTAGGTTCAATACATTTGTCATTTATAACCACCACCTTCATACATTATCTCTACGTTTTGTTCCAATTTTGTGTCGTATTGGTGGTGCTATGTTCTACTATTAACACATTATGTTCACAATATATCTAGGTCCTGTGCTTCGCCGTCGTTATAACTCAGAAATTCTGCTAATTAATCATATATTGGACTTGTGATTGTATTATCAATATATCTAAAGGTTATGTTGTACTCAATGACAAAATAATATGTTATAATGCATGCAGACGGTTTCCCTGCCGCCTGTGCTGCACATTGTGTACAAATTATTTGCATAAATTGGCATTGACTGGGCTGTGGGTGGCCACTGCTGTGAAATGAACCCATACATTGTTTTTATAAATCAGTATGACCCATACACAATACTTATCTCATAGATAAAGATGTATAAAGGTCTTTAGGTGTTTGCTTGATTAATGATTAGATTTTAGGAGAAAATAATTTAAGAATAAAAGGTGTTACCTTCATATTGAATTTTCAACACCTTACTAAACTCAGAAAAGGTTTAAAAATACTTTAAGTTAAGTGTGCTTCAAAACATATTTTTCTTCTTTCCCATTTTATTTGGTCAAAACATCTAAGTACCATGCATGTTATACATCAGTTTGTTACATATTAGTTTTACTGTAAATAGGTTGTAGCTTTTAGTCATTACAAGTATATTGTTTCATTTATCCTAACCTATAGTCTAAGATAATTTCTAAAGACATGTAACATACTTAAAATTGATATCAGTAATGTATCATGTAAAATGTGGTCATTGATCATGAAGATTTGCATAAAATAACACAATTTTACTACACATCAAAATAAGTGCTGTACTTATTTATTTCTCTACTGTTTAACACCATAAACAAGTTATTTAAATATGTTACTGCATCATAACATGACAAGAAATAAGGTAAAGGAAGGTCAAAGATAAGATGAATATATTTTTGAGAAAGATATTGAAATAAAACTACTTTTTTACGGATTTTGTCACGGTTTATTTTGATTTTAGGTCCCAACGTTTCGACACCTTTGCATAACAACTTTGTAACAATACGCCGTAAAAAAGTAGTTTTATTTCAATGTCTAACATTCGCGTAAATCTAAGAAACCAATTTTGAGAAAGATTTAAATTAATTATTCCTAATACATAGTACATATTAGAACACTACAGTATGTTTTGTGTTAAGCCTCATATCCTAATATTATATTGAGACACCTGTCCATATTTTTAACCCCCGACGCAAAAAGAGGGGTGTTATAAGTTTGACGTGTCTGTGTGTGTCTGGGTGGGTGTGTAGGTCTGTCTGTCTGTGGCATCGTAGCTCCCGAACGGTTGAAGCGATTTCAACTTAGTTTTTTTTTTGTAATAAAGGTTAATCTGCGAGTGTTCTTAGACATGTTTGATGAAAATCGGTTAAGCCGTTTTTAACACAAGCTAACCAATTTACACAGCATTAAGCCAAATATCTAACAAATACATTTTACCTCTTTTTCTAACTTGTCTATGCTGTCCTATTGCTGGGAAAAAGTCTCTCCCAAGTTCTCTCCCAAATCCTTGTCTCACTAATAAAACTAAAAAAAGATATAGTTAATTGTAGTGACCAAAAGTAAAATAATTAGTTCTTATATTTGCTTATTAGTTATGGAATGTTATACCTGTATTTCTAGCCATTACCTGCCAGGTATCATGCATAGTTGTTACTGATTTGTTGATGCTGTCAGTGCCAAGTTACGTCAATCATCAGATTTATACTGTTCCTTATATCCATAAACTGTGTGATATGAATATAGGGAAATATTATTGACCTTGATTAACCTACCTGTATGTAAACCTCATTTTTCCTCTGTCTTCTCTATCACTGTGTGATCATCACCAGTAATTTCTTCTCTTATCAGTCACTCACCCTTTTTGATTTTTTTTGTTCAAGGGTCACTTTATTTTCTGGTTATATCCTCTTCATTTTCTGACTATGGCAAAGCGAATTAATTAATTTATGTTTCAATAATATAAACAGTGTATATTATACATTTTCACCAGACATAAGTGTTTGATTTCTGTTATGTGCTATTCTAGGAATACATTGATTATACTGTCTAGCAGTATTGTCACTTTAATTCATTTAATCCTTATAACTGAATAAATATCTACTACATTATTCATAACTATAAATTGTAATAACTGTACTTCTTTCATAATAATTGTACATGTGTTGTTTCAGCTCCAATGTTTGGGTCAAACAGAGAGATCCCAGCGTTCCCGCCGAGATCACCACAAGCCACTGAGACTGAATACAGAATGCGAGAGGTGTATAAGGTAATATCAAACACTCTCTTCATATTTTTCTATGTAAATGGAAGAACGGGCTAATAGATGACTTGTCATATATTTGTGTAAGAACATGCATGATTACAGGTTTTAATCTGGCTAACTGCTAAATGAGACCTTGTTCATGGTAACAAACCATTCTATATAATAATATGGTTTTGTTAAGTATAGCTTATTAGCTTCATTGTATGTGGAGTATTAGGAGTCGTAAATCCAGAGTTTTATAGTCATTATAGATATTCATATAATAACGTACTTCTTCACAGCATAAAGACATGTACATGAAGCCTTATTAATCCTTCTATTTATTTTCATATTTTTAAGTATTAAAATAAATAAAATTGTATTAAAATCTTGTTCGACATATTGCAGGTGAGCGGCAAGCTGAACGTGGACGGCGTGGAGTTCAAGTCGCATGTGGACGACCTGCACCAGCTGGGCGAGCTCGGCAGCGGCACCTGCGGACACGTCGTCAAGATGCTGCACAGGCCCTCCGGCACTGTTATAGCTGTTAAAGTTAGTACCTAGTTGAAACTAGACCTTCTGTGTGGAATTTTCAAAAGCTATGTTGAGGTTGGCGTCCAGTCTTACCGTATTTTATGTGGAACGACTGGAGGATTCTCTAAAACCCAGGGTATTTATTTTTATTTTAAAGTTACCAATCTTAACAACTTCCCTGTCCCATGAGTCACATATGAACATTTCCATTGTTTAACTATTGTGTCTACTGGCGGGACAGTTAAGTTGTTAATGACTCCAGATGCAGAGTTCCAACATACCCTGTCTAAAGTGTCATATATGTTTGAGCAAATCTGAGATAAACTTCCTTCTCCTGAGCAAATCCTTTTCATTCATCCCTTCAAAATGTTTTTTTTTTTAATATCGATTTCCTTATGTCACACTATAACTTCTGAACAACTGCACAAATCCGGTTCTTAAAATTCTTTTTTTGGCTATATTTTTTTAATTACAATGTTTTTATATCATCATCTCCCGGGCTTTTTCCCGATTATGTTGGGGTCGGCTACCAGTCTTACTGGATTCAGCTGAATTCCGTATTTTGCATGGAGCGACTGCCTATCTGACCTCCACAACCCATTTTACTGGGAAACACAGTATCCCATAGTAAGACTGGTTGTCAGAATTGACTTAACGACTACCAAAGATCATCGTATGACAGTGGGGACCAACGGCTTAACGTGCTTTCCGAAGCACGGAGGGGTCTCGGTATGTTCACAAATGGTCACCCATCCACGGACCAACCGCGGCGAGCGCGGCTTAACCTGTATTATCGGTCAAACCGTACGGCTTACACTTAGCCACGAGCCCCTCCAATCAATTACAATGTTTTTATATAAGAAAATAAAATACATCTTACACTATTTGCAAAGTCGGTGCCGATAGGTTGTACTTAATATTAAAATGTATCGTTAAATCCCCAGCAAATGCGTCGCTCTGGCAACTCTGAGGAAACCAAGCGGATCCTAATGGACTTAGACGTGGTGGTGCGCTCGCACGACTGCCCCTACATAGTGCGGTGTCTCGGCTGCTTCGTCACCGACGCCGACGTCTGGATCTGCATGGAGCTGATGGCTACATGCTTCGATAAGCTGCTGAAGAGGTTAGGTGCGCCGGTTCCTGAAGCTATACTGGGGAAAGTTACTGTGGCGGTGAGTGCTGACTAAGTCTATGGATCTACAGCAGTTTCTTGCTAGAAATATTATATTTTTTTTGATAAATTTGATGAAAGAAATTTCTCTTTATAGTGTTTCATCTATCGTAAGTATATAATATATATAATATAATTGTATATGTTAAGACAACTCAAATCAGACAAGAGTTCAAACTACACGATAAATCAAGGCTGCATTTAGATTGAGCTGCAGGTTGATATGAAGTGATTAATTTACTTATTTTGGGTCTGAACTCTGTCCCAGTGCGGCTCGCCCTCCAAGCTTATCGATTTTTACACATACTGCTTAAGTTTGAAATAATTAACTATTTAAACGTATTTAAACAGACGGTGAACGCGCTATCGTACCTGAAAGACACGCACGGCGTGATCCACCGCGACGTGAAGCCGAGCAACATCCTGCTGGACGAGCGCGGCAACGTCAAGCTCTGCGACTTCGGCATCAGCGGCAGACTCGTCGACTCCAAGGCCAAGACGCGGAGTGCCGGCTGTGCGGCGTATATGGCGGTCAGTATGATACTATATCATGTAAAACATACCTCATAAGGTATCTACATATATTTTTAAAGGAGTATACATTTAAAATAAGTGAACATTCCCAATGGATCTGTCAAATTACATAACAATTATTTGATTTAATATTTTGAGCTGTAATTTCGTAAACTGTCTCCACACCAGATGTATTCTCTACCCCTTCTGTATAGCTATACCCTTTCTGTAACACCCTGCATATTGATATTTTTAGCTGAAAATCCTTAAACCGACTCTATACGCGATATATTCTCCACCCCTTTTGTATAGCTGCTCTATACCTTTTTTGTAACACCCAGCATATGATATTATTGTTGTGTGACAGCCGGAGCGCATCGACCCGCCGGACCCGTCGCGGCCGGACTACGACATCCGCGCGGACGTGTGGTCGCTGGGCATCAGCCTGGTGGAGCTCGCCACCGGCGTCTTCCCGTACAGAGACTGCCAGAACGACTTCGAGGTGCTCACTAGGGTCAGTAACAAATTATCTTCTTATTTACGGGGTTATGCTTAGGACTTCAACTTACGTCGAGGTCACGGAACCGTCGGACTTTGTTATTATTTAAATCTCGAATTTTATGACTTTGAAACAATGATATCGTAATAAGGTTTGTTTTTTTTTCGATTATGTGTTTAGTTTTTAATCAACCCTGTAGCATTTACAAAATCATATGTCGTATTTGTGGACATATTGATCTTCTATTTTTGTAGTAAATAATGTAAGGTAATTACGAATAATATAATGTTTTCTTATGCATCAGGTAATAGCGGACGACCCGCCGCAACTGCCAGACACGAATGACTTCACGCCAGAGTTTAAACTATTTGTATCACAGTGGTAAGTGTACATTATTAATAATAGATTTTTTACATTTATTTCTTATAAGAATGTTAGAATAGAATCTGTGAAGGTCTGTAAATGGTTATTAATTACTTTTAATTTATTACCAATACCAGATCAAATCATTTCAAATACCGTAATTGAATTATCATACATATCAAGTAGTCTGCGTTATTGTAAAAATTGCATTAATTGCAGTTAATCTACGATTTTATTTGAGCTAACAAGTAAACTTTCTTTACAGCCTAACAAAAAACTACCGCCAGCGTCCGAAATACGCGAAGCTGCTCGAGCACCCGTTCGTAGTGAAGTCAGCGCGCAGCTCCATCTCCGTGGGCGCCTGGTACGCCTCGCTCTCCGTCGCACGCGCGGGCACGACCAGCACGAGCAGCGCGTGCAGCACGACCAGCACGTCGGGCACGAGCAGCGCGGCCAGCACGCCCACCGCGACCAACGGCCTCGAGCCGCCGGTCACGCCGCAGCCGGTCAGGAACTTTGTGACTAGCTCGCAGCATTGGATGGATCAGGTCACGCCTACGCCTACGAGGTGAGGTTGTTTTTGACTATAGCGTGTTGTGAAAGAAAAAGACTATCATAAATATTATTTAGGTTGTCCCCATCGCCGTTTGTTTGTTTTGGTCCGCTTAAGTCAACTTCGTCTACCTTTGAAATCGACAGTCGTCGACTAGCTTCAGCTACAGAATGATCGATAGTACTATGTTCAAAAGGTTTACCTCGCAAAATAAATATACAAATATCGACTCTAGTTAAGACGCAACAAAGTGCAATTCAGCTCTAATAATCTAATAAATAAAATAACGGCTAGCATCTAAGGCATTCTAAGGTAATCAGTAACAGCCATTCGTCGGCCAAACGTACTTTCAATACAGGGTAAACCTCCCCTTCTTCAGCGTCATCGGCATCATAATATCGTATGAGTCGTACCTTGCCGTATATAATCGACCACTTATGACACCCCATAGGCGTGCGGCCTCGCAATGTACTGCAACTCGCAAGACAAAACAGGCCTTATATTAGATAATGTGTGTGTGTTCCGTGTACCTTATACTTGTGTAATAGTGTGTGTGTTCCTTAGAGCGTGGTGGGCGACGAGCAGCACGGCTAACGCTGGCGGCAGCAGCTCGCAGCCCGCCAGCCTCGAGGCCGAGCTCAGCTCGCACTCGCCCTACCCGCGACGGAGGTAATTCATATATGAAACAATACTAATGATGTAGATCACTTAGTAAGATCAACTAAATAAATATATTGTGATGTGAAACCTTTGCCACTTTTTTCATTCATTATACAGAAAAAAGACTAAGATCAAATACTAGAAGAAGATAGAATAAAAACGTTTACATGCGATAAAAAAAGATGTTTATACTTCGAATGTGGGATCTAACAACCAATGAAAATGAGGTTTTAGGTTATTATCAGTCCGGTAAAGCAGTCAAAGCCTACGTTACGCGGTAAAACTATGAAAAAAATGTTAAAATCATTAAAATGTGTATGTGCAGGACGATCGAGGCGTGTGCATCTCCCCCCGCCCCGCCCGCTCGCCGCGTGTCCGCCGACAACCGCTGGCGAGCCTCGCCCGCTGTACGTATACTACATTACCTTACTCATCACCATTCACTATAGTGCTGTGATGCTGGCACTTACGAAATGTATTTATTGTGTAACGACTCGCCTCGTGATTAAACTTGCCCTTAACTTTGTACCGTACTATTTTACTTAAGGCCGATTTTTTATTCGTGACATAAAACATATATTTTGTATTGAAGAACTGTCAAAATTTAAAATTATTCCTCAGTAAAGTTATCTGACTTTCTAGAAACCGGACCTTTATGAGTAACTTAACTTTATGTTACACTATCCTTGTAAAGCCCTTGTCACACAATATTTTACAGATGAGTAAGTTTTCATCTGTTAATATAATTATTTTATTTGTATTATTTTTACACAGAGTTCCGGCAACACTAGTCCCATAGTCCTGCAGAGGTTCTACCACCAGAACCAGCAGAGAAGATCGCGAGTGGACCTGCACGCCACGCCTAGGCATAGAAGGTAACACTATTCTAAAATCTATAATATTAAGGCTACGTTGTACAGGCTCCACAAGCTAATTAAAACTGGAATAATAAAAAATATATATAATAATAATAATATTTCGGGACACCTCACACACGGTTATCTGATCCCAAGCTAAGCAGAGCTTGTGTTATGGTAACCAGACAACTGATAAACATACTTATATATTTCTAAATACATACATATTATAGCTAAATTACACCCAGACACAGTACAAATGATCGTGCTCATCACACGAACATTTGTCCTGGGTGGGAATCGCACCCACGACCTCCGGTATAGCAGTCAGGGCCACTAACCACTAGACCAACAGGCCCGCCAAATAAATATATTTAAAAACTGCTTTTAAAAAACCAGATTTTTAATAGCGACGAAAAAAAAAACTTTCTGGAGAGGACTTTCGCTTTACGAGTTGCGACAGTAGTCTCCGCACATCAAAATGCCTCCTGAGACAAATGAACAAAGGCAAATATTTTGTTTTTTTTTTTTATTTTTTTTTTATTAAAAGCGCGTTGTGTCGCACTGCAGGGCAAAAGCCTCCCTTTCCTCTTTCCCCTTATTACTGTTTATGGCTTTCTGGGGCCAGTTTCTCGCGTAAGAGCCCAGTTCGTCCCGCTATCTTCTAGGTCTGCTGCGGCCTGCGAAGTCTTTTTTTATGTACCTACGTTTATTAGTAGCGTCATAATATTAATTGTAATAATTTTGTTCCAGTTTAAGTAGAGAGCACAGCACAGGGCGGTCGCCGGAGCCCCCGCCCCGCACCAGTCGGCAACACCCCATGCTGGGACATGAAGGTATGTTATATATGACTATGTTATGACGTATTGTATGGCTTATTATTTTACTATAAATTAAAAAGGATTTTTAAAGATGGCGTGAGGAAAATTAACAACCAGTAACTGTTCAGTGAATTCAGTGTGTGTTTTTTTTATTAATGTCGTTTTTTTAATAAGTATTTGTAATAAGTTATAGAGATCTCAGGGTTTGACTTAAGGTATTTAAACTAAATGAATAAAGCTAATGTGTGTCTCAGTCCGTCTATGTGTTGTAGCGAACGGTAGCACGACGGACTTGGAGCCGCCGGCGCTGCACGAGAGGCTACACCCGCCCTCGCCCTTACTACTCAACGATAGGTGAGAAACACTGCTATATTAGACCTAGTTGTTTATTTTATATAGCCGAATTTAGGCTATATAAAATAATATATATAACTGTGGGGGAAATGGCTGTTCATGAGCAAAACTGTCTTGAAGAAGTGTAATCTTTAAAAATGAGCTAAGACGCAAAGTTAATAAATTAAAGACGAGAAGAGAGCAATTTACGTTATATGAATAATAGGAACAAAAAATTGAAATCTTAATTCATATTTACTAAAAGAGAATAATATATATTTTTATTTCATTTTTTTATTAAACCTAAACAACATACATTGCAAAAACAGATGAGGGTCAAAACTCAACTGTATATCACGGTTATTACAGACCAAATTTAAGCGCAGCACGTCTTAAACTATCTACTACCCGTTCCGCAGGCTATCAGAAGGCAGGAGCCAGAGCTTGACCCGCGCGGAGCTCCGCAACGGTTTCCGCGCGGAACCTGCGCCCGCGCACAAGCTGCATCACGACGACCAGGGTGAGTTGAGCACACGACACATTGGTATATGTCTTGTACACTTGTTGTAGGGTAGTAGGAGGTAACCGTGGTTGTTTTCAGGCTAAAAGATATCTTAAAATATTTTGAAAATACTCTTTTTTTGTTCTTGTGACTTTTGGTGACATTATAAGGTTTTAAATTAAATATAATAATATGTAAAATGTTTCAAATAAGATTTTACAGGCACTAAACGTGACTCTTTTTGCTCTTTCACAAAATGTCATTACTATGGAGAAGATTAGAAAGAATCTTCATACTATGTAGACAATAAATAAAATTAATATTAAGCATATAATTTTCCATGATAATTTTAAATAATATACTTAACTTTGGAGTAAAATCTTTAAGTTTTTATAGAGAATCTTCTACTGGGACTTATTATAATAATATCTTAATACCATATTTTGTTATACCAATATTATGTCTGGATACCTCCATGGTTGCCAAAAGCAAGTCTATGAGATTACATCTCCTTTAGAATTTATACAAAAATCGATGAGTTTTGGTTGATAAATGAACAAGTAAATATCAAAGTACTTTACAGGAAAATACTATTATAAAGCCTAGGTTAGGAAATCTTATTAGTGGAAACTTGAGGTTCAAGGACACGCGATAATTTTTTTGTTAATACTTATCGCTACAAAGTAAAACCATCGTTAATAGTCAATTTTTATGAGTAAAAATACTTTTATGAAAGAAAAATCGTTCGCATTTAACCGATACAAAATTGGTACGAAAAAAAGGTTATTAATAAATGGATATTGTTTTTGAATAGTGCTTAATTCTTTGAACGCCTTATCGTAAAATGGAATAAGTTGATAGACGCAGCGCTCAAAGTTTTAAGAGATTTTTTGTAAAAAGTATCGCGTGTTTCTAGAGCCAAGTATATAATAGTGTAATATATTACTATAACTACAATATTTATGATTGACAATGACAATTTGTAACGAAGGAGGGCAGCCAGCCTCTGACTATAAGCGCGTGTTGTTCGCCGCGGCGCCGGTCGCGCTGCGCACGCGCACTCACTCCGCACGCATCGTGTGTATAGACGCGTGAAATGATTGCTATGTTGATGTACCAATATACTTCCAAATATATTTATTGTAAATATTATTTAATCGTTTTTTTATTTATTGTTTCGTCGTTCGATTTTTTACGTGCCATTTAGTTGTCAAGGTAAATTGGACTCTAAAGTCTTTGGAGTAAAGACCAAGTTTTGTATTTGATTTTAATAGCACATTAATGTTTCAGCTATTGGGATCTGAACAACGACACGTAATAAGAATTGGTGCTAATTACCGCCTAAGCCTAATTAATCGTAAAGTAATTGTGAGGCTACGACCAGTATTATAAGTTAGTGACGACGTTGCAATCATTTCGCGAATCATCTCATACATGCATCATGCTCATACAGTGTCCCCTTCCATAGACAAAACCATAAAGTTATGGGATCTGCTTGACGCGCCCTCTGTGCTTGCGGTTGCTTTCGCACGATGAATATCGAAGACAGGCTGCAGAGTACATGTTATAGATATACTCAAACGTTTTGAAGGGTTCACGTACTTGGACTGAAATCCTTACTTCCTTACTTATATTATAAATGCGAAAGTTTGTTTGGATGTATGGATGTTTGTTACTCTTTCACGCAAAAACTACTGAATAGATTTTAATGAAACTTTGCAATAATGTAGCTTTTACATCGGAATAACAAATAGGCTATAATTTATAAAGATAGTGAATGAATTGTCATTCACGCGCACACACACGGGGCACAGCTAGTATAATAATATTTTTGAAACAAAATGAAAGTTACATGTTTAGTTGATTTTCTCAATCATTTTGTTTTAATAAATTTAAAACTGATATGACATGATGTCCTTCATCAAAAAAATAATAAGAGTTAAGTAACATAATATTCAAGGTTTAAACTACCTCTTGTACATTGCAAGTTGCAACTAATTTGAGAACCAAAATTAAGTAACCTCAACACTTTATATTTCCACCGGTCACGTAGAACGAAAAGAAGGATGAAAAAAGATAAGCTTGTTTAATAACCAAATTCCTTGATCTTCAATCTGAAAGTAAAAAGTAACTAAAAAAGTACGTGAACTTCTTTGATTTGTAGATATTTAGACCAAACTAATAATCGTTTAGATTTCTTCTTCAATCTGTTAGCAATCTTTAAACTCAATACCATATAGACTGGTACACGATCGTGCAAGATTATGGTACAAGTATAAAATATTCTTTAAATATTAATGTAGCAATCTGTTCTGAACTTAACCAACTCATTGTATGTTTAGCTTATTAAATACTGTTGTCCCCCAGTGTATCTCACCGACATGTTGATGTATTGTGTACTTTACACATCGAGGGAACATCTTTTTATTGGTTTTACAACTGTATTTTGTAAAATCTAAATATATTTTTATCATTATATTTAATTAAATACACGGTCTTTTTTTTTTTTTTTTTTTTATACAGTTGTACAATCATAGGTACTATCTTCATTTTGTGATTTTCTGCTTAAACAAGATAAGGCCGATATAAAAAAGAACTGTCAAAGAAATGTCATATTTGACATTAACTGTCATATATTATTTTTTCATAGAATGTTCTAATTTATATCGTGCAGAAATCAGTTTAAGGAGGTGGTATAGTTTTTAAAACGATGTAAAATTTTGAAGGAATAATATATATTTGTATTTAAATGGAGTAAATGGTTGATAGTCGAAAGAAATGTTCCTCTCGATGTGATCTGTGCTTTGCCGCTGTCCTTCCGCGCCCCACACATCGCCTGCCCATAGTAGCTCTGTCACATGCCTCGCTACACTAAACACGACCTTAACACCAAGCTAATAAGGGCTATATTCGTACGCCGAGGGTTAGTATCGCTTTGGGAAGCGTTGCTCACGTATATATTGTGCGATTCTTTGTATTTATGTCGGTTCGCAGTTACGTTGAGTTTGAGGTGGATGGTTTACAGGTATTACGATTAAAATGGTTTCTGTACTTTATAGAGACGGAACTGTCTATTTCTTAATAACCAGCTATTTTCTTGGGACCATGTATTTTTTTACGCTACAAGAAAAATCGATCATTTATGTTTTACTTGTGGAAGCCATATTGCCACACGCCCAAACACAACTTAAATTAGTTTTCGCGTATAAAGTTGTGAAAATGGCAATACGGGGTCAGAAATATAAAGTTAATTATATGTTTTGTAAAACAATGAATTTCCTAATAAAAATATTCTTGCGAGCCTGTACGTCATCCACTTGGCCTCAATAAGCTTTTAATGGCGAGGTGTGAGGACGCCTGTGTTCTCATCATCATCATCATTCGGTAGCTTTGCTATCTGTAACATAAGCCAGGCATCCGGTAACCACGCTTTGGTTGAACATCGCTCACACCCGTCTAAGTTGGGACCTATAGTTTTAAGGTGAAGTATTGAATCTAAGCAAGCGATTTTGACCGTTATTCCTTATGACGTTTTTGTTCAAAGTTTCCTCTTTTGTATTTATGAAAATATTTGCTCATATTCTTTAAATTAACTGTACGAATATAATTAAAATTCAGAAAATTCTAATATAAAGAATATTTATTGTCATGTAATATTCCTAAACTTTTCCCTATTGAGATTGCTTACATAGGAAGTTCAGTTTATTTAAAAAAAAAACTTTAAGATGGAAGTCAGTGGAAATGTATGTAAGACTCCAACTCTCTTCAATTCTAATAAACCAGTTATCATAAACTCTTCACCTTTCAATCACCTTCAACTTAGATGGTTTCTAGACAACACTAACATATACATTAAAGAGCTACAAGCCACAAGAGTGAGCGTGGTAAACCAAAGCGTGTGTACCGGCGGAGCGAGTGCGGGTCTCG
This sequence comes from Autographa pulchrina, assembly GCA_905475315.1. Taxonomy (NCBI): domain Eukaryota; kingdom Metazoa; phylum Arthropoda; class Insecta; order Lepidoptera; family Noctuidae; genus Autographa; species Autographa pulchrina. The sequence continues at coordinate 1,731,359 of FR997764.1, forward strand.
CGGTGTGTGGCGAGTGTCGCGAGTGTCGCGGGTGTCGCGAGTGTCGCGGGTGTCGCATGGTGGTGGGTCGCAGGCTGGCTGCGCTCGCTCGCGGGGCTGGTGAAGCGCCGGCTCAGCGGGTACGTCAAGTGGCATCACCTTGCAGCGCGACACCACCACCCGCATCAACCACATCTGCAGCATAGGTATGTACTACATACTTACTTATTAACACTTTGTGAGCGAAACAGTGCTCTGTAATAGATGTGAGGGTAAAAAAAGATAAAACTGCTTTTTTCATCAGTTAGATAACAAAAATAAGAAACAAACTAAGTTGATCTAGTGAATCAAAGTTCAAAAGTTACATGACGTCATGCTTTCGTACAAAATGGTGACGCCACGCCATGCGACATTCAAGTTAATGTGTCGTCGTGATTTTTAATTATGGAAAATATGTAGTCATTTTCGAAGATGGTCTAAAAAAATCATGATGATCAAGTCTTACCTTCTGCACATAAAAAAGTTGCTGCTTGCCGGCCCAATTGTAAAACAGCTTCTTAACTGCTCTTTAAACAACATTGTGATCAGAATTATGTGTACCTATCCTATCTGTTTTTCCGACTCCAGTATCCACGATGTTATGCCATTAACACGCTATATTCCTCGCAGATGGGGCAACAGTGAAAGCTGGAGCATGCCGGCGTCCCCGCTCCCGCCCCGCGCGCCCCCGCCGCGCCCCTCGGACTAGCCCCCCCTCACCCCTCCCATAGCAACACGTGGCATCTACACTTACACCAGTGCGACTGACTACAACCACAGACAGACTGCAACGTTCAAACATAACCTACACACATTATTATGAAAATCATGCTTTTTGAAGGGTTCTCAAGGTTGATTTTTGTATGGCAGTTGATTTAACGATTGAATTTAATCACACCAAAGATATGTATGATACAAACACAAGTTGACGACGATAGTCAGACACTTGAAATATATTAATTTTTAATCGCTAAATCCTCTCCCAACTTTCAAATTAAAAACATTGTTCTGTAATTTAACAATAGTTGAATATTTTATGTGTAAGCCAATGATGCCACATAGTCCTCGCAACCAGTGTTGTTCAACTTTCTACGCTAATATATGTCGATAGTGTTAAAGTCTAGTGAACGAAAGCACGAGCTTTGTATTTTATTACCGCTTAAGGTACGGTTTCATGCGCGCGACTTATCGCAAATCCTTGCTGTCTTAGTTCTCTTGAAGATTGAAATAGGTTGATGTGTGTTTTACTAAGAGTGCTATGAATGTCTTTGGCCGTATGTTTTCTGCCCGTATTGAGGGTTTTTTCTGCATGTTATTGCTCAATTTCCCCTTGATATTTAGTGTGAAAGTTATAGAGACAAGAGATTTGGTGAGCATAATGGTCGTTTAGAAATTCGGACCTTCGTATAAATCAGACTAATGTACCTGCTGTACAACTATATTCAAAGTGCCTGACTTAAGACTGAGTTTCCGACTGAGATCAACAAAAATAGTTCTAATTAAAACGAACTACCTCTTAATGTGATCCTCGCTTTTAAACGTTGTCAGTCTATTTAATAAAAACGCAGCAAAATAAATAGTGATTGCGACTGTGTCGCGCGCATGGAACGACGCCTAGTGTAAATAGTCAGGCCGTGCAGTATTAAGCCGGTGTTAAGGCTTCGCGTGATAGTAGTTACTTAGCACTTGTTCATCACACGAGAAAATATTTTGGAACAAAACGCGTTTAGTAGTAATATCGGAAGATTTAGTATGGAGTTCTGACGTTATAGTGAATAAAAATATATTTTTTGGGATATACCTACTTAGTTCTGTGATTCAGCCCAACTGCGATTTTTGCGGCTCGACGATCATTGAAAATAAATTAACTCTGGCAACACCGCAGTCGGTTTACTCTGACCTTCTTGTACTTTGATACCTAATATTGAGAGCTAAATTGATTGGTTTGGATAAATAACTATAAAATCACAGAATATTATAAATTACACCATGTATATAAATAAATTAATATTTGCGGGCTAGAACGTTCTAATTTATTATGGCATATTGAGTTTAAATACAGCCTTATACAGAGAAACACCTTTATTGTAAGTATCATAAGGCTCAAAATCATTTAAAAAATAAATTTTTGTTTCACTCACTTTAGCGAAATCATGTAATTCTTCGTATGCAAGATAATATTTAAACTGAAAACTCTTTAAATGGTCTAATAAATTAGAACTACATAATTATTGCGAATCCGAGCAGTGTAGCTTTGAAAATATTGAAAGGGAATTAAACGTTGGAGGGAATGTACTGTTATTAACATACCTGCAATATCAATCAAATTTTTTTTCTTCTAATAAATTCTGATTGCGACATCACTCTTACTATAACTTTGCTAAAGTCTATCCATTCAACATAATTTCCCTATAATAGGGTAGATGACTAGGTATGAAAAGTCAAAATTTATTTAGTCCGCCATTTAGATAATCAAAATATAATAGACACATATTTTTTCTTTTCTTAAATAAATTACAAAATACGAAGATAAACCGCTGTAAAGATCAGGAGTGGGGGCTTGTGACGTCACGGCTAGGTACAATTTGTACTCAAACGTGACGTCACGCAAGAATTGTACTCGCTGTATCTTCGTAATTCTTTGTTTACGGGACTAAACAAAAAATATGTGTCTAATATTTTACTCTTATCTAAAAGATGGACATAAAAATAAAAATTAGTCATCATCCCTATTGTTATTATTTAATAACAGTACATCTCAAGTACATTTCACAAAGGGCCGCAGTGGAAAACTGGTGAAGGAAATTGATATTTAAACACGGTTATTAAAGCTCAAATTTGCATGACACTTATTGATGGAAACAGAAATTCATGCACGGGAATTTGAACCTCAACTACTTAAGATACGATTTCTTTTCATTAAATTTTTTTTCGGACTTGCGATCTTTAAATGAATTGTACTCCAAAGTGCACTGTGAATTTGGGTTGTATTCCTATTCGACAATCATAGTAATAAACGATTTGTATTGTAAATATCGTGTATATTTTATAGTTAAGTGACAAATAATGCAATACGATAGCGCAAGTATAATTTGTAATAATTCGTTCACTGATTGGTTACGGGTTCGTTTTTAACCGATTTAGAAATAAGCTTATACATTTTTCTGTCATTCCCTATGTCGAAACTCGCAGAATCAAGGCCAATGAGAGAAAATAAAATAACAATACTGAGTTACATTATAATAGAAAATTCTGACCTTAGGTATTACATGCAAGAAAGATGTCAAAAAATATAGATTCATGTATTCTCTAAAAGACCCTTGACTTGTAACCAAGCAGTGAGCGCCAAATAATTTGTACCAACTAGTGCGTTTTAGTGTTACAGCTTATATTATAGTAGTATTTAATTGTACATTTTTTTTTAATTAAATATTTTGACCAAATGTATAGATTAAAATCGGATATATTTTTGTTTGCTTCGGGTGTACGAGTGTTGTAACTCGACTATTTTGACTTTAGTCGAATTATAAATGTTTAGTCGATTCTGTCAACTAAACTGCAAGTTACACTCTGTAAAATGTGTAATTAGTAGTTTTTATAAGTTTAGTTGACTAGATTGATTAATACAATTTAATTATAAGCAAACGTGATGTGCGATAGATAGTTTTTGTTCAAATATATTTTAAATTTTCATTTTATATTATTTTTGATTAAATTAATTAATAATGTGTTTCAAATGTAAACCATTGTCAGCTCTAAGGTCATATAAATTAGCATCAATTTGGCATACAAATATTTTTGGGTACATATTAGTAGTCGCTTGATCTATCGAATTGATACGAAAACTATCTTAAATGCTTTTTGGAGCAACGTTTGTGAATAGCACCGCGTGTCCCACGCTGGGCGCCAACAGTCGATTGTTCAGTGATCAGTCGTAGACACAAATATGCACAAATATTTAAATAGGAAGCTAACATAATTTTTTTTACCTAAATACGTTTGTCATTTGTATTATTACAGAGTTAATAATTTTATTTTACAAAAATATTTATCGTTTTGTGTCAACATGCTGTCTTATTGTTCTCCATCTACCCTCCTTTTAATATGCCACCGTATGACGTCACTAAACAAGCGACGCTGGCGCCCTCTAGTCCGCGCGCCACCCCACGTGCAACCGCGATAGTTAAGGCGAAACTATATTAAATAATCTATTTAAATAAACAACGATTAACTTGTTTTTTTTTTATTATATTATTGCAATAATTATTATTTTATTGTGTATTATATGGATCAAATTTTATTTCTGGTGTTTTATTTGTAATTGTTATCTTCCATTTTTCTCTAAGAAAAGGTATAAAGAACTGAAACAAGATTAGTTTATTTTAAAAATAATATATTTTGTACAATATTTGTGTGTAAACAACTGATTATTGCTTCGAAATACAAAACAGAATGTCGTACGGAATAGATACTTATTTACAGTAACAGCTAGTGGTTTAAGAGAAAGCGATTAGATGCTGGCAAGTTATAAAAAAATAGGCAATTTCAAACATCTCAAATATGTAAGTTATTACAGCCAATTGAGAATCAAATAAATCCATAAAACACATTACAATTTTGGGCCGCTGTTCCTAACAACTTTTACATATACTTTTGTTTTCAACTTGTAAGCAATATTATTCATGAAAACAATTAAATCTAGACCTCTTTCCAATCAGTAAAAGATACTCGCCAGCAGTGCTATTTCTATTTGAGTAAAATGTTTAAAATACAAGAATCAATAAAAAAACAATCACATAAATAATAAAACATGTAAACTCATTCTTTGGTACAATAAACAGGCGCCAAATTCTACGCATTAATAAAGGCAAGCTAAATAATCATAATTAATTACACTTATGTAAAACACCGACTTCAAAGTATAATCATATCTAATTAGAGGAGAATCAATAAAAATCTTTAAACGCATATTATGGGCCTATAAAATTTTCGCTTTTCCCTCGATTTTATTGTAATCCCATCATCAGATCCTGACCTGTTGACCATGGAACCATCTGAGAGGTCTACCCTTTAAAATTTTCCAAATCGGTCTATCCGTCTTTGAGTAATCGAAAGAACCTTGATTTGTTTTGAAGTCGGTTAAAAATGAGGACAAATAACAACATCCATTTTGAAATGATGGCAGACATAACTGACGTATTAAATCTCCGTGTCTTTTAAAACTTAAATTATATAATAAATAACGTTTAAATAAATTAACTGTTATCTGCGATTATCTCAAAACGTATCTTACATTCATTACGGTATTAGGTATGGTAACAAAAATGGCACATCCGTACATGTTATATACGCGGATCTTGAAACTGCATCTTATGAATTCATAAAAATAATCATACTTAAACGTTTGCATTGTTTTCATGTAATTTTGGAGCTAAATCTTTTGACTATCTCGATATATTAAACCGAGGTCTCTGACGGTTTAAATTTAGTTTGTAGATATCGAAAGAGGGATGTTTTAGGCTTCTTAAATCACCAAGGCTCTCAGGCTCAGCCCCTTTGTAATTTTTCTTCTATATATACGAACATGCCACCTTTGTTAAATAAATATGCATTTATAAATTAAATATAACAAAATCAACATACACAATAGGCATTATAGTCGCAAAACAATCATATTTCAAGTTCCTATATTAAGCTGAATGTGTCATCACATTAATATACTGTGCTTAAAAACTAAATAGTTATAATCAGCCTAGATACATTGAAACTTTACTGCTATGTAGGTAAAACAGAAAATAAAATATTTTTACTAGCATTGTTTGTTATTTTAACAAGAGAGTAACGATTATATCGCTTTCCAATTAGCTTATTTTAAAGAGAAAAAGGTTTAGCACTTACGCACTTGGTAGGGAGAAAACAAAATTTAAATAGTATTTTCTTTGTAAAGACTTTAACAATAGGGCAGATGACTGGTATGATAAGCTGAAACATATTTGACCGTCATGCGACATTTCAAACCAATGTATTGTCGTGGTATTTTTTTTTAATCCTTTGACATTTGTATAGCACTGATACTGAATTTGTTATAATTAGCTTTTTGTTTTCGAGCAGGATAATTCTGTAACTTTGTAATATTATTGTAAGAATTAAGTAATGTTATTAGAAAAATTTGATAGCCCAAAGATTATATAAATATTTGCACATCTAATTAGGTAATGATACAGTGCACTCTATATCTATTTGTAACATCTTTTATACCTGTATTATGCAAATAAATGATTTGATTTGGGTTTTCCATTCGTAATATAAGCTATCGGTATAGTAAATTTTATCTTTGTATTGCCTGAATTAAAAAAAAATTACATCTACCCTGTCATCAGCGTAGTGTTTATACTGTCTCTCCAAATGCGTAATCCGTGCACACCTCATTAAATATAAGGAAACTTATCTAGAAGCTACGCCTTACTCTAATTACAAACTATAATAAATAAAATCAACAACAAAATAGCGAATATCGCGCATTAATACGACAATCTTTCTTAACAGCCTCGATCATTCCTAACTATCCACACCTGACTAGGAACACTCTGGGGACGTTCACAGGGAAGGGAACTGACGTGGAGTCGACATCCAACATATTCATTATTAGTCTTTGGCACCTCTCGCTTAGATCAATTTATTGACAAAGCATTTTACTCGGTAACTTACCTTCCACCTTCCCAAATAAACGTCCGCTTAATGTCAGCTTTTAAAAATATAATTTTAAACAATCCTTTTCAAAGCTTAGGTACGTATTTATTAATTTATCTTATTCACGATTTAATAGGACAAACAAAGGAACATCAAAATTTATAAACGACCGAATAAGTACTAATGCCATTGAGCATATAATTATGTATATTAATCTTTTGAAAGTTTCGATTGACTAGTATATAACTAGAGGAGTTGTATAACATTGTTTTATCTACTAGATATGTAGCTCGCTCGTGAGATTTTTAACTATTTTGTTAATTAATTTACTTAAGTAGATACTTCTAAACCTAATTCTTCGTGCAACAGATGTTTTTCTAATATGGCGCTGCGAATGGCGGGAAATATCTACGTACTCGATAAACCAGGCGGAACACGATTTTATAAAAAAATAATTTGTGCTTCTAACGCTGTCACTAAAGTTGAGAAGAGAATTGACGAACATTCTAATAAAAATAAGTTACTGAGACATCAAACAACTATACCTACAATGTTATAATAATTTACGTCGATACCACCTTTATTATCAAGGCACACCACTATAGGTCCGGTCTTTTAACGAGCCCCTTATAAATATCTAGAGTTAAGCTTATCTATATCCAAAACGTTTTGAAACGAGTATCTACATATGTTCACGACCATAGTCCCTTGGGGAGTGAGCACGGCTCCGAGCAGTACCAACACTTGGTCGCATGTAGGCTTACAAAAAGCATACCATTGTCAACGTGAGCTACACTTATATTGCTTTACGTGAAACGACACGAGTACATATCTTTTAAATCATTATAAGTATAAGACTATTCGCATTGACAATAGTATGTTCAAGCCATAGAGTATATGTTTACTTCTGGATACAAAGGTAAGTCCGTCGTGGCGAATGAGGAAGCTTGCGTGTACCCGCCAGCTGTGTGCAGTCGCGGTGCTGGTTAAATTATTGCTGATGTTGCTCTTAGGTGTAATGTCTGGAAAGGTAAGTAAAAATAAATTAAAAAAGTATAATTACCTACTGCTAATAGAAGACACTAATTCGTTTTTTTACTGATAATTTTTCTATCCACTAATGTGCTTGCTATGGCAATCATCAACGCCAGCTTTTCCAAATTAAAATGGTGCTGATTTCCTTGTACGAATACTAAATCGAAATTAAACCATCGATATATTTTACTTAAATATAGCGTGAGATAAGGACGGCAATAGACAGTAATTAATTTCGTCGTGTCAAACTAGTTTTATAGGTCGTAAGACCGATAGTATAAAAATAAGTTCAGTACGTGTTTAACAGAATCGGGGCCAACATAATTCGTTATTCTACAAATCTAAATCATAATACTATTTATCCAATGTATAGCAAAAGACAGTGACCGATTAAACCGGCGTGTGGCCTATAGCAAATTCTATTACCGATTGCTTTGATTACCGAGATTGATGCTTACCGAGACCGACGCTTATCAAGACCAACGCTTACCGAAACCGACGCCTATCGAGACAGACGCTTATCAAGATCGACGCTTACCAAAACCGACGCTAACCGAGACCGACGCCTATCGAGATCGACGCTTTCCGAGACCGACGCCTATCGAAACCGACACTTACCGAAACCGACGCTTATCAAGATCGACGCTTACCGAGACCGACGCTTATCAAGATCGACGCTTACCGAGACCGACGCCTATCGAGACCGACGCTTATCAAGATCGACGCTTTCCGAGACCGACGCCTATCGAAACCGACGCTTAGATCGACGCTAACCGAGAACGACGCTTGCCGAAACCGACGCTTTCAAGATCGACGCCTATCAAGACCGGCGCTTATTAAGATCGACGCTTACCGAGACCGACGTTTATCAAGATCGAAACATACCGAGACCGACGCCGATCGAGACCGACGCCTAACGAGACCGACGCTTACCGACACCGACCCTTATCGAGACCGACACCTATCGAAACCGACGCTTACCGAGACCGACGCATACTGAGACCCACGCTTACCGAGACCAAAAACATATTATATCAATAAATACTATAGATTAATGATACACCCATACACAGAATAAATGATCGTGCTCATCACACAAATACTTGTACTGAGTGGGAATCGAACCCACGACCTCCGGTTCAGCAGTCAGGGTCACTAACCACTTGACCAACAGGCGCGTCAACATGGCTAATTATTGTTAGATAACAAGTAAATATTGTGTGAAATCAGTTACCTAGTTGGTCTAATGCGGGCGGCCAACCTTGCCGGCGCGCTGCGGGCTGCCGGGCACCGACGACGAGGGCAGGCCCAGCTCCAAGGCGATGGTTTTGTCTGCCGGGCTGCGCTTCAGGTAGTCCGAGATGTGCTGCACGATCAGCTCGATGGCCACTGTTGATACAAGTCATATTATATATAACGGTAACAAGGAATTCGTGTGTCCATTGAACTATGTTATATCGTAAATCAGAATTAGTGTTTAGGAACCCGTGCTCTCGAAAGGAAAAAGCTTGAGCTAAAAAGGGTAAGGGAATAATTATGTTTTGAGTAGAGAGCCGATTTTTTAATTTATGTGAAAATTATTTTCATTTTTTTTTTATTAATTATTAACATTGTAACATAATTCCATGGTCATATCGTAAAGTTAAACGCACATAGGTGGAAACAGTAAAAAATATTGTTTTATTTTTATTTACGGTGCTTTGTTTTTACACCAGTGTACGTTCTACCTTACAATGTAGTGTTTAATATTCAGTTATCATAAACTTAGCTTTTTTGAGCTGCCAACAGCATTGGCATACTACCTAGTGATTAATGAAAACTGATCTACAAAATAAAAAGAATCATGTCTGCGTTTGGCTACCATGTTTAAAGAAATGAACATATGAATCATGACATGATTTTGATTAAGTAATACAATATATAGACAAAAATCAAGTTTAAATGAGTGTATGAACTGAAATTTTAGTCTATAGATGGTATGAAGAATACTATATCATAGCATTCCCGTTATAGAAAAGTAAGTACCAGGTGCAAACCCAAAGTAAGCTTGAGAAATGCAGGAAACAAAAAAGAAATAAAATAAATTAATATAAAGGTAAAAATATATACAATTAATATTATATTAACAAAATAAAGCTCATAAGGCCAAACATAAATATAATTTAGAATTTACACGTAACAGAGGTTCTGTAATTTCTATACAAGGTGTTACCGAAAAGAAATATCTACTCAATAGAAGTGAAGAGTTAGTTCACAAAAATTCAGCTCAAAAGAAGGTACCTATTAAAATATAAAAGTATTTTTCCGACTCCAAATACATGTATACCTTTCGAAAACACCCTGTAACTATAGGGGTAAGCTTGTTAGTCACTTGTTAGTCAAAGAAACTCTTTTAAAATTAAATAATATTAGGATTATGTCAACTTATTAAAACGCTATAAACAGGTTTGCAAACACTTTATTCATTTAAAATATACATAATGGCTTCAATAATACATTATTTTCAATTAGAAATTACAATTTATTGAAGAATACAAATTGTTTGTGCAGATATAGAGGAATACATTAATGTTTAGCTTAAAAACACGGACACTCTTAATAAGCAAATTAAAACACTTTTTCTTCATTATTTTGCCGCTCTGACATCGACATAAGAATTCAAATGATTAAAAGCTGTATAAAATCGAAACAAGATAATTAAAATATAAAAAAAAATTGTCCTTTTTATCGCATAACACAAGAATAAAAAAAAAATAAGTTCATAAAAAAAATATTCTTATTGAGTGTTCAAAGGATATTTAAGTTTTAAAATTTCAATATTAACAAACATATGGGCAGAAGCCAATACTTATTACTTACATTTGTAACAAAGACAATAAGATTTAAAATGCATAAGCAAAACATTAATGTACCTATTGACAAGTAAATATAGAGGATAACGCACACAAATATACAAATATAACATAAGGTACTGTATATAAATGCTACGTAAAATGCGGCAGCTATATAGAAACATGGCATTGTGCATCACAAATCATTACTATCATATAATTGTATTTTCAATACCTACATGGGAAATTCAACTATAAAATGTATACAACGAATTCATTGCTAATATACCGTGTATAGAAAGCTTTATTTAAAAAAGAATACTTGATAAATAGAACTTGCAACTGTCGTTTTATGACGGACCAGTTGGTCTAGTGGTTAGTGACCCTGACTGCTATACCGGAGGTCGGGTTCGATTCCCACCCAGGACAAATCTTTGTGTGATGAGCACGATCATTTGTTCTGTGTCTGGGTGTAATTTATCTATAATATGTATGTATTTAGAAATATATAAGTATGTTTATCAGTTGTCAGGTAACTATAACACAAGCTCTGCTTATCTTGGGATCAGATAACCGTGTGTGAGATGTCCCGAAAGATTATTATTATATTATTGGGCCAAGTCAAATAGCGTCAAAAATCCATAATCTTTTAATAAAGTTGTTGTTGTTATAAACAAGATGTAACACAATTTTAAACTGAATTTCATTAAATTGGAGGGAGGAACTCAAAGACACAATTCAGTCAACAATAATAAAACATCAATATGGTACACAAATAGTTTTTAACATTTGTTATTTTATAACTACAATAGTTTTGTAGGCTAAATGCATATTATATAGCTTAAATACCAATATATTTAGTGAAGTACGTATTACATTTTACGACTGTCTCTTTTATTGTTTAAAACCTATAATAATATGCATTTACTCCTTCCATCATGACATGGTCCCAGCTCCATAGAAAAAGGTACATTTAAAATTTCAAAGTAATGTTAAAAACTGAAACAATTAAAGAAAACAGTGGTATTATTGTCTGACAAGATATCGCTAAATAGCACAAGGTTTACGTAAACGGTAAAAAAAATCAAGCATTAGGTACTGTAATGTAACAGTGCAAAATAGCTTACCTTTATTGGATGGCCCATCTCTACACCACAAGACATATGGCAATAAGCTTACGTCAATAATAAATTAATAATTATAATCAAAATTGCTATGGAGCGGAGACGCACGCCCGCGCCAGTTAATACTACGACATACAATTTTACATACATTTTTACACATTTTTTTTACGTTTTCATCTACGTTTTATCACATTACATCATTGGAATTGCAACACCTCTGTTTCTTTGGACTAATTTATATACATATTTTACTAATACACATTATGTATCGAGAGTTCTTAGGACCACATTGACTAAACTACATTCAAATATTTAAAATGGCCGTCGTATTTGGTTTCTTTGGATATTTAACAAGTTGAGTCAAAAGATAGAATTATCTGTCACCATTTATTGAAGAGGCAACTATAGACTTAACGAATAAAATAACAGGATGAGTCGTTAGTCTTGGAACAAAATGCTAGTATGTTTTGAGACTCCATAAATTAGTTACCAAACACGACAGTTACACGATAGTTGCATCAAGTATCAAAATAAATCCAGAAACAGACGGCGCATACGATATTACGACATTTGATATAAACACTAATACAATGTAATTCTAACGCTTGCTACGGGACCTGTTAATATAACGTACGAGTCTTTTCAATTGTTTTCAATCAGTCTGTACTAATTCCTATGAATGGGAGGGTTAACAAAAGTAGTTCTGTATTTAAAATGACGGGCCTATTGGTCTAGTGGTTAGTGACCCTGACTGCTATACCGGAGGTCGTGGGTTCGATTCCCACCCAGGACAAAGGTTTGTGTGATGAGCACGATCATTTGTTCTGGTTGTCTGGGTGTAATTTATCTATAATATGTATGTATTTAGAAATATATAAGTATGTTTATCAGTTGTCTGGTTACCATAACACAAGCTCTGCTTAGCTTGGGATCAGATAACCGTGTGTGAGTTGTCCCGGAATATTATTATTATTATTATAAAATATGTTTATCTGTGGTTTGAGACACCTGGGGCGCGATTCCGCTTTTTTTAAGTCAGTGGGTGGCAGGTTAATGAACGTTTCAGTATACTTGTCATTGTTCCTAGTTTTTACACTGGAACGTTCATTAACACGACACCGGTGGAGACGACTACGTGTGTAGGTTCGACGACCCCCAAACGAGCCTACGCAGCAATTTTAGCCGCCGCTAAAAAGCCTGTTGAGCCGCAAAACTCGCAGGTTAAACTAGCGGACAAGGCAAAAAGGGGTAAACGGAGCCTGTCAAAAACAAAACAGGTTCTGAAAAGGCAGGGTCCAGAGAAGGACACGGGCGACAGCGATGGTTTCATCAAGGTGGAGAAGAGGAAGAAGAAGAAGCCTCCTTGTCGGAACCAGTGCGGTACTGCGGTGGCAGGACCCAACATGTTGCTGCGTCCAGCTGTACCGACAACGCTGCTGTACGTGTCCAGAATGCATCACTCCACGAAGGTTGAGGAGGTCGTGGAATACATGCGCGTCAAGACCAACTGGACTTTGAGGGTCGAGCTGTTGGAGCCGCGTCACAAAACGAACTTCAAGTCGTTCGTGGTGCGCGTTCCGACACATCACCTCGAGAAGTTCCTCAAAGAAGAGTTTTGGCCGAAAGGAGTTATGTACCGCCGGTTTCGTGGCCAGCTACGTAACACCAGTCAGCGAAACACGACGCCGACACCTCGTGTACATTAGTATTAGTTAATTATGTTATATATATTTATAGTATTTCTTAAGTTGTATAATTGTAGTATAGTATTGTATATATTTATATGGGCCTTGATGCCTGAAATAAATGGATTATTATTATTATTATTATTATTATTAACCTGCCACAGTGCCACCCACTGACTTTAAAAAAGCGGAATCGCGCCCCTGTACCGTGCCATCCGTCAATATTTGGAACCAACCTTTGCACATTTTCTATTGATTGAATTAGGAGTAAATATGTTTGGTTAAGAATATATTTCATTTGTATGTTTGTAAAATGAAAGTTACACTTATGACCTACATACAGTACAAACTACTTTATAGGAACAATATTGTAAGAACATATTAGTTTTTCAATTATCTGTTAGTATAAATACAAAATACATGAAAATAAATTCTACTACATAAAATAATTGCGTTTGTATTGTGCGTTAACATACTATTATGTAGGTAAATGGATAAGTGCTCGTCAATCTCCTGAAACTGAAATGTCAGTTTCTGAACACCGTATTTTACAAGTATCGAATACCTATCTGAGCTCCACAACCCTTCTATACGCTATCTCTTAGTAGACCTGACTGATGTCGGATATTACATTGTTTTCAGAAAGTTACAACTATTTGTAATGCAAAAATCCTTTTAAGGAAAACGGTGGTGATTAAAATTATTATCTTTTTTAAACAGTATTCTACATTACAAAAATACTATTTCCATACTAAATTTTTTATGCACTTATCCATTACGTTCAGTTTCGAAAATGCAATATTTTCAATTCAACTTTTTTAGTCACATAAACAATGAAGGAATAATTAAATTCAAGTACGAAGGCGTATTTTTAAATACTGATCATTTATTCACCAGTAGTACTGATAAAACAAATAAAAAGTACATATCTTAAGAAAAACAAAGAAATTATTATGTTGAAACTAATCAAGGCGTTACAAACTTAATTAATTAATTAAAAGTCCCAATTAATGTTAACAAAAGACGTTGGTACAAATATTTCCAAATGGTTTGACTTGTATTAGGATTTTTTTAATTTTGTTTTCCATTTGGCGTTAAATATTGGGGCAATTAGTACATATACATAATGTAACCTTTTTAATTATATTTGGCATGGAAATATATAAATATTATCATGATGCTCTTATAATGTAATTACAAAAACCCAATTCGAATAAAAAAATTGATAATTGACCAGATTCAATAGTCAGTGACGGATTAAGACTACTTGATGCCCTAAGCAATCCACATCTGTGGGGCCCCTCTATCCGTTTGTCAACTACTAGAGTAGTTTAAGAATTATAACTTGTCAAAGTTAGTTAATTTTGTCACTCACTCACTTACTGACTGACCGATCATCAAAACCCTAAGAGTGAAACGTGATGCCCTAGTCACTGTCAATAGTTGTATTTTACTTGAAAAAATGTAGCTGGCTGTCACAACCTAGGTAAAAGATTGTCAGAATTTCATAGACTTACAAAATAAAAAAACTAATAACATTTATATATCTCCAGACAAATGTGAGCCTGTACAAATATACTTAAACTATGCTTTGAAAAGCTTCAGCCTTATAATAAAATAATAATGGACCTTAACTACGTATTACTTATACATATGGATATTTGAGAAATACCACACTGGGAGCTCAGGAGAACACGATAAACAAAATTATTATAAGTTATCAATAAACCTATGCAGACGTAAGAAATTCTTAAGATAATAAAAAATTACTGATGCGGCAGATAACAGAACATATTGACTTTTTTGTAACTAGTACTCGTAAGTCTCATTTAGGTCTTGTCAAGTTTAATTAGCTTCTTATACCTACATAGTCAGGAGAAATTTCTAAAACCGCGAAGAAGAAACGTGTACCTGTCACTTGGTCAATAATAAGTCTAAACTTTATAATACGCAAGGTATTGAAGCTTGCTCTTTCTGTGCTCCCAGCACTAAGCCGATAGTCGTTTACAACACAAGTGAGGAACTAACACTAACCGCGACAGTCGCCGTCGAGCACTATGTTATGTAAGTACTAGTGAAATACCTTCAGACTGCTTATACAACTCGAAATCTGTTCAAACACGTATGAACATTGGCGTATATGTAACAACTCGAGACAAAATATGTTTTGAACATGGCAGTTTGTGCAATTGACATAAAATTTTCATTGTGTACCTATGAGAAATAATTAAAACTGTGTCTTGTAACAAACGAAAACTGTCTTTTAAATTATCGCGGTGTATGATTACAGTAATATAATTCAACGGGAATTAGCGCTAGACGAGTAGTCTGCTTGCGACCACGGCGGGTGTAACCTGGTCGAAGCGTCAAACTTTGTATGTACGTCTCGCGCTAATACCCGTTGAATTATATTACTGTAAAGGAAATCTGGTCTAGAGGTAAATCACTGGTACTTAGACGGCAGGGTCCCGGCTGGTCCCCGCGGACTATCGGCTGAGCGTGTCCTCGGAGCTGCCCGACAGCCGCCGGCCGCTACTCTCGTCCGCCTCCAGGTGACCGTTACACCCGTTCACGATCTTCGGCGGTGAAGACCTCTTCTTATACATGATATCCCAAATGTGATGCACGATTAGGTCAATAGCCACTGCAACAATGCAAAACGGACTTTAAGCAGACCGAATAAGGTCGGCATTCGCAGCTACATAAGAACATAGCCGCTGCAAACATTGTTGCATTTATTTTAAGTTCGGATACAGAATGTGGCAGTATGCGACCTCGTTGCAGTGGCTATGACCTTGTGGCACTTACCTTTGCTTTGTATCACACGTTAAAGTATCAGGTTTACGTTAAAAACGTTTAATGAAAACGCCGAATAAAGTTAAATTTAAAAAACCAATGTAATTAAAATAAAAATGCGCTTGAAGCACTTTAATATCGCTACAACGATAGACTATTCATGATAAGGTTTTATTCAAACACATATTTACGTAATGTCAGTGAAAAAGAGATAATAACATCTAAACCTAAATAAATTAATCTCAATCATATAAAAATAAGTTCTTACCTAAATTGTCTGCTCCTCTGGGGATGATGACGTCAGCGAATTTCTTGGTCTGCGAACAATAATTACTTATTCTTCATAATCTTCATATGGAAAATACAATAACTAACTAATGTTTTTTATCGAAATTAGAAAAATGAAATGTAATATCGGGTCGCTGACCCCTCTAGCGTAGCAGTCACGCTTAGCACCACTAGGCCAACGAGGCAGTCTCTTTGACAACAATAAAAATTGAGGACATTTATATCCCCCAACCAGTATCTTCAATTTAATTTTGATATGGCCATACAATTGCGAGGAATTTATCCCACTCAACCTAGCATCCACCTAGCCGTTTAGACTATGGAACGTGCTAAACAAATATACATACATACATACATTAAAAAAACAGTGATGAGAAGTTGAGCAGTAGAGATGAATGGAAGCTAAACGCATTGCGCCGACAACAAATGATTGGAAACAGGGCAGGGAGATGATGACATACATTCGAAAAACATAACTCTCCTTCTGGCGTTTTCCAGTTGGATAAAAAAGCAGACAGACGTAATATTTTTTAATGCCTCTAAACTGCAGTTGACCGTACAGGTATATAAATTGTACAATGCATGGACGTATTGAAGTTTCGTAACCACTGAAATACGACGACTGCCGTAAGTCTGTTTAAAAAACAACGTAACGTTTATTTAAGAATTAAACTGCATAACATTGACCACATCGGGTTCGCGCCGTAGTTGATTACACATAAATGTAAAATAAAAAAGATTTCAATAAAAAGAAAATTGCAGGAATGTACAAAATAAGCTAAAACTTTCTAATTACAGTAAATTAAAATAAAAGTAAAAATAAAAATTACAATAAAACCGTTAATATGACCGTTAAAAATGATATAATTATATACCTAAATAGTTTCTATAAGACTAGTAGCGCCTTCTTTAATATATTCATCTTTCATGTATTGTTCTTTATATGTGTCAAATAAAGTGACAGTCGTTAACCGAAAATGCGTGTATTAATAAAAAATACCATGAAACATACAGTATGTTACTTTATATAGTTTAAACAACAAATTCACTGGGCAATGACAATAATAAAACTTGTTTCGATAAAAAATAAATTGAATTCGAAATAGCCCCCTGGTTTCCAAATAGCCAACTTTAAAATATATTCCGGCTACTGAGAGGAAGCGTTCTTGACAGGTCTTGATCAACAGGGCGATATACTCGTAGCTTTGTGGCGAAGAATTTTACGATAAATAAATTACTATCACTTATTTGTCTCATAAACGTATAAAAAATAATTATATCTGATGATAAATACAACAGAGTTACTTATTTGCTCTTTCTATCAAATACCAACTGACATGTGTCAGGAACGCATTCTCTCAGCGGCCGGATATGAGCAGCTATCGTTAAACACTCACCGGTAGACAGAACTCCTCGAAGGCAGGCTTGACGAAGTTCATGTACTGGTTGAGCACCTGCTCCAGGTCTCGGCCACGCTCCATTATATCACGGGGCACTGCAACACACAACCGCATATAAGAAGGAATAATGACAAAAAAATGTTTATCAAGCGTCAGATAAAAATAATCTGATTTAGACGAAATTAAGCACAATCGAAGGAAATCCGCCATGGACTTCCTCCGCCCTGGAGAAGACGGAGGGGCGTGCCGGACTCCTAGCGACTAAATGCACCGGAGTACTCTCCGTTCCCTCTTGCCGGGGATCCAGCGGGAGTGCATTTCGCTATACTACCGTGACAAAAAATGCAAACAGGATTCAGAATCCGGATTTTTATTCGCAGCCAGACAATTCATTTCCAATCGTACAAGATAGTTTACCACCTGGATTAAGGAATAAAATACTTTTTATCCCGACAAGTCTATTGAAACGAAAACAACGAAGGTAAAACCGCGGGGCACAGCTAATATACGGAAAATCACAAACGCTAACGAAAACAAATGAAATACGAGTAAGCCCTTGGTGAAATCTGCTTTGGTATAAATTTCTTAAGAGACAAGAAAACAATAAAGGTACTATCAATTTACACATACAATGGTAAATGATCAATGAAAATGGACGCCTCGGTCGGCGTGAATTTATGTAGCCATTGAGACGGTCTAAGTACTAAATATCGAATTTGCTCTTCCTGTATCGTTAAGGACGGCATTTACACCCCACAAAATATAAAAGTAATGAACATTCATCTAATTGATAATCTTGTACCTATTCCCAACATTTTGTTAGTGTACCATATGGCATATATTTTTTTTCTAATTTAGTTTGCTCAGTCATAACTTTCTAAGGTTATTTGTCTACACTAATATTATAAAGAGGAAAACTTTGTTTGTTTGTAATGAATAGGCTCAAAAACTACTGGACCGATTTTAAAAAAAAATTTACCATTCGAAAGCTACATTATCCACGAGTAACATAGGCTAAATTTTATTTTGGAAAAATACCGTGTCTTTCCTGGGTAGGCTTTTTGCAGCGGTAACCGACATCCACGCGGGCGGAGCCGCGGGCGACCGCTAGTTTGAAATATTTTTTATTTAAAAGGGGTACCATTTATATTTACATATTTATTTATTTTTTTGACCCGGTGGAATTCCTTCATGGACTACCTCCGCCTTGGGGAAGACGGAGGGGCGTGCCGGAGTCCTACCGGCTAAAACCACTGGAGTGCTTCTCCGTTCCCTATTGCCGGGGACCAGGCGGGAACGCATTTAGCAATACTACCGCGATCCCCTGGCAGGGAAGTCCCATCTATAGGAACCGCTTTGTTCAAGGGGAAGTACTCTACCCTCTTCGCTTTATTAGGGGCGCGCAGAAGCACAGCGCACGCCGTCTGGGTACATACCATAATGGCTTAACCACATAACTATTAATTAAAAATTAACAAAACAATCGACATACTGATAACTGAAACATCTGATAACTTGCAAAATATATCAACCACATACGATTTAAAACAGAAAGACCGCATCACTATTGGTCCATTTGTTTAGGGGCTGCGATGCTACAGACCGAGATGTCAAACTTATAACACCTCTCTATTTGAGTGAGGGATTATATTAAAAGCAAGCGTATCTTACCTCTCCTGGCGAGCCTGGTGTCGGAGTCGGTGTCGACGAAGAGCTTCATGTGGAAGAGCTCGCGCACCTCCGGGAAGTAGAAGACCAGGATGCCCTCAATCAGCACCACATCCGCAGGATAGATGGTGTGCGAGCGGTGCGGGCTGGGCAAGATCATTCATTTATTTATTTTAGATATATAACACTATGTATTACGGAACCTCCAATATGATGTTATACAAAAGAGAGAGAAAGAGAATTAAACGTTATTAGTAATTACGCAATTATCAACTTTGACAACATGAGTTTAAGTTCATTTTAGAATGACAAATATTACCGAAAAGGGCTTAAAAGTAATTTGAATGTGATGGAAACTGAACTATTAGCCATTGAATTAAGGTTCATAATCCTAAAGCACGTTAATTATCTCTTTAAAGTGGCTGATGTATAGGTGCATTGAATTATAAATTATATTATATATCAACTAAACATGGTTCTTTGGCAGACATGGCTCAGGTTAGGTAGTTGGTTGACTTTACTTAGTATCAACAGTATGATATAGTATGAGGCTTTCAAATAGATAAATACTAAAGTGTAAAGTGAAAGTGAAGTCTAAAGTGAAATAATGTTGCACTTTGAAAAAGTTTATGGGGATGCTTTTTAATATACTTTAAGATAAAAATTCCTTTGAGTTGACAGGGAAAAAGATTTTAGTGAAAAGTTTATTTTTTAACTCATAATATTAGACTGGTAAGAAAAAAAGCCACTCACCTGATAGAATTGGTAATATAATCATACTCTGGTACTTCGACCTTCTTCCCAGCGAGTATATCCTTGAGAATAGCCAGCAGCTTCTTGTCATCAAAGGCATCAGGGTGGTCGAAGTTGAACTGTCCCCGTTCCGCGCGCAGGCGCTCCGAGGGCGTGAGCGTGCGGTAGAACGAGTCCTGGCTGATGCAGACCACGCGCCGCTCCGTCTGCTCCTTGTGCTGCTGGCCCAGCTTCTCCATGATACGCTGGCATACTGTTGACTGTAAATGGGCTTGTTTGATATCTGTATCTAGGTTTTGGAAATATGGATCAGGATATATTGGGACCCCAATTGTTATCTTTTATTTGTAGTACTAAGTTTCCTACTGACATGAATGTCATTTCCAATAATTATGAGTATGTTAAATAAATGGGATAAACTTGTACAACTATATATTTTCAGTCAGCTGTGTGTTGCAAGTATAACGCAGCCAATTTTTGATAAGTTGAACCACTAGTCAGCTTGTTGCAACAAGCAAGTGTTGATCAAGCCTCATTGGGAGTAAGCTTGAAGCATTTAGGATAGATACAATGAGAATGCTTTCTTCATTCCGACTCTTTTATTTTATCATCTTAAAAACTTACATAACAAAATAAATAATAAAACAAAAAATGCGGACAACATCACATACATTGCTCTAAACCCAAAGTAAGTTGCTAAAGCACTTGTGTTATGGAATTCAGAAACAACGAAGGTACCACAAACACCCAGACCCGGGACAATGTAGTGGTTTTCTACATTGACCCGTCCGGGGATCGAACCCGGGACCTCAGAGCTGGCGACACCTTGAAAACCGGTGCGTACGCCACTCGACCACGGAGGTCGTCGAAAAGAAGCACTAAAAACAAAACAAAATATCTCATAGAGTGTTTAATAATTATTAAAATAGCTATGCTGTAAGCTGATCTTTGGAATTAGTGGATACAATGAAACTTAGCCTGGTGACCACCCACATTTGTATCAGTAAGGATGATATACAAACACAGGGACAAAAAGATTTCTGAGGTATGTGCAAATTTATAATGATCTCTGCAATTAATATAGAATGTTGGGAACATAATTCTAAATCAAGTCATTTATGTATTCTTAGTCTGACCCCTGAAAAGGTGGGTATATTTAATTTAAAATTTTCTTTTAATGGGTTTAAGTTTCCCAGATATCTAATTGAAGTTTTTATTTATTATTGTGACTTATTACCATCTAATATGTATAAAAAATATTGCTTTGATATCTATTTATCGCAGAAAAATCAAACAAGAAAGTAATTAAACCCCTCTTGTTGGTGAGCTGGTGCTTTGTAGGTAAAAAAAGGTGTACAGTCACAAACAAAAATATGTAGACACAGCAAATTACATATATAGCGAGATTTTTGAGTCAAAAGTAAAAAAGAATAATGTGTGCTTGATTAATTTCGTTATAACACGTTTTATAATATCAATCTAGAATTGAAGTAAAAAATCATTTAAAATTGCATAGTATATACATATTTTTGCTAATGACTGTACTGGCCTAAGTTAGATTCGAATCAGGAGGTTGAATATGTAAGTATTTTCTTTGTTATCATAAGACACCAGATAATAGGTCTAATAGCAAAATAAATCTGTACATTGTAAGCACATTGCTATTCAATGTCTGATCTTTCAACATTTCTTCATGTCCCAGTGATTACAGGCTGCTATTTTTATTTTTTACATTGTTACTATTTATACATACATGTACAGTCACAAGCAAAAATATGTAAACACATAGCGAAATTGTAAAACAAATTAACTAACATTTTTAGGTTGAAACTGAAAAAGATAAATATGTACATAATTAAGGAACTATTTTCAATAATTTCTTCAAAACACGTTTTACAATTACAATCTAGAATTAAAGTGAAAATTAGTTAAACATTGGAGAGTGTATACATATTTTTGCTCGTGACTGTACTCTCATAATATTGTGTACATGTACGTACATGATACAAACATTCGTTTAGTTTGGGGACCGTAGTTAAAATGATATTTTCTGTCAGCAATAGCTTTATATTTGTAATATAGTAAGACAACACTGTAAACCTTATGAAACAATAAATTTATTCTTATATGTATTAGGTTCATACTACAATCATAAATACATAGAAGGCAAAGACTTACTAGTAATAATATAGTAATGTTTTTATTTAGATTTAGGAATTTTAATTTTTCTTACTGCGACACAATTTATGAGGTTGTAGCATCGAGGTTATGTGCCTATATTAAAACAGGTTATATGCGTATATTAGCGTAGGTACTAATCAATAGATATATTATAAATTCTAATCATTAAAAGTTACATTTTTGATTACGTAAGTTTTGAAACCAAGTAAGAAAATCAATAATGGTAATGGAACCAAAACATTAGGTTAGACTCACCTTCCCACTAGCCGTGCCTCCCGCTACGCCGATCAGGAAAGGAGTTTTACTCTCAAAACCATTTGCGATAGAATAATCTGCAGATTTCTCTGCCATTTTGAATGTATGAATAGACCTTACTGTATTTCTTGCACTTAAAACACCACAATACGCACTAACACGACACTTTTGAATAAGACCTAACATTGACATTTGAACTACTGTGTTGCCAAGGTCAATAAAATTGAAATGATTCGTCGAATGCAATTTTCAGGGAGCAGTGTTGCTGCATTCAAGCACTGTGGCTCACCGCTAAAGTCAAGTTCAATCTTCTTGATTATCTACAAGGAAGGTCGTAACTTGTTATCACACATAAATGTAATATTGCAACAGTTTATCATTTTATTTATACATTTACAAATAGATAATACTTAATAATGTCGCGAGTTTTTCTTAAGATAATTGAAGTCTGCCGAAATCAAAGAGACAACAAATACTACGACCTTGTTACATCAAACAAATTGTTAAATCGATAAGTTTATCGCACGTTGATGTTATGACATTTGCATGTGTGCAACTTTTTGATATATTGTATAAAGTATTGCCGCCTAAACTTTTTTGAAAGGAAGTAGGAAGGTAGATACGTACTCGGTACTATTAGGTAGTGTATCTAGGTACAATGGTATGGTAATAGGCAAATACTGATGTGACTGTAGACTGATGATCTATCTACTTTGAAAGGTACATCCGTAGAGCACCTGGAGTTAGGGTAGGTAAAATAGGCATGTACCCACAATACCGGAAATAAACTCAGTATTGTTAGGGTGCGTCCAGATCAGTGGCGTAACTATACCATCTGGGGCCCGTGGCAAACTCTTTCGATGGTGCGCGTATCAGAAAAATTCGTCACGTTGTACTTAGTTTAATTTTAATAAACCGCTTAAGTAGTTATCCAACACAAATAACAAATTCATTTTCAAAAGTAAGTATAGGTATATACATTTACATTCATTCACATTCACCAGCCTATGTAAGTCCCACTACTGGGCATAGGCCTCCTAAGCGAGAGGAAATGGGCTATACACTAGACTTCACATTCATCTTCCATTCGCTAGCTTTTCGGTAAAGGAACATCGTGAGAAAACCTGCATGCAATGAAATGAAATTAAGATTTTTCCTAAAAAATTCAATAAGATGTTAATTTAGAAAAGAAAATCTTGGAGCTTTCAAAGTATACGTTACTTGCAGAGTCGTTGAAAAACAAACTAAACATGATTTATTTCTAAATGACTTATAAGCTTAATAGGGTCAAGTATGATCATAAGACACATAATTGACCTTGAAAAACGGGTCGATGCCAGATGCATTCCGTCAGCAAACATACATCGACACGGCTATTTGTCCTACGTACCTACCTTATTCATACAAAAAACATAACATAAAATACAATCACGCCTGTATCCCCGAAGGGTTAGGCAGAGGTGTACCAATGTACACCCACAGTTCGCCGGTATGTTTAGGTCCCATGTAATAGGGGGCGAGCCTATTGCCACTAACCGGGCACAAATCCAAACTCCGACCAGCTACTGAGAATTTCATAGTAAAACCCAATAACACCTTGGTCGACTTGGGAATCGAACCCAAGACATCTAGCGTAGCAGTCGCGCTTAGCACCACTAGGCCAACGAGGCAGTTCCTTCTTCATACAATTGTTGAAAATAAACGAAAGAACTCAATCTACTTATAACTCTTAATAGTTGGTACTCGTTCAATCAATTACCTAGTTCACATACCTACCGAACAGTAACTCTAGGCAGTAATAATATAATATTACCATGCTCTGAGTATGGGGTACGTAGGTACTTAGTACGTAGGTAATTAGGATTTATTCTTATACATGTCACCTATTTTAAGTATGCAAAAGCTGCAAAATGCTGCGTGTAATTTAAGACCCGTTAATCTTTTAAAATCCGTCGATTCTTTAGCTGATAGAGCTTTACGTGAAAAAAATATGTAATTTCACAGGAGCCATGGAATGGAGAAGTCGGAGTATGTGCCAATCCATACCGATGTCTGTCTGTCTGCTATGGAAGACATACGTAGGAACAGAATACCACCGGGGAGTCCGCTTACACGATACTTAACTACAACAATTTGTTTTGGTTTTAGGTATTGAAATAACTGGTTTTAATAAGTTCTTGAAATCTTGAAATAGCATGTTTTTATTATTCAATTTGTTATTTCATTGAAATAGTTAATTTTGTTGGTTGGTTAATTATTTATTATCTACGAAATAGGTGGTATCTACTCATTTTTTTTTTGTTTTTTTTTTTTTAATGTTAATAACTCAAGGATATTCGCATAGAAGATCTGAGTGTTGTGACGAAAATAATTGGAAATGAACAAATAAATAAAAATATAAAATGAGACTGGTAAAACTTACTTACTCGACTTATTTTTCAGGTATCCGGTATAGGCCGTTTCCAAGTTGAAAAGCAATTATTTGTTGCCCTGACTGTGAGCTGGGTGTCTTGTCTGAGTACGTAAAACCTTGAGAAAATATTTTGGCAACTTTCCTAACCTAAAGAAAATATGTGCTTACCTCACAAACCGCAATGTAATATTATAATTAATACTTTTAAAGACTTTCCTTTCAATAGACTTGCGAGTATCTGTAGCACTTTTTTCGAAGAACTTTTTGAGTTCATCACTCATATTAAGTCCGTTTGTTCTAGGCATATTCAATATATTTTAGAAAAATCCCTTAAATAGACCTACAATTTAGTTTACTCTGACTTTTGATTATTCGTAATTGATTTCTTTACTGAAAAGTTTTATATAACGGGGCACGATTAGTGATCACACGTTAGGACGGCTGAGGCGATCACAACACGACTACGGAACTTTGTCATTTTCAAACAGACAATCCGACGGTAGGGATTCCCCGATCATAAACTTATCCACACACTTATTACATCTAAGTCACAGTTTAATATTACCTACCTTCACTATTACTAAACCGTTTATTGAGCCTACTAGTTACTTCTTCTACGCCTAGCCATCTTGCAGTATGTAATAGCAACTGTCTTACAATAATTATACGTTAAACATTTTTCAGTCATGTCATGGATCCTATAAATACGGCTGGAGCAGCGGCGAGGCTTTACAAAACTGGAGAGAAGTCGAGAGACGGTAAGTGAGTGCGATTCGGGTTTAAACACGAAGGGTTGTTAGTATCTGTATTTATTTTATATTTGTCGAAATGCATATACAGGAAAATCATGTTTCAGTTTTGGACCTTTGATAGCATAAAGATATACCAAAATAAAACCGGATTTCATTTATAATCAAAAAAAATATGTCTGGACCCCAATAATATGGTACTTTTTGCCGCGATAAACCACGTGTTTGAAGCCCTGGGAAACTGCAAGTATGCCTCAAAATCGAATTCTTTTTAAACCTCTTTTAAAACGCTAGTTCTATGGAGAAGGACAGGCAAAAAACTCCATTGCTTGCCTTGTTGCTTCCATCTATCTTTCCCTTGCAGAATGCTTAGATTACCTGGCATGGATAGGTGATGAGTGTAGTCCTTCCACCCTTTCACTTCACACAAAGATAAAGCATCCAACAAAGAACTGATACAACACTTATCAGGATACATTCGGGCCATCTGGAGGGTTAAACGCTAAACGGGATCAAGTTCTGGCATTGAGGGCGCTGCCGTTCTTGATGATCGGATAGAAACTTTTTTACTGCATAATCTGATATTTATAAAATTATGTTTCTTTATTTTTGAATGATCGTTATTTCCCTTATCAGCTGCGTATTGTACAAAAAGTTCATTTTTGGAAATATGTAGATAGTTTTATAGAATCAATTTCTCTCTTGTATTCGTGTCCGTAATATGAAATGTGCTAACCAGAATTTACTCTGATCCGACCTTATGCTTTACAAGATTAAACTTTTTAAGTATCTTTATTAAACTCTAACAATTTCCGATGTAATTGGGTATCTTTTAATATTATTTTATTGATAGGTTTACGTAAATCGGTTTAAGCCGCAGTAGTACAAACAGCTGTACCCACCACACAGACATACTAGACTACGTCACGACAGATGTGTTACGGACATCGGAAGATAGGCAGAGACACTTGTCAGGTAGCTACAATGCTTTCAACTTTCGTACTTAGACTACTTGATCAATCAAACATTAAAATATTATAGTAAAGAGCAGCATGTATGAAGCAAGGATAGAAGGAGCTGGTATACAGATCTAAACATTTTCATCTCCAGGGCGACAGCGGTAGACCTCTTCAGAGCCAGTACTACATATCCACGTGCGTATACACTGTGGCCGGTGTGACGTCATCGGGGAAGCCTTGTGGTTCCGCTGGCATGTCTTGCTTGTAAACCCGAGTGACCTACTACATACCCTGGATTGAAAGCGTCGTTTGGCCCGACTCCGACATTCAACAATTGTAAGCGCCATAAACGTGCTTACAATTGTACGGCACTTGGCTCTTCTGAAGCGGACCAAACGCTGCATCCGAGTTTTAATGATATACTTATCATGATATATCAACATATATAGTCCAAAATATAGCTTTAAATATACACCGACACCTCTTTATATAATAAGTTGATTAATAAAAATATGTATTGTTTTACAATTAAAAACAAATGAAGGAAAAACGGAAGGACGGTATTTGTAATTTAAGACCCGTTAATCTTTTAAAATCCGTACACAAACAGGATAAATAGGTTATTATTAGCGCTAAGAATGTGTATTCCCCTGAGACAACTGTGACGGAACTATTTCCTTGTTTTATAATGTTATGCGCATCAAAACAAACAAACAAGCTGTGGTCTGCTATTTTGTCTGATTGAATATCAAATACTTGTAGCGATATAAAGACAAGCTTTTATAATATATTACTTTTGTTGTAGGAGTAAGGTATGGCTGAAGAAGTTTGTATATGTGGATTAAATGTTTCTGAAAGCCCCTACGATACAAAGACTTAATTCACTATTGCGAAAGTAGTTTAAAAAACTATCGTAGAAATCCATTGTCTCATATCAGCAAACAAAATAGTATTTAATCTATCCTACTATTGAGTTGTAAATATATATACGTTAATAATTAGTTACGGGTTCCAAGGTAGTCAAACGCTTCCCTGACGCACGAGTTTAAACCATGGTTGCCAAGACATCAATTTAATCTGTTGTCATATCAGTTGATTACGACTGTGACTGATTGACCAAGAGACTCACATGCTCACAGCGCTTAGAATGAGATTTGACATGAGTGAGATTAACAAATTTTTGTGTTGATTCAGAAACCGGGGGTTTGTGTTTCAGTGGTATAGTTACCACCACAAAACATAACAGATTTGTTATCATTGAGATCTTAGCTTGAAGTTGCAATGATGTCTTAGTATCCATAAATATATATTTATAGATACTATGACGGTCCTTTAACATTTTTAAATGGGAAGAGACCGCCACGCATTTTTGTCATTGCAACTCCAAGCTAAGATCTCAATGATAACCCATCACGGGCCCGAGTCCGCTATTTTAAGTCCGTGAGTGGCGGGTTAATAAACTTTCCAGTGTACTTGTTTTTGTGCCTAATTTTCGTATTCAGGTAATTTTAGTTTAATGACAAATGTACACCTACTTGCCACTGTTGTGATTGTAGGATTTCAAGGGACTGTTCTTATCTGAATACGAAAATTAGGCACAATAACAAATACACTGGAATATTTATTAACCCGCCACTCACTGACTTAAAATAGCGGATTTGGGCCCCTGTTGTGTAAGTTCTTCTAGCTAATTATATTTTCTCGAATCTTCGACATCTAACATTCAATTATAGTAGATATTTATATGTTAAGGACGTCATAGGTGTTTCCGAAACCTTCCAGTTGCGTAGTCTAAAAAACCTTCACTACCAACGTGACAAACTTTATTTAATGAATTTTATCTACTTATATTAATAAACTTCCTGTTAGAGATTTTCATATTTGCTAAGTTATAGCTACAGAGCGCATGCGTGGACCGTGGTGACTGCGTACGAGTCTACTAAAGCTACTCAATTAGTATAATGGCAGTGCGTTACACAGTATTACTGTTTCTAACATTATTTAGTTTTTCCTATGGTACTAGTATAAGACTTAAATACTTGGGTTTAAAAGAAGGTAAGTTAACTTTTATAAATTTTATAATTCAAGACCTTTGCGATATGTTGAGTTTCTTGTTATTGTGGAAAGAAGTAGTTTAACGGATTTAAACGAAACTTGTTTAGAAGTGCCACTCTTAAATGGCTGGGACCATGATAAATATACAGGGGCCCGAGTCCGCTATTTTAAGTCAGTGAATGGCGGGTTAATAAACGTTTCAGTGTAAATAATAAATAAATAAATAAATGCGGACAACATCACATACATTGCTCTGAACCCAAAGTAAGTTGCTAAAGCACTTGTGTTATGGAATTCAGAAACAACGAAGGTACCACAAACACCCAGACCCGAGGCAATGTAGAAAAGTTTATTTCTACATTGACTCGTCCGGGGATCGAACCCGGGACCTCAGAGCTAGCGACACCTTGAAACCGGTGCGTACGCCACTCGACCACGGAGGTCGTCGTAAGTGTACTCGTTATTGTGCCTAATTTTCGTATTAAGTTTCGTTTAATTGCTATCTACACTTCTAGACATACCTATTGAACTTGTTTTATACTTTTCAGTTTTTATTTAAAGTGTTTTTTATGCAGTCGGGTTTTTTAACTTTTTTATTTTTTATTTAACACTTTTTAGTTACAATCATAATACGTCTAAAAAATCAAAATCAAAATTAAAATGGTTTTTATTTCTTATAAACCAAATAAAAAAGGCGCTCAAGAAACGTTACGTTAAATCTACTGACTCTAGTTGCTCGGTTCCAAAGAGTCTAGCTGTTTCTTAAGGTTTCTTAAGCACAAACTTGCAGCCCTGGTAGGTTTTTCTGTACTTTCATGGTGGTGGAACTGGCTATCCACCTAGCGTACGGCATTCGAGTACCTATGTATTTAGTTTGGATAAAGAACAATTTTTCACATAGTATTTTTTTTTATACGTAAACTATATACCATTTTGGAATCCTCGTTACAAGCCCTTTAATTTGATACCCATATTGTAGCAGACATTTTTTTTTATTTTTTTTTTACATCAATCTATGGCACCTCGTGGCCGCCATGTTGGTTTTTGTTTGACGTGACATATCTAAGAACACTTGGGTAATCGATACGAATTCAACGATACCCTAATTATCGAAATCCATTCGGCCGTTTTGAAGATATGAGGTAATAAAGAATATTACACACATACAAGATATGCGCGAAAAACATAACCCTTCTTGGCAGTCGGGTAAATAGAAGCAACTATAATTTAAATATGGGAGCACATCTATCGTTTATCTTTGATCCATGAAAAGGAAAAAACGGGGCCAATTAACAAACTGCTCCTTTTGTAGTCGGTTAAAAAATTAAGTAATAAAATTGAATAACACGAATTAAAAACATAATAGAGAAGAATAAAAATAAGAGCAATACTATAGAAATAAAGTTTGATCAATCAGATCAATAACTTTAATCGTTTTTTTACAATCTACCGAGAACTTGTTTTGAATTTAGTGTGTCTCACGAAAACCAGAAAATTTAACCGTTTTTAACCGACTTCAAAAAAGGAAGAGGTACTCAATTCGACTGTATTTTTTTTATGTTTGTTACCGAAGTACCATTGACTGGGTGATCCGATTTTGATGATTCTTTTTTATTTGAAAGCTGGTGCTACCCGTGTGGTCCCATTTTATTTTGGTCCAGTTTTGACATTGGGATTCATGAGAAATCCTTACTAATATTATAAATGCGAAAGTTTGTTTGGATGTTTGTTACTCTTTCACGCAAAAACTACTGAATGGATTTTAATGAAACTTTACAATAATGTACCTTATACATTGGAATAACACATAGGCTATTATTTATAATGCTAGAGTATGAATTGTCATTCACGCGGGTGAAACCGCGGGGCACAGCTAGTAAATAATATAAGACTTATGTTGTAGTCGGTTTTTTTTTGTTAGAATTATAAAATACGAAATAAGCTTACCACAATACCAGGTATAATAGAAATCCCCCCTTTTCAGGGTCATACTGTTCTTGGAACGGTTTAGATGGAGTTTGTGCCGATGTATATCACTGCCGATCTGCTATGAAAGACATCCGCTACAAGGACTACCCGCCGGTAAGGCTTTTTTTATTTTATTAATACTATTTTAAAACTTACTGTCTTATCTACATATGTACATTTTGGAATGCAATAATATCTTTATTGAGTATTGAGTATCTAAAAGTTATTGAATAAATAATCTGCAGATTTTTGCTTTTTTTATTTAGCTATTATTTTCCACGGCCGCGGCAAGGTCTATTCAGTTTATTTACTTACCAAATGAAAAAAGAAGTTGGTAAAGAAAATAATAGAAATACATAACCATTTTCAGATATGCAGTTTCAAAGGTGTAAAGAAGATTATATGTTGTACGGACTGTGAACTAGAAGACATAACCAAGTAAGTCAAAAAAAATTGTTTTAAGCCAATTCTTTTTCTTATTTTAATGACTTATGCCCGAATACTTGACGTGTAAGTTTTGTAATCTCTGTAATTTGAAATATCTTAAAGTTCGGAGGTATTAAGATTATTTAAGATGTTATTCTATTATACATTTATTTCCTTAATTGCGACATAGGTTGCTTTACATTAGGCACCAAACCTTAAACTTCCAACTGGCTCTTTATAATAAAATTATAACTTGTTTTAGATCTTTTTTGATTAACCCTGGAGTTCCAGTTTGGTTTTACAAAACTGGAGAGAAAGCGAGGGACCGTAAGTACAAAATTGGCAAAATTCTCGCATAACATAATATTATTTGTGAATATTATGGTAACGTAAATCTTTCTGATTGTAAGGGATTGTAGAGCATGGATACGATTTTAATTACAACATGATGACATCACATTGTCATGTTTAGAGAAAAAAAGGTCTCACCAGAAAGATAGACGGATGGACAACCAAGTATTCTCTTTTAATGTTTGAGTTAAATAATATTAAAAAAGTTAAATTAGTGATATCTATTAATAAATTATTTTTATTAATATTTCATTTTCCAGATTGTTTAGACTACCTGAATGAAGTAAAGAAATGCGAACCTCACACCACTCGCGAGTATGACAAATATAAGCATCCGACTAGAAATTGCAACGATGTTTTTGAGACAGTTGTTGCAGCTGCAGGTGGGGAGGACGCTAATCGTGATCAATTTAGACATATGGTAAAGAAACATAGAATACTTATACATAATTTACAGATAACTATAAAAGTACGCGCGTTATCATCTGAGTCGTCAGGTCATGAAAGTCAAAAAAGATAGGAATGTGCAGCGCGCCGGACCCTAGTTATCGATAAACGGCTACCTGCGCACGTTCTAACGATGAGTCGCTAATTATTTGTACGATTCTGATGGTTTGTTTTTTTGTTAATTTATTGTTTTGTTAACAAGAGAATAAACGTTACTTATCGATAATATGTCTATAATGTTACGCCCTTCACTAAACGGCTTCATAAGACCCATATCTAAGTGCAAGCGAGATAGATATAGAGAAATGATTTATGGCCCTAAGACTTAGATGATAACGCGCGTACTATAGTATTATTTTGAGTAATCTATTCATCAAATTCAAGACTCGATGGCCAGTTTGATCAAAGAAGGACATTGTTTTCTTGTAGATCAATTCTGACTTTTGGTAACAGAATTTGATACCAATTAACGAATATTGGAGTACATTACATAAAAACGCTTTTTAAAGTCCTGTTCATATTATCCTGGTGACCTAAATGTAATGTTGTGATGTTATCTCACGAGTAACCAATACGTTTCATTTAAACAGGCCCTGTTGGGGTACGGCAATAACATTGACACAGCGCAATGGATCTGCGGTGGATCCCTCATCAGCAACAAATTCATTCTCACAGCTGGCCACTGCACAGCAGCTCCGATAGTGTAAGAAAAAACGTTACTTAAATAATGATTACCGCAGAAACCTTAAAGCTGTTAAACCTATTTGCTGCGCCATGATTCTGACTAACAGCACATATAAAATCATTTTAAATAATTATATCTATTTTTATCTGGACTTTCATGTATTATTAAACATGTTAAACTACTCTCCCAGAGGTCCAGTGCGGTACGCGGCCCTGGGCATCCTGAAGCGCTCGGACCCCCTGGAGCTGTGGCAGCGATACCTCGTGAAGAGGATCGTGCGCCACCCGCAGTACAAGCCTCCCTCTAAGTACCATGACATCGCGCTGCTCGAAACTGACACAGAGTGAGTGGTACAAGTTTGAGAAACTAGGAGCCGAATTTTCAGATGGGCATTGTCGAATGAAGACTCTGTTTGATAGCCTTCAAACAAATAGGTTAAATGTGAACGGTTGAATACAAATAAAACACGGGTGCAAAAAGAATACTCTATTTTTAGGGTTCCGTACCCAAAGGGTAAAACGGGACCCTATTACTAAGACTCCGCTGTCTGTCTGTCCGTCTGTCTGTCTCCAGGCTGTATAAACCAGGCTGTATAAACGCATAAACCGTGATAGCTAGAAAGCTGAAATTTTCACAAATGATGTATTTCCGTTGCCGCTATTACAACAAATACTAAAAACCACATAAAATGAATATTTAAGGGGGGCTCTCATACGACGGTGGTACGGAACCCTTCGTGCGCGAGTCCGACTCGCACTTGGCCAGTTTTTTATCATTCGCTTGGCGATTTCAACCAAGACTGTTTTTTTTTGTTTATTTACAAAATCAATGTATCCTTCATATTTTCCAGGGTATCATTTAACACTCACGTGCTACCAGCCTGTCTTCATATTATGCCTCGAGATTACGGGGATAGTTTTGCCAAAGCGACTGGTTGGGGCGCGCTAGGTCATAATCGAGAACTTGCCGACACATTGCAAGCGGTAAGTTTCATCACCTATAAAATTATCATTCCTATTAATTTAATTCTTTTCCACTTAAGTAGCCTTGAGCTAAAGTAAATCGCGGCAGATAACAGATGATTTTTCGAAAAGTAGTTTCATAACTGGTATCTGCGAAATTCTTGATCTCGTCCATTATTATGTTAATGTTTGAATTTGCGTAACAAACAAATGTGTATTGCGAATCAGGTGTTTCTTTACCGGTATGAGCGTCATGAATGCAGCCAACTGTATCCGGTCCACAGACATCTTCGACATGGCTACAATCACAGCACACAGATGTGCTACGGGGACCGAAATAAAATCAGAGATACTTGTGAGGTGAGTAACTAGACAATCTAGCATTAAACCAGTAGGATAACAAAGCCAGATAGAATTCCGCCGGCAATTTCATTAAACCTATAATTCTCTACTCAGCTCGTTCATTAGTTTTTTTTATTCAAGTATAATTTAAAAACTATGACACCTTATAAAATTAACGATTACGATATTTTGTACGTGCAGGGCGACAGCGGCGGGCCTCTTCAGAATGATGCTCATATTTCTGAGTGCGTGTACACCATCATTGGCGTGACGTCATCGGGCAGGCCCTGTGGGGTCGCCGGCAACTCTGGCGTGTACACCAGGGTGCTGCACTATGTACCTTGGATTGAAAGCATCGTGTGGCCCGACTAGAAATAGCCGACCAAAGTCAATAAATACCATATAAACATGAAAACCGAACATTATTTTAGTTCTAGTAAATATGTGTCCAATATGAGTGCTTGGTTTGAATTACTGTAAATAAAATGTGAATATGTTTTTCTACCTTCACTTTTTTTATCAACATATTTTTTTTTTACTAACCATATCTCTGCCACGGCAGGGCAAAGGCTTCTCTACCCTCCTTCCATTTCTCTCTGGTTTGGGCCCTGGTCATCCACTCCTGATCAAAGAAATCCAGTTCGTCCCGCCCGCCATCTCCGTCTGGGCCTACCGCGATGTCTCTTGCCATTTAGAGGGACCCATTGAGTCGTTCGTTTGGCCCATTGGTCGTCTGATATGCGGCAGATGTGTCCAGTCCAGTTCCATTTTAGCGTGGCAGCTTTTAAATATTTCGATCCCTAAAAATTGATTACACATAAATGTAAAAAACCGACTAAGAATTAGAGAAAGAATCATTTAAAATTAAAAGATTTTCAATAAAAGACCCTGAGAAACGTTATACGTGTCCCTAAATATTATCACGTAAAAATTTATAAGAAAAAGATCATAACATACAAAATAATAAAATCAAAGATTCCAACGAATTCAGAACCTTGTTTTATGTTTTAAAGTTGATTAATAAATCTTAAATACTTCTATTTGGACTAGCACTCGGACATCAGTGAGGTAGCTTGTAGTTTTTTTGCACCGGACGCTAAGAATTAATGTACTTTATAAATAAGTCATAACATCACATTCGAAGTAGTCTCCGTTAGATCATTGTGATGGAAGGCTGCTAAAAAGCGCTGGTGAATAAATAACTAAGCATACGTTAGATACGTATAAAATGAAGACTAAGAAGATAATGATATTACTGATTTTAACACAACTTATTATAGTAAAAGGAAAAACAGAATTTGAAAATCTAAACCTAACTGAAGGTGAGTTATAAGTTTAATTTATTGTGCTTGAAGTAAATAGTAGGTAGATATTTTTACACACAGTCCCAGATTTTATCATGCCCATATTATAGTTGGAGCTCTTTAATAAGTATGTAATATGGTAGATTATGATAGTAAATAGGTATACTATTATATTACATGTAGACTGGACATCATTGAGAAGAAACAAGATTTTTATTACCATAGGAAGTCAATGACCTTCGTTTCCAGACAAGTTGGTAGCGTATCTATATATTCTACTGTTTACAAATGTATTTGACATTGGCTAATTAAATTAAACAGCTGCATATTTCTGAATATGTTAAAACTATTACAGTAATACAATTGGTGTACCAATTGTATTCAGATTTCTAATAATCAGATTTCTTAATCTACATCATTTTGTACGTGGGATAATATAAGTCGAGTAGAATAACCCAAAAAAACGCGTTTGTTCACCTGGGTGATACAGTTTCAAGGTGAATAAAATACACAAAAATTGTCAACGCATTTCACCTGGGTGAATTGCATTCGAGGTGAAATGAGGAGACACAAAAATCTACGTTTTTCATCACCCTGATAACCTTGAACACCCTGCTGATCACCTTGGTGAACAAAAAAAAAGCAAAGTGGAATATACCTTGGCAATACCCAGTATTATAATTCACGGGAAGTCAGTCTGCTTGCGACCATGGCTGGTGTAACCCGGTCGAAACGTCAAGCCCAAAAAAGGTATAAAATTTATGCATGTACGCGCTTATTCCCGTGAATTATATTAAATTACTATAAACATGCAGCGCGATAGTTTAAAAGTTAATACCCAATACGAATAAAGTATACATGTAAATGTAATAATTACGTTATTAAACAAAGGACCCTAAAACTAAAAATTAAATTAAATTAAGTGTATGAAACCGAATAATTAAAAGAACTTGCTTCTGAACGAGATAATATAATTTGTTAAATTGTTCCGCCTATATTTTTTTAAGAAATGAGGTTTCCCCATGTACAGGATCGCAGTGTTCATGGAACGGCTTAGATGGAGTGTGTTCCGACCTATACCATTGCCGCACTGCAATGGAAGACATCAGACTTGGAGACAACCCACCGGTGAGTAGTTTGTCATGTAAGGAATTTAATGATGTATGTGAAGTATTCAAATACAGAAATAGAATTTTCTGCTGTCTGTCGAAAAGTACAAACAAACCAAGATCTTAATGTAACGTTAATTTATTTGATGTCACAATTACACAGTACTGTTATGTTCCAGCTTCATGAAGAAAAGAAACATTCATTTTTTTTGTGACCTTCTTCAGACATGCAGTTATCAGGGGGTTAAACCTATCAATGTTGCACTGACTGTGAACTGGAAGACATAACTGGGTAAGTCAAGTTTTTATATAAGGTAACTTCATTCCTTTTAGATTATTTTTTATGGTTTTTCATTTTATATAAAAAATTAAAAAGAGCAGCTATATCATAATTAGTGTTCCCTGTGATTGTAAATTGAAATTCACTGACGATGACGAGCCTAAATATTTAACTATATAGATAATGCAAATATCCTTAAACTAAGACTTGTACCGTGTTTCAGAAAGTTTACCATAAATACTGGTGTTCCTGTGAGTTTATATAAAACTGGAGAAAAATCGAGAGATCGTGAGTACAAATATTCGGTTTAGATTGTATTTTTACAATTATAGTTTAATTCTCATTCGCCAGTCTTAATAAATTTCGCAATAACACTACTACTATAATATAATATTCATACATATACACAAAGTTATTATACGTATTTAATTAATAAATATTTCAATCTGTTTTCCTTTCAGATTGTTTAGATTACCTGGACCAAATAAAAAAATGTGATCCTCGCATCACCACAAAATACAAAAAAAATAAACATCCCACTAAAAATTGTAACAATGTTGTATTGACAATAACAGCTGCAGCTGGTGGAATAGACGCCGAACGAGATAAATTCCGACATATGGTATCCGACATATACTTAGTACTTTTCCAAATAATTTTATGACAGCTTACGTGCAATAGATCGTCTCATCACTAGACCAGCTAGCGACGAGACACTTTTGAACCCCAACAAGTATAATGTTCTGTTCTTATTAAACCCGGTTTTAAACAGTTGCCGAGAGGAATTAGTGAATATGGAACTCTTACAGTATACCTAAACATCTGTTTTTCAAGTTCTGTGGACAAATTATACTACCTTCTTATGTGGAAAGGGGGAAGGGAGGCCTTTTTCCGGCAGTGGGACACTACAGAGCAAAAGATAGGCAGCTACTGACTTATATGTGATGTGATTAGTTTAACAGAATATTTTATTTAATCAGAGTCTTTTGGGATACGGTAACGACTTGGATTCAGCGCAGTGGATCTGCGGCGGTTCTCTTATCAGCAACAAATTCATTCTCACTGCTGGCCACTGCACAGCAGCTCCTAAATTGTAAGAACATATTTATCTTTAAGAAATTAAGTTCATTACCTGCAAAATAAAACTCATTGTTTTAAATAAATAGAGCTTAGAATACGTTAGTCAAGCTCTTAGCGATTCAAGTAAAAGTACGGAATTTCGAATTCTGTAACATAAAAAATCATCATCAAGAGATTGGATAGACCTGCTGACGGTCGTCTGACGTTTTCTGAATTCTGTATGGACTATGCAGTCGATTTATACACAGCATAAACTACCAGAGGTCCAGTGCGGTACGCGGCCCTGGGCATCCTGAAGCGCTCGGACCCCCTGGAGCTGTGGCAGCGATAACTCGTGAAGAGGATCGTGCGCCACCCGCAGTACAAGCCTCCCTCCAAGTACCATGACATCGCGCTGCTCGAAACTGACACAGAGTGAGTGGCACAACTTGTAAATCCAGTAGTCCCAATCCTATCTATGTATTTGAAAAACTATCTATGTATAGACAAGATTCGCAAAAGTATGGAAGAGTTTTAAAAATATCACTCCGTGCGAAGCCGCACGCAGGCGGTAACTAGTATTGGCAGCAGATAGTATTCTACAACAAAATGATTCTGTTGATTGTGGGTGTCTTATTAATCAAGAGAAATCTTTCTTTTCCCCAGGGTATTATTTAACACTCACGTGTTACCAGCGTGTCTTCATATTGTGCCTCAACCATACTCGGATAGTTATGCTAACGCGACAGGTTGGGGTGCGTTAGGTCATAATCGTGAGCTGGCTGACACCTTGCAAACGGTAAGTAATATAAAAAATAATTTCCGGTGAAAATAAATTTTCCTAAATAAATTTAGTAAAACAAAAATATCTATCGCATACCAGGTTTTTCTCGAGCGGCTAGAGCCTCAGGAATGCAGCCAGCTGTACCCGCCACACAGACATCTCCTGCATGGATATAATGACAGCACGCAGATATGCTATGGGAACCGAAAGGAAATTAGAGACACTTGTGAGGTGAGTAACTTCTGAGATGAATACGAGAAGCGAGTTGCATGTAACCAGACAGTCTCGATAGAAACAAGGAAGAGGGACCTGTCCTAAATCATTTTCGAATTAAATTATGTGTTTCTAAAAATCATCCTGCTAGTGTTATTGTCTTTATCCGAAAGTTATCCAAGCTTTGCCAGCACTGTTTCATAGTTTAAATGTCGCATTTATGTCTACTTTCCTCTTCCTCTTCAGAATGCTCATTATATTTCAGATTGCGTTTTCACTATCATTGGCGTGACGTCATCGGGCAGGGCTTGTGGGCTCGCCGGCAACTTTGGAGTCTATACTAGGGTGATCCACTACGTACCCTGGATTGAAAGCATCGTGTGGCCGGATTAGGAAGTCAGTTCGATTTGATAAACGAAATAACTCAAACGCACGATGATGTTCATCTAATATGTTATATCTCAAAAAGTTTTTTGTTATAAAATAAAGTTCGAAGATACATTTTGTATTATTTTTTTATTACAAATTTCTTGATACCTACTACTAAAAATTCAACTTCTATCTTTGGATAAACCACAGAACACACCATAACTTTATTCTGTGGCATAACCGAAACACTATAATAAGGAAATTGTGTTCATCCGCACCATACTGTGTGTCTCTTGGCTATACTTGCAGTTAATGATGATTTACTTAATAATATAGTACTAATAATATAGTATTCGAAGTAGTCGCTGCCAAGTCTTGATGCTGAGAGGCCGCTTAAAAGTGCTCGTGTAACATAATATCTAGTGAATAAACCTATACTACAAGACCTTGAAACTAAAGATGAAGATTAACGAAATATTAATACCATGGTTTACTGCTATACAACTACTTTCTGTAGAAGGAAACTTTAATAAATATGAATATCTAAATCTGCCCGAAGGTAAGTTTATTCGCAAATATTAACACTCATTGTAAAAAAAATAAGCAAATAATACGAGATTGTTTGCAGCAAAGGCGAAGCGATGAAAAGTTGGGATTACATATATTTCTGGTATTGTTAATTCGTGTCAATTGGGTATCAGTCAGGAAGTAAACAGAGAGGGATATATCGACTAACTCTTATTTTCATGGTCTGTGGGGAAAAAGAACCGTCGTGGGATTGAGGGCGCTGTAGTGCTTTATTACCCTATTTTTTCAAGTTTATACACTCTAGCGTTGATATAGCAACTGTAAAAAGGCGATATTTAAAAAATTACGTTGCAACGTAATATTTTAAGATACTTTATAATTATTGTATGGCATGATTTTAATTTAATCAAAATGTAGTACCATTTCACGGCACGACGGTACTCTTTCCGCACAGACTATGGCAATGATTACTAAACTGAGATACCTCAGACATAGGACAACCGTTGATTATTTATACAACGTCTAGATGTCAGATGGAGCATCTCCTTTTAATCACTACAATAGTAATGCTATAGCGATGAAAATTATTGCATTTTTCGTAACACATTATTTTTCTTTACTGTGTATTACTTTTAATGACTGTGCTATAG
Organism: Autographa pulchrina; assembly: GCA_905475315.1. Lineage (NCBI taxonomy): Eukaryota > Metazoa > Arthropoda > Insecta > Lepidoptera > Noctuidae > Autographa > Autographa pulchrina. The sequence goes on from FR997764.1 coordinate 1,771,736, forward strand.
AATGCTATTATATTATTATGTATAATACTTATACAGCAACCCTTATTATACAGGGTGTTAAGAACACCCTGTCCGATCCGTGAAGGTGTTGTTAGGTATCGACATCTGATTTCAAAAAAGGAAAAAAAATAGGAAAAAATAAAAAATAAATTATAACCTAAAAAAAATTTTTTATTCTCAAAAGGCGAGATAGTGTCGGCGTGTCGGCGTCGTCACAGGCGCTGCCAAATGATCAAAGAAAAGGCCTCCAAAAATTCCGACGAAAATAGTGTTGTAATCTTTGATTTAATCGCATATTTATGGAAAAAAGTGGTCAATTCAAAGTTATTTATTATTGTTACTATTATAATATTTATATATTACTATATTTCAAATTTAATATTTTATTTGGGCTTGTGATTGTGAAGCCTATAACATAACATCTTCTTATGAAAATATAATTTAAAAGGCGACGAATATAAATTGCTCTATATGACCGGTTGCGTTACAATTAACTACAACGCGTTGTAACGCGGAAAATGAATAGAATATTGAATATGATATCTAACTCAAAGTTATGCAATTAATGTCTTTTAAACACTAAATCAGTACTAAGAGCTAAATTTATTTTATTGTGAACTCCCTCACCTCTCACTGTACCTAGGTATATAATGCCGACGTTGTCTACTCGATAGTGTACAAAACTAAGACAACATCGTCGTAAGTCATAGTTTCTTTTATATTATAAGTAATATTATCTTCTTGTTATACGGTGTTAAAAATTTTACGGAAATATTAACGAATTACGTAACTAACCGGTTAATTTGGGTGTCTAAACCGTTTGCGCTTATGTAACCGATAGCCTTCTCATTTTGATATATAAAAAAACAGTTTACTGGGGTAACCGTAAAGTATGTAACGATAAATTTATACGTATAAAATCAAAATTAAAACTGCTCTTTTTAGCTCGATTCCGAGCCTTACATAGTATACTTATTAAATAATTATTTTTTTTCCTACATTAGGGCAAAGTCCTTTAATTTACTTAACTTTAACCAATTTTAACTTCCGTTGGTATAATTTTTGATAGAAGTAGTGGTTAAGTGTTTGTTAAAATAATTAATTTTCTTTATGAAACAAACAAAGTATGATGATGTTTCGACTTCATTGCTCGGAAAGCACGGAAAGCCTTTGGTCCTGCGGCTGATCTTTCCAGTCCTTCGGTGCGTCGCCGCCGCGCCGCGCTGTTCGCGCGTCCTGTCGGACTGTGTGAGAGTAGGAATCAATGCAATGTCTACTGCAAAAGTTTTCGCGCACACATGGACGCACTGATTTTTTTTTTATAAGTTCTGGCTGAAGCATTTATTGGCCAGACCACAAATTCGCCGATTTAAATGTTTTCCTGCACCTAACCATAAAGCATAACATAATAACATACCATCACGCCTGTATCCCCGGAGGGTTAGGCAGAGGTGTACCAATGTGCACGCTCGCGGCACCCACAGTTCGCCGGTATGTTTAGGTCCCAGGTATTAGGGGGCGAGCCCATTGCCACTAACCGGGGCACAAATCCAAACTCCGACCTGCTACTGAGAATTTCATTGGTCGACTTGGGAATCGAACCCAAGACCTGTAGCGTAGCAGTCCCGCTTAGAACCACTAGGCCAACGAGGCAGTTGAACCACAAAGCGTTTGTGAGCAAATAATTAGTTCAATAAGCATTTTCCGCCTGTAAGCTAAAGTATTAGTTTCCTTAAAAATTGGAATCAAAAGCTATATTAAAATGACCGACAGACATCTTAATTATCTTAACAGGATCACCCTGTTCGTGGGATGGATATGATGGAGTGTGTACGAGCCCGTACCTGTGCCGCACAGCCATGGAACAAATTATTCACAAGAACTATCCTCCGGTAATTAATTAACTAATTATTGTTAAACGTAATGTATTGTGATACATTTCGATACATTATTATCTGTTATATATATACCTACTTCGTAATTCCGTTTTTGTATAGGTACTACATGTTTGTTTTAAGGAGGCTTGTGTACGATTTAACGGATATAAATGGTTTTGTCTAAATTCGTTCAGTGGTTATTTCGTAAAAGAGTAACAAACAACTATCTAGAAAGTGGTATGTAGGATGGGTTTCAGCCACGGCAATGTTTATTATTTTAAACTTATTGCTGCTGATGACGTAAGTTAAAATGCTTAACGACAAACACATTTACCAGAAAAGAACTATAACTATAACTACTTGACATGTTTTGTAGTGTAATAAATTTCTATAACTTTTACGTGGCGTCCTTTTCAGATTTGTAGCTTCCAGGGAGTTAAACCGATTATATGTTGTACCGACTGTGAACTGGAAGACTTATCAAGGTAGTATAGCTTTAGAATCACCAAGTAGGAACATACAGAATTATCAGCATTTTAACAGCACACAAATTTCGTTTTAACACAAAGCTCGACTGTTATTTTTTACATCTTTCATACTGGTAATAATTCCTAAAAAAATATTTGTCATAGTTTTAGGTTTATCAGATTTAAAATTGATTGTTATTCGAAACATAATATCCTCATTTATCAGCACTGAAAACAGTTAAGTACTATATTGTATAGAATTATTATATATTTTAGTGTGCATAGTGCTAGCTCAGACTCCATACATTTTTGGGACATCTCAGCGGAGGCATTAAAATCTCATAATGTCATTAACACTGGACTTCGGAGTCGACGAACTTGACCATTTTCACCGTAGAAACTTGTTTTAGATGGTTCTCGAAAAAACCTGGTGCACCGGGGTGGTTTTACAAAACAGGACAAAAAGCAAGAGATAGTAAGTAAAATAAGAGCCTCCTAAGTACGATTAGTTTCAAAAGTTTGCTATAATATACTGTGTTTATTTTCAGATTGCTTGGACTACTTGGATCTTCTAGGAAAGAAGTGCGTTCTACACTTTGTAGAGTATTATCACAAAGTGAGGTTAGCCGATAGAAATTGTAGTGGGGTTCAATTTGGTATTGTGGGAGCTGCTGGTGGGGAAGACGCCAAGCGAGACCAATTTAGACACATGGTAAGTACATGGCAGGCTTAATAAACCTCATCATCAAAGCCAATCAATTCGTAGCTTGATTTACTGTTAGCATTGGCTGTTCGCCGACAGGACAATTAATTAGTTTCCGTTTCCCCGACAGTCTCTTTCAGCGACTGACATTTCGCCGGCGGAACTTTAAATCTACGTTCGTACGAGATACGAGTAGTATATGTGTTATTTTGCAATATACGACGGGCTTGTTGGTCTAGTGGTTAGTGACCCTGACTGCTATACCGGAGGTCGTGGGCTCGATTCCCACCCAGGACAAATGTTTGTGTGATGAGCACGATCATTTTTTTTGGTTGTCTGGGTGTAATTTATCTATAATAGGTATGTATTTAGAAATATATAAGTATGTTTATCAGTTGTCTGGTTACCATAACACAAGCTCTGCTTAGCTTGGGATCAGATAGCCGTGTGTGAGTTGTCCCGGAATATTATTATTTTAATTATATATATAATATATTCGTTGAAGGCTCTATCCGTATTAAGGTGTTACAAGTTTATCATCGTGTCAGTGAAACATTATTTAGCTAAAAACGTTTTTTGTCGAAAGCGAGTTATATGAAAAGTTCTGTGTTCCGTTCCGAATAGCTTGTAGGATCGTCATAAGAGTCCCCCGTAGGCCCTTCAATGATATTAAAACTAACCAATAAATCTACGCAAGATAGTACAATAATTCGAATAGAATTGAATATTTTTAACGGTATATGAGAGTAACACGCGTACCATGGCGATCTATCGCTAATAGCAATATCAACCAGACAACCTTTTTTACTAATACTTAAGTAGGACTGTTTTAAATGAACTAGGCTTTGTTGGGCTACGGAGACGATTTGGATTCAGCGCAATGGATCTGCGGCGGATCACTCATCAGCAACAAATTCATCCTCACAGCTGGCCACTGCATAGCATCTCCGCAGTTGTAAGTTTTAACTTTAATCTTTAATAGAAACTAAATGGATGATAAACAGGGTGACTCGAGGATAATGTTTTTGAAAAAAAACATTGGTAAAGACAGTATCATGAAGTTATCGAAAAAATCCGTCCATTCGGGCAAGATATAACTTTTTATCCCTGTAACAAGCAATAATATGCGAAGCTATGCTATAAATATTTATATGTCAGAGGTCCGGTGCGGTACGCGGCACTGGGCATCCTGAAGCGCACGGACCCCCTGGAGCTGTGGCATCGATACCTCGTAAAGAGGATCGTGCGCCACCCGCAATACAAGCCTCCCTCCAAGTACCATGACATTGCTCTGCTGGAAACTGACAAAGAGTAAGTCTAAGATATTGTCGATGAGGTACTGTGCCAACATTGCAATACTGAGTGTATATGTTCCTTATTTGGCCAGTTGCTTCCTATTTCATCTTTTCTGATTCCTGGAGACTGAGTTCATTCTTCAGTAAAAAACCCAAGTATGAAAATAATTGCGTTTTGCGCTTTGTTTGCGCATTGGCCAACAAAAACGCAATGGCCAGTCGCATTGTGCAATCAGGACTTTGGACTAGGCTCACTTGCTAGCAGCCGGTCGGTGCCTATTTTGTGGGAGTCGGGGCCCAGGGACAAGCTGTTGCCGGTTTTTCATGGGGGTGGTGTATGTACTTGTATGTTTGGCTCTTTCGAGCTGATCGCAGCGATAACATATGTTGCCGAATGCTTGCAGTGACGCTTCCCTAGGTAACAAATCGATCTGCGTAAATAACAACTTCCTCTTTATTTTTATCAAAATTAGGGCCAGGTAATGTATACTGAATACTGAAAACCCGTTATGTATATTGAGGGAAAATGTTGCAAATATATTTAAAGGACAAAATTATTGGCAGGGTATCATTCAACATCCACGTGTTTCCAGCGTGCCTCCACTCCCCTCCGGAACTCGACTACGCCTGGGACATCTCTGCTTATGCGACCGGTTGGGGTGCTTTGGGTCATAACCGTGAACTGGCTGACACTCTGCAATATGTAAGTGTGGATCGAAGCAATACAAACTATAATAAATTCGTGAGCAACGTATTTATATGTATTTATCAACTTGACAATTTTTTTGTTGTATGCTATCGCTAGTTTTCTATTGGCCCAATTGAAAGCACTTTTTGAGCTGTTCCTTGCGATGACAGTCATTCATGTGTAAATATCGATAGCTGTGAATACTAACAGAGTCATTAAATGGATTTTAGGTTTTGAGATAATACCTATTAAAAAACAAATTAACTAAAATTATATCTTTATTAATTAATGTATCAGATACCAGCATCAAATTAATTAATAAAAAGTTACCAAAAAAGCATACTAACCAATCAGAAACATAAAACTAAATAATTGTAAAAGTTCTTGTAGAATTCTAAAAACTTTTGATCATAATTGTTTGTCAAGGTGATTTTGTTATTAATATTCTAATTTTACTCATATTTAAATTATCCTGTTATCTATTTTTTTTGTAAATGCTGGTTAACCCGTAATTCGCAACGGTGTAAGTACAAGTCGTATTATCCTATATTTACTTATGATGTCATGAACATACGGATCTGCCTCGCACTAGCTGGTCGCGTGGAATTTTTGAGGGGGGGACTAAGGCGGATACCCCCCGCGCGTCCCTCGACCCCCCCTGATTCGCCCTACTGAATTTAGATAAAACACGTTAATTTCTATAAAAATACTGTTCAATGAGGAAAAGAATTGTTGATATTCTCTCTGTTTTGCTTTCGTGAATCATTTTTGCATCTCCATACTACGCATTTTAGTATTGTTTCTTAAATAAATGTTTATTTATTGCTTGGAGATGTAAACACGGCGCGCTAAGTTTTGACACTAAATGGACGTGACATTAAAGTTGATGCGAGTTCGTACGCGTGCTCTCGGATCATACGATCATAGTATGAATGTAACGGAGAATGTAACGAAGCTTTGTTGATTAGACTTTGAACGTCCTAAAGTCAATCTCATTTTGGATTTACAGGGTTCAATAGTATAAATTAACCTATTTGGGAGAACTAAGGTAGTTTTGATAGATTGTACTAAAAAGTTTGTTGGATAAATAATAATTTTAACTACGCCAGGTTCAGTTACAAAAATTCGAGCATCATGAGTGCAGACAGCTGTATCCAGTGCACAGACATCTACTTCAAGGGTACAATCACACCACGCAGATGTGTTACGGAGATAGAGAAACAATCAGAGACACTTGTAAGGTAACTGTTCCAACTATATTTCTAATTTTGGCGAAGACTCTGCTACCAATCGCTGCTACTCGTCGTATTGAAATTAGTATCATGTTTTTCATGTTACATAGTAGTCATGGTTTTATTTGATGCAACTTATCTATTACCATTAAGGGTTCGATCTAAAATATCTACAACCTATAAGGAAAAATTGTCATTAAATATTTTCTCTATCTAGGGTGACAGCGGGGGACCTCTTCAAACCACACGCATTATGGCTGACTGTGTGTACACCATCTTCGGCGTGACGTCATCGGGCAAGGCTTGCGGGTTCGCCGGCAACTCTGGCGTGTATACAAGAGTGATCCACTATTTACCTTGGATTGAAAGCATCGTCTGGCCAGACTAGAATAATAATATAAAAAGTGTTAAGATTAAGGCATTTTTATAACCATTTCTCATTGTAACTTACATTAAACATAGGTACAAGTTGTATTTATTTTTTGTATACTATTTTTAAAACCCTTTAAAAATTTATAAATACCTTACACGAAAGGCTTAGTCAATAAATAAACATTAATAACGTACAATTTATCACCAAAATTCCGAAATATTTTCTGTTACGGCAGCATTTATTTTGTTATTTGCGTTTCTTTAATTGGAGTCCTCGTCCTCCCAGCTGGCTTGCCAGTATCACTGTTTTCACAAGAAAAGGCAATCAGGAAATCGGTTCTATAGTTCCAGACATTAGGTACTTCCTACAATAAAACCTTTAAAACTTTATTATCATTATGTATAATAGTATAGATTATTAACCATAATATAATATATAATATTCCGGGACAACTCACACACGGTTATCTGATCCCAAGCTAAGCAGTGCTTGTGTTATGGTAACCAGACAACTGATAAACATAGGGGAAACTACCCCATCGTTGGCACCTACCCAATTATTGGCATTTTACTATTTAATCTAAAAATATAAGAAATGTCTAATCTATACACAATGTTTACTGAATGATAAATTTGGTAAATTTACATCTTATTTATAACAACATTCCAACTATCATTGAATTCAATATGGCTTCATAATCTGTGAGTAAAAAACTGCTGTAACCGAAACCGCCTAGGTGAAATCAACGTGCTCCAGATTACAAGCAAAATTTCTTCTAGATGTAACTTTTTTTGGCTTATCGAAAAAATATAAGAAAAACATATGTTGAGGTACCAATGAGGTACAAAATATTGACGAAAAGATGAAGTAGTTATAACGCCTACAACTAGGTGAAACCTTGGCTTGGTCCAGCCATTCTGACGTCAGAATGGCTGGCCACTTTCCTCGTAATAGTTTTACCTCTTTAGCGAGGTACAAATTATTTGATATCTGGTACCAAATAGTACAAAATAGATACTAAAACTTGGTATTGCTCAAACTTCCAAAATCTCTCTTGGTCCAGCCATCCTGACGCAGACTTATAATTCTACCATGTACGGAAGACTCAAGTTTCGTTACATCTAGACAACTTAAAAGATGTAGTTTAAAAAGTTATGTTTTCTAACAATTTTACCCAATATTTAACTTAATACCTACTGCTTAATACTTTTTACACAATTTTATATATCATCATTAATTTATTCAAGTAAAAAATAAATGAACTTAAAAAAAGAAAAGTATTTTGTATTAACGAAACGCAGCTATATAATTTGGTCGTGTTACATCTGTTGATCTGTCCATGACAATCAGACAATCACATCAACTTCTAACCTGCTCGCCTTGTTATAAGTTACTGTATTATTTTTGTAAATTAGTAATAAATTAGTATTGTAGTAAATTAGTAATTATAATATTAAGCTAGCTTTTGACTGTGATAAAAAGGATCTGTATGCCAACTTTCATTCAAATCGGCTGTCCTGTTTTTACGTTATTAATAACAAACTCACATTTATTTGTATGGATAAAAATTAATGGTAATGGTTGTTAACCTCTGCCTGTCGGTAGTAAGCAATCCGTTGCCTATCAACGGTATGTTTTCCTGTATTCTTTTCGGAGTTTGGCGCAAGTTATAGATTAGCTGTGGAGTATCTAAGTTAAAAAATAATTATCAAAGTCCTATTAGGTTACACAAAAAAGACACTTCTTACACACTTACGCCTTAAAGTGCCAATAATTGGGTAGTTTACCTTACTTATATATTTCTAAATACATACATATTATAGATTAATTACACCCAGACACAGAACAAATGATCGTGCTCATCACACGAACATTTGTCCTGAGTGTCCTGAGTGAATTTCCGGTATAGCAGTCAGGGTCACTAACCACTAGATCAACAGGCCTGCCTAAATATAGGTATACGTATAATAATGTAATAGAATAAAGTATGTATTACAGTCGTGGGGTTACGCAATGAAACGCAAAGATGATGTTCACACTTTATCGAGCAGAGTAACGTCCTCACTCACAATCGTACTTCCGAATGATAATATAATAATCTCCTACCCTATTTATATAATTCTATCATGGAGAGTCAAATATCGATTAATTACATTTTAAGAGATACAAAACTAGTACAGTAACAAATAACAATGATAATTATTAATTACAAGAATAATCCAATATAGTGAAAATCAAATATAGCAATTATAACGTAGTTGTGTATTGTAGCACGTCACATCCGTTGCGCGGCTATTGAGTATTGGATAACACTCGGCCATCCTGTGTAGGTCGTGTCCCACGGCCCGCATTCTGCTGCGCTTCAGAGCTGAACCCGGAGTCCTGGAATGGAAATAAAAATTCAGCAGTAACTTGTTCTGTGATAATTATTTTAAAGACTTAATATATAATTGGTTTTGTTTAATTTCTTTTAACAAGTATTTAATAATATTAATGTATACCACACAGATTAATTTAGTTCAGTTATTTATCTTCTTAATCACACAGTTAATATACTTGATCACATAGCTACTCTTTATTCATTTAGACTTGATCACATAGCCGTCTACGAATAGAATTAATCACACGGGTACCTACAGACTTGATCACATAGCCGTCTCTATATGGATAGTATTATGACACAGGTACAGACTTGATCACATAGCCGTCTATATGGCCTATATGGTTAGTATGATAACGCAGGTACAGACTTGATCACATAGCTGTCTCTACATGCATAGTGTACAGACTTGATCACATAGCCGTCTTTATTTATACAAACTGGAACTCGCATCCAATTGTATAAAAGGACTTGAACACATAGCCATCCTTATTTACATAGACTTGAACACATATGTCTTTATTCATATACCTAGACTTGATCACATAGCCGTCTTTACTACTCATCACAAAGTTACAAGAATTATGTTTATAAGGATATAGTAAAACAATTACTAACAGTACATACAATTTTATAATACTGGCAAACCTTAACTTCTATGCGATACAATTATACTTTATTGATTACCACCATAGCTAATAATTAAGAGTCACATACCTTAAATACTAAGCTTAACTAAACCTAAAGTACTAAGCTTAAATGCTTGTGTTACGAGTTGGTTCATGTCGGTAGTGTAATGTGTGTAGTCTTTAACGATCACGTAATTTATTTACCATAATTGTGAAATGAAACGTTGATTTTATATGTTAATTAGCTTTCAAGAAGGTCAATCAAATCGTCCCTATCTACCTCTCGGTCACTGCCTGAACTATCATCCTCAGACATAGTTGGTTTATAAGGTCGTAAGGTCTCTCCACGTACTACGGCATTGAATCTTTTGTAACCTTTCATTCCCTTTATACTTGTGATTGTATATCGGTCTAATGAGCTATCTGCTTTACATATCCTATAGGGACCGGTATATAATCCGTTTAATTTTTTCGTAACACCAGTGACCGCGTCTCTAGCTACACCACCTTTCCAAAGAACTAATTGACCAACAGTATATTTAATACACTTTTTATGCTTTTTATCAAATTTTTTTTTCATGGTAGTCATATTTCTGTCGATACGAAGCTTAGCAGTTTCCCTATTAGCCTGAAGTTCATTTAGTTGGGTATCAGAGTGAGAAGGCGCATCGGAAGGGAAGGATGGGTATCTAGAGTTTTTATGACCAAACATAAGATTGAATGGAGAAAAACCAGTAGTTGCATTAGGTGTGTTATTGATTCCCCAGACTATATCATCTAACTTATTGTCCCACGTACATTCGCTTTCAGACATCGTGTTAAGACCATTTAATAATTCAGCAATTGCAGCCGCCGCTAAAAAGCCTGTTGAGCCACAAAACTCGCAGGTTAAACTAGCGGACAAAGCAAAAGGGGGTAAACGGAGCCTGTCAAAACCAAAACAGGTTCTGAAAAGGCAGGGTCCAGAGAAGGACACGGGCGACAGCGATGGTTTCATCAAGGTGGAGAAGAGGAAGAAGAAGAAGCCTCCTTGTCGGAACCAGTGCGGTACTGCGTTGGCAGGACCCAACATATTGCTGCGTCCAGCCGTACCGACAACGCTGCTGTACGTGTCCAGACTGCATCACTCCACGAAGGTTGAGGAGGTCGTGGAATACATGCGCGTGAAGACCAACTGGACTTTGAGGGTCGAGCTGTTGGAGCCGCGTCACAAAACGAACTTCAAGTCGTTCGTGGTGCGCGTTCCGACACATCACCTCGAGAAGTTCCTCATAGAAGAGTTTTGGCCGAAAGGGGTTATGTACCGCCGGTTTCGTGGCCAGCTACGTGACACCAGTCAGCGAAACACGACGCCGATACTTCGTGTACATTAGTTTTAGTTCATTATGTTATATATATTTATAGTATTTTTAAGTTGTATTAGTATAGTATTGTATATATTTATATGGGCCTTGATGCCTGAAATAAATGGATTATTATTATTATTATATTATTAATAAAGTGCGATTGACTCGTTCAACTTGACCATTGGATCGAGGGCTGGCTATTGCATTTAAAATGTGTTTAAATTGATTTTCTTCGGAAAATTGCTTAAAATATCTACTCGTAAAAGCTTTGCCTCTATCTGTTATTACTCTTACCGGATAACCGAACTGCATGATAATTTCTTTAAGCAACCGAATTGTCTCTATTGAACTACAATTTTTAGCAGGTCGAGCGAATACAAATTTAGTAAAAGCGTCAATAACTACAAGAATATAGGTGTTCCCCTTACGGGTTTTAGCAAAAGGACCAAGGTGATCTACGTGCAACGTATGCATAGGTACTGCAGGCTTGTTAATTGGATATAATTCACCCTCCAACCTACCATAGTTGCCTTTGTTAAACGCACATTGTAAGCAAGAATTTATGTATTTTCTTATAAATCGTGTCATACCTTCAAACCAAAATTGAGTTTTAATAGCACTTTCACATTTTTCAAACCCGGGATGTCCTATTTGATCGTGAAGTTTTTGTAGTAGACCATATTTAGCTAATTTCGGTATCACAAAACGTTCACCAGCAATAGTTTTTCTAAAAAGTATATTATCTTTAACGATGTAATTTTTAGATAAATTTAAATCAGAGTTATCACGAAGTCTAGTAATAACGCTTTGAATGTTGTCGTCTTGTAACTGTAAGGTTATAAGCCAATCGGAATTGTCGATCATTAGTATAATACTAGTCGAGGGGTTTCTACTCAGCGCATCTACATGCTTCATGCGTTCGCCGGGCCTATACTCAATCTCAATATCAAATTCCTGAATAGTGAGCCACCAACGAGCTATTCGAGGAATTAAATCGCGTTTTATAAGGGTGGTTCTTAAGGCTGAACAATCAGTAATAACTTTAACTTTGATGCCTGTAAAATAAATTCGGAAACGTTTAAGCGATTCAACGACAGCGAGTGTTTCGAGTTCGTAACTATGATAATGTTTTTCTTCGTTAGTGGTCACCCTACTAAAATACGCGATTGGTTTTAAACTATCATCAATTTGGTATTGCATAAAAATACCGCCTAAACCTACTTTGCTGGCGTCGGTATGCAATTCTGTCTTTGCATCGGCGTTATAAATAGCTAAGACTGGTTTTTCAATCAAACGCTGCTTAAGGGTTTTGAAAGCATACTCTTGGTCAGGGCCCCAATACCATTTCACATCCTTTTTAGTAAGTAAGGTAAGAGGGCGAGCAATTTGAGCAAAATTTTGAACAAACTTTCTGAAATACGACGTTAATCCTATGAATTGCCTAATCTCGTGTACGTTACGTGGCCTATTATATTCAGCGACACATTTAATTTTAGCTTGGCCCGGTTGTATTGTTCCAGCTGAGATTTCATGACCTAAGTAAGTTGCTGTACGCTTTAGAAAAGAACATTTACTAAGATTTAATTTCAAATTTGCCTGTGTTAATAATCGTAAGACCTTTTCAAGCAACACTAAACCTTCCTGTACATTCGTTGTAGGCAACATTACATCGTCTAAATACAGTGCTATGTTTTGATCAACTCTACCTAGTGTCATCTGTATTAATCGCGAGAAAACAGCTGGGGCATTAGCTAAACCAAAGGGCATTTTTAAAAACTCATATTGACCTGATGGAGTTACGAATGCAGTCTTTGATATGGATTCTTCATGGAGAGCGACCTGATAGTAGCCTTGAGCGAGATCTAGGGTTGTAAAGAAAAATTTACCTGACAGCTTATTGACCTGATCTTCAATGTGTGGCAAAGGATATCGATCTTTAACTGTATTAGCATTTAAAGCCCTATAATCAACACAGAGCCTATAATCCCCGCCCTTCTTTTTGACCAAAACTACCGGGCTAGCGTAATCGGACATTGATTCCCTAATTATACCTGCCTCTAATAAGTCTTTGATTTTTCCGTTTACTATTTCGTTTTCTTTGTGTGATAATCTATAAGGTTTACAACAGACAGGCTGGTTGTTGATTGTGCGAATGTGCATTTTAATAAGATCGGTGCAACCTAAATCTTTGGTACATCTAGCAAATGAGTTGACATATTTATTTAAAAGTAATAATAATTGTTTATTTTCTGAATCACTTAGTTGACCTTTATCAATGTCAGTTAAATTAATGCGTATATTTTCTCTCTCTGAACTATCTATAGTTAGTATTCTGGACTCACTACTGCATACAGGTATAGTTACTAATTCTGCCCTGGCTATCAACCTATGAGCCTCCCATACTATATCTGTATATCCTAAGTTAACAATCTTTAAATGAGAGTGATATTGTTTAATAATAGCCGAAGGTATTAAATAGGTTATGTTGCCTAACTGCATCCACACTGTGTTCGTTAAAAATGTATGCTCCCCTACAATAGTTCTAAAACATTCAACATAGACCTCTACAAATAGTTGACTTTGCTTAGGTATTGTAACTTTATTTTTTAAATACACTGGAAACTTAACAAGAAAATCGGAAGCGTGCAGATTTAAGTCTTTAAATATATTCTGTACAGCTTGACTTTGCACGAAACGTATAGAGGAAGCCGAGGTCACCAAACTAACATTTTTACTATTAATCATTGTTTGCCCAATTAAAAGATCAATATCAGATGTTATGTAACTAGTTAATTCGACAATTCCGTTCAACTGTATATCATCTATCAAAATACTCAACCAACATGAACCAAGTGAGTTAACGCATGCTCCACCGAAACCTTTCATAATAATAGTGCTAGGTTCAATTTTAAGTTTTAAGTTCTTAATTTGCGAGATACAGAGTAGATTAATTTTACTGCCAGTGTCTATATATGCTCTGAGCTGATGTCCATTTACTGTCACTATTCTTTTGTAAATCCTACTAATATTATAAATGTGAAAGTTTGTTTGGATGTTTGTTACTCTTTCACGCAAAAACGGCGGGACCGATTTGGTTGAAATTTGGTATGTAGATAGGTTATACCCTGGATTAACATATAGGTTACTTTTTATCCCGGTCAACAAGGGTGAAAGCGTTTTAAATTTCCAAAATCATTTTCTCAACTGCACACATAAATTGGCATTATTGACAGATAAACAAGAGGGTAACCATGGCAGAGTGAGGTAGCCATAGCAATCAAATAACTTCAATTTGATTAGTACCTATATTTTAGTGGACTAGCTATCGAAGTAAACAGCTTGGCGGTTGAACGAATGGAAATGAGTGATCTTGCTGCAAGTTCAAATCAGGTTGTTAATGTTTGTATTTTTTTTCATGCGTCCATTCTCTCATATAAGTTTGAATTTTTTGATACTCAAGTTCAAATCTCAGTAGAGCTAACTCTTTTTGTGTTTTACTAATGTATCTTTATTAAGTAAAAAAATATTTGTAACATTTTGTTGTATTTTTAGTCGCAATAAACGACATCTTTTGGTCGTGGTTTTTTTCTCAACCAAAATATAAACTTACAATTATTTAGTGTTTGTAGGTAAGTTTGTTACTCATTGCTGATCATGGAGGAACAAACGTGCATGGCATATACCGTAAAGTGATTCAGGCGTAAATGTCCTGGCCATTTGCTTGGAAATTTACGCATTCGCTTCTGACTTGAAAACGTAAGCTTCCCCATAGATCACTTTATAGTTGGTTAAAAACTTTAATCCACTTTTAAACTATTTTTCCAACATAATGTGTAATGTTTTCTATTGGTCATCTATATTATATTCCATGGACAAGATCTTTTTGTATTTGTTATTTATTTTCTTTTATCCAAAAACCCAATGATCTTTTTATCACGCAATCTTTAGTATGTACTACCTCTTTAATATTCATTAAAATGTAGCTTGCTTTTCATGTAGGTTTTTATGCGTACATGATGTTTTATTTATGTGTTTAAATTTCATAAAGTTTTTGTACCCTATTACCGGAAGGTTGGCCCAAAACCCTAAATAAAATAAACTTTCTATCGCATTCTCTACATTTTAAAATATATACGTACGGTATTTAAGCCCATCACCTTATGCTGGGCGGAATAAAACGAATTGTACAGGATACAGCCTCTGACTTTGATCAGGGTAGAATGAGATTGTCCTTGGACAGCTATTACTTAATCTTTACAAACAAATAATTTTAAACACAGTTTTGGTAATTCTGCCACTGCGCCTCTCAAACCGTACGTCAACTTTTTGTAAATACCTCCTCTTTCAGTTTCATGGGTCTCATGTTAGTCACTGCCTATCTGATATCCACTCTCAATTTAACTGCGTAGTTCAATTTCGAGGTTTCGCACCAAAATCTCGCGCCCTGTAGTCTCACTAGGGACTACGGTACCAACGAGAACTATAACATAAAAAATGGACTAATTTGTTTTTATGGATTCGGTTTTTGGGTGCTCTTTGCCATTTACTGCCTAGAGCGACAACTGCTTTCACTTTAACTCAGAGTTGGCGCTGCCAGTAGACTCAATTCAATCATTGACCTTCAATTATTGTAACCAACTGGGTAAAGCACAAAAGAGAAAACATACGACATATATATAAACCAGAAGATAAAAGAGTCAGTTCAAAACTGCCCAAGGTAGACATATTTTGGACATTTACATCGAAAGCCACCATGAAAATGATATTTTTTTCTCACGGTTCTGGACTTGGAAGATAAATCTAAAATTTTTAAACAAAGTAGCATCAATACCTATCTTTAAAAGTTTTAGAGGTAAGATAATTATATAATTATGACGTGGTATGGTACTTTTTTATTTTGAGAATTTATACCTACTAACAGCAACATTTGTGACAACATTTACTCGGCAGTAGGCAGTTCGTGTTGGTGGCCCTCTATATCACAGTCAAATATTTATTCATAAAGATGAATGATAGGTATAAAAGCGAACAACGTCGCGGGTACTGCTAGTGTCATTATAAATATCATAGGTAATATGCAATATTTGACTAACCTTATGTGGTTGATGTCGCGATGTCCCAGCAGTTCCAGTACCGAACCAGCAAGCCGCAGTGGTGTGCCCGCTGCGTCGGCAGTTGTCACAGCGTTGCTGTTGTCTGCAGTCCCGCGCCTCGTGACCCGGCCGCCGACACGTGTAACATATCTTCGGCTGCAGCTGATGCGTCGTCGTTGGACCTGGTGTACTACTGCTAGCTCCTCTTCTCCAAGTAGATTTACGAGCAGTGTACGTTTCCACTCGTTTGAAATTTTCTAAGGATGAAAGGTAGCCATAATATAGTTGTTCAGGAGTGTTACAACTATAAGCTTTTGCGTTGGCTATCAATTCGGGAGGCAGTCCCCGAATTATACATGAAATCGCATCTTCACCGGTGATGTTGCATTTCTTCAGTAATGATAATTTTTCGTGATAATACTTCGTCATAGTCTCTTTGTCTTCCTTAGTTCTTGCCAGCATGCGTTCCAATCTGTCTACGTAGTCAGTAGATCGTGGGAAAGCGGTTCGTAACATCTCCTTCCACTCACCCCATGTTAGATCGTAGTTGTCGAGATCCTCGTACCATTCTCGAGCGGAGCCACGTAAACGCAGTTGCATTAGGAAGGTGCGATCAACGTGGTCCCAACCGTAGACGTCGCCGAGCTGGTCTATTTTGTGAAGCCACGCTATCACGTTGCTGTTGCTGTCTTCCGGCTGAAATTTAGGGATGACTTCAGCATCGCTGTGGGCTACGTGTCGCTTCTTGAAAGATTTCTTTGTATGACGGTCTTCCGAAAAAAAAATATCACTATTTTCATCTTCCGAGCTGCTTGACGTTGATTGTTTTCGTTTGCGTTGCCCCAAACCGTCAAAATAAGGTCCCGACATTGTGGGCAAATCCCACTTCTGAAACTATTACAGTCGTGGGGTTACGCAATGAAACGCAAAGATGATGTTCACACTTTATCGAGCAGAGTAACGTCCTCACTCACAATCGTACTTCCGAATGATAATATAATAATCTCCTACCCTATTTATATAATTCTATCATGGAGAGTCAAATATCGATTAATTACATTTTAAGAGATACAAAACTAGTACAGTAACAAATAACAATGATAATTATTAATTACAAGAATAATCCAATATAGTGAAAATCAAATATAGCAATTATAACGTAGTTGTGTATTGTAGCACGTCACATCCGTTGCGCGGCTATTGAGTATTGAATAACATATGTATAATTTAAAAAAATACCTCGAGTCAAATTGAATCTTTGTATAAACCACAGACCACTGCATTTCTGTACTTTTGTGTGATAAACAACCATACAACAAATGAGGAAACTTATGTATGTTTTCTCTTTTAGTAAATATACATAACTACGTACCTAGGTGAATTAGTCTCTGCCAAGTCTTTATGACAAGAGGCCGCTTTAAAGTGCTCGTGTAACATAATATCTTGTGAATAAACCGATACTATAAGACCTCGAAACTAAAGATGAAGATTAACGAAATATTAATACCATGGTTTACTGCTATACAACTACTTTCTGTTAAAGGACATTTCAATAAATATGAATATCTAAATCGGAGCGAAGGTAAGTGTATTTACAATAAGCAATTATCAAGGTTACTACATAATATTATGAAAAGTAAATTAGTAGTAAATAAGGAAAATAAGATACGTTTTAGGTTTTTTTTTTCATTTCATTCGAGAAATGGAAGGAACGGAACGGAAGGAATGAAAGGAACATTTTACATTAACACATAATTTAAAATAAGCATTGCACGTTGTGACGACCGTAGGTAGTTAGACTGGTTAGGTTACAATATTATAAACTGGTTGTGTAGGAGGAAAATGAATAAAATAAATATTATAACTAACTCAAGGTTACGCATCTTCAAATTCAAATGATTTATTTGTTTCTTTCTTGATCATCAAATTATGTTTTTATTAAACAAATAGCAATTCGTTTAGACTTTAGGTTGATTGATGTACCTACCTACATAAAATATTTATGAATCCAATGGAAGTAATCTTAGGTTTTAGGTGAGTTATTATACTTATTATATTCCTAAAATAAGACTAAGTTGCAAAACAAAAAAGTGCTATGGTTTAATTTAGATAGAAAACAAGTGTCTGTATTTAAAAGATCTATTGATGAAATTTAACTTAAAATATTTACAAAAATAAAAAACTAAGCCTACACAAGAAATAAGAAGAATTATAAACTAAATTAAAAACTAAGAACTAAAACGTTAATGTTTCTTTCTTGATTTTTTGTAGTCACAAAACTATAACTCCTAATGACTAAGAATTCTATAGCTTTTACTCATGATCTCTCCATTCCGCCGTTCTGGCGCATTGAGGGTTTAGAAATCACGAATATCATTGACTTCCATCAAAACTTTCGCATATTAAGTAATTTTAGCAATGCTCCGGTTTCTCCCGCATCAGCAATTCCAGGTCCCTTTGTTTCCGATCTTTTATAGTTATTCGAATAATAAACATTTCTCTCACAAATGCTCTGCTAGTCTCCGTTGAGGAAAATGTCTCGATCGAAATTTGGTCGGGAGCTTATTGATATCGATAAGATGCCGTCTCATGCCAATTAAAGAAACATTAAAACAATGATTTACCCATGGCTTCGAAGAAATTAGGAGACTTCTGACAAGTTCTGGCAGACGAATTACATAATACAAATTACACGAATTACCTTGTATCCATTTAAAGGTCACAAAAAGGCCACAAAGGGCACAAAACCAATTTGAATATTTTACTGTAGAAGCCTTGTGAGCAGATTTTTCGGTCACTGAGCATTTTCGATATTAGAGCCTCTATCAGAGTTTCGTTTAAAATAAGTGTTACAAGCTATTTTAAAATGACCGACAATCTTAATTATCTTAACAGGATCACCGTGTTCGTGGGATGGATATGATGGAGTGTGTACGAGCCCGTACCTGTGCCGCACAGCCATGGAGGATATTGTTAACAAACACTATCCTCCGGTAATTAACTTAACAATACAATAAGATAATCTATTGAATGTCCGTCATCCCGTTTTCTGTATACATATTTGTTTAGAAAAACTTGTGTTACATTAAAATAATTATATGGGCTCCTGCCACGATTTTTTTTTCAAGTTTTTATGTATTTGCTTCTGAGCTGCTGATGTAATTTTTAAATCCGTAACGGTTAGGAATCAGATGATCCTTCTTATTACAACAGACTTTATTTACTATAATTATATAGATTTTGCACTAGAAAAGTTACTTCTTGACTTTTTTGTAGTTTTGTAAATTCCTATAACTTTTACGTGGCGTCCTTTTCAGATTTGTAGCTTCCAGGGAGTTAAAGCGATTATATGTTGTACCGACTGTGAACTGGAAGACTTCTCAAGGTAGTATAGCTTTAGAATCACCAAATAAATCTCGATAACTTAGTCGCTATTTTTCTTTTCGCAGCGGAGATTTAAAATCTTATCATGTCACTAACACTAACACTTATATTATATTATGGAAAATATAATGTACGTTCGTAAACATTTAGATAGTTTTTGTGTCAACAGTGATTATTACAACATTAACACCAGAAGTAAAAATAAACTAGTAGTCCCAAGGTTTAGACTAACTAAAACAAATACTAAATCCTTCCTAGGGAATTCTATTCGCTTTTATAATAAATTACCAGATAGTTTAATTCATTTAACTAACAAAAAGTTTAAAACGTGCGTGAAATCCAAACTAATAGGAAAGGCTTATTATAAAATCAGTGACTATGTAGAGGATCAAAGCGCGTGGATCTAGGACCTTCTGCACATGTGGCCTCCCTGGCGGTCCGTTAGTTCATTTGCCTCATCTTGTTGTTTTATCTTTCTCGATTAGCTTCCCCACGGTCTCTATTCGTAGAACCTTTTGACATGCCTTGACATTCCTGTTAGGGTTTAGTTAGGACTACATATATTTTGTATGTAAAGCTATTTAATTAGATATTAGTTTTTTCTTTTTTTTTTTAATTATTGAGTTTAGTCTTTTTTTTTATTATTCTCATTCTTTTCGCATACGCGACCTTTGTAAATGGGACAACAATGTAAATTTAGTCGCGTGTCCCTTTTCATTTTTCTTCCATTTTTAACCGACGAAAACGGAGGAGGTTCTCAATTCGACGCGTATAATTTTTTTTTTTTATGTTTGATCACGCATAACTTTTTAACTTTTTACAGAGTAGTCCGATTTTGATAATTTTTATTATATTGGAAAGGGTATACTCCAAAGTTGGTCCCATATAAATTTAGAAAAAGAATTCCCACCCTAAGGGTAGGAAAACAGGGGTTGATTGATTGTTCACTCACTGATTGTAATGTATTACCACGCGTAACTTATTACAGAGTAGTCCGATTTTGATAATTCTTTTTTTATTAGATAGGGTATACCTCGAAGTAGCCACAAAAAAATATAAAATAAAAACTTTTTAACAAAAAAATTAAACCGCCGAAAAACCGAAAAGCAAAAAATAATATTTGCAGTCGGGGGTCCTGTAATGAATTGTTCCAAGTAACCGTCCCCCGACTTCGAGGTATACCCTATCTAATAAAAAAAGAATTATCAAAATCGGACTACTCTGTAATAAGTTACGCGTGGTAATACATTACAATCAGTGAGTGAACAATCAATCAACCCCTGTTTTCCTACCCTTAGGGTGGGAATTCTTTTTCTAAATTTATATGGGACCAACTTTGGAGTATACCCTTTCCAATATAATAAGAATTATCAAAATCGGACTAGTATGTAAAAAGTTATGCGTGATCAAACATAAAAAAAAAAATATATACGCGTCGAATTGAGAACCTCCTTCGTTTTTTCGTCGGTTAAAAAAGGTTTGTTATTTTTTGCTTTTCAGTTTTTTCGGCGGTTTAATTTTTTTGTTAAAATGTTTTGGATGTTATCATTTACAATAAACTAAACATTTTGCTATTTACGCTGCTGTCGCATATTTGTAAATTTTTTTATATATAATTGTATTTGTTACATTGATGTTAAACTTTTTTTTAAAAGAGTAACCTATGGAGTTTCTTGCCGGTTCTTCTCCATTGGAATGACATTTTGGAACCTGCAACTAGAGTCAGTAATTTAACGTTTTAAAAGAGCTTAAAAATTACTACTTGAAATAAAAATGTTTTGTTTTTTTTTTTTTTTTTTGACACTGGAAGTCGACCTATATTAAACATTTTCACGAGATGAGACTTGTTTCAGAACGTTCACAAAAAGAAATGGTGCACCAGGGTGGATTTACAAAACAGGACAAAAAGCAAGAGATAGTAAGTTTAAAATGTGAGCAACCCAAGTATGATTATTTTCAGAAGTTTTCTTTAATGTGTTTAATTTCAGATTGTTTGGACTACCTGGACCTGCTAGGCGATAAGTGTGAACAACCCGTTAAACGTTATCTTCGCAAAGTGAGGCTGGCCGGTAGAAATTGTTCTGGGGTTTCTTACTCTACAGTGGCACCTGCAGGTGGTAAAGACGCTAGGCGGGACCAATTTAGGCATATGGTATGGTATTGGTACAAAAAAAAATACTCATCGCAAATAGAAAGGCTTTCGGCTGTGTAACCTATGTGGTAGGGAAGCAAGCTTCTCTTATCTTAAAATATTATAAATTTTTGATTCTACTAGTTTTTCTAGTTCGTTACAACGATTCCTCTGAATAATGATGATATTGAAACTATTGAAATAAAACTACTTTTTACGGATTTTATCGCGGTTTGTATTTGGATTTTAGTTCCCGACGTTTCGACACCTTTGCAGGTATCATGGTCACGGGCAGACGCATCCAAATACAAACCGCGATAAAATCCGTAAAAGTAGTATTATTTCAATGTCTAACATTCGCGTAAACCTCAGAACTCAATATATTGAAACTAAATAAATTTATTGGTATTTTTAAGATACTACATACAATGGAATCTATTTTTAAATAAACAAGGGCCTGTTGGGGTATGGCGATGACATCGACACAGCGCAATGGATCTGCGGCGGTTCCCTTATCAGCAACAAATTTATTCTCACAGCTGGCCACTGCATAGCAGCTCCAAAATTGTAAGTGCATACTTTATTATTTTACAGAAAGTAAATGGACGAATTACAAGATGACTCTTGGCAACTCCTTTGGCATAATTAGGACTTGACCATATTGAAAATGCTATGTAACATATAAAACATTACTTGTGCGACTAGTAGTCGATGACGATGAATACCTTTGCAATAAATGGTAATATCTCTCAGAGGTCCAGTGCGGTATGCTGGTCTGGGCATCCTGAAGCGTTCGGACCCCTTGGAGCTGTGGCATCGATACTTTGTGAAGAGGATCGTGCGCCACCCGCAGTACAAGTCTCCATCTAAGTACCATGACATCGCTCTGCTAGAAACTGACAGAGAGTAAGTGTGAGAAGTTTTTGATGGGATAATCTGATGTTCTATTTGAATTTTGAACAAAAATTTTATAATTATTGAGATCGTATGCTGGCCAGTTCCAGTCTGAATCCAGAAGGAAAACTCCTTTTAATGGTTAGTTTTAGGCCATATTTCGTAGATGATTCGAACGTTTTTAGCTTTATTCATTAGATAATTCAATAACGCGCCATGTCAATAAATATTACAGTGATAAAATATTTTTAGGGTAGAATTCAACATCCACGTGTTTCCAGCGTGTCTGCACACCCCGCCTGAAACGAACTACGCCTGGGACTTCACTGCTTTCGCGACCGGTTGGGGTGCTTTGGGTCATAATCGTGAACTAGCCGACACTTTGCAATATGTAAGTGTGGGTTGATGCAACGGAAATAACTGGAACAAACGTGTTAACAACGTATCTGTACCTAACTATCGAATTTTACAAATAATTTTATGATATCACGAGAAATGTCCAAGCACTTCATGGCAACTCAATATTTTTAGTCATCATTAAATACCATGACGTCGACACATCTTAGTCACTTAAAGGTATAATGTAACGGTACATAAACTAAAAGATCGTCCTAAAGTTAAAAGCCTCTATTAAGTACCTGTGTACTTAATAGAGGCTTTTAACTTTGAGATTTAGTTTTGAGAATAAGAGATTACGTATTTTCAAAACTTATCCCGTAATACTTAGAAATTAATCTATTCGGAGGAACCACCATTCTCTTAAATACTTTTTCTAAGAAAGTTTGAAATGCATTTTGCCTATTGTCCGACAGGTTGACTTAGAAAAATTTGAGCATCATGAGTGCAGACAGCTGTATCCAAAGCACAGACATTTACTTCAAGGGTACAATCACACCACGCAGATGTGTTACGGAAATCGAGACAAAATCAGAGACACTTGTAAGGTAACTAAATATGTCCTGCAATATACAAACGAGTCTAAATCATTAGGAAACGCCACTAATCAGGTACCAAAATACTTAAGTCATTTTTAGTACTCCTTGATAGCCTTTTATTATTTGACGACCTCCGTGGTCGAGTGGCGTACGCACCGGTTTCAAGGTGTCGTTAGCTCTGAGGTCCCGGGTTCGATCCCCGGTCGGGTCAATGTAGAAATCAACTTTTCTACATTGTCTCGGGTGTTTGTGGTACCTTCGTTGTTTCTGAATTCCATAACACAAGTGCTTTAGCTACTTACTTTGGGTTCAGAGCAATGTATGTGATGTTGTCCGCATTTATTTATTATTATTTATTTATTTATTATTATCTCTTATTGGATTCTAACTTCCTCAGTTTATAACTTTGAGATTGCTTTTTCATAATACCAGTAATGCGTGAGCACTTTTTTAAGCAATGGAAATACCTACTCACTACTTCCTCCGACGGGAGAAAAGTCTAGGTAGTGGACAAAAGAGTTAAAAAAGATTAATGATGCAGCAGAACTGTTGTAAGTCTTGTTCCAACCACTTGTTGAATGAAACCAGTTCTAAAATATATTTTTTCTTCATATAGGGTGACAGCGGTGGACCTCTTCAAGTCTCAAACTTTCTTGCTGTCTGTGTGTACACTATCATTGGTGTGACATCTTCGGGCAGGGCCTGTGGGTTCGCCGGTAACTCTGGCGTATACACCAGGGTGCTGCACTATGTACCTTGGATCGAGAGAAAGAAAGAAAGAAAATCGTTTATTTTGCGCAAGCGCACACACAAGATAAGAACATAATAATATCAGACAGTACTACATACACAAAAAAGGAGAAAATAAATGATAAAGAGAAAAAATAAATAAATAAATAAAATATAAAACAGTAGACAAAAAAATACATCCGCTAAAAATTATCTGTGGACTGTGTGGTTAATTGATTATTATGTCTGTGGACCAGAATTTTGACATTACAGATTACATTATTACTACTGTTTTATCTGTGGATTACATTACTTAACCTCACAACCTACTTACTGTTACTTATTTTTCTGTACAGTAAACATTACAACAAATACAAATTAATAAGATGGTAATTGGAAAATGATTGGAAATAAATATACATTTTAGATCCCCTTTCCTTTGCTAGTGTGCGTTATTGTGGTGCGTGCGCAAAAAAGGATATGCTCAGCATATGCTGCGACCTCAATTCAGGAAAAAATTGGTGCCACAGCGCTGATTTTCAGCATATCCATGGGTGACGTAATGGCGTCAGTCCCACCCACCATTTTGCTGAAAAAACTGTAGCGTAAGTGAAACTATATAGTCTATTGTTTTAGTGTGTATGTCTGATGTGTTTGTTTCTTGAGTAACTGAAAGTGCGTATGTGAGTGTCGTAAAAATTGTGATTGGTAGTTACTTTATTGTGTCTTGAATTTTCCAGCCTACAACCTTGAGATTCGCACGTGCTGGCCAAGCACGAGGGGGAATACATAGTCACGGACAATATATGTTGGATACCTGCAGCACTTGCTGGAAGGCCGCGACCCTGAAGGTTTGAAATATTACAATATGAAATAGTTTAAATATATATATATGTGTGTGTAGGTATATAAATAATATAAATAATTACTAACAGTGTTATTTGAACGGTTTAGGTGGTATTCTGCATATTTAATAAGAATTTTTTCAAGTGTAGTATAAAGTTGCTTTTCGTTTTCAGGCCTCGCATTGGTGGTGGCAGGTTGTTCCAACAGTGAGTCGCAGCATATTTGAAACTCCCCCTAAAAGCCGCAGTTCTGTGTTGAGGAACGGAGAGTGGATTTGTTGCAAATCGGATGTGGTTTTTGGCTGAATATTGCCTCCAAGTCAGTTTCTCATACAGGTACCGCGGTTTTTTAGTAGTTATAACACCAAATAATAGACCAGCCAGGTGTAGACGTCTTCTAGCTTCCATTTTTAATATGTCGTGTTGATTTGCAAAAGGGGTGACATGGCACCTTTTTGGTATGTCAACACAGTACCTTATGCAAGCATTTTGTATGCGCTGAATTAGTTTGTTTGTCCTTGCTAGCAAGCATGGTCCGTAAACAGTATCGCAGTAATTTAACCTTGACAGTACCAGGCTATCCACAAGCTGCTTGCGCAGAGCTACACTCAAGTGTTTTCTGAATGTGTATAACATCTTCAGTCTATAAAAACAATTCCTCATACAGTTTACTATGTGCTTCTCAAAGTGTAGCTCTGGATCCATAGTGAGACCCAAATTGGTTGCTGTGTTCACTCTTTCTATGTTATCCCCTTTAATTACTATGACTGGCCCAGCTGACAGCATGGCACTGATTGACCTCTTACTACCCAGAATCATGTATTTGGACTTCACTGGGTTCAGTAATAGGGAGTTATGTTCTGCCCAAATGGCAACATTGTGTAGGTCCTCATTTATTTTTTGTGCCGCCATCAGCACTTCTGCTGGCCTGCATGATATGTACAATTGGATGTCGTCTGCATACATATGATACTTGCAGTGTTTTAACGACTTTACAATATCCGCACTGTATAGAATGAAAAGAAGTGGCCCTAAAATTGATCCCTGAGGAACTCCGCGTGATACAGGGAGTGGGGGAGATGACAAGACTGTTCCGTCCTCCTTACGGATTTCAACATATTGTGACCTATTTTCTAAGTAGCTTCCAAACCACTTTATTGTTTCCGTTGCAAATCCATAGTACGCCATTTTGGAAAGCAATAACGTGGTGTTTATAGAGTCGAAAGCCCGGGAAAAATCAAGGAGAGCTAGGATTGTCCCCTCACCCCTGTCACGAGCCTCAAGAATGTTACCTACAACATCAGCTAGAGCAGTTGCCGTTCCACGACCCTTCCTGAACCCTGATTGTAAATCTGGCAGTATATTATTGTCCTCCAAATACTTCAGTGTCTGGTTATACACAATCCTCTCCAGGACTTTTGACAGACAGGGCAAGATACTGATAGGACGAAGATCCTTGAAAGAGTTTGGATTGCTGGCTTTTGGTAAAGGCCGCACAAGTGCACACTTCCATAGGTCAGGGAATGTGTTGGTCTCTATTGATGTGTTCACTATGGAAGTGATAGTCTGAAGCGTGTACGGCAGTGTAAGTTTCAGCATATCCAGACTCAGTCCATCAGTGCCAGTCGCATTTGATCCGAGCCCCTGCAGCATCCCAAATACATCTGCTTGGCTGACACTCCTGAGCATGAATTGAGATTCATGAGCCGTGTATCTGTTGAACTCAAAGAATGTCAGCTGAGACATTGATACACTACATGACCCCGGAACATCCA
Source organism: Autographa pulchrina (assembly GCA_905475315.1). Classification (NCBI taxonomy): domain Eukaryota; kingdom Metazoa; phylum Arthropoda; class Insecta; order Lepidoptera; family Noctuidae; genus Autographa; species Autographa pulchrina. Next base: position 1,798,512 of record FR997764.1, read on the forward strand.
GAAAGGCCCTGTTTATATTGTTTGGGTCATCAAAATGGCCCGGGAGCAAGCTATCCTTGTGGTCAGGCAGGACGTGGGTTTTTAGGTTCCTCCATAAAAGTTTTGGATTTTTTAAATTTTTATTTATGTCCCTGGAGAAATAAACCTCCTTCTCTTGGGCTAAAGCAAACGTCGCTTGATATTTAAGGTCCATATAATATCTCCTAGCTGTTTCAACTTGTTCTCCATTTCTATTATTTATTTTTAAGTTGTGATACTTACCTCGTGCCTCATCTCTTAACTTGAACATCAGCTTGATGTTGTCAGTGATCCATGGTGTGGGGAGGTCATTAAACTTTTTTGTCCTTATGGGTGCGTGGAGGTCAAATAGCTGATTGGCAACATTCACAAACTGTGCAACTATATTGTTAACATTATCTGAATCGCCAATTCCCAACCATGGTATTGATTTCAAGTCCGCAGTGAACTGGTCCACCAATATGTCTTTGAGTGGTCTATAGGCCATAGTTCTTGGTTTGGCCTTCTCCTTCTTGATCACTGCTTCACATGTAATAAAAGAGTGAGCTCCGAGGTCACTGATATGGCTTACCACTACATTACGCACCTTTATGTCTGTGCAAATAATATCTATTAAGGTACCACTTTCCCCCACGAAATGCGTTGGCATCTGAACTACCTGGTTCAACTGTGTGTAATTGATAAAGTCATTCAAGGCTGCAGTCTTGTGATCATTATTCAATAAATTAACATTGAAGTCTCCTAATAGAACAATATAATCATACGGAGCCAATGCAGTGACGCTGTCAGTTACACCATCCAGGAATCTAGATAAGTCAAACCATGGCGGTCTATACGCGGTGCCTACCAATATCTTTCTACCATTCACGTTTAAGCTAAGCCACATCTGCTCAACATCCAATTGATTCGAGTGTTGCATCACTCTTGCCCTGATTCCCGTTTTTATGTAAAATCCAACTCCTCCACCTCTTCCTCCTCGCACAGACGTCGGCCGCGGTACGTGCTTCAGCTTATAACCCGGGACGCTAGGCGCTCGTCCCTCTTCATTCTGTCGAAGCCACGTCTCATTGATTGCCATGATATCCACCGAGTGCTCAGACATGGCGATCCTAAATTCGTCATGCTTGGTTCCCAGTGACCCCGCGTTCAGCAAACCAAACTTTAAGCACTTAGACCTAGGCATTTATGAATGTTTTTTTTATATGTAAATATTGTTGTGTATATATTGTATAGTGTGTTAATTTTAAAATTATAATAAATATTGACTATCAATTGTGTTGTATTATTGTTATTGAGTTGTATTGTATTGATAAAATTAAATATTGTGTAGGTAAAATATAACTTAGTGTTGCTGTGCGTGTCTGGTTTGTGGTCTAGAATATCATGGAAGAGGTTGAGACACATATACAAAGGAGACAGAAAGAAGAGATATAAATATGCATAGTAACATTTAGGCCATCTCATTTCCAGTGTGGAAGACATGGGACAAGTCCTCTTCTGTGCGGATCCTCTGCGCCCTGTCACCCGGAGCCTTCCTGACGAGTATGCGGCCCTGCTTGACCCAGACGAATTTCCAACCGAGAGCACCGGCAGCGTCCCGTGCCTTCCGAAATAACAAGCGGTTGGCTTTAGTCAATCGCTCGTTCAAGAAGAACCGCTGCACTGGTGCTGGCATGTCGAGGTCTGCAGTAGTTGCTCCGCGTCGCACTCGCGCACTCGCCAGAAGCTGGTCGCGCAGGTCCCGGCGAGCGAGGCGCACGACGATCGGCCGTGGACGAGATTCAGTCGGACCCGCTGAACTAGTCACGTTGAGCTGCCTCCCACCAACGCGCTCCGCACTGACGATGTCGCGTTCTTCCAGGCTGACCCCCAACTTCTGTCCAATAACCTTCATAATATGAACCGGGTTTTCCGCCTTTACCTCTGGCAAATTTGACACCTCAATGTCATTGGCAAGGAGATCCTGGTCCCTGTCATTGAGCTCACGCTTTAGCTCCTCCACAACCTTGTATAACCCAGCGTTCTCAGGGCCTGAGGTAGCGCGTTGTTCTAGTGCGTCCACCCTGGCTTCGAGCCCATCAATGCGCGTGCTGCAGGTGTTCAAGGTGGTTTTGAGCTCTGCCATTTCCACCTCCATTTCCTTTCTAAACACCTGTATCTCCGCACGCACCGCCCTCAGCTCGACAAGTATGACCTGCAAGTCAGTACCAGGAGCCAGCGACTGCTCGCAGGAGGTAGCGCAAGCAATAGACACCTCAGGCGTTAGGCGAGTGGCGGCGGCAACGAGGGAAGTTATAGTGGTGTTAGGAGTGCTAGAGCCCGCTATGCTTGATATCCCTGTAACATCACTTGGGGGACTTTGCGTGAGGCCTCTGACCGGGGTTTCATTCCTGTTGTCCCTAGCAACATTTTTCTTGCACTCAGGACATCGCCAATTAGCCTTATTGACAGGGTTCCCTCCACAACATACTCTGCAGTAGAGAACGTTGCACTTGCCACACCTAGCGCCCTCTAGCGCTGAGGCAAAGCGCGCGCATCCTCCGCATTTGACGGCCGGCATTGCTGAGGACTGAGTGTACTAGCTTCGCAGGTGGTGCCGAGGAAACACGCTAGATGGCGTTACAGGGGATTCACCACACAAGTCTGTAAATTGCTTGCCACAACGAGACAGATGGCTCTGTAGTCAGAGAAACTACAAGTCCTTCTCAGGGTTTGTTTTTGTTTATGGCAACGATGTCAACAACTCGAGGGTAGCCGTATAAACAAAATTGAGTAACTTAATTTTCGTATTGGTCTATTACAGCCCACAAACGCACTATTTAGCACTCACTACAATGTATGTAATATATGTTTTCACTAAGTTCACAAATTATACAGTTTCAAATAACTTTGACTATTATTTCTTATTGTTAATTATAAAAAAGTTGCACAGATGACTTGCCGAGACAGACGTCAAACGTCACGATTACCTACGAGAGCATCGTGTGGCCTGACTAACAGAGGACCAAGAAATAAATTTGATTATTTGTTGATTGTTATTTTTTAATGCGCTCTCTACAGGGTATAACAGAATAAATGCAATACCTTAGAGTGCCTTAGACACCCCAATCAATATATTAAATTAAACGTCCGAAACGACATCCGTAATTAAATTAATTTAAAATCACTAGGTTTGGCCTAGTGATTTAATACAAATTACTAAAACGTTTGGGCGAGCGGCGCGGGCGGCTCAAAAGATATTTCTTTAAAAAACTAATACCTACTTTTAATGCCAGAAATCCATTCAGAAACCCATTCTGAACCAACAGCTTTCAGGAATTGCGTTTATTCTGTTACACCTTGAACCTTTGTTCTTCTAAGAATATTTTTTAAAGTCATAACAAAAAATATTTTTTAAAGTTAAACACACTGATATGCACGGTGAAGATTTTTTTTCTACAATTGTGTCATGGAAAGGACAATAAAAGATGAAATGCTTTACAGAAAGAAGATTTTTGTTTATGGTACCATAGAACAAAGCCAAATATTTTGAAACCTTTGGATGAATTTGCGGTGTGGGATTGACATTGGCTTATCGGTATCGCGCAGGGAGTGCGCGAGCGACATAACCCCACGCCGTGCCCGCGGCGTGGGTTGAAGTAATAAGCTTATGAACCCGTAAAAAAAAAGAATAAAAGTTTGATATTGGCCAGCCGCCTAGACAAGTGATATTACTGCAGGCTTTAAGGGCCGTTACCCGTCCTTGGCCGTTTCTGAATTTAAAGATCCGACAAAATATATGTATTAGATACATTCTTTATGGAGGACTTTCGATGGATGGAAAAACGATACGTAAAAAATTTTTCGATACAAAAAAAAACAAGAAAGGTAGATTTACAAAAATTAACCCCTTTTTATACGAATATTCATTGTCCACATCTTCTCTAAATTATAACTACCAATAAACAGGTAAATAATTTTAGGACGTCTATCAACAGTTTATTAAATATCAACGGATTGTCTATTTTCTAAAAATTGGTCAATTTTGTTACAATTAAGCATCTTCAACTCTCCACCTAAATACTAACAAACATAAAGTAAGGTCACACCTAAAATAACGTTTTAAGAACTTAACTACGGAACCCTAAACGATCAAACGAATAATATTATAATTATATATATATATTAGGGCCTATGAACACCACGTTTTTTTAACGCGCCGTTGACGCGCGTTTGGAGCGATACAAGCGCAAAGCAAGTCAAACGCAGCCTGTAGATCTTTTCACATCTGTATAAATTAAAATACGCGTTTGAATCGATACAGACGCGCGTGCGTATCGATTAGGATAAAATTGTAAGATAAAAGCGCGCCGTCGACGCGCGTTATTAAATCGCGCGTCGACGGCGCGTTTAACAACGTGGTGTGCACAGGCCCTAACATGTTTTATACAAGATGCATAAATTATTCTGATTAGTTACTACACAGTCTACATGACAGGAGGCCAGTAAACATTGCTTAAAGTAGAGTTTATTAAATAAAAATAAAGTAATAAAGCATGAAAACTATTGTTCAGACCTTTTTTACAATTTCTGTTGTTACGCAACTGTGTTTTGTGGAAGGAAACAGTGATTACCAATCTCTAAACCTATCAGAAGGTAAGTTGCTTTTGTTTATACAAATAATATTTAAGGATTACCATAGTAGTAATAACACTTACCATAAACAAATGTTGCTAAAATAAGAGTCACTGGCTTAAGTAACAGTAAATCCAATGGAAACTGCCTAAACAGATGAGATAATATTAATTATATCAAGACGAAGTTAACCGACCCTGAGACGAAAGTAGCGCAGAAAATGCTAATGTAACAATTTCTTCCGAATTTTCTGTTCCAATAAAGGTTACGCATATCAATTCTGATGACACACAATCAGACTCTTTGCCACTAATAGGTTATTTTTTATGAGTTTTGTTTTTACTATGTTGGGCCCAAGTAGGTATGCTAATCTTCATCTATATACATAATCAATTTTCTTGTATGCATTAAAAAAGTCGGGGCATTTATATGAAATAAATGGATTATTATTATTATCATATCTTTTCTAACACAAGAACGGGTATTCTTTTCAGTGTTCTTAACCTGTGATTAGCTAGATTAGTCTCCACCCCGAATAACCGAATCACTATAAAAATAATTCGAAAAATAAAAACGGGAACGGGAGCTACTTACTTAGCGAGTAAAACTGCAAGGCACAGTTAGTTGACCATGTTTCCTTCACAGGATCGCCCTGCACATGGAACGGAGTAGATGGAGTGTGTGCGAGCACGTACCACTGTCGCTCCGCCATGGAAAACATTCGACATGACCGCTACCCGCCGGTGAGGACTCTTCAGAATGAGTGGTTACGTCCAGCCAACTAAACAAACTCATTCATTCCGTTTATTTTTAGATATGCAGTGTCCAAGGTGTCAAGGTGTTCATATGTTGTACTGACTGCGAACTAGGCGACATAACTAAGTAAACGTTTGGAACCGTCCGTAGTTATCACATTTATTTGAAAGTATTTTGCTTTTCGTACTTATTTTAGGGCATGGCTGAATTAGATTCCCCGAAAAACTTTGAATTTTTTGAAATTGTTTATAAAATTGTTAGTGTTTCTAAACCTAGCAGCAGATTATTTGGTATACAGAATAACATATTACGTGTATACATATATGTATTTGTGTTTGTGCAAAACTTAGACAGTCACTCTGCTAAACAAGTAACTTCCTAAAACTATGATTTATGGTGAGCAGTGAAAAGAAGAAAAGAGATAGGTATGCAACTATAATGAGAACGCTTAGCTGGACATCGCTGTTTGACAAAGTAAGGAATACATACATCAGAAAATCTCCAGGCTAAAACTAACACTAAATTATTGTTTTAGTTCATTTAAGGTAAATCCTAGAACGCCCGTGTGGTTTTATAAATCTGGAGAGAAAGCGAGAGACCGTAAGTTAAACTAATTACTATTTAATACTACTATTTAACTACTTTTTTTAAACTAATTTACATTTCTACAGAAAGTAGTAAATTTCCCGGGTAATACGCGTACACGCACGGACGCGCGCAGCGTGGGGTTAAGCAGTTTATATAGTCAGTAAGCTTAACACATTAACTAACCCACCGGTAGACACTAGTTAAACAATTGGAATGTATCATTGGACAGGGAAAGGTATGAATCTCTGAGCCGCGGACAAAACGACGAAAATGGAAAACTCAAACTGTTTGGTTGACTATGGAACACTTTAATAAACGTAGTCCAAGAACTTGATGTTAAATTTTCTTGTACGAATTTGTTGTTACGGTCTTTTGGTGTACGTTTTTGGTGATTATGACACCTTTGTACTTTTCAGACTGTTTGGACTATCTGGATATGCAAGGCGATAAGTGTTACTTCGTGTTTGATGTCTATGACACATTTTACAACTCTTCGAGAAATTGCTTCGATGTAAAATTCGATGATACTCCCCGTGGATCAGGAGGGGGAGGAGTTGGAGGCGTGAATTCAAATCGAGATGAATTTCGACACATGGTAAAAATCTAACCAGGATTTATAAAAAATAAAAAGCTAATATTAGGTAAGGGTAATATGCTGCATCGATTGCAGCAGTGACAAATACAAATAACTACCTGCTGAGTGAGATAATCAGAGCTGTGCAATCGCTCTTTAATTCCACCTAACACCGTTGTATAATAATTGTAAGCACGTAATGAAATGAGGAATATGACCACATGCGACAACAGCAACAATACCCATGGTTGAAAACTTGCTTAAAAACTCTTATTGATTTTTATTTAAATTCAATGTAACAAGATCAATGTCCATAAAGTTCAGCAACAGCCTAATGACATGTTTAAAAATAGGCTTTGTTGGGGTACGGAGAAGATTTGGATTCAGCGCAATGGATCTGCGGCGGATCACTCATCAGCAACAAATTCATTCTCACAGCTGGCCACTGCACAGCATCTACCGTATTGTAAGTAAAACTTTGCAGCAACATTTAAAATGAACACGTAGTAACAGTAGAACAGCAGACGAGCTCAAATGTAACATAAAATTGTATTGTCACCAAACATGTATGCAAAATTCACGCGTGGCACTGTTCCAGAGGTCCAGTGCGGTACGCGGCCCTGGGCATCCTGAAGCGCTCGGACCCCCTGGAGCTGTGGCAGCGATACCTCGTGAAGAGGATCGTGCGCCACCCGCAGTACAAGCCTCCCTCTAAGTACCATGACATCGCGCTGCTCGAAACTGACACTGAGTGAGTGTTGTGGTTTATTAACCAAACAAATTAAACCAATGTTTTGCTCCATATTTATTCCTCCTATTCGAGCACGAGTTATGAGCATGAACTTAAACTAAAGAGATGGTATGAATCCTTAAATGCATGATTTAAAAACTTTAACAGTGATAATATGGACTCTTGTACTTTGATTACTCTTTTTCTAAAACCAACTCGTAGTAAAAAAAACTTATTTTTTTTGTGGAAATGACTTAAAACATATCTTTGAATCATATCTATCTTGCAATGGCGATATTTTTTTGCAGAGTATCATTCAATGCGCAAGTTTTCCCAGCGTGTCTTCAGTTCCAGGCTAACCCTAGCAGCGATCGTTGGGACTTGTTGGCCATCGCCACTGGTTGGGGCGCCCTTGGTCATAAACGGGAGTTGGCTGATACCATGCAAGCTGTACGTTTATAAAGATGATACAATGAAATAACAAACCTAGTATAATTATAATGAAATAACCGCTAACAAGTTGTGTTAGTGAGACGTAGCCAAATTTTACCGGCCCGCTTCCCCAATCAAGTACCACTCTCCCAGTTCTTTCATTGAATACTGATAAATACATTGAACGGACCATTGCCAATTTGCCGGATCGTTAAAAAAAAACGAATTTTATAAAGAGTGTATTTTCGTGGCGTCTCCGCTAAAACAAGCACAGCGAGCCTTTTGGGCTGGCGCCGACGCTTAACTAGTATTTGCACAAGTCCTGCCATTACTTCATTTAATGTGGCCTTCGCTACCATGGGGTCCTAATCCGATCTAACTCATTATATTGCTGTCGTCCACCAGGTGTATCTGGACCGATATGAGCCCGACGAGTGCAGCCAGCTGTACCCGCAGCACAGGCATCTTCGTCACGGGTACAATCACAGCACGCAGACGTGCTACGGAAACCGGATGATAGTCAGAGATACTTGTGAGGTAAGAATAACTAACTACTCAATGACATCAGTGTTAACTTATAACGTGGTTTTTATTTACTAATACTATTTAATGCTCTTTCTAAATGACTTGAAAACGAAGAGGTTCTTAATTCGATTTTTTTATGTATCATAACAGTTCTATTTTAAACATTCAAGATGTTTTTTTAATATTTATAAATGAATAGTTATCAATTATTGAAAATGGTCGGTTAAAAAAGACCTGTCTGTGAATTTCATAATATAATTCAACACATTTTATCTCCAGGGCGACAGCGGTGGACCTTTACAAGTTGAAAGTCTAGTAGCTAGATGCGTGTACACAATCATTGGCGTGACGTCATCGGGCAGGGCTTGTGGGTTCCTCGGCAACTCGGGCCTGTACACAAGGGTGATCCACTATTTGCCTTGGATAGAGAGCATCGTCTGGCCGGACTAAAGATAAAGAGAAGAGAGTAGCAACGACTGTGAAATCAAATTCAACGTGCAATTAGTTATATTGAATTTTTATCATCAAGTTTATTATAATTATGAATAAAAGTGTTTAGAAATTAATATTTTTCCCTTTTTTTTTACTTCAGTAGTCGGCAGCGCTCATTACACCTGGTGATACACAAAGTAAGGTCACACCTATAAGTATTCGTTTTTAGAACTTAACTACGGAACGCTAAACGTTCAGACGAATAATATTATAATTATATTTATCTAACATGTTTTATACAAGATGAATAAATTATTCTGATTAGTTACTACAAAGTCTACATAACACTCCTGTCATGCAGACTTGGTCAGTGAGCATAGCTTGTTGTGCAGTTTATTAAATTTAAAAAAAAAAAACATAAAAAAGCATGAATACTATTTTTTTTATAATTTCTGTTGTTACGCAACTGTGTTTTGTGGAAGGAAATAGTGATTACCAATATCTAAACCTAACAGAAGGTAAGTGTGTTTGTTTATACATATAATATTAAAGATTAAACAATTACAGTCAAGTTGGATAACTTTGAACTCTTTATTTTTATGGATACTGAAAAAAGTGTACTTTTGGACTACGTTATACAGCGTATTGAGTGTTCTTTTATACTCAAATTCATTACTATTTAACCAATATGATGGTTTAGTAAAGAAATGTTTGAGTAAATAACGTTTTAGTAGCCATTCAAAGTTACAACTAATTTTGGCTAACTTTGAATTGAGTTATCTAGGATAACGAAAATCCTCTAAAATTCTATATTTATTTGATTTGGGTAAGATTGAACTACTACAGACAATACAAATTCATAGGCCTATCAAAATAAACGAACTTGTCTTAGACAACAACTTACCGATCACTTGGGATACCAATTTCTAACCATTAGTTCCTAATAGGTAGATTTTTTTTAAGTATTTTAAGACTATTCAAGTAATTATTCTAAATGCATTAAGAAAAACAAGTTTTATTCAAAGTTATACGACAATTCAAAGTTACCCAACTTGACTGTACACATTTTGATTTGATTTTGATTTTGAACCAAAATAGTAGATTAATATTAAAATTGTAAATATTTATAATAGCCCTCCTCCTGATTCTTTATTTTGTTATGCCCGACAGGGCCCACAATGATCCTAAACTAATGAATATATTAATGTACCTACCGCCTAAGTTCACTTTGTGGAATGCAATAAACGTATTGAATATTGATAAAAAAGGCTCTAGAATAACAGAGGTTTAGAACCTCCACTATGGATCTACGAAGGTTGAGTCACTGGCTTAAGTAAATCCAATGGAAACTGCCTAAACAGATGAGATTAATATCAAGACGAAGTTAACCGACCCTGAGAGGAAGTAACGCAGAAAATGCTTATGTAACAATGTCTTTCGAATTTTCTGTTCCAAGAAAGGTTGCGCATATATCAATTCTGATAACACACAATAAGACACTAATGGGTTCTTATTTATCAGTTTTGTTTATATTATGTTGAGCCCAAGTAGGTATGCTAATCTTCATCTATATACATAATCAAAAGTCGGGGCATTATTATCTTTTCTAACACAAGAACGGGTATTCTTTTCAGTGATCATAACCTTTGATTTGCTAAATTAGTCTCCACCCCGAACAACAGAATAACTATAAAAAAACATCCGATAAACAACAACGGGAACGGGAGCTACTTACGCGAGTAAAACCGCGAGGAACAGTTAGTTGACCATGTTTCCTTCACAGGATCGCCCTGCACATGGAACGGAGTAGATGGAGTGTGTGCGAGCACGTACCACTGTCGCTCCGCCATGGAAAACATTCGACATGACCGCTACCCGCCGGTGAGGACTCTTCAGAATGAGTGGTTACGTCCAGCCAACAAAACAAACTCATTCATTCCGTTTATTTTTAGATATGCAGTGTCCAAGGTGTCAAGGTGTTCATATGTTGTACTGACTGCGAACTAGGCGACATAACTAAGTAAGTAAACGTTTGGAACCGTCCGTAGTTATCACATTTATTTAAAAGTATTTTAGCGTTTCGTACTTATTTTAGGGTAGGGCTGAGCTAGACTCCCTTTATTTACTCCTAGGCTATTGCCCCGAACCATTTTGAAATTTTTGAAAATGTGTAGTTTTCTTAACCTTGCAGCAGACCACTTAATATACATAATAACATATTACCAGGATAAATATATGTATTTTTTTTGTGCGAAACAAACTTAAACAGTCACTCTGCTAAACTAGCAATTATCTAGAACTATAATTTATGGTGGGCAGTGAAAAAAAGAAAGTGAGAGACAAGTATGCAACTGAAATGAGAATGCTTAGGAGGACATCGCTGTTAGACAAAGTACATCAGAAAATCTCCAGACTAAAACTAACACTAAATTATTGTTTTAGTTCATTTAAGGTAAATCCTAGAACGCCCGTGTGGTTTTATAAAACTGGAGAGAAAGCAAGAGACCGTAAGTAACATTTCTACAGAAAGTAGTAAATATCCCGGATAAAACGCGTGTCGGAAGCGCGCAGCGTGGGGTTCAGCAGTTTACATTGTCAGTAAGCTTAACACAATAACTGTCCCGCCAGTAGACACTAGTTAAACAATTGGAATGTATTATATGTGACACATTGGACAAGGAAAGGGTTAATATGAATCTCTGAGCCGCGGACAAAACGACGAAAATGGAAAACTCAAACTGTTTTTTTTTTTTATTTTATTTTATTTTTATTTTTATTTTATTTGGGAAACAAACAGATACTACATAGCACATAATACAAACATAGTAAACTATAAATAATCCAAAACAGTTTCCACATTAAAAGCTAAACATTTGCGCCAAATTAGAAAGAAAACTAAATGAGAATAAACAAACAATAAACAATTAAAAACGTGAACAAAAATAGCATTAGGTACTAATCTAATGCATACATAATGACTTAGCATCAATTACTCGGAGTTGGGAGCACCAAATAGTTGTGAACGGTTTTTTTAAATTTGGGTAAAGAAAGGTTAAACATATCTAAGTTGTAAGTATCATCACTCGTGTTAACGAGGTCATTATACAAACGACAGGATCTTCTAACAAATAAGTTCTTTCCATAATTAGTTCTTGCAGTGGGAGTAAAGAACAAAGATTTTTTGCGAGCATTAATGCGTGGGCATCTCAGACCTATCTTACTAAGAAGGTAGGAGGAGTCCACTTGATTTCTAATTATTTTATAAAGAAAGAATAAATCCCGTTCATTTCGCCGGACCTGTAGAGATGTTAAATTAGGTACTTTTACAGGGTTTTTATTATTTCGCCATATTAAATGCTTATTTAATTTATTTTGGATACTTTGTATTTGATCAATATATATGTTGTATTGCGGATTCCACACCACAGACGCATATTCGAGTATTGGTCTAACGATGGTCTTATATAGCAGCAATAATGTAGACAATTGCTTAAAGTCTTTAGTGACCCTCAACACAAAACCTAATAGGCGATATGCCTTATTGGTAATAGAAGTGATCTGGCTATCAAAGATCAGTTTACTATCCAACTGTACTCCCAGATCTCGCACCTCGGATACCCGCTTGATGGTTTCATTATTCATTTTGTAATTGTATTCAATATATTTGTTTTTCCTTGTATATGTGATGATGTTACATTTCTTAACATTAATGTAAAGCCTATTATTACTACAATAGCTACATAAATTATTAACATCATTTTGAAGTTCATTGCAATCATCTATGTTTCTAATTATTTTATAAATTTTCTTGTCGTCCGCATATAACAAAAAATTTAAATTCTTAAAATTTGTAAAGACATCATTAATATAAATATTAAATAAAAGCGGTCCGAGGTGCGAGCCCTGAGGCACGCCGGATGTGATAGGTATGAATGTCGAACAGAAACCCTTGACAGTAACGGCTTGAGTACGGTCTCGGAGGTAAGATTCCAGCCATCGCAGCAAATCACCATGTATACCGATGTACTCAAGCTTGCGTAACAGTATTCTATGTGAAATTTTATCAAATGCTTTTGAGTAATCGGTATACACGACATCCACTTGACAACCCTTATCCATAGCCACAATTACATAATCAATAAATTCACTTAGGTTAGTTTCAGTAGATTTCCGGCTTATAAAACCATGTTGCTCAGGTATCAAAACAGGCTTAACAATCGGCGTGATTATATCACAAACAACACATTCAAATAATTTAGGGATAATGCTAAGCTTCGAAATAGGACGGTAGTTTCTAACGTCATGTTTGTCTCCACTTTTGAAGATGGGGACAACAAATGAACGTTTCCATAACATCGGCATGGTACCTGATCGCAATGATGAATTGAAAAGTTTGTGTAAAGGGACTGATAGAGACCTACAACACTTTTGGAGAAATATAGCAGGAATGCCATCGGGGCCAGAACCCTTATTAGTATCTAGTCTTTTGAGATATTTAAAAACAGTATCTATGGGAATATCAATCTGATGAAGATTTAATGAAGTATGACTAGTGGTATTTGAAGTGACTAGAGGGTTTATAATTTCATTTTCAAAGGCGGAGCCAAAATAGGTGTTAAAAAGATCCGCAACACCTCCACCATTGGAGGAAGAAACATCGTCTAGGTATAGGCTATCGGGAAGGTTGTTTGACTTTTTTTTAGATTGAATATAAGTCCAGAAATGTTTACTATTTTTTTTTATGTTATTTTCTGTTTTTCTTATATAATTATCGTAACATTCCTTAGTAACTCTTTTTTGCCTATCTCTTAAGAGCACAAAAGTCGAATAATCTCCATATTGGCCATAACATTTCCACTTTTTGTGGAACTTCAGTTTTTCTTTAATAATTTTCCTTAAGGCAGAGGAGTACCATATAGGATATTTATTATTATTATAAATAGTTTTAGTTGGGACATGAGCGCTTATTATTTCCTGGAGAATATTATAAAATTTTAATAAAGATTCATCAACACTATGTTCATCGATAATATCATCCCAATCTATAGAAGAAAGAAGTTCATTGATTGAATCGTAATCCGCACTGCCAAACAAACGAGTACTCCTCGGCTGTGAACGTAATGTTTTCATAATGATGTTACTTATAGTAATAACCAGAGCAGGGTGGTGAGGATCTTCCTTAACTAATGGAAATGGACATTTGGCAACATTGCATTTAAAATTCCCGATGACCAAATCTAGTTGCCTGTTATTTAAGTTTGCAATTAAATTATATTGTGAAAAATTATTAAATGATAAAAAATTTGACAATATTCCAACTAAGGGATCCCTACTTAATGAATTTAAAACAGCATGATCATTTTGTCCCGTTACTATCCAGTCTGCATTTCTAACGTTGAAATCCCCGACTAATAAAAATCGGTCATAAGGGTTACTTAAGACAGAATGAGAAACTTGACCGTAGAATGTTTCTTCTTCACCAAATTGGAGATTATTTTGTGGGAAGTAGCAACAATACAACCATAGCTTAGAGTTTAGAGAATGTTCCTTAACAAGAACGCTTAAAGATAGAATATCAGCCGACACTAAATCATTCGATGGGCTAATGCTGACATCACTGATCGTTAAGCCTTTTTTTATAGCAATAAGGACACCTCCACCCATTTTGTCCGATCTTGAATTGTAATCTCTGTCACATCTGTAAACGGTAAACCTATCGTCGAATAATTCAGAATTAAATATTCCTGGCAACAACCATGTCTCGCTCAAGCAAATAATGTCATATGTGCAGAGCAATAAATTATTAAAAAATGAACTGGTCTTTGTGCGCAGCCCACGAACATTTTGATAGTAGATATTTATGTTAGAGAAAGCTACGATAATTAATAAGACATTTAAATATAATTAAAAGATACCATTTTACTGTTAACGAACATCTAAGAGACGAGCCCACGCAACCAACTATGGAATGAGTATAATAGTTTTCAAACTGCATTTCTACCTTTTGCAATAACGAAAACCCAAATATATAAATTATAACCAGGTTCACAAATATAGGGTCCTGCCCAGGAAAAAACTTAAAGAATAACATAAAGACTTCAAAAACAAATAAAATAAACAAGTAGGTAACAATATGTCTTCCTAAACTAACTTTTTTAAGTCGTCCTCAGACGTAATATGAATTGCTGCGCTAGAGTCGACTTTCCGTGCCAATATTGAATAGTTTTTCACCCATACGTACTTGTACTGCTTTTCTTCAGCTAACTTTTTTACTTTGTTCAATAGGTTCTTTTTGTAACTTGTTAGGTGTTCATTAAAATATATTCGGGATACATTATCAGAGTACCCAATGTCGCTGCCTTTTAAGTCCTTAAGTTCTCTCAAGCGGGATAGAAATTCGTCCTTTTTATATCTGGCCAGGAAACGTACTACCACTGGTTTAGGTTTCTTGAGGTCCTTGTTTAAGTGAGCTACTCTAGTCACAAAGTCAATATCAGACTGCGCATTAAAAGGACATTTGGCGTAGGTTGCTAGCTTAGACAGGATGTTGATCAAATTTTCTCCATTTTTCTCAGGTAATCCTATAATTTCAATATTAGATCGTCTTCCCCACTGCTCTTGCTTTTCGATACTGCCATTGATCACCTTCAATTGAGATTTCAGGTCACCAATCTCCAGTTCGAGCGTATTTATTGTTTTGGTCTTTATTTCCACACAGGATATTCTTTCTATAACAGTGTCATATTTGGCGCTCAAGAACTTAACAGTATTTTGCATATCAGCGACTTCAGACTTTAGTTCCAATAAGGTACCATTAATGTTGGAAAAAGCCGCATTAATCTCCTCTTTGATAATGCTACGTAATGTCTCCTTCGATATTGAGATCAAGTCCTCCTTTGCAACAGCAGAATTTTTTCTGATAGTAACATTTTGACGGGATGGGGAGGTTTGTGCCTTATCGACTTTAGCCTGAACGGAACAACCAGAACAAAGCCACGACGATACTAAACGCCGGTCTGGGAGCCAGTCTTCATCTTTATTAACAAAGATACATTTTATATGATAATTATCATTACATTTAAGACATACCAGCTCCTTACTTGCGTTCTCGGTACGTAAATGACAGCATTTGAAATCCATAGTCGAATAAGATTTACTCACGGGTTACAGAACGCACTTTTATAATTCTTAAAAATGTAGGATTATTTGTACGTGGAACGCAGCGCGCTGCAGGTTTCGGTAGAATGTTTGTAGCACTGCTGTGTTCGTCGCAGGCGCAGCGTACACTCCACTTTAGCGGTTACGCGGTATGCATAACCGTGAAAATCCCATACACTCGCGATTAAGTCACTATGACGAGCACTTTTTATAGTTGTTATTTATTAGTTTATATTTACGTTCTTCGTGAAATTATCTTGTAATACAGGCAGCACTAAGTGAATTTAAAGGAATGTATGCACTTGTGTACTTAGATATACGGTAAAAATAATGATAAAAATTATATTGTAACTAAGAGCTTAAGACGTATTGTTGTTAGGGCGCGTTCCAGTTAATGTGTGTGTTTTACTAAGGAACACTTAAATAAACGTAGTCCAATAACTTGATGTTAAATTTTCTTATCCCACCAAAAACACAATGTAAAAAAGGAAAGCCAAGTTCAATACAAAAATTATGTTTGGCTGTGGGCTTCGCCGCAAAAAGAATGGAGATCTAAATGAGTGCCAAGTTCTATGCAAAATCCAAATATGTATTTATAGGAACAAAATAACATTATGAACAAGTATTAAACTATTTCTTTGCTTTATTGGATACGTATAACAATTGCTGTCATTTAAAAATGTGAGATCCTGAAGTAGGTTGGATTTGACTTTGCCAATTTTCATTACATCAGTCATTTTATAAACTTATTCATATCATCTCACATATAATATATGTATATATATATATATATATATATTTATTCTAATTAAAACTGGCCAAGTCAAATCTAACCTACTTTAAGTTCTCTTCTTACGTTGCCCTTTAACTCATTTAAATGCACAATTAAAAATAAACTATGTGGAAAAGCTTATTACACAATTAATGATTATTTAAATGATAAACATAGTTGGTCGCCGTGATAGACACAAGACGGTTCTGTATGGATTTTTAAACAGCTTGATTTATCTTTATGTTGATAGGCATAAATTTTGTATTTAACATTTGTTACCTATTTTTATTTTATTTGTAGTACGATTATACAAATGTAGGTATAGTGTACCTACCTATGTCTAATGAACGGTATTTGATCGTTTTTTTTTTACGAATGTATAATTATATTAATTATAGAATTTAACTATGTATCCACTCCTATTATTGTGATAAGGGGCAGAGCAGTAAATCAGTGTTTGAGGTTTTACTTTTTATTTTTTTGCTTTATATTTGTTTGAGCCGGCAACAGTTGCATCATGCTCCCTTAGTTGTAACTGCCTGCAGTGGCGTTTTGGGTCAGGTCTCCTCCTTCCCTCTAATATGGCGAGGGAGGGGATGGCTGACCGGAGGTACTGCTTGCGGTGACTGGTCGTTCTGTTGACCTTGGTTAAGATCAGTGTACTGGTGTCTGAACTTTTAATTTCATAGTACCTCAAACACTTGTTTATTTGGCGCGGTCCCTTAATGATGTTCATTATTATTGTAAAGGCAGCGTGTTGCTGTGAGTGAGTGAGTGTGTGAGTTGTCCCGGAATATTATATTATTATAAAGTTTTAAATATCTGCTTGTAGCGGTTCCAACGCTACAATTATAAAAAACTTTTTTTTGTATGGGGGTCCCCATAGAAAAAAAAGTTATAACTTTTTTTTTATTTTTAGATTTTTTCCTACGTTTACACACAATTATCGAGCTGGATTCCAAATTTCATCCTTCTAGGTCATCTGGAAGTAGGTTAGGTTTAGGTACTATATGTCAGTCAGTCAGTCAGTGCTAAAATTTACGACTTTTTGACCTTCATATCTCAATAACCGTTTGAGCTAGCTTCATGAAATTTGGGCTTCTAGATGTCCTTATAGATATAATTAAACACACTTAGTTTCATGTGTTTACATTACAGAGGTTTTGAGTTATAGAAGGGTCAAAAGTGGTTCGTGTAATATTTTACACTTGGCGCTGGCCAGCCAGTTCCTCTGCTTGAACTTGGCTTGACTCGCTGCCGCGTGTCTAGATACGAATTTGTTGGTACATTCTTTTGGTGAACGTTCTTGGTGATTATGATACCTTTGTACTTTTCAGACTGCTTGGACTATGTGGATATGGGCGATAAGTGTTACTACTTGTTTGATGTCTATGACACATTTTACAACTCTTCAAGAAATTGTTATGATGTAAAATTCGATGATACTCCCCGTAGATCAAGCTATGGAGGAGTTGGAGGAGTGAATTCATATCGAGATCAATTTCGACACATGGTAAAAATCTAACCAGGAATTATAAAAAATAAAAAGCTAATATTAGGTAAGGGTAATAATCTGCATCGATTGCAGCAGTAATAATAACAAATATAAATAACTACCTGCTGAGTGAGAAAGTAAGAGCTAAGCAAACGCTTTTTAATTCCACCTAACACCGTTGTACACTAATTGTAAGCACGTAATGAAATGAGGAATTTTCGACGACCACATGCGACAACAGCAACAATACCCATGGTTGAAAACCTGCGTAAAAACTCTAATTGATTTTTATTTAAATTCAATGAAACAAGATCATTACATAAAGTTCAGCAACAGCTAATAAAATGTTTTAAAATAGGCTTTGTTGGGGTACGGAGAAGATTTGGATTCAGCGCAATGGAACTGCGGCGGATCACTCATCAGCAACAAATTCATTCTCACAGCTGGCCACTGCGTAGCATCTGCCGTATTGTAAGTAAAACTTTGCAGCAACATTTAAAATGAACACGTAGTAACAGTAGAACAGCAGACGAGCTCAAATGTAACATAATATTGTATTGTCACCGAACATGTATACAAAATTCACGCGTGGCACTGTTCCAGAGGTCCAGTGCGGTACGCGGCCCTGGGCATCCTGAAGCGCTCGGACCCCCTGGAGCTGTGGCAGCGATACCTCGTGAAGAGGATCGTGCGCCACCCGCAGTACAAGCCTCCCTCCAAGTACCATGACATCGCGCTGCTCGAAACTGACACAGAGTGAGTGTTATCAAATCAAATCAAAATATTTTATTTGTAAAACATAGGTAAAAAGTTACAAACTTGGTGAAAACAATAATATTAAGTAGGTAACACTATGTTTAACCTTGAAAGGTATACAAATATTTGCTAAATTATATCATTCCTATCATTATAATTCTGGTTACAATATCTTTTTCAGTTATTAATATTTTTATGGGAAATTATATTTTATAATTCAATTATTATTTATTATTTTTTCAACACTTTACATTTATAATTGAATACCTACTTAATGACTTATTTATAAATCGGACTTACATTTTTATAATATGTATTAAGATTTAAACATTCCATTAAAATTTATCGTCTAAATATTCTTTAACAGTAATAGTAGGCCTTTTTGAGTAATAGTTCCGAGAGCAATTTCTTAAATTTGTTTAAAATATTATCTGTCTCTTTGATGACTTTGGGTAGATTATTAAAAATTTTTGGAGCCATACCTAGGAAACTCTTTGAATGTAGGGCAGTTTTATGTGGTTTAATGCAAATTGTGTTCTTGTGACGTTTATTATAATTAATTATTTCAAAGATATAAAAATTCTTCCTAACGAACATACCTACCTCTAATATATATAAAGATGGTAGGGTCAGAATGTTGAGTTCAATGAAGTGCGGTCTGCAACTATCGGTAGCCTGCAACTGGCATACTGCACGTAGGCATTTCTTTTGAGCTTTAAAGGCTAATTCACGATCTGGGGAGTTTCCCCAAAATATTATCCTAGCGTAATCTATCATAGCGTAATGTTGAAGAGACGTAGGTATGCTTGGTAGGCGGTTATGACTGTTTCACGATTTGGAATTTTGTTAAGATTATGTAGTGCATAGTGCTATTTATTTATCTTTTTTAATGCGTGTTCAATATGTTTACGCCATGTCAGTTTTTCGTCTATCCAAAGTCCTACAAATTTTGTGTGGTCTTTTTCGCCTATTTTATTAGTTTAATAGTGAATATTCAATTTTTTTTGCTTCAGTCTTTGTTTGAATGACATAATATGTGTTTTATCTAAATTAATTTTTATATTGTTATCATTTAACCAGGATATTATCTGACATAGATTATGATTAATATCAGTTTCATATAAAACCTTGTTTTGTCCAGTGAATAGAATTGTGCTATCATCAGCAAATATCGTTAATGTACACAAGGAATAATAGTGGGCCGAGTACGCTTCCTTGCGGCACACCATAGTTTATTTGCATTTGCTGCGAAAAATAAGTTAGCTCAATATTAGTAAGTGGACAGTTTTTTTTATTTTAGTAATTTGTTTCCTACCATTCAAATATGAGTTAATAAGGTTTAACAAATGTTGTGGAAATCAAATTTACATATTGATATCCTAGAGCCCCGAATACTAAAACCCCAACGCAACTTTGACAGGATATTAAATGTCTATCAGCTACTTTAGCTCTTAAAGCAGAGACAGCATAAAACTGAACAGTGCATTTTAACTGATTGACGTTTTATTTTTTGGGCTCAAGTGTCCATTCGGAGATAAGTAGTCAAGGCTATGGTGAAACCCTTTAGAATCTTATCTTATTCTAATCTATCTAAAGGCTTTCAGCATAAGAATTGATGAGGTTTTATGAATACTAAAAAGCTTGATTTACAACTTTCAGTAATAAATATGGTGAACTCTTGACCTCTGATTACCTACAGCTTTTCATACAATGAACTCGTAGAAAACAAATTTTATGGTTGGTCCATATCAAAACTTGTATGAATGAGTTGAAACCTATCTTTCCATGGCGAAATATTACTTGCAGGGTATCATTCAATGCACAAGTGTTCCCAGCGTGTCTTCAGTTCCTGGCTAACCCCAGCAGCGATAGTTGGGACTTGTTGGCCATCGCTACCGGTTGGGGCGCTCTTGGTCACAAACGGGAGTTGGCTGATACCATGCAAGCTGTACGTTTGTAAAGATGATACAATGAAATAAAATAACAAACCTTGTATAATTAAAATGAAATATACCGGTAACAAGTTTAAGCGAGACGTAGCAAAATTTTTTTTTTTTTTCTTTATAATTTATTTGTGAAAACATGTGAAGTTAATTAATTTTACCGGCCTGCTTCCCCAATCAAGTACCATTCTCCCAATTCTTTCATTGAATACTGATAAATACATTAAACTAACCCAGTTGCCAGTTTGTCGGATCGTTAAAAAAAAACGAATTTTATAAAGAGTGTATTTTCGTGGCGTCTCCGCTAAAACAAGCAGAGCGAGCTATTTGGGCTGGCGTCGACGCCAAACTAGCATCTGCGCAAGTCCTGCCAAGTGAGGTATGGCTAGGTAAATTTAATGGCCGTCACTACTTTAGGGTCCTAATCCGATACGACTCTTGATATTGCTGTCGTCCACCAGGTGTATCTGGACCGATATGAGCCCGACGAGTGCAGCCAGCTGTACCCGCAACACAGGCATCTACGTCACGGGTACAATCACAGCACGCAGACGTGCTACGGAAACCGGATGATAGTCAGAGATACTTGTGAGGTAAGAATTACTAACTACTCAATGAAATCAGTATTAACTTATGACGTGGTTTTTATTTACTAATACTATCTAGACAAGCGGCAGCGAGTCAAGCCAAGTTCAAGCAAAGGAACTGGCTAGCCAGCGCCAAGAGTAATATTACACGAATCACTTGGTGCCACTTTTAACCCTTCTATAATAATAATAATAAAATCATTTATTGTCAGGCGACTAAGGCCCATAGATAAATACCTTATAAACTAACATACATATTTTATAAATAAAAACTAATGCACACGAAGTGTCGGCATCGTGTTACGCTGCGTGGTGTCGCGTATCCTTCCTCTGAATTTTCGATAGACGACACCTTTCGGCCAAAACTCTTCCTTGAGGAAGGTCTCGATGTGGTGAGTTGGAACTCGCACCATGAACGACTTGAAGTTTGTGTTGTGGCGCGACTCCAACCTCTCCACCCTCAAGGTCCAGTTGGTCTTGGACCGGACATACTCCACGACCTGCTCCACCGTCGTGGTGTGATGTAGACGGGACACGTACAGCTGCGTCGTTGGTACTGCAGGACGCAGCAGGATGTTGGGTCCAGTTGGTGCGGTACCGCACTGGTTCCTACAAGTAGGCTTCTTTTTCTTCCTTTCTACCTTTATGAAGCCATCCTTGTCGCACGTGTCCTTCTTTAGACAACTCGGTGGCTGTGGTTTGCCACGAGATTGTTTTATATAACTCGAATATATCGAATAATATTCTATAACTCGAAATCTCTTTAACGTAAACACATAAAACTAAGTGTGTCCAATTATATCCATAAGGACATCTGGAAGCCCAAAGGAGATTGCCCACAGACAGGCCCACTTTGTGGCGCAGTGTCTCAACTTTATGCTATACAAAATGTATATCTTATTTTTTTATGTATATGTGTTTTTTATTAGCATTTATTTTACGCTAGCATTGAATAACGTAATAAATGTTTATTTTATTGAATCTCAGTACCTACATCCGCACATTTGTACTTTTACATACAAAGAAAAATAAACTAATAAGTAGGGTAGATTTATCTGTCAAATAATTAGCCGATTATTCGTCTCTATTGTATTATAGTCCTCCGTATTTACGTCTGTTACATTACGAGTTATTGGTATCGAGTTGAGCATTTACGTTCCTCCAGTGGTTTTGTTGTGAGATATCGGACTTTTGTTTTGTTGTTAAGTGAGCGAATTGACTCTAGTTTTAACGAGAAAATGTCTACACCTGCCTGGTCTATATCGGACTAACCGACCCTTCTCTCGCCGGTGCGTAAATTGTTTTTTAATAAAGCTGTGTATTAGGATTAGTTAAAATGCATTTTAACATAACCACCCCAATGGGATGGCACTTTGATTCGACGACCCCATTCACTTGGTTGCGGAGATTTTTATTAACATGAATAAAATAAATAAATAAAACAAATAAAAAAGCCATTTATTCTACTACAATTAAAGATATTGACATTACATTACCTTATAACATTACATTTAAATTATCATAATTTTAACCTGACTTTACAATCAAAATATTCATTTAAGGTTATATTAACAAAAATGACTAAGTCTTAGTAGTAGTCGCCTCCTCGGCGTAGGCCTCCCCCGTCTTTTTCCAATACTGCCTGTCTCTAGCTTTAGTCATCCAAGTAGGTCCTTGTCTCTCCAAAAATATATCCGCCCAGCGCTTTCTCTGTCGTCCTCGTGATCTTTTGCAGTCTCTGGGAATCCACTCCGTTATCTTTTTAGTCCATTTATTGTTCGACATTCGACATATGTGTCCCGCCCAATTCCATTTCAATGACCGTATTCTTGCTGTGACATCTGTAACTTTGGTAATTTTTCTTATATCCTGGTTTGTTTTTCTGTCTGATAGCCGTATCCCTAACATGCTTCTTTCCATTTTTCGTTGACATATTGCAAGCATTTCTTCTTCAGACTTCCTTAACGACCAACACTGACATCCATACGTCAAGCAGGGTAGGATTGCTATATCAAAGAGCTTGCTTTTTATTCTGATATTGACTGTTTTATTTTTCATAATTTCTTTTAATCCCCAGTATTTTTTCCAAGCTATAGCGATCCTGCGACGTACTTCTTCCTCAGTGTGGTATTAACATGAAAATGACTGTAAATATGGGAGCCATTAGCATTAACCACAATATCAATTCAAATGGTAAACAAATATATATTTAGAAGTTGATAAACCTTGAAGAATCAAACTTTTATAACCTCAAATTCAGCAACTAATGAAACTTTTTAAGCATTAATGATTTTTTATAGTTATTGAGAGCGTTAACGCCAAATCCGCGGCACCAAGATTAGGTATTTGCAGCGCTCTTTGCACTCACACCGATGCGCGTGTGTCTGTGTGCGTAGAGTTGCTGCGTTCTGTCCTTATAGTCAAACTAACCCATGTTGATCCGTTGAGTTATGTTTACTGATACTTATTTAATCGTCAGTTAATTTTAATTTACTATTAATATTTTTATTACTACCTTGTGAAATAAAGAGGAAATTTTGGATACTTTATAAGATATAGTACTAATCAGGGGAGAAAAGTTAGAATTGTAATACAAATGTAAAATCGTACAAAGATTATTATAAATACGAAAGTTTTTGACTATGTATGGATGGATGTTTTTAACTCTTTCCCTTAAGAACTACTGAATGGATTTTGACGAAACTATAAATTAATTAATATAGAGTATACATCAAAATAGCATAGAGACCACATTTTCAAGTAATAATTATAAACGTGAAAGATTGAGAGTTTAAACGGATAAGTATTATCTGTTTCACAAAAACTACTGAACGAATCTTGGTAAAAATTTGGCCATTTGATAAAAAAGTAAATAAAAAAATCAAAATGATTTGTATCATTGTTTTTTTATTGGCTATAATTTAAAAAGACATTTTGAAGTTGTACGAAGTCGCGATCATCATCTAGCAAATTATAAAGTACTATCTTTTGCCCGCGGCTTCACCCGCGTGGAGGTTGGAAATTATTGCACGGGAACGTACTTCCGGGATAAAAAGAATCCTATGTCCTGATCTACATCATGGTCTACCCACGTATCAAATTTCATCCAAATCCGTTCGGCCATTTTAGCGTAAAAGCGTAAAAAACAAATAAACTCACTTTCGCATTTATAATATTAGTTTATTAGTAAAGAAAATTAATTTAAGTACACTTGTATGTAGATTTAAAAAAATGTATCCCTTTACTGACTTTGAAAGATAACCGACATAATGTGTGTGCCACACATCGACAACCCTCAAAAAATCAGTTAGTTTATAATAGAAAAAGAAATCAATAATAGGAAAATCCCTAATTCTAAACATGAAATCAATTCACGTTTAAATGTAAAAACAACAAATAAAAACGTTATTTTATAGTAACAAGAATCTTTAATAATAAATATGACTAAAAGGTAGTGCTCCGTAGTGATCAAGATCGTTAAGTTGCACGATAAACTCGCTCGAAGCCGACTCGACGCCAAGGGTCAGGAGAGGTCACGCGTAGACAACGAGCGATACGTCCACTCGCTAAAAGGCCTCGCGGCGGACTGATTTGAAACGAATTATGCCCGCAGTTTTATAGTAGTTTTAAAAAATTTGTAGTAAATTAAATTAATTTAAATAAGCTGAATGCTGTTTCGTATTTTGTAGAGAAGATATTGTTCTTTTACGATACCACTTTATTTTGTAAAATTAAGTAAGATTTATTGGGGAAAATAATGAATTTAGCAACCGCTTTTTTTGTTCATTTCACTTTGTTTATTGTTTAATTTATCATTGTTAGAAGCTGAAAATCAAAAAAATCTCTGGCAAAGTTTTGCTCAAGCATATGAACAATTAAATAAGCTTGTTTGTTTGTAAATTTTATTACAGGTTTCGGATATTTTTAGCTTCGAAATGACCACTGTAAAGAAAATTTAGAAAACACTGTTTGTTTATCTGGTTACAATTCACGCATACTTCATTAATGTTAAAATGTTCTCACCTAACTTTTTAGAACAAATTATTTCCTACAATAATTGGTAATTCACACTTTCGTTAAATACGTTTTATGAGGAGATTAAATGGTTTGAAAAGTACGCTTTTTGGGTCAAACAGCCAAAATCGGCGTTAACGCTCTTAATAGTTATCAATTATTGAAAATGGTCGGTTAAAAAGACCTGTCTGTGAATTTCATAATATAATTCAACACACGTTTTATCTCCAGGGCGACAGCGGTGGACCTTTACAAGTTTACAGTCTAGTAGCTACATGCGTGTACACAATCATTGGCGTGACGTCATCGGGCAGGGCTTGTGGGTTCCTCGGCAACTCGGGCCTGTACACAAGAGTGATCCACTACTTGCCTTGGATAGAGAGCATCGTCTGGCCGGACTAAAGATAAAGAGAAGAGAGTAGCAACGACTGACAAAAATACAATTAGTTATATTGTATTTTTATCATCAAGTTTATTATATGAATAAAAGTGTTTTGAAATTAATATTTTTCCCTTTTGTTTTATTTTAGTAGTTGGCAGCGCTCATTACACTTAGTGATACACAAAGTACAACAACGCCTTCCGGGTCATGTTGGGGTTGCCGCGCTTTTGCAGCGCGTCTGGGATGTTCGCTGACAGATATGTGCCCGATTTCTATTCCTTAATGAGATCCCGAATAGCATCCCTGATGCGGCGAGTGCGCGACAGCTCTAACAGCCTGGTAGCGATTGTAGCGAGCAGGATGGACAGCCCTATAATTAACCACTGGATGACGACTCATAGAGCCTCATTCCAGTATATTAAATGATATAATATATATGTACGTGTGTGTTAGTTTTAATTGTTTGATTTTAATTTGATTTTGTTTTCCTGTAATAATACTGTATGGACTATGGTCTGACAATAAAGTTTTATTATTATTATTACTGGGTATCTCTTTATTTTCATGGGATATCTTCAGAAGAAGAGACCCGGTCCTTTGAAAGGCTTACGTGGGGATACAGATCCAACACGCAGCGGCCTTGTTGAGAACTTTACTCTAATATGGGATGGGGCATCTACCAGAGGCCATTCATCCCTATTATTATTATAAGTATTAGTTTTTAGAACTTGACTACGGAACGCTAAACGTTCAGACGAATAATATTATAATTATATTTATCTAACATGTTTTCTACAAGATGAATAAATTATTCTGATTAGTTACTACAAAGTCTACATAACACTCCTGTCATGCAGACTTGGCCAGTGAACATAGCTTGTTGTGCAGTTTATTATATTAAAAAAAACTAACAAAGCATGAGTACTATTTTTTTTATAATTTCTGTTGTTACGCAACTGTGTTTTGTGGAAGGAAATAGTGATTACCAATATCTAAACCTAACAGAAGGTAAGTTGCTTGTGTTTGTTTATACATATAATATTAAAGATTAAACAATTACACTTTTTGATAAAAAAAGTGCTAGGATAACAGGGTTTGGAATCTCCACTATGGATCTATGAAGGTTGAGTCACTTAAGTAACAGTAAATCCTATGGAAACTGCCTAAACTGATGACATAATATTAATATCAAGACGAAGTTACCCTTAAAAAAAGTTGAGAGAAAATTAGCGCAGAAAATGCTTATGTAACAATGTCTTCCGAATTTTCTGTTCCAATAAAGGGCGCAACTTTTATTGGAACAGAAAATATATCAATTTTGATGACACACAATCAGACTCCTTGTAATGTCCACTAATGGGCTATTTTTATGAGTTTTGTTTATACTATGTCGAGCCCAAGAAGGAATGCTAATCTTCATCTATCAATATGCATATTATCTACATAATTATCTTGTGTTTGTATTAAAAACTCGGGGTAAGGTGTAACCTTTTATAACACAAGAACGGGTTTTTTTTGCATCACCTTTGATTTGCTGGATTCGTCTCCACCCTAAATAAAAGAATAACTATAAAAACCATCCGAAAAATAAAAACGGGAACGGGAGCTATTAACGCGAGTGAATCCGCGAGGCGCAGCTAGTTGACCATGTTTCCTTCACAGGATCGGCCTGCACATGGAACGGAGTAGATGGAGTGTGTGCGAGCACGTACCACTGTCGCTCCGCCATGGAAAACATTCGACATGACCGCTACCCGCCGGTGAGGACTCTTTAGAATGAGTGGTTAAGTCCAGCCAACAAAACAAACTCATTCATTCCGTTTATTTTTAGATATGCAGTGTCCAAGGTGTCAAGGTGTTCATATGTTGTACTGACTGCGAACTAGGCGACATAACTAAGTAAGTAAACGTTTGGAACCGTCCGTAGTTATCACATTTATTTGAAAGCATTTTATCGTTTCGTACTTATTTTAGGGTAGGGCTGAGCTAGTCAAAAAATTCAAAATGGTTCGGGGCAAAAGCCTAGGAGTAAATAAAGGGATTATTTACTCCTAGGCTTTTGCCCCGAACCATTTTGATTTTTTTTTTTATTTGTTTAGTATTTCTTAACCTTGTAGCAGACCATTTACTTAATATACATAATAACATATTACCATGATAAATATATGTATTTTTTTTTTGTTCGAAATAAACTTAAACAGTCACTCTGCTAAACTAGTAACTATCTAGAACTATGATTTATGGTGGGCAGTGAAAAAAAGAAAGTGAGAGACTAGTATGGGGGCGTCCATAAATTACGTGAGATGTTTAATGGGGGGAGGGGGTCGAGTCAAATCTCATCTAATCTTACGATGGAGAGAGGGGGGGTCTCGGCAAATATCACGCAATTTTTTTTCCAATTGAAACAAAATAAAATATACTATTTTGGTTCATTGAATACAGATTAAGATATACGCTTAGATTAAATCTTAAGAATATATGCTTAAGATTTAATCTAAGCGTATATCGTAATACGTCTAAGATTATTCACTAATTCGTTCGAAAGAAAATAATTTCATTCATATGTCGACGTTATACATCTACTGACTGTCAAACTGTTTTATTTTTACAATAACAATCCATCGCGTTTACGTAAGAAACCCACATTTTGAAAAATCTCACGTGAGATTGGGGGGATGGGTTGAATAAAATCTCACGAAATCTCACCAGGGGGGGAGGGAGGGACAGAAAATTTAACAAAACACCTCACGTAATTTGTGGACGCCCCCTGCAACTGAAATGAGAATGCTTCGGTGGACATCGCTGTTAGACAAAGGAAACACAATACATCAGAAAATTTCCAGACTAAAACTTACTGACACTCAAATATTGTTTTAGTTCATTTAAGGTAAATGCTAGAACGCCCGTGTGGTTTTATAAAACTGGAGAGAAAGCGAGAGACCGTAAGTTAAACTAATTGCTCTTTTTTTATTTATAAACATTTCTACAGAATGTAGTAAATATCCCGAGCCAAATGCGTGTCGGACGCGCGCAGCGTGGGGACCAGCAGTTTATATTGTCATGAATCTCTGAGCCGCCAACAAAAAAACGAGAATTGAAAACTCAACTGTTTTGTTGACTACGGAACACTTAAATAAACTTGAGATTGAATTTTCTTTAGTCAGAAAATTCTTAGTGATCATGATACCTTGGTACTTTTCAGACTGTTTGGACTATGTGGATATGCAAGGCGATAAGTGTTACTTCGTGTTTGATGTCTATGACACATTTTACAACTCTTCGAGAAATTGTTACGATGTAAAATTCGATGATACTCCCAGTGGATCAGGAGGGGGAGGAGTTGGAGGCGTGAATTCAAATCGAGATGAATTTCGACACATGGTAAAAATCTAACCAGGAATTATAAAAAATAAAAAGCTATTATTTGGTAAGGGTATAATATGCTGCATCGATTGCAGCAGTAATAATAACAAATATAAATAACTACCTGCTGTGTGAGAAAGTCAGAGCTAAGCAAACGCTTTTTAATACCACCTAAGACCATTGTATAATAATTGTAAGCACGTAATGAAATGAGGAATATTCGACGACCACATGCGACAAGAGCAACAATACCCATGGTTGAAAACCTGATTTTTATTTAAATTCAATGTAACAAGATCAGAATCCATAAAGTTCAGCAACAGCTAATTACATGTTTAAAAATAGGCTTTGTTGGGGTACGGAGAAGATTTGGATTCAGCGCAATGGATCTGCGGCGGATCACTCATCAGCAACAAATTCATTCTCACAGCTGGCCACTGCGTAGCATCTACCGTATTGTAAGTAAAACTTTGCAGCAACATTTAAAATGAACACGTAGTAACAGTAGAACAGCAGACGAGCTCAAATGTAACATAATATTGTATTGTCACCGAACATGTATGCAAAATTCATGCGTTGCACTGTTCCAGAGGTCCAGTGCGGTACGCGGCCCTGGGCATCCTGAAGCGCTCGGACCCCCTGGAGCTGTGGCAGCGATACCTCGTGAAGAGGATCGTGCGCCACCCGCAGTACAAGCCTCCCTCCAAGTA
Organism: Autographa pulchrina; assembly: GCA_905475315.1. NCBI lineage: Eukaryota > Metazoa > Arthropoda > Insecta > Lepidoptera > Noctuidae > Autographa > Autographa pulchrina. Next base: position 1,828,361 of record FR997764.1, read on the forward strand.
CCATGACATCGCACTGCTCGAAACTGACACAGAGTGAGTGTTGTGGTTTATTAACCAAACAAATTAAACCAATGTTTTGCTCCATATTTATTCCTCCTATTCAAGCACGAGTTTTGACCATGAACTTAAAGAATTTCTTAAGAGATGGTATGAATCCTTAAATGCATGATTCAAAAACTTTAACAGTGATAATATGGATTCTTGTACTTTGATTAAGTACTATTTTTCTAAAACCTACTCGTTGTAAAAAAAAACTTTTTTTTTTGTATAAGTGACTTAAAACATTTCTTTGAATCATAATCTACGAATATCTTGCAATGGCGATATTTTTTTGCAGAGTATCATTCAATGCGCAAGTGTTCCCAGCGTGTCTTCAGTTCCAGGCTAACCCTAGCAGCGATCGTTGGGACTTGTTGGCCATCGCTACCGGTTGGGGCGCTCTTGGTTACAAACGGGAGTTGGCTGATACCATGCAAGCTGTACGTTTATAAAGATGATACAATTAAATAAAAATAACAAACCTAGTATAATTATAATAAAATAACCGCTAACAAGTTTTGTTAGTGAGACGTAGCCAAATTTTACCGGCCCGCTTCCCCAATCAAGTACCACTCTCCCATGAATTCATTGAACCAACCACAAGATGAAAATTTTGCCCGTTTTTTGGATCGTTAACAAAAACGAATTTATGGTTGTATGGCTAGGTACGTTTTGCATTGTCGTCACTGCCATGGAGTCCTAATCTGATCTAACTCTTTATATTGCTGTCGTCTACCAGGTGTATCTGGACCGATATGAGCCCGACGAGTGCAGCCAGCTGTACCCGCAGCACAGGCATCTACGTCACGGGTACAATCACAGCACACAGACGTGCTACGGAAACCGGATGATAGTCAGAGATACTTGTGAGGTAAGAATTACTAACTACTCAGTAACAACAGTTTTAGCTCTTGAAGTGATTATTATTCCCTAGTGCAGTATCTATTGAATGGTTGTCAATTAGATTTTTTTATGTAAAATTATATAATTTCTTTCTCATGGAGCTCAGGGTGGTTCTATTATAAACATAAAAAAAATGTTTTTTTTTTTTATATTAATCGTTATCTATTTAATAGTAGGTAATTAATTATTCTTCGGTGGGTAGTAATGTTCGGTGAAAAAGACACCTGTCTCTGAATGGCCTAATGTAATTCAACACACGTTTTATCTCCAGGGCGACAGCGGTGGACCTCTACAAGTTGATTTGCTAGTAGCTAGATGCGTTTACACTATCATTGGCGTGACGTCATCGGGCAGGGCTTGTGGGATCCTCGGCAACTCGGGCCTGTACACAAGAGTGATCCACTACTTGCCTTGGATAGAGAGCATCGTCTGGCCGGACTAATAAAATAAGAGAGTAGCAACGACTGTCAAATCAAATTCAACGTGCAATCATATTGTTTTTTATCACCAACTTAATTTTATGAATAAATGTGTTTTGAAATTAATATATTTTTATTTACTTGAGTAGTCCTCAGCCTCAATAAGAGAACGTGTAGTGTAATATGTAAGAGTAAGCTTATATCAGTGCTACTTCTGAAATTTTGAAATTTGGCCTGTTTATGTGTTCATTGAATCTACTAAGTATATGAGGTATCACTAACTTTTAAACTATCGCGCTGCATGTATAAATTAATATTATATAACGTGAATTGGTTAGGGATTGACGTTGCGACCGGGATAAACAGACCGTGGTGCTATGCCGTGGCCATGTACGCGCTAATTCCCGTTATATAAGGTGCTATAAAAACATCTGCCACGGCTTTAATGGGAGGTAGTATTGTGTTTATAGATTACAATAGTATAGATAAATTATTGATTATTTATCATATTTTTTTTTCATACAAAAAAAATAACGTATAAATTTGAATTGATTTATTAGTATAAAACCATCCCGTGTCCTAAGCTGTTGCCGCTCCGCACCGAATTCACGTAATTTGTGAACCACGTTACGCAGAATAGAGTCAATGTTAATTTAACAAATTATTTTCTAAAAAAATTTAATTAACTGTTCCGGGGTACGAAAGTTCTTCACTATTGTAATCTATAAACACAATACTACCTCCCATTAAAGCCGTGGCAGATATTTTTATAGCACCTTATATAATATTACTAAGTATATGAGGTGAGGTATCGTTATTTTGTTTACAATGTTGCAAGTTTGAAGCGAGTTTTATAGTCAACACTTAAAATTCTATAAATTAATTTTGTTATGACGTTTTTAAATTTTTATAAAAAAAATACCCTTGGAGGACGAGGTTACGCAAAGCTTGGTAAGGTCGTTCCACGACTATTATTTAGCTATAATTATAAAATTTTAATTTATTATAATACTAAGCTAGGCACACTTCCGTTTGAAAAACAGGTTAGTACCAGGCAAGAGTGAGAACCAGCCAAGTGCGAGTCAGACTTGGAAACCGAAAGTTCCGTACCACGAAACGATCTGACACATTCATTAGTTTTGTTGTATTTGCAAAGGCTATTGTGTATTCTTATAAAACTTAAATAGAAAACACAAATTCTCTTAGATATGATTTCCGCCGTTTGTTTTTAACCGAATATACTCTGAAACTAGGTACTGGAACGATTTTAACATTTTTTTCACCAATAGAATTATCAGAAAATAAGAGAAGTTATAATTAACATTCAACGACGGATATTTCGTGTAACTTGGTAGCTTAGGTATTAAAAAGGGACACTACATTGTACCGCGAGACCCAAAAACTAGGCGGCCGGAGCCGCGGGCAACACCTAGTGAGTAGATATAACACGTTTGATGTAAGCCCCGCACTTCCTCTGACGCATGAGTCTGTTTCTACGCAGCGACTTGCGTCGTGTTCCGAGGCTCTTATAAGTTGTTAGATTAAAACATACCTATCTTTATTCGATATGATATGAACACATTCAACCTACCAGTTTAAAGGCTTAAAGTAAGCCAAAAGTTCTCCATTATATGAATTCAAATCATTCTTAGTTTGAGAACTATACGATACTCACGATACGTTACAATAAGTAATGATGTTTTTATAAAGTTATTTTTTGTGTCTTTCGTAAGTCTTCGTTTTGTGTGATTGTGTTTTTTTATTTTATTTAGAGACTATACTAAACACATAATGAGGACTTTCATTAGAGAAGTAATTTCATTGCTAATTGTAATGCAAGTATTTTTTGTGGATGGAAATAATAAATATGAATTTTTAAACCTAACCGAAGGTAAGTTTTTGATATACCTACTTTAAAATAGATTTATTGCTTAATACAAGCTTTTCTCCGGGGCTTCGCCCGCGGGCGTTGATTATCGGTTCAGAAAATACCTATCTTAATTCCATCCTTGCTTATTTCTAGTTTTCTTTAATATTATGCTAGACTTACAGTACAGACATTAAAATGGCTTTACTGATATCAAGTTTCATCAAATTTGGTCCTGCAGTTTAGGAGTGAAAGCGTAACAGACAATAATAGTTCAAACATTCGTATTTATACTAATAGAATGAAAGTATAGCTCGAAAGGAAGAGGAAGGCCGAAGGAAAAAACCAAAACAGTGTGCGCTGACCTCAAGTAATGATTATGAAAAGTTCAAGAAAAGACACCACTTACCACTGACGTCAATAAACCACATATTTGTATCATGCTGCACTATAACCACACCGTACCACCTTAGCTAAATCAATAATAACCCTCAAAAGCACCCATAAGTGTTATATTATGACGACCTCCGTGGTCGAGTGGTGTACGCACCGGTTTCAAGGTGTCGCTAGCTCTGAGGTCCCGGGTTCGATCCCCGGACGAGTCAATGTAGAAATAAACTTTTCTACATTGCCTCGGGTCTGGGTGTTTGTGGTACCTTCGTTGTTTCTGAATTCCATAACACAAGTGCTTTAGATACTTACTTTGGCAATGTATGTGATGTTGTCCGCATTTATTTATTTATTTATTATTTATGTTTATACCTCAAGACGTCGGTTACTTTGATTATTCAAAGGTCAGTTATTAAATATTTGTCGGAAAGAGAGAGAATTAGATAACAGAGCCTTAACATTTAGTTTTGTTTTAGTATTCGCCCATTACTTAGTAATTATTTTTTTGAATTTTATGTACCTACCTATATACCTACCTATTACATTCCAGGTTCTCAATGCTCATGGCAAGGAGTAGATGGAGTATGTACTACCACTTACAAATGCCTGTCTGCTATGCAAGACATTCGTAAACATCGATATCCTCCGGTGAGTTTAAGAAATATTGATTAATTTGCCTCATTGACATGTTAGACCTAATACAATTTGTGCATTATTTTAAGCCGTCTATTTGCCACACACAAAAATAAACTGGATATATATATAAGACAAGTAATAATGTTTAAAGTTAAAACTAACCTTAAAATTTCAAGATGTCGCTATAAAGTCGCCTTAATCGAGTTTATTCTTTTGTTTATTTACACAATCACTATACTCTAGTTTATTTCTATCACAAAATCACTTTCTATATAGTAATAAAACCAAGGCACACAAAATCTGAGATAAATGTATGGTTTGTCATCAAATAAAACAATTTTTTTAAAACGGCGCGCACTTTTCATCTTTTCGAGCTAAAAAGGAATTCAACCAATAGCAAGCAAAATGGCGCGTACAGTTCGTTCGGCCAATATAACTTGGGTAGTTTAAAAAAGTACAATATATTGTCGTCTCTTTTTCACCCACAGTTTATGTGCACTTGCATCTCACATTGACTGTCTTCATAGCTCTTTTCATTATTTTCATTGATGCGCCAAGTTACATTGGCCGGTACGGTTAGGTACTTAGTTACTAGTATTACTACTGTTTTATCTGTGGTTACTAGTTACTTACTATCTGGTGCAGGACCATAGACAACTACGAAACAGATGCATTTTTTTTTTTCTTTTTCTTAACTTGCAAATGAATTACGGTATTAAGGTTTCATTAAATCTTTTATTGTTAATGGAAATTAAATAAATAATCCAGCCGACGTCCCACTGCTGGGCACAGGCTTTCCATATAGAGAATGCAATTAAATAATCTGTTAGTCAGTCGACAGGTAGGTTATTAATGGTAGGTAATAAATTGAATATGATTTGTTTCAGGTATGCAGTTTCAAGGGCGTTAAAACAATAATATGTTGCACTGACTGTGAACTGAATGACTTAACTGAGTACGTACCTACTTTTTATTTTATTTATTCAAATCTAACGGCGGTTTTGCATAAAGGAATGTCTTAAAGCCCTTAAAGGTATGAAAACAATTAGTGGGCGCAGATTGTCTTAAAATGTCTTAATAGTAATGTAGAGTAATTCAACAGTTTTCTACTGTTGGACCTTCTTACTGAGATTTAAGGCGCTGGCCACACAGAAGAGACGTAAGACGCAGACGGGGCGCGGACATTTGTCTTTACCGCGACGCTTTCATACAAAATGTATAGAAGCGTCGCGACGCAAAACATACAGAAGAGACGGGGCGCGGACGCGACGGTTCTATACATTTTGTATAGAAGCGTATTATGTCCGCGCCCCGTCTGCGTCTTACGTCTCTTCTGTGTGGCCAGCGCCTAAGAAAACGTTTGTCTTTTTTTTAGCGAACCATATGTAATAAATCCTGGGGTTGCCTCGTGGTTCTACAAAACTGGAAAACCAGCAAATGACCGTAAGTGAAAGATCTATCTTTTGGAATCAGTGATAGATGCGTAAAACGTAGTGTTTAAATGAATACTCTTTGCGTCGATGTTTCAGAGAACATTGTTTAAATTAATTGCATAGTTAAGTTTGTTTTGTTTTCGGAAAATTGACCGTTACGGATTTTTATTTATTAAAATTAAGTATGTATATTAGTCTAAGATCCCGTTAAGACCGACCTTCACCGAGATGCTTATTTAATGAAACGTATTTTATATTTAATTTAATATGTCAATAAATATAATGCATATGGGTTGCCTAGCAAATTTCAGTCCAGAGTATATTTAATTAAAAATAAAAAAAAAATATTTTTTTGAACATTTCACCGGTGTGATTATTAGATAAATTCTATACCAATCGAAAGTATGAAGCCCATAGAATAAGCAAACGTTAGGTTGCCTATTCTTTTCCGGTCACAACTATAGGGTTGCCATAGTATCTACGAGTCTATAGTTGTGACCGGAAAAGAATAGGCAACCTAACGTTTGCTTATTCTATGGGCTTCATACTTTCGATTGGTATAGAATTTATCTAATAATCACACCGGTGAAATGTTTAAAAAAATATTTTATTTTTTAATTATTAATTAAATATACTCTGGACTGAAATTTAATAGGCAACCCATATGCATTATATTTATTGACATATTAAATTAAATATAAAATACGTTTCATTAAATAAGCATCTCGGTGAAGGTCGGTCTTAACGGGATCTTATACTATATGCACTGTCTTAATTTCAGAATGTTTGGACTACCTGGATCTGATAGGGGATAAATGTGAACCTGGTTCAGTTGTGATTCACCAAAAAGAGAAACATGAGACCAAGAACTGTTATAATGTTTATCGGACGGAAGTAGCGGTAGCTGGCGGGTACGATGCTAACAGGGCGCAGTTCCGACACATGGTAATTTAAACGCAAATAAAAACTCGTTGTCCTCATTCCCGGCTTTCCCCCCATCAGTTACGCAGATCGTTGCCAGTATATTACCATTCATTAGATCTAAACGCCACTACTAACTGTTGAACCTTGGACAATCACGAAAGAAGCGGTTTTTTTTATACCTTTCCGCCTTTATAAACTATCGTGTTGCATGTTTATTTTTAATGAATATTATTTCTGACCTCTTTTTTAAAGGCTGCGTATCTCTAAAATATGTCATCCTTACTATGTTCTAGGTCACATAACTGCTCCGGCAAAAAAAAACATTCTACATCTTTTACAACTCTTGTAAAAGATCTCACGGTCCTGCCATTGTACCTATCGGACATATGCTTAACACATTTCCTTTATTTCTAAATCGGAAAACTGATTCTGTAATTGTTTCTCAATTCGATACTTTAGTAGATGTTCGCAGATGATCATCATTTTTTGTTAAACCAGGCACTTTTGGGATACGGGCCAAACATGGAGTCAGCGCAATGGATCTGCGGTGGTTCACTCATCAGCAACAAATTCGTTCTCACAGCTGGCCACTGCGTATCAAGTCCTGGCTTGTAAGTAAACGCTATAGATGTAAACTTAAGGTGTAGGTAATAAACACTTTAATTAGGTACAAGAATAATTGTGTCTATGGCATTGAACTCATTTGAAACTTGTCCCCCAGAGGTCCAGTGCGGTACGCGGCCCTGGGCATCCTGAAGCGCTCGGACCCCCTGGAGCTGTGGCAGCGATACCTCGTGAAGAGGATCGTGCGCCACCCGCAGTACAAGCCTCCCTCCAAGTACCATGACATTGCGCTGCTCGAAACTGACACAGAGTGAGTATTGTGGAACCCATACTTATAAACACACGAATACTGAAACCCCAACTCAACTTTAACAGGTTATTTAATGACCTTAAATAGGGCGGAGACAGCATAAGACTTGGCTTTAAACTGATTGACGATTTATTCGGCCTAAAGTGTTCAGTCGGAGAGAGATATCTGCAGTTCAGTATTCAAGCTATGGTGAAACTTCTCAGAATAACGTTCAACGTCTACGTGTTCCCAGCGTGTCTCCAATTCAGGTCCTATCCGATTTCGGATGATTACGTCACAGCCACCGGATGGGGGGCGCTGGGCCACAAACTTGGAGTAGCTGATACCCTACAAGCTGTAAGTGTGGTTAATAGATTACTTCTCACTATAATTATAAATAGAAATATTAAGAATACCTCGACAAATTAAAAAAACATTCTGATGCCTTTGAATTTAAAGCTAAACAGATTATGCATAGATGATAGCTGAGATGCCGTAGTGGCCTAGCGGTTCAATGATCGGATTTGTATGCACAAGGTTGCAGGTTCGAACCCAAGCAAGTACCAATGTGGCTTTTTCAAAGTTATATGTACTTTCTTAATTATACTAAGACACTTCGGACAAACGGTGAAGGTAAACATCGTGAGGAAACCTGGATCCCAAAATTTGGGATCTGAAATCGCCAATCCGCAGTGAGCAAGCGTGGTGATCAATGCTCGTGCCTTCTCTATATGGGAAGAGGCCTGTGCCCAGCAGTGGGACGTTTATAGGCTGGATTATTATTATTATTATGATAGCTGAGAATCATACTGATTACGTCAGCTTTCAAACAAAAAAAAATGAAATCGTTAACGTTATAATGATTTAGAAACTATGATACGATAGACAGACACACTGGGCCTCGATCCAGCTATTTAAGAGTTGCTTGAATTGAACGAATGAACTGCTTCATTTGGTAATTTTTACGATAATTGGTATTCTGCTAACTGTCATTACGATAATTAATAATAATTGGTCATTACGATCATTCTCTTCGAGAGTTCAATGAGATTTTATTGTATGCTTATCTCAATACGAAAATAAGGCACAATGACAAGTACACTGACCGATCACTCACATGCATTTCAAATAGCTGAATCGAGGCCCTGATCAACAGACAGGCAGACCGAAAAATATACTTACTTAGGACTAAATTTGTTTCCACCCGGAAAGAGATCGTAAACTAACGCGTCACATGTGTTGCTTACCTTCCTAGGTAGAACTAGATAGGTTTGAGCCAGAGGAGTGCAGCAGGCTGTACCCGCCACATAGACATCTAAGTCACGGGTACAATGACAGCATACAGACGTGCTACGGACACCGCGTCAAAATAAGTGACACGTGCCAGGTATATAATTATTTTTCTCGATTTTATTATGTTACTTGCTTATTGTGCTTCAAAATCTCCGTCTTTCTTTTTTTGTTCTAGGCGCTTTTTCATAATATTACATTTAAGTAATTGGAGATTTTGTTAAACGACCATTCGGTTCAAAAAGTATGAGAGTCCGCCCTTTAGATAATCAAAATATAATAGACACGTACTTTTTCTTTTATCAAATTAATTAAAAAATACGAAGATAAACCGCTTTAAAGTTCAGGAGTGGGGGCTTGTGACGTCACGGCTACGTACAATTTGTGCGTGGACGTGACGTCACGCAAGAATTATACTCGCTGTATCTTCATAATTCTTTGTTTACGCGACAAAACAAAAAATGCGTGTCTAATATTTTTTTATTAACTAAAAGTTGGACTTAAAAATTTGTCATCACCCTATTACGTTATATTTCCAGGGCGACAGTGGCGGCCCTCTTCAGAACAAATATTATATATCGGAGTGTGTGTACACAATACTTGGCGTGACGTCAGCCGGTAGGGCCTGCGGGTTCGCTGGCAGCTCCGGTATATACACCCGGATTATACCTTATGTACCCTGGATTGAGAGCGTCGTGTGGCCAACCGGATAAGCAATAAAAATATGGAACAATTGTAAACTAAATAAATTTCAATTAATTAAATGTGAGCCCTTGATCTGGCTTCATTTAAACCTTATATTTTATTACCTGTATACAAGCTGTATACCTACCTACTTATCTGCCAGTTAAAGGAAAGAGTTGATAAGGAAAATCTACATACATAAATCAAGAGTAAATCAAGGTCATAATTTGTACTTTGAGTAGGTATAAAAAACATAAACAATAGGATACTGTTGCGTTTTTGTTTTTTTTTGTTGCAAGGGAACAGGGGCCCGAGTCTGCTATTTACACTCCGTGCCAGTGTCATCATAGTGGGATGATAGTGTCAACCCAATATGTGCCTAATTTTCGTATTCAGTTAAGCCAACAACAATCAGTGGCATGAGTGGCATGAGTGGGACGCGGTGTTGTCAATTTAAATTAAAAATAAAAGTATCAAACATTTTGTAATTATTAATAGGTACGACGATTGGCACTAATTATTAATAATCGTTTCTTATGTTGCAAAAAATTGTATTAATTGTTTTTTGAATACTAATTAATTGTAAAAGCCCATACAATATGTAATTTCTATTAAAAACTTGTAAATAAGGATAATTATGTTTTAAAAAAGGAAAGTTTTCGTTGAAATTGACACATTGTCTATGAAAAATAAAAATGTTTAGCCATAGATATGATGCAACTGCTGTCAAAAAATAGCGGAATACGAAATTGTACCGGCCATCGGTCATATTCACTCAACTCTCGGCTCAATCGTTCCAATGGCCAATTGTGACGTTTTGACAGTTAGTAGAATGCCAATTATCGTAAAATGGTCCCACTAACCCCACCCACTCAGACGATTCAAGCAACTGTAAATAGCAGACTCGGGCCCCTGGTATTTTAATATCAAAATAATAGCATACGACCTTAAAGATGACGTCTTAAGATTTTTTCCATTTTTTTATCCTTCTACCTTGTGATATAAAACCGGTTTTAAAATATCTGGCTAGGTCGTGCCGATGCGTGACATCGTGCTAAAAATATTGCTTAAACATTTGCATAGTGTGATCTCGAACCTCTTTAATGACTGAAGCAGAAGCAGCGTTGTTTACTTTGCACTTGTTGAGTCACTGCTGAGTTATGGTTTAAGTACTTATGGTCGGACATTCAAAACATATTTAGACAGTATTAAATCATTGCAAATCCGTTTTATAAAATACCTCGTTGATAGAAAAACTAAATTAGAACATAAGAATAATTATGAAAAACTTTTTGGCATTTGTAAAATACTACCCGTTCACGAAAAGGTCAAATACTTGGTAGCTCTAGAGCATTACTATAATGATCAGTTTAAAGCACGTGTACACAATAAATATAATACGAGAAGAGTTAGAGAACAAAAGTTAATTCGACCATCTGTAACAAACTATTACGGCAAAAGAACTAACACGTATTTGATCCCAACTATTTATAATAAAATTAATTGGCTCAGAGATAAGAATTGTAAAATAAGTAAAATATCATTAAAAAGAAAACTAAAAAATGTATTTTTAAGTGAGTTAGATGATAACAAATAGTGTTGAATATGTGAAACAAATAACTAATTGTTACCGACATTGTAACTATAAGAATAGTGTAGACGTAAGGTAAGGAACAGGATACTATGTTAAATCAAGTGCTAATCCTGCCGACAAACTGCTATGAAGTTTGGCAGGTTAATTAAATGTATATTGTACTTGTTTCCGAATAAATGATTTATTATTATTATTATTATTATAGATTTTTTATTAACTTAATTCTACAAGTATTATATTTTTTATTTATGTGTAATTACCTACATTTATAACACCTAGTCATGGTATGATACGGCGTAGAAGGAAGTCTACTTTAGACGATGCAAGAGATATCGTGCGAGTTGCAATACATTGCTGTCTATGATCCATCGTTTATAACACCATAGCGGCTCGCGCACGCAATGTAAGCTGTCGTCAACAATCCACTTTTGCAAAAATATAGTGTCAAAGGAAACAGCCAAGTAAATATTAAAAATTTATTGTTAATAACATAACAAACGATACGGAATGTGACAGCAGATCGTATACAAAACGAATATAATTCTGTAATTCATATCAACATCAATAAACGAGCTTTGTTCTCCAAAAATACTGCACAAATATTCGAGTTTCTTATAAGTGAGTTAGTTTCTGAGTTTCTTGTCGGCTTGTCTGAGAGCGGTGGCCATTTCGAGTTGTTTGACCCTAAGGCGGGCCCACACGATGTAGTCTTGGAGGCCTATGATCTGCGCGGCCATGAGCGCGGCACTGTCCGGGTACACCACGGTGGCGCAGCCCAGCCCGGATGGCACGGAGAGGGAAGACCAGATGTCCTGGGGAATAATATCATATTAGTTAACTGCAGTTTTCACAGTTGTGTAGTTTTTAGGGTTCCGTACCCAAAGGGTAAAACGGGACCTTATTACTAAGACTCCGCTGTCTGTCTGTCCGTCTGTCTGTCTCCAGGCTGTATCTCATAAACCGTGATAGCTAGAAAGCTGAAATCGTCACAAATGATGTATTTCCGTTGCCGGACAACATAACAACAAATACTAAAAACCACATAAAATGAATATTTAAGGGGGGCTCTCATACGACGGTGGTACGAAACCCTTCGTGCGCGAGTCCGACTCGCACTTGGCCAGCTTTTAAACATTTCCATACTTTAAAAATAAAACTAGTCCTTACAATAAGGGAAAATACCTAAAAAATAAATATCTGATTTGGTTTGTTAAACACGTTTTTTTTAAACCTTGTCTTCAAATACTAAAGGAGACTAAAGGAAATACCTACAAAAACAAAATTAGATTTGGTGTAGCCGGAAATGATAAGTGACCAACGGTAATCGGAATTCATTTTTTTACATATACATGTAATGCAACCTTATTTTAAAAGAAATTAAAATAGAGTTGTGAATTCAACTGTTTTGATTTTTAATATTCTAGGAAAGGCCGCAAGATACGCTTGAAATGTACTGTAGTTACGTTAAGTTTTTAATCGTGTAACTAAACAAACATATTTTTATGAAGAAACAATCCGTATATATTTCTTAACAAGGTTATCCAAGGAATCAATTACATTAATTGCCATAATTAACAGCATGACATACCGTAAAAAGGTATGCGGAAAAATTATCATCCAGTGACTTCTCTAACAAAATGTGTCAGCTGTGCTCTTGGTCACTAGCAGCGCCATCTATTATCAAGACATAAATCAACTAATAAACTAAACGTTTTTGAACGGCAATTACTATCACTTATTTGTCCTAAAAACGAATTATATCATTCGAAACTATGCATTATGCTAGGTTACAATGAATAATATAACACGGTTCTTTATTTCCCCTTACAAATCAAGTCCAACTGACATGTGCCGGGAACGCATTCTCTCCGTGGCCGGACTAAAAACGTTTCTGTTAAGCTACATACCTGCACCAGCTTGTCTGAGGGCGGCGGGCAGTTGATGACCGGGTAGGAGGTGTTCCCGGACAGCACGGGGCCGAGCCCGTTGGAGCGGCCGGCCACCGCGATGAACACCAGCGCGCCGTGCGTGTCCTCGTACTGCTGCATGATGCGGAGTGTCTCCTCCGTCGCCTTGTGCGCTGACGTCACGCGGAGGTCCACGTTCAGGCCGAGGTCTTTCGCCGCTGGAATTGGGAACCAGATTTAGGTATTGTTTCTGTCAGAATCGCGCAGGGAGAGCGCGAGCGATCTTGTGATTCCGGCCGAGGCAGAGAAGGGGCCGGGGTGTTTTTAGTCGGTGAAAGTCCGACATATCCCCACGCCGTGCCCTCGGTGTGGGTTGAAGTCATAAGCTTTTCAGCCCGGAAAAAAAGGGTTAGCGAAAAGTCAAGAGAGTTTGAAGTCGGTTAAAAAGTATCTCGCTACCAGTAGCTGATGGCACCGGCAGTCTTAGTCAAATGCCGTCTTATCTAGTCTGCTCAGCGTACCTTTAGCGATTTTCTGGCAGTGCTCGAGGTCTGCCGGCGAGCCCATGAACACAACAACCTTGTGGTGCACGTTGGGAGTCAGGAAGTCGAGCTGGTCCTTCACCCAGCCGAAGTTGCGCTTTACCGTGTCCAGGTCAGCGGCTGTGACTGTGGTCAGGTTCCTGTATACCTAGTGAATAGAGAAAAAACATTACATAAAGGATGAGTGCGTAAGTAAAAATAAGAAAAACAAGATGTAGTCCTTAAGCAAAAAAAAAATAATACTTAACTACCGATCAGGTAGGAATCGTTAAATAAATTGTATTAGTATAAAAATAAAGAAAGACAGGTACAAAAACGGATTAAGTCAATTTATTCGTCTTGTTTTAGTAATTTATTGTTAAATACTACTTAGCTACCTAATACTAATATTTACCTGTTTGTCAACCATGAGCCTTTTGTCACCAGAGGGCCAGAGCCTCCACGAGTCGGAATCGATGACATCAGCCAATAGAATGTTACCTAGAAACATATAAACGTTCATTTATACAAGTATAATACACCATTTACTGAACATTGGAATATGCATGTTTTTTTAGGTTTTAGGCATGTATTCGAAAAGGGCTAACTGAAAAGTAACAAATGTCTGAGGACCAGTTTTGACTCGAAAAAGGCTTGGGACCAATCCATACAGAGTATTACCGAAAGTTTGTCGAAAGATTGGATACCAATTATTAAGCTAATTTTGAGCTGAAATTTTGTGAACAGACTCTCTACCAGATGTACTTATCACCTCTTTTGGATAGAGACACCCTTTCGGTAACACATTGTATACGAGAAGTTCGGGCAAAAAAATAACAGCTGCATAACTCTTCCGCTCATCCCTCCCGAAAAATTAAGTTCCTATTGCTTTTCCTCAAGTTAGTAGAGTTTTAGGTGAGTTAGAAAAGGAATTTGAAAAGTAATTGTTAGTAATTAATGAGGGATACTTAAAGGTCTTACCATCTGTATCAACGCCGAATTCAATCTTCATGTCGATGAGAGCGCAGTCGCGGAGAGCCCACGCCTTCTCCAAGATCTCGAACACCAGGATAGTGGCCTTCCTCATGTAGTCTACCTCATCTTGACCTGAATAAGAACATATCAAAAATTAAATACAAGTTATTTTTTCTAGAGATCAATGTGTTATGCCTGAGCGCAGGCTTTAGACTGCTTCATCGGGCTTAAAACCTTAAGGCATTTAGCCAAAAAAATCCTTAATTATATTTTCAGAAGACATTGGCTATTTCAAAATATTTGCGTTATAGAAAGATAACGTCTCCTAAATTTTGGTGCGTGTTCCAAAATAGTCAATTACTTTTTGTCAAGCTTTATCTATTTTACCATTATTTTTCGTAATGGTGTTAAAATTAAGACTGCCAACCACCATTTAACAATGACAGCGAAACTTTATTAAAAAAAATCACAAGCTTTTTTTTCGCGGTGCAATTTTATGCCCTTGTTGCTACACTTACCAATAGTAAGTCCGTTGAATTTGAACTTAGCGGACACAATCTGTTCTTCGGACCACTGGGGGTCGTGGTTGGCATCGTCCTTGAAGAAGGTCTCTTGCTTAGGAGGGCAGAACCTGAAGCCTTCCGGCACTCCAGGGTTCCTCTTGAGGAAGGAACCGGTTGCCAGGCGACGGGTCACCCACTCAATCGGGATCATCTCGCATTTCTTGGAGACGAACGCAGTCGGTGATGCGATTTTAACGAATGAGGTTTTGATACCTGGAATTAGATGAAGGAATATTAATATGAGTATAATAATAACACGATTACTTAGTGTATGATGTACATGGTGTATGGGTTTTGATTTGTTAAATACACTCGCACTGAGCTTGGCTTCTTGAAGAGTATATAACATAAGTAAGGGAAAAATCGACGTTATTCTCTTCGACGGCAATGATATATTTAATAGCCAAATGATTACAAGGAGTAAAAAAGTATATTCAAAAAGCTTTAGAACCGAAGATGATTCTTCGTCCAAAATGTAACTTTGATGAAGAAGAGCCAAAAACTATAGCATTTTTATATAGATTCTTCTCAATGGACCTTAACACAGGCTGATATTTTTATTAGCTCTATTTTTATTATATATTAACCTCGCATAAATATTGAGGTCGCACCATACGTAATGTTATCAGACTAAGATAACATACAGCAACCATTTATAACGACTTACAATAATCCTCACAAACGTGGCCATGAATGCGTTACTAACGTAATACTAATTATAATTAGATGATAAAAATTCACGTCACTAGAACAAATAAGCTCTTCGGAAGAATGGAAACAAATATTTTAACATTTTAAAGAAATTAGTGTACATAATCTTTTGGACATAGATGGAACTCTACACTTCAAGTTAGTGATCTGTGGACTCATTGGTGGCATATAAATAATCTTAAATTCTCGGCCTTCATTAGGGGTTTTAATATTTATAAAATAATCTTCTCCCACTGCTCTAAATTATTTGCGGTTGGCGCAATGAGTATTTTTGGCCAATTCATCTCTACAAGTCATCATCACAGCCATTTACGGCATTCATTATTTTCCATCTCATATCATCTAAGACATACATAACATAAACATACCATCACGCCTGTATCCCCGAAGGGTTAGGTAGAGGTCTACCAATGCACACCCACAGTTCGCCGGTATGTTTAGGTCCCATGTAATAGGGGGCGAGCCTATTGCCACTAACCGGTCACAAATCCAAACTCCGACCTGCTACTGAGAATTTCAAAGAAAAAACCCAATAACACCTTGGTCGACTTGGGAATCGAACCCAAGACCTCTAGCGTAGCAGTCCCGCTTAGAACCACTAGGCCAACGAGGCAGTCATCATCTAAGACTAAAAAGAAAATATCCCATAGAAAGACTATCGTCGCAGATTGTGCAGGAAACGAAGGGCAATCATATAATAATATACAAAGGTGGTAATAAAGGACACAAAAATATGCTTATTTATTAATAGATAGTAAAAGTAATTTAGAGGCCTATGACTTCTTTGATTTTTCTGAATGATTGTTATTGTAACATAAATGTTGTAATACGCAAGTTCAAAAACCTATGATTTATTAACATATCGGCCAAATTGACGTCAGCAATTGTTTTTTTACAATATAAAAACAAGCTCATTATTGATAATAACTATGTAATAAAGTCCATAAATATTATTAACATGACCTTTAACGAAGGCAATGTTTCATAACTGTTACATTACGATTATGTATCTGTTATTGTTTGTCACGGGGTCGTGGGGCCAACAAAATAAGATGACGTCTTAAGCTAAACGTACACTAGGGGATAAATTGTGCAACGTGTTGCAGAACATGTCCACACCAATTACGTGGAATGTAACGAGATATAAGCTCGCTCTTAGAGCGGGAGCGACCAACATGTACGGCGTCCCGTAAAGGGTTGCAGAGCATGTTGCGTGTCACTATGTAGATTTGAGCGTTGCGCTTCATGTTACGGACATTGTCCCCTAGTGTATCTTTCGCTTAAGTCATAGTATGTTAATAGTCAGTAATAGGTATGTTTGTGTAATCCACAAGGTTAACACTTCAGGGCGGTTAGACAACGCCGGTGGTCTTCTAATCGAATGGACTTTAAGATATGATATGAGATGCTTTATTGTATTTTATAAATTTTATCGAAAATAAAAACTATAAGTATTGAAAATCTAGATTGGTATCCAGGTATTTTAAGATGAAATGCGTGCTATCACAGCCCGAGGAGTTATAAAAAGGGCTAAGTTAAGTTCTTTTAGGTGGAAAGTTCAAGTTTAAAACAGAAGAAACATGGCTCCTTTTGCTCCCTATCCTGAAACTAGATATAGAGCAAGTTTTTTCTTCATTATTTGAAAACTATATTAATATTCAACTGCAATTTTGCTATTTTACTCCCATTTTAATGAGTTAGATAATCATTTAAATAAATAATATTTACTGATAAATAGTTGTATTTATTACATCAGTTTTACTTGTTTAACACTGATGTAATTTATTTTATCGTAGAATAACGAACTTTGAGATTTTAGTCGTCCAATTCATTAAAATGCCCTTGGAGTGATGTGAGGCGATTTGATATTGCCAATTAATTAATGACAATAGCGACTGATGATGTCATTAGTTGTAACGTACAATAGGCGTATGAAAATAGACGGTTATAATAAATTAATGTATGAAGTTTATAGATTTCACTTTCCGAGAAAAGAGTTCACTTTAAAAAGATCTGCTACTTTCGCTAGTAGGTAAGTAATCACGAGGATTATTTGGTATTGACTGAGAGATACCCGGCGACTAAAATTTTTAATTTGAAAAAAAAAAAAGATCAAACAGACGTGACGCAAAACTATTGTAAAATCAGGATTAGGTTTTTTAGCCAGAGCATGCGATAGCGATTCCCTTGCGATTACGAGGCAAAGGAAAAAGCCGACTTATTATTATATTATATTATTCTTAGTCACTGAAAGTCGGACAAATCCCCACGCCGCCGTGGCTTGAAGTAATTATTTTTTTTAGGACATCTTACCCGCTGCTTTCAGGATGTGGAAAACTTTGGCATTAGTCTGGTTGGAGATGGCGGCCTTTCCTTCAAGGTCGTGAGCCTTGACGCCGTCTCCAGCGGTGATGCGGTCCTTGTTCAGCAGCAGGCAGTGGCCGGGGTCGTTGGGCAGGTCGAACACCTGTTTCGTCTTGCCTTCGATGATAAGGCCACCGAGCTTGTAGCCGCCAACTGGAAAATAAAGATGGATGTGTTAGAATTGAGATTATAACTTTTAATTGTAGGTCTACAGCAAGACACCGCAATATTTTTTGATCTAAGTTCTTCAATTTCACGAAGAGAACAGAAAAGGTACAAATTAAATATTAGGTACATTTGCTTAAAAATATATATTTTTGAACAAAACGTTAAATCGTTATCGTTACGTTCAAAAACCTACCTTACCTAGGTAGGATTTTGAACGTAAAGATTTAGTCATGTTTCATGTGTGTGTTTGAAATTTCTAAATCCTAGGAATGTCTTGAAAAACATTTTTGTCGTCGGAACAAATGTTATTTAATGTAGGTACAGATATCTATAAAACCTGCGACCCGCTGCAGATATTGATATCAAGAATCTGGACGACAAATAAACATATTTACTACTATTTAATAACTAAGTAATTAATTATATATCAACAATCACATTAATTTGTACTTTAGTAGGTACCTACAGTGAATGATAAATGTGAAAGTTTAGTGCAATTATTCTGATTTATTAGCATTATAAATATTGAAGGTAGGGAGTTCAAAATGTTCAAATGGGATTTATTATAGCTACTAGGTAGGTAGGTACCTACTAGAAAAATTACATGAATTCATATTATTACTTATTTTAGAATCCCGCTTTATTTGGTTGGTAAAAATACAGTAAATAGGCGAATATGACGTAGAATTAGTTAAAAGCGAACTACTAAACACACTAAACACATATTCTAAAGATTACAGAATAAAACACAACCCTCCCTTCTAGCGCGGGTCAAAACAGGTTGAACTAAACTGTGAACTTTTCTGTGAATTAAATGGACCATTTCATTCATACAATAACAAGTACACAATAAAACTTATAGTTATCAAGAGTAAGCAACTATTCAAAACTAATAAAAAGATCCGTCTAATTTATTGTCAAGGTCGAACGAGGCAATTCCTTGTGTTTACAAAAAAAAACTACACCAACAAAAAACGGCAGGATACTTTGTGTCATCTCGTCTCGAGACCTTTTCAATTTTGTCGGATTATACGTATTATATATGCGATAGTTCAAAAGTTTATTTACAATGTTATATTAAATTCTTACCTTCTTTGGGATGAGCCATTTTCTGTGTAACGTGAATAAAATGTAAAGTTTGCAAGACTGTGGTTCGCGCGTTTGTTTCACGGCAAAGTGAGGGCCTTTTATAAAGTTCTGTGACTCTGTGTTCGAAGTTGCGAAGAATATCACAAACCACGTGCTCAGCGGCTACGCACACGACCGGCGCGGTTTGATAACAAGCACTATAGTTGGATCAACATATCTTGACACTATGATGTTCAAACACTTTTACTAAAAGTGGATAATTGTGAAAACCTATTTTTATTTTATGCATAATAATATAGTAAACGGAGCCTTAGCAATCGTTTTGTAACTTTTCTTAAGACGTTTATCTTTTGTACACAAGTAAGTAATATACTTAGTAAGTATATATTGCACTAAATAAATATCGGAGTGACGGAGGACTAACTTACAAGGTTCAGGTTAATTTATATTTCCATAATATTATACGCATTTGTAGGATTTTTCTCTAAATTATAGCACTCTTAAAAGTTTTTAAGTAAAAATAAAAAGAAAATGTATAATATTTCATCATCTGTCAAGTATCAACATCATCTAAATTAAAAGGCTCCTATAGGTCCGTTCCGAAACGAATAACATGCAAAGTTGCTTGTTTTGTATCTTAAAATTTACAACCTAAATAGGTACGAGTAAACATTCACTGAATAGTAATAATAGCTAATTTTTCTTTGAATTTTTATTTGTAATGTTGACATCACGTATGTCAGTGATTTTTCTACATTGTTTCCGTGTTGGCTAGTTTGTTTCTTTTATTCAAAATAATTGTTTCTTAAATCCACCAGAAATATTCTTACTTTATATTATTTATTGAAATACTATAAAACTGTAATATTTAATGTTTCTTGGAATATGAAATTGTAACAATATTGAATTATCATGGGACCATCACTTTATTTACTGTTTTTTAATTAAAGTTTTGTATGATGTAAATGTATGACGCAAATTTGGAACGCACTTAATGATCTCTTCGATTTTCTATCTCTGTCGCACACTTAACGTCAACTAATTCAAACAAATGAATGAATACAGCAGACAGACGGCCGTACAATTTACATCTTTCACAACATCTAAGTTGCCGCTCCGCTGTTTTAATACATCATTTAAAAAACATTGTGACTTCTTGCGAATTATCTAGCAGTGTCAAGTTTATCCGTCCAGGTGAGTGCTATGTCATGTGTTCATAAATAAAATTATTAAAATACAGTCAGGAGCACATTTACCTGTTGCTAAAATAAATAAGCGACAAAGTTGAATTTGGTGAAGTTGTAAACTTTTGTTTGTTTGAAATGCTCTTCACAATTTAGTCCGGTTATTGTGTTTAATTCATGAATGTTAAGTGTACCACATGGTTAGAATTTACGATTTGTTTTTTTCACGTAATTCTGATCGTTGTTTTATAGTGCTCATGTCACATGTGGTACGAAGGCTAATTTGCTACAATTGTTGTCCAATTACGGTAACTGTAGTTTTACTGCGAGGTTAGGTACTTGGGTCATATGGCCTCGGATTGTTATTTAATGTTTAATGATGGATATTGACATAATCATTATAATCCAAGTATTTTATAAGAAATTCCTATTCGTGGCTACACATTGTTTGAAGGCTTAGGAAATTTAAGGAAAAATTTGACAAGTTTTATTTCTTCTAAAACTTGCCCTCAGTCATTTTTATTTATATATCAATTACATACCTACCTCACATAAAAAGTTTAAATGTAATCAAGTTAGTACAGAAGTCTCTGTAACATAATTATAACACAACATTTTTTTTTCCTTATAATTCAAAATCACGAAGCTGAACTAAAAAGTTATTATTTGTCTGTAAATTAAATTTAATAAAAACTTTTGTTATTTTAATATATTATTGATTCATCTTTTTTGACCTTCCAATATTATTACCCCGGCGTGCAAAGGACATCAGTTTTAGTGATAGTTATCTCAATATAAACAAAATGGTCAAAGCTGTGTTTTAAAACAATAATTTATTGTATATGCCATGTAAATTGAGCTAACATTGCATCATTAATTTAAGATATTAAATAATCAGTTGTGGTCGAAATCTATCTTGAGACCAACCGTATGTAACCTTTTATCTACAAGTATGTGATAGGACCTCAGCTACTAAAATATTCATCAACCCATTGGGCCAAACACCTGTGAACGTAATCACAAAAATAAACCTACTCTATAAGCCTTTAAATATTTGCATGGTTATAATATATTGATTGAGACTGCCTCGTTGGCCTAGTGGTGCTAAGCGCGACTGCTACGCTAGAGGTCTTGGGTTCGATTCCCAAGTCGACCAAGGTGTTATTGGGTTTTTCTATGAAATTCTCAGTAGCAGGTCGGAGTTTTGATTTGTGCCCGGTTAATGGCAATAGGCTCGCCCCCTATTACATGGGACCTAAAACATACCGGCGAACTGTGGGTGTACATTGGTACACCTCTGCCTAACCCTTCGGGGATACAGGCGTGATGGTATGTTATGTTATAATATATCTTCATGGTAACTTCCTGAGATTCCTCTAAACATGACCTATTTAATAATCGGTAACTTTTGAAGCACTAAATCTGTTCAGACCTGTGTTTGGATGTTGAAAAAAATATTTATTGAACCAATTAATGTTGAAATGATTAACAATTTATTGATGTTTTAAAATAAAACAGATTTCTAAATAATATTTTCAAGATACTTAGAATTCTATTTGAAGAATACAAACAATGGCTAATAACTATAGTGTATTGGCCCACTTATTGCTTAGCCTAGCTATTATAAGTATTAAAGAAAAAATCTTCTACCAATCTTATTAATACAAAATTCAATAAACGCCAATCTGTGTAATTAATAAGAATCAGTATGGCCCAATTAAAAAGATGATTGTTTTTCTAAACTTTTGAGATAAACCTTATCTAATTTTATAAGCGGGCTAATCAAGGCCCTATTTTTCTCTTCTTATTATATGTGTATAAATAAGGTCGTATGATCGCGATACGCAAACCAAATACGCTTTACTTACGTCATTATGAATTGCGTGCGTATTTAACAGTTAAATATTATTAATATCTTATTATTAACTTAGTGTGTTTATTCGACTTAAAAAGGAGGAAGTTCTCAATACGACTGTATATTTTGTTACTAACTCATCTCGCTAACAAGAAACAGGTAGCCATTTTCGGAGTTATATACTTTTTTCAAATTTTGTGCAAAAGGACCAGTTAAAAAAAAACAATTCGTCTTTCGGATTTGTTTGTTCAAGTAGAGTTCCCTGATTTAAAAATATGGTACGGCAGATAATTCTTTTTTTGAAAGTGAAAGTCGAAATATTATTTGTTTGTATTTACTCTTTGCTCAAAAGAGGGCGTGGTTTTTTATTTAGTACTTTTATAAGTTTAGAAATCCGGTTATTAGGTATATTATGCAATGCATTAAATTATAAGAAGCATTTAAAATTAAGCACGTGATTACCTACGTTTCCATGTACAAGACCAATTGTTCAATCGATAACGGTATTCGATAATTTTACACAGACCTCATTAAGTAGTATGACCTTAGCTGGCTTTTAAATCTATATTATGTCACCACGTAATAAAATATCCAATTTAATAAAAGCGGTATTAGTCTTTGATATCATAAAAATACGAACGATATGGATGACGAAAAAATTATTGCCTACCTACGTATTTAGCAAAACGTATTTTTTGTTGTTTAGTGCTTGCAATTTAGAACTATTAGTATCTTGGGTTAGATACTATGGGTAAGAAATAAAAATTGTATATTTATAAAGTTCTCGTGATTTATAAAAATAGAATTGCCAGTATTTTTCTCCTTGCTTTGGAAAGACAATCTCAAAATTCTGGTCTTTTCTGTAGCAATTTCTTTTGCTGGTCCTTTTTCCCCAAATTTCAAAAATTGTTAACTGAATGTCCGTTAGGAAATAAACGTAGGCAGACTTGCACATAATGTACGAAATAGCACAGTTCCGGCATAATTCAACCTAGTCTAAGATTACTTCATCAGTTCCAAGCATTATCTACATAATGCAGGTTACGCTACGTGTATTACAATCGGACACCCACCGACTGTTTTGTAATCAAGTGACAGTTACTTGTTGCTCTAGTTACTTACAGAAGTTAGATTGATCTAGACATAACCTGTTGCTTTGAATGTTGAATGGCTTTATTGAAAGTTATTTGATCGGGAATTGGTAGTTTGATTTATTAGTAATTTGTTTCGTTTTGTGATAAAAGTTTTTGAAAAACTATCTGAACTTGGAAATTCTGATATCAGACGAATTTTAACGGAAGATGGACTAAATTAATGTTATTCATCAAATACATCGCATTAGTATGTACGTCAATTCGCGCTTCTATGCTACATAACCCTTTCAGATTAGCAGTACCTAAGTGCGAACATACCATGATTACATAAGATATCGCTTGTATTTTGATAACAAGAGTCATAAAGGTCTAGAGATAATTTATACAAAAAGCGTATAAAAGGACCCAGTAGGTACATATCACGTGATTAATAGGTCTCGTGTATTGCGACCAATTTTTTTAAAATATTTGAAATAATAAACTAAGAAAGAAAAATACTGCTCCTCATTGTTTTTATTGCACCAGACTCTACTAAATATAGTGAGGCACTGTCATCATTACAATAATTATTATTAATGTTGTGTTAATTACCAATAATCTTATCGTTCGCTTGTTTATTGCTCCCCCTCGTGGAAATGTACAAGTCACAAGATAACTGACCCCCTACGAGTCAAGCGTCTTTTGTAATGACGACACATGACCGGCGAATTGCTTATGTTTATACGAACGTCGAATTGCGTGCGAAAATCATGTTTTTATTATGTACTTCTTTCTACGATGTTTCATCATTTTGTTTCTTTTGATAACCGATAGTTGAGGTTTAATGTTTTTGTTTGTCGCGATATAGATCATTTTCAGGTCAATGTGTATTTTATCTTGATTGACCCAAAAAGAGCACGATGGAAATAGATCTCCTGATTGCTTTCTCGTTTACTTGTAACAAATCTCAAAGTAGGTGTATATGCAATTAGTGGGCGAGTAGGTACTCGTATTACCTGGGAGAACAGGTTAGTAACTACGGCTGGCCCGTTATCTATAGTTCAATACCTTATCGGTCTGTCGCAAATGTTAATAAATTACTTGTAAATAAGAAAGGAGCGCTTTCCATTGCTGTTTACGACTACTTCTCTCGACCTCTTCTTCACAAGTGATGTACCTATTAATCAAATAATTATATAAACATTGATGGCTTGGAAGGTTCTGAGCTATCATAACATTATTTACTGTTGTTTACCTGCACAGTAGGTTGTATAAACTCTAATGCATTCTTTTAAGTCATTACTTGCGGGGAGATCTCTTCTGTAGCCTAGCAGAGCACCGACATTAAGATTTTTATTTTTTGCTTTCTTAACTGTAATGTAAGCCCTGCCGTTAACAGTGCTTTAAATACATGTGTGTACTAAAACAGGCAGAATTAATTTTGACTACCTCTAATCTCTATTATGACCTATATTTAACGATATTGCGCAAATTATAAATAAAATGTTTTGCCTTATTAATGTCATCGGGTTAGCAACATTCCGGTCATTTACCGATATCCTATTTGTATGACGTCAAATATATAATTTAAACATTCCCTTGACGTCACCTTAAATTAAGAACAATTGTCGTTTAAGAGAACGATCGTCATATTTAGTTAAATATCAAATTAGCTCGTGTTTTGTTTTGTTATCGAACATTATTGGTATTAAAAACTTGTTTGTATACATGCCTGAGTCGTTTATAATCTAAAGTATTAAAGAAGTATCGTTAGTTCGGTCCTTGTCGTCGCAGTGTGATTTTGTGCGGTCAGAATAATTAGTGACCTTAGTGTTTGTTTACATTTTTATAAACCCTTTTTTATCAGTGCCAGTGACTATTGCACAATAGGTGTATGCTGTTCGTGACGTGATTTTAATTAGAAAACAGAAAGCGGTAATTTTCTTTCTAGTTAATAAAACCTCACTTCCGTGTAAGTGGTAAAATAATAATTCAATTAAATTCTATATATTTTTTCAATTAACCTACTTAGATTAATTTATTTTAATACCGATAATTTTATTTACTGTCGCCAATTGAAAATTCTATTTAATATATTTTTTTCGAGAAACTTCAGTTGGTTGTGAGTTCTTAACACTGGCAGACCTAACTGTCTGCACCAGGGAGTACTAAGGTGTTACGGTACTTAATTCCTAGCACGTTTAAGATAGGCCTTTAACGTTGTGTGAATTAAATTAGAGTGGTTACAAACATCGGTCCTTTGAGACAATTAGAAAGGACCAGTCTCGAGCTACAACAGTGATTAAAATACTAAGATTAATTTATTATGATTCTGTAACTTTTTTTTAATAAATTTTTCTCGCGTAAAACCCTAGATCCATTGCTGAGCAAAGAAAGGTCTTCAATTTACTCCTTTAAGCATTTTAGACGTATATTAAGGTTTTAAAAAAGTCTAACACTAACCCTGAGTTTCGATCTTTCCAGAAATAATATGAACGGTCCCGAAGGGCCAACCTGTCAGGATAGCTGTGGGAACAGTTCGCAGGCCGCTATGGAACGCCTAGGAGTCGAGGGAGCTGGCTGTGATAGAACTCATGGAGAAGTTAAAGTTAATAGCAAGAGATTTGGCAGAGGAGCTGTGCAGTCAGGTTAGTCTATACTTATTACCAGCCTGTAAACGTCTCAGTGCTGGGCACAGGCCTCTTTCCATTTAGAGAATGTAAGAGCATCGATCACCACGCAAGTAAGAGCATCGTTTGTGGATTGACAATTAATATTGATATTATGACGACCTCCGTGGTCGAGTGGCGTACGCACCGGTTTCAAGGTGTCGCTAGCTCTGAGGTCCCGGGTTCGATCCCCGGACGGGTCAATTTAGAAATTAACTTTTCTACATTGTCCCGGGTCTGGGTGTTTGTGGTACCTTCGTTGTTTCTGAATTCCATAACACAAGTGCTTCAGCTACTTACTTTGGGTTTAGAGCAATGTATGTGATGTTGTCCGCATTTATTATTTATTATATTATAAATAGCTAAAATTCGATTTTGCTTCGGATACTTTTACTGATAGAAATCTACACTAATATTATAAAGAGGAAAACTTTGTTTGTTTGTAATGAATAGGCTCAAAAACTAATGGACCGATTTTAAAAATTCTTTCACCATTCGAAAGCTACATTATCCACGAGTAACATAGGCTAAATTTTATTTTGGAAAATCCAAAATAAATCCAATGGTCCACGCGGGCGGAGCCGCGGGCGACCGCTAGTAATCAATATTTTTGAGTGACATATCCCTAAATACTGAAACGCAACTTACGACAGAGACTGCATGAAGACATTTATATTCGGCCTCAAGGCTACAAATAATCTACATCATGGTAACTGCTAGTATTTATAAAATACTTTACCTTTTTTATTAATTTCTAAAGGATTAAGAACGTGATTTCCTTTCGTGAAAGCGAGTCGTAAAATCTACTGTATGCCAAAGCCTAATGACTGCTAAGTAATAATAATAATAATATAATAGGCGTCTTTAGTACATGGGATATACTTATAATGGCAATGTAATTAGCATAGTTTAATTACTAAGCCTTTCCTGTAAGAGGAGAATAGTTAAGCATACCGTTTAGTAGATTATAATTATTGGCGGAATTTTATCTAATAAAACATTAGTCTTGCCTTACCACTTTTCTACAGAAACTTAAAGTAGTACTTTCATTAAATGGTCGCATTCAAGCTTTTTAAGATTAGCATATAGATTTAGCAGTACATCAAAGTTTTAGATGACTTTGATGATGCCGAATTTTTAATGACGCCTTAAGTAACGGGTCTTGGAATAATATGAGTATGAATACGCAATTGGACAGTATCCAAGTGTTATGTGTCATAGATGACAAACGGTGTAAAACATAAAAATAACTTACTTTCGATTCCAATTTTCTTTTTATAACTGCCTTCTGTTTTTACTTTTGGTCTCTTTAGGTTTATTCTACAAAATTCGTCGTTCTCTTCACATCTCTGTTCTATATTCTGTTTACTAATGTGTTCATTATTTTCATCAGCTTCCTCCTCGTTATTATGACTTGTTTCCTCTTCAGTTACTTGATCAATCACTTCTACAATCTTCTTCACATTATTTCCTTCAATTTCTTCATCGATATGACCACCATTTGTTTCTTCGATCACCAGTTTACTTGGCTGATCGATCGCTCCTTCATTATATGGTTCATTTTGGTGTTCTCTGACTTGATCCATCATCTGTTCAACGGTGTGCTCAACGTTTAATTCAACTTGTTCTTTACTAGTTTGTTCAGTCATCCCTTCATTACTTGATTCCACTTGGTTTTCATTGATTTGAGTAATCTGGTTTTCACTTATTTGTTTAGGATGCTGTTCACTTATTTGCCCAGTTACCTGTTTCATCGTTTGCTTACTGTTTGTACTGTATTGTGTGTGTGTATTGCCTTTGTTGTGTCCTTCCCTAAGTTCGTCATCCTCATCTGTATTAATGTTCCCTTCACTCTTAGTTTCTCGTCTAATTATTTCTTCATTATTTTGAGTAATTATTTCATTGTCACCTTTTATAGTTTTCTTTGGACTATTTAAATCAATGTACTCTTTAACTTCTGTTTCCGTTTTCTGTATATGTTTTTCATGATTTTTCCCTGCATTACTAAGTGGACTTATTTTTTCGACCTTGTTTTTAATTTTCTTTACACTATTTAGCTCATAGTGATCCTTAAGCTCTTTGTCTAGTTTGTGTTTATTATTTTCTACAACATTCCCATCATTATTATTTTTAACATTTTCTATATAATTATTTTCAATGTTCTCTTCCCTTTGTATTATCTTCTCATACGGTTGTTGAATATTAGTCGTGTCATTATTTTCATGAATTTTCCCTTCATCCTTATGAGTAATTTGCTTTGGGCCATATAAGCTTATCATCTCTTTCACTTCATTTTCTTGTTCTTGTTTACTGTTTTCATCAATATTTCCAGCATTATCGTTTTCTTCTTGTTTATCATTAAATATCTGAATGTCCTCATAACTCTTAATGGTCTCGTCATCTATTTCTTGAACGTTATCTTCGCCTTGCACTATGCCTTCATTAGTTTGTTGAATGTTTGCTTCACCTTTGTTTTTTGTTTTCTTTGAACTATTTAATTCAATCGGCCCTTCAACTTCTGTTTTCAGTATCTGTATGTTGGTTTCAAGATTGTTCCCTGAATTACTAAATGGACTAGTTTCTTCTACCTTCTTTTTATTCATCTTTACACTATTTTGTTCATAGTACTCGTTAAGTTTTTTGTCTAATTCATGTTTGTTGTTTTCTATAACATTCCCATCATTATTATTTTTAATGTTTTTGCCATCATTATTCGCGAAGTTCTCTTCCCTTTGAATTATCTTCTCATCCGTTTGTTGACTATTAGTCGTGTCATTATTTTCATAATTTTTCCCTTCATCCTTATGGGTAATTTGCTTTGGACCATATAAGCTAACAATCTCTTCAATTGTATTGTTTTGATCTTTTTTACTGTTTTCATAAATATTTCCTTTATCATCGTATTTTTCTTGTTTATCACTAAATATCTGAATTTTCTCATCACTGTCAAGGGTCTCGTTATCTATTTCCTGAACGTTTTCGTCACCTCGCACCATGCCTTCATTAATTTGTTGAATGCTTTTTTCATCTTTGTATTTTATTTTCTTTGGACCATTCAATTCAATTTGTCCTTTAATTTCTGTTTTCAGTTTCTGTTTGTTGTGTTCAAGATTGTTACTAAGCGGACTGGTTTCTTCGCCTTGCACCATGCCTTCATTACTTTGTTGAATGTTTTCTTCACCTTTGTTTTTTGTATTCTTTGCACTATTTAATTCAATTGGCCCTTCAACTTCTGTTTTCAGTTTATGTATGTTGGTTTCAAAATTTTTCCCTGAATTACTAAATGGACTAGTTTCTTCTACCTTCGTTTTAATTTTCTTTACACTATTTTGTTCATAGTACTCGTTAAGTTTTTTGTCTAGTTCCTGTTTATTGTTTTCTGCATTGTTTCCATCATTATAATTTTTATTTTTTTCTATATCATTATTTTCAATGTATTCTTCTCTTCGAATTATCTCCTCATTCATTTGTTGATTTTTAGTAGTGTCATGATTTTTATGAATTTTTCCTTCATCTTTATGAGTAATTTGCTTAGGACCATATATGCTAACAATAGTTTCAACTGTATTCTCTTGTTCTTTTTTACTATTTTCATAAATATTTCCTTCATCATCGTTTGCTTTTTGTTTATGAATGCCCTCTTCACTGTCAATAGTCCCATCATCAATTTGTAGAATATTTTCGTTATTTTGCACTTTGCCTTCATTACTTTGTTGAATGTTTTCTTCACTTTTGTTTTTTATTTTCTTTTCTCTATTTAATTTAGTGGCGTCTTCAACTTCTCTTTCCAGTTTCTGTATATTTTTTTCAAGATTTTTTCCTGTGTCGCTAAGCGGACTGGTTTTATCGACCTTGTTTTTAATTTTCTTTACGCTATTTAGCTCATCAACGTTTTTGACTAGTTCATGTTTGTTGTTTTCTACAAAACTCCCATCATTATTATTTTCAATGTTTTCCTCATTAGTATTCTCAATGTTCTCCTCTCTTCGAATTATCTCCTTGTCCATTTGTTGACTTTTAGTTGTGTCATGATTTTTATGAATTTTCTCTTCATCCTTATAAGTACTTTGCTTAGGACCATATACGTTAATTATCTCTTCAACTGTATTGTCTGGTTCTTGTTTACTGTTTTCATAAATATTTCCTTCATTATCGTATTTTTCTTGTTTATCATTAAATATCTGAATGTCTTCATCTCTGTCAATGGTCTCGTTATCTATTTCCTGAACGTTTTCGTCACCTCGCACCATGCCTTCATTATTTTGTTGAATGCTTTCTTCGTCTTTCTTTTTTATTTTCTTTGCACTATTTAATTCAATTTGTCCGTCAAATTCCGTTTTCAGTTTCTGTTTGTTGTTTTCAAGATTGTGACCTGAATTACTAAGCGGACTGGTTTCTTCGACCTTCTTTTTAATTTTCTTTACACTATTTTGTTCATAGTACTCGTTAAGTTCTTTGTCTAGTTCCTGTTTATTGTTTCCATCATTGTAATTTTTAATGTTTTCTATATCATTGTTCTCAATGTTTTCTTCTCTTTGAATTATCTCCTCATTAATTTGTTGACTTTTAGTCGTGTCATTATTTTCATGAACGTTCCCTTCATCCTTATGGGTAATTTGCTTTGGACCATATGAGCTAATTATCTCTTGATCTTGTTTACTGTTTTCATAAATATTTCCTTCATCATCGTTTCCTTCTTGTTTATCATTAAATATCTGAATGTCCTTAACACCGTCAGTTGTCTCGTAGTCAATTTCTTGAATATTTTTGTCACCTTGCACTGTGCCTTCATTACTTTGTAGAGTGGTTTCTTCGACTTTGTTTTTTATTTTCTTTTCACTATCTAATTCAAATTGTCCTTCAATTTCAGTTTTCAGTTTCTGTTTGTTGTTTTCAATATTGTTATCGGCATTACTAAGCGGACTGGTTTCTTCGACCTTCTTTTTAACTTTCTTTACACTATTTTGTTCATAGTACTCGTTAAGTTCTTTGTCTAGTTCCTGTTTATTGTTTCCATCATTGTAACTTTTAAGGTTTTCTATATCATTGTTCTCAATGTTTTCTTCTCTTTGAATTATCTCCTCATTAATTTGTTGATTTTTAGTCGTGTCATTATTTTCATAAATATTTGCTTCATCCGCATGGGTAATTTTCTTTGGACCATATAAGCTAACCATGTCTTCAACTGTATTATCTAGTTCTTTTTTACTATTTTCATAATAATTTACTTCATCTTCGTTTTTTTCTTGTTCATCATTAACTATCAGAATGTCCTCAACACTGTCAATAGTACCGCCATCATTTTTTTTTATATTTTCTTCTTGCACTGTGCTTTCGTGAATGTTTACTTCATCTTTGTTTTTTATTTTCTTTGCACTATTATTTATGATGTACTTTCTAACTTTTTCTGGTTTCCGCGTACTTTTTCCTACATTGGCCAGTACATTACTTTGTTGAACCACGCTTTCGTTTTGTTCTTCAGTGTTCCCTTTCTTATTGTTATCAATAATTTCATCACCAATGTCGTCTTTAGTTACTTCCACATCTCCTTCATTATTTTGTTTAATATTGTCTTCAATTTTCTTTGCACTATTTAATGCAATGTACTTTCTAACTTTTCTTTCTAGTCTTAATTTACTTTTTTCTTCATTGTTTTGTTGTGTCTTGCTTTCATTATTTTTTTTAATTTGCTTAACATCTTTCGGCTGAATGTTTCCTGCACTATTTAGGTCAGCGTCCTCTTCAATTCTTTTCTTCTCCAATTCGTCCTTTATGTAGTTGTTTTGGACTTTGATGTAATTATTGTGATAATTTTTTTCTTCTCTATCTCTCTGTATGTCTTCATCACGGTCTATAATATCTTTTTTGAGTTTTTTAACGTTTACTTCATCTTTGTTTTTAATTTTATTTGGACTATTTAATTTAATGTTTTGTTGGATCTCACTGTCAGTATTTTCTTCATTATTCTCGTCATTAATTTTTTGAAGTACCTCGTTATAAGTTTCTTCATTATTATGTTGTATGCTTACTTTGTCCTTTTTGTTAACTTTCTCGTTACTATTTAATTCAATATGTTTTTCAACTTCCTTTTCCAGTTTTTGTTTACTATCGTATGCAATGTCCTCTTCGTTATTTACCAAGATGTAATTGTTTTCGTCCTGAATGTCTTCCTTTCTATCTTCTCTATTCACCTGAATATCGTCATCGCTTTCAGTAATCCCTTTATCAATTTCTTGGATTATCTCGTC
This sequence comes from Autographa pulchrina, assembly GCA_905475315.1. Taxonomy (NCBI): domain Eukaryota; kingdom Metazoa; phylum Arthropoda; class Insecta; order Lepidoptera; family Noctuidae; genus Autographa; species Autographa pulchrina. Next base: position 1,860,720 of record FR997764.1, read on the forward strand.
ATAACTTACTTCAACGCCCTCGTTATAAGTTTCTTCATTATTATGTTGAATGCTTACTTCGTCCTTTTTGCTAACTTTTTCGTTACTATTTAATTCAATATGCTCTTCAACTTTCTTTTCCAGTTCACTATTGTATACAATGTCTTCATTATTTACCAAGATGCCATTGTTTTGGTCCTCAATGTCTTCCCTTCTATCTTCTCTATTTACCTGAATGTCATCATCGCTTTCGGTAATCACTTGATCAATTTCTTGCATTATCTCGTCATAACTTACTTCAACGCCTTCTTCATTATCATTTTCAATGTCTCCTTTTTCATTGTTTTCAATTTTCTTTAAATTGTTAAATTTTTTATAATTTTCAATATTTTTTTCGTGTTTCTGTGTACTCGTTTCAACACTGTCCAGTTCTTTACGTTGTTGATTTTTATTATTTTCTTTACTATGTTTCTTAGTGTCAATGTCATCTTTACTGTCAATTTCATCTTCAATGTCAATTTCGTCTTCACTGTCACTGTCATCTTTATTGATTCCTTGAATTTCTTTGTCATTTTTAACATCCATTTCATAATTTTGTTGTTTTTTTCCTTTATGCTTGTTTTGATCTTTCTTTGCACTATTTAATAGAACGTTCTTCGTAATCTTTTTTACTTGTTTGTGTTCTTTGCTTTTGGCTGGCTGGCTTTCAACCTGACTGTTAATATATTCTTGAATATTTCCCTCATGAATAAGTTTAGCTTTACCATCATACGATTCTTTAATAACTTCTTTGTTATTCTGTGGAATGATTCCTTCTCCCTTGTTAATATTTTTCTTCGCATTACTTAATTCTTTGTATTTTTCAACTTTCTTTTCCAGTCTTTGTGTACTGTTTCCTACAATGTCCCCTTCGTTATTTTTTTGGACTTTTATGTCATTGTTTTTGTCTTGTTCGTCTTCACTACTCATCTCAATTTCTTCACTGCTAATATCTTTATCAATTTGTTGAACGTTCTCGTCATTAGATACTTCGACAACCTCTTCATTATTTTGTTGAACGTCTCCTTCATCCTTGCCCTTAATTTTCTTCGTATTATTTATTTTAAAGATCTTCTTAACATTTTTTGCCAGTTTCTGTATGCCTATTTGTTTATTTTTTTGTTGGTTCTTGCTGCCAGTTTTTCCATCTATATTACCATCATTTATTTGTTGAAGTTCCTCTTCATAAGGTACTTCAAAAAAATCTTTTTTATTTTCTTGATTGTTACCTTCGTTCTCCTTTTTAGTTGCGTTTGAACAAGAACAAGGGCATTTTAATTGAATACTCGCTTCTTGTAGTCTATCTCCTAAAATTCCAACTTCATTATTTTGTTGGACTTCGCTGTCGTCATTACAACACTTATCACACCTTAAATGATCTTGGTGCATGTCTTGTTCTTCCTTATTTTTAAGTTTTTCTTTATTATTTAATTCAACGAATTCTTCAGGCTGTATTTTTAGTGTCTGATCAGTATTTTCTAAAACTTGTTGCTCATTATTTTTCTGAACCTTGTAGTTATTATTTTCTTTAATGGTATTGCCTTTAATGTTGTTTTCAATTTGCGCTTCACTGTTAATCTTAACGTTCTCTTCACTTCTAGTGATATTGTCTTGAATTTGTTGAGTGTTGGAGGTGGAGTTAATTTGGTTTACTTCCTTATTTAGTTCAATGTGCTCTTCGGTTTTCTTTTCTGAATTACTATTTTCTATCATGTCTTCATCAATTTCTTGCACAGTGAAACCATCATTGCCGTCCATAAATCTGTCTTGGTTATTGTATTCTATTTGCTTTACATCACTAATTTCAAAGTTATCTTCATTTTCTGTATTACCCTCAATAGCTTTTTCAATAGTACCCTCGTCTTTATTTTTCTTGTTCATTATTTTCTTTACTTCCATTTCCCATTTCTCTTCCAATATATTTTGAAATACCTTCTCAGATTCAGTTTTAGGACTCTTATTTGAAAATTGAGTAACAGTACACGTATACAGCATTCGAAAATGCATGTCCTCTTGGGGATTTTGTAAGTTATGTATCTTCATTGTTGATTCGTTCGTAGCGTCTAACGGTTTGAAGTGGACACGTCAATTTATACTCGACGTGTCGGATCATAATCGACTGGCATTCAAGCCAAAAGCTATTTAATATTTTATGAATGTTTTCTTTTTACGACTTCTATACACATCATCAAAGTTGGTGATAAATATCTTATTTGAATTGGAAATATACTATTGTTGCAACCAGTCTGTGTTCCAATATTGATTACGTATGTCATGTCGGTCCATCAATCAAAATGAGATAACTATCTTTCTATGTCAATTATGTATTATTAGACTGACTTCCGGTACAGAATATGCCACTAGAAATATCACACAATGTCTAGTTTTGAGCGACATTTTGCAGATACTGTTTAATATGTCTTGTAACAGAAAATCGTCTGTCTGTCTGTAAACATATGGTATCCTATACCACAGTCCTACTAAAGAGGTTAAAAGGCCTGTAACCGATCTCTGAGCAAATGGAAAGACCCTATAGGAAATAAGGATATTCAGTACTTTACAATCTGAGTTTAGTATTTTGCAAAAATTGAAGCTGCGTAATATGATTACACTTGGCGTTGTTATATAATGTTACTAGTTCCGTAACAGTGAAGGCCACTATCGCAAAAACCCATTTGTTGTACAAATAATAAGGACCTTGAATCAGCCAACAATCAAAAACTTAAATATTTTTGTCTCAGCGTATTTTGTTTTGAAAATTTGCAGTTTTTTTTTAACAGAGTTTTTGGGTAAGGTTAACCTTATCATGTTCGTAAGTTACGCCTAAGTTTCCACGTATTAATGCGCACAAAATTATTAAAAGCTTTGAAAAAACAATAATACTTATTTTTATAATGAAAAAGGCGAAAGGGGAAACCGAAACAAATACCTAAATCTTAAATCTATATCCAAACAATATGTAGTAAATGGTTTATTTTACGAAGGCAGCTCGTTGCACATGATAATAAGCATAGTTTATGTTCTCTTCTGAAAATTAGCATGGCTTGCATATCTGCAATAAATCTTTAGTATGCATAGAAAAACATTTGGAAGAGTTACTTAACCTACTTAAAGTAGTTCAAAAGAAATAGCATAATATGTTACTTAACATCTCCCTGCCCTGTTAAATTTTTTATTTTTTTATTTGGCAAGGCGCGTCATCTACTCGTCACAGTACTCGTCATCTCAGCATTCACTCTTTTCTTTCTCGTGTCGTTTTCACACAGTTTACCTATATCGCTTTTTGATCTTCCTCTACTTGTCTTACATACCCAATGATGTTTAATATTAAGTACAAAAGATTCGAAATTTTTGTTCATTGTTCGCCGTGTGTACAGTGAAAATTATAGCTTCTATTTCTAAAACATCACGATAATTCGAAGACGCTTCCAGCTGACTTTTTTCTCTCGTCCTTTTGTACGCAGAACAAAAAGAGATTTCCAACGTTACTTGTATTTTGAAATACTCCAAAATCCATACCCATTTTATGCAGCATATCGATTCTCGTTACCTATTGTTGATTTCATACTTACTATCCAAACTATAATGTGGTTATAATGACCCATTGCAATTAAGTATTAACTGTTAAGTTACGCCATTGTGTTTTCTTGGCTTTTAATATTATGCAATTATAAAATATACAACTAAGCTGACCTCTTTAGTTTTTACAGCAATTTCTAGTAATCATTATCTGTATATTCGTGTACGACTGAGTTAAAAACTTTGATGGATGAGACTTATCAAAGGATTATTTTATTTTAACATCTATTCAATAATTACTTTATTTAGTACCTCGTGGTTTAATCTGTATTATTTTACTAGATTATCAATCTAGATCCAATTGCAGTCTGATCCTTCTCGTTAGTTCCTTTTCTTAATTCAATAGAGGATAAATAATATAAATATGCTGTCCGGCTATATTTTACAATTAAATAAAAAAATTTGCACTCTTACAGACTGCCTATTATTGAAATAATAATATCCAATCGAAACTATTCAATTAACACACGGGCCCCAGGTTTAGGTATAAATTATGTAATACAAATTATCATGTCGTAGCCAATATTAACACGTGCAGATAAATTCGGAACTATATATCGTCAACTATCAATTATACAGTCAACCCGTATCGGTTGATGAAACTTAAGAGGTCAATATGGCATACGTTCTGCGCGGTTCTGATAACCACCACGTGTTCGCGAGATGGGAGGTGATGGTGGCTAAAGTATGATCACGTGACCACCAAGACGTTTAGCACCGTTTTCATTCGAGATCTCGATGCTCAAGTGTTTTGGTGGTATATGTTGGCCCAACATTGTTGGGTACCATTGTAGATCCTGACTAGGGCATCGAGAACCGGCCCTATTTTAGGAACCGGTTCTTTCGGTTCCAAACTCAAGCTGGAACCGGGTACCCGGTTTTTTCGGTTCTTTCGGTTCTTTTTGACAAGTTTTAGTTGATAAGCTGATTTTCTACTACCATAACGAATAAAGGAGAATGGATAAAATACACTTTATTGGAAATCACATTGTTTATAATTTTTATAATTATACTCCTAATTACAACATCGTTTTTAAGTAACATTTAACAATAATCAGTACTTTTAAATCAGGCTTTTCGTAGTTGTTTATATTTCACTATAGAAAACTATATATGAAATAAGTCATCATCAGCCGGAAGACGTCCACTACTGAACAAAGGCCTCCCCCCTAGAACGCCACAATGAACGACAACTCGCCAATTGCGTCCACCGGGTGCCCGAAACTTTGACGATATCGACAGTCCTCCTGGTGGGAGGCCTGCCAACGCTGCGTCTTCCGGTTCGTGGTCGCCACTCGAGAACCGTTCTTCCCCAGCGGTTATCGGTTCTTCGAGCGATATGGCCTGCCCATTGCCACTTCAACTTGCATATTGTTCAGGCTATGTCGGTGACTCTAGTTCTTTGGCGAATGTCCGTATTCCGGATCCTGTCGCGCAAAGAAATCCCGAGCATAGCTCTCTCCATAGCTCGTTGAGTGACTCTGAGCCTCTCCAAAAGGCCAACCGTTAGCGACCACGTCTCAGACCCATATGTAATCACTGGCAACACACACTGGTCAAAGACACTGCGGAATTTTGGACGAAAAAATGTCGCGTAGTTTCCCGAACGCTGCCCATCCGAGTTGGATTCTTCGGGCGACCTCTTTGTCGAAGTTGGACCGGCCTAACTGAACTATTTGTCCAAGATAGACGTAGTGGTCGACAGCTTCGAGAGTATCATTCCCAACAATAACCGGTACAGGTGCGACATGGACATTGGACATGATCTTCGTCTTGTTCATGTTCATTTTAAGGCCCACCTGTTGGGAAACGATACTGAGGTCGCTGAGCAGAGTATTGAGCTCCTCCAGCGACTCCGCCATGATCACTATTTCATCGGCAAAACGAAGGTGAGTGATATATTCGCCATTGACATTGATGCCGAACCAGTTCTAGTCCAAGAGCTCGAAGACGTCCTCCAAAGCATTTGTGAACAGTTTCGCAGAAATAACGTCTCCCTGTCTCACACCACGCTGCAGTTGGATTGGTTTCGTGCTCTCGTCGTGTAACCGGATCGACATGGTGGCGTTACTATACAAACACTTCAACACCTCAATATATTATGGTCGATATGACATCGCTGGAGGGACTGCAATACAGCCCAGGTTTCGATTATAAATAATGTATAAAACAATATTAATAAATAATGGTAATTTTGATGTCTTTTGTAGTGCCAAAATTTAATACATATACTTAGATCGGCAGAATGAGATTAATGCGACGTTGAAACTGATTTCACAAATGTAGCTGGAATCTGGATCCACAAAAATTATGTGGGAGAGGCAAGTGAAAACAATATTATATGATAATAACTTGATATTTAGCATGATTTGAGGTATTTCCAAATTTATTTTAAGAAAGAACGAAAGAACCGAAAGTACCGAAAAAACCGGTTCTCCGATTTACAGAACCGGTTCTTTCAGGGACCCTCAGAACCGGGAATTCCCGGTTCTTTTGGAACCGGGAAAACCCGGTTCCTATGCCCTAATCCTGACCAACAGTTGGAATTATGAACTTTCGAAATTTATTTGGGGACGAAACGCAATATTTTCTTCTAACTATACTTTCTGTATAAACGCCTTAGGCATAGTTAAATCGGTTTGTTCGATAGAATCATAATGGAAGGAGTAAAGATAGCTTCATGCTTCGCCTTCGGTCTTGATCAGTTTTTTCCTTATATTCAAGTCAAGGTCCTTTTGGCCTTTTAGGAAAATTTGTTATGAAAGCTTTTTTTCCATCCTTCCCATATCTCCACCTTTCTACGCACCTAATCACGAAATTTATATTCAAATTAATAAAGCATGCTCTCATCATTCGCTTAAAAACCAACCTTATCTGTTTCTAAATTGTTTTATCTTTTGACATTACATCCAACCTCTATAATATTATCTAAATCTTCAGTCTTTTCCTGAATACTTCTAACCTACATCTTCTTACAATAAAACATAACTCATATTCCGCCTATATCTCGTTTTTTATCAATCAATACGTGAATAAATTGGGTCAATACTAGCTGAAGGTTAGAATTCGCTTGGAGATACGCGGGGTCTGCACTGCGAACTTTAAATAAATGATAAAAGAGATAAGAGATGTCACGACTGCTTGAGGGCGTGTTTTAAGACTTATGTCTTCCTTAGATTGTGTATAAGTACTACTATAAATAAATAGTACACTATATGAAATACTATTCTGTTACCAACTCAGCTGCAACTTCGGCTATTTTGACAAAAACGATTAACAGAAACATAATACTTAGCAATGACATAACGCTATCTATAAAGGCTAAAAAACTCTTTAAAATAGGATCAGTAGTTTCAAAGATTACCACATCTTAACTTGCAAATATTTTATTTCAATATTATAAACCTTATATAAAATACGTCATTAACACTTTGTGATGTTTAGATTGTTAAAACTCGCTATTAAGCTCGCTCTAAGATCTAACTCGACAATGTAATTACTTTGTGTAGCATACTTTATAATCTATCTATAATCTTCTTCTTAGCGTGTCTTTATAAAGTGTCATACCTTTGTTCCAGGTCTGACTCACGAATGCGGTGTGTTCGGAGCCATCAGCACTGGCGACTGGCCGACACAGGTCGACGTGCCGCAAGTCATCTGTCTAGGACTTGTAGCCTTACAGCATAGGTAAGACACGATACCATATTAGTTAATCTCTCTAATAGCTTTACCATTGATTTGTGCCTTAATGTCAAGGATGTAAGGTTCATTTTCGCAAAGTTATGTAAGACTAGCTGTGCCAGCGACTTCGTTCGCGTGGATGACGAAACATATCAATGAATGACGAACTTATTACTATTGATTGTAGCGTGATGAAAAGTATACTATAACCTGCCCAGGAGTATGAAGAATAATTGTACCAAGTTTCGTTATAATCCGTCGAGTAGTTTTTGTTTCTATAAGGAACATACAGACAGACAGACAGACAGACAGACAGACAAAAATTTTACTGATTGCATTTTTGGCATCAGTATCGATCACTAATCACCCCCTGATAGTTATTTTGAAAATGTATTTCATGTACAGAATTGACCTCTCTACAGATTTATTATAAGTATAGATGGGCTACCGTTCTTGGAAAATAACAAAGTATTTTTAAATCCACTTATATTCCGTTCGCTGTCCTCTTGTTTGCCTTATGGTATTTACGAGTACAAAGTATAGCTGTTCCGTTATTCAAATGTATATTCAGATATGTACTGAAAAGGGTCTCAAAATCATGAAACCATACACATCCCTTAAATACCATCGATACCAGCCATGCTATTTGCATTGAATTCTTGCCATCAATATCACCAGTCTACAGAACACTATAAAAATAATTTTCAACTATCAATTAATAAATTAATTTATTCTCTTTCAGAGGGCAGGAATCAGCCGGTATAGTCACATCGGAGGGCAAGAATGCCCGCAGCTTTAACTCTCACAAGGGCATGGGTCTGATCAACAACATATTCAACGATGAAGCCATGAAGAAACTCAAAGGAAACCTCGGTATTGGACACACTAGGTAAGGATAACTTTGGTTTTAATTTAAACAGAAGTTTTGACTGTTTTACGCCTTGACTACCGCCGTTATAAATGTTTGACGTGATGGTATTTCGTCTGTGGTATCTTAGCTTATAAACAAATAGACTATGATGCGATGAATAGATTTTGATGCGACTTTTTTTGGTTTCAAAGCTAACATGTATCAGTATAAAGCTCTACATATTTCTGCTTATATGTTTTGTGTTCAATACAATTGTTTTTCACCAGGTATTCGACATCAGCGGCCTCTGAAGAGGTGAACTGCCAGCCGTTCGTGGTGCACACAGCGCACGGCGCGCTCGCGGTCGCACATAATGGGGAGCTCGTTAACTGCGGCAGTCTTAGGAAGATGGTGGGTGCAAATATCTCAGATACACCTTTTATGTTCTTTGTTCTTGTTATCTTGTTGCGACAAAGCCACGAACTTTGGCGATCCTCCGTCACCTCTTAACTCTGCTGGAGTTCTGCGTGATTTTTCCTCAAACATTTTATTTATCCTTTGTGTATTTTTTGTGCATTATCCGTCATGTAACTGTTGGCGGCATCATGTCTTTCCAAACGGACTAAACAACTTCTTTTTTTAAAGGGTACATAATCAAGTAGGTATTCTTAGCATTGTAATTATCATCAATTTTTTCACACCATCACATTTTTAAATGCTGTATTTAACTAATGATTGTGATCTTCCAGGTATTAGGGCGCGGTGTAGGTCTGTCGACGCACTCGGACTCGGAGCTGATCACGCAGGCGCTCTGCCTCAACCCGCCCGAGGGCGAGACCAACGGACCCGACTGGCCTGCGAGGATCAACCACCTTATGAGGTACTACTAAACTAATATATACTTGTTAAGAATTATTATATTGCTCACAATTAAATAGGTAGTTATCATGGCAATCTAAGTTGAATAGGTCATTACCTATTCAACTTAGATTAAATATAAGAAAATACATATATAAAGTCCCCCGTCGCTTCTGTCTGTCTGAACGCGATAAATTCAGAAACTATCGAACGAATATTCATGTGGTTTTTACCAATTGATAGATTGGTACAAGGAGGAGGAAGGTTGGTGTGTATTATTCATGTTTTCTACAAGTACGGAGCCGGAGCGGATCGTTAGTCCTAGATGATTAAATACAGCACAGACGAAACCCTTGCTAGAAGTATTTTTTACCTACAACTCTCATTGACCAACGTGTAAACCATCAATATTTGTTACACACAGACTGGCGCCTTTAAGTTATTCGCTGGTAATTATGCTGAAGGACAAAATCTACGCGGTTCGCGACCCCTACGGCAACAGACCTCTGTGTCTCGGCAAGATTTTACCCTTAGGATCATCATGTAAGTACTGAATATAGTTTTTTATGGGATTCATAATAATATTATACTTTATCACAATGTATATATAGCATGTGGGAATTGCATTGTTCGTGAAATTTTGGGGTTTCAAATAAATGTATTATTGCATTTTACAATTAATAGGGGAAATGAATAACCTTAAACTTGTGTAATTAATGTGGAGTGTTTTGTCGAAACATTTTCGGTACCTATATTTCACGATTTCATTATTTGTTTAATGCTGCTAAATGGATGCACGTAAGTATTCAATTGAAAACTTAATTTGCACCGTTATGTTCTCCTCAGCAAAACATTATTATTTAATTTAAAGGCATAAACACACTGGATTTAATGAAATAAAATACACAGTATATACTATATAGCCACTCGCTGCTCAGCTCGTGCTAACAGGGGTCCGAGTCTGCTATTTACACTCCGTGCCAGTATGCCAACAGTTGCATCGTCCGGCGGCGCTCGGGCCCTCTCGGGTGCACTCGGGCCGCTTCGGGCGCGACTCGTGCGCGTTCTGGCCGCCCGAACGCGACCTTCGGGCGCGAGTCGCGCCCGAAGCGGCCCGAGTGCACCCGAGAGGGCCCGAGCGCCGCCGGACGATGCAACTGTTGGCATACTGGCACGGAGTGTAAATAGAAGACTCGGGCCCCATGACATTTCAAAAATATCTGTTTTACATAGATAGAATATTCTTTATTGTACACTATTAAAGTTACAGCATAATAAAGTACGGTAACAGTGAAGCCTACAATGGCGGTTTTATCGCTAATAGCGATATCTTCCAGACAACCTTTCTTGTTATATAATATTTGTAACTAAACATTTCCAGATGTCTACAAACAGTCTTCAGCGCAGCATGCCGCGGGTAACGCATGACACTCATTACTTATCATATAGTCATATCATGGGAATTCTCATACGCATGGACTAACTTAAAGGGTTCGATTCCTTTGATGTGGGGTTATATATGTATGATCCTGGGTTCGATACCCATCCTATCGCACGATATAATAATAAAAGTGGTTCCTGGGTTCAATACCCACGCTATCGCATATAAAAAATAGTCTAATATGGGGCCATTTAATGTAGTGTACAATGTTGTTATTGGCACAGAATTAACTCATTATTGCATTATTTTTCATATAATCTCATTTATCATAATAATTCACAACTACCATTTGGGGTATACCATTATACACTTGTGTGTGTCTGGGTACTGGGAAATATTAACTTCAGGATAAACAACAATATAATTTCAAACCGAGTTTGTATTCTTTCGTCTTAAACTTCTGTATTTTGTCTGAACCATCTAGCCACTATGTCATGCCTTCTAAAAGATTAATGCGTGTATATCAATGTACAAATTAATAATAATTGATATAAATTACAGTTTTATTGAATGGCTGCGCTAAAAACGGCGTGGACGACAGGGCAGAAGGCTGGGTTGTGTCCTCTGAGTCTTGTGGATTCCTTTCGATCGGTAAGTACTAAAAAAATATTTATTTTAAATAACCTTCAAAATAGTTTCGACCAATTACACAATTGACGACACCCAGCACCTATAACGTGGTTATCTGTGAGTGCAAGTTTAATTATACATGTTTTTACATGGACATGAAAACAGTTTCACTACACTTTTCCATTACACTTTTGACGACACCTAGCTTGCACCTACAACTTAGTTATATGAAGTGAAAATTACCTCCAAAATCGAAACTTACAAAATATTATAAGTTTCCCATAGTACATTAGGTATTATAGAAAACTTTTATTGCAAAAATCTGATTTTAATTTCATTATTCATTGTTGTCCCAATTTAAGGCAGAGGCCCATACTTCATTTAATATCACACTACAAATAAAATTAAAATAAATGAGCTGGTTTCCTAACTATACCTTCTACTTTTAGGCGCCCGTTACGTCCGCGAGGTGCTCCCGGGCGAGATAATAGAGATGTCACGTCACGGCATCCGCACCGTGGACGTGGTCGAGCGCCCGGCAGACAAGCAGCAGGCCTTCTGCATATTCGAGTACGTCTACTTCGCGAGGGCCGACAGTATCTTTGAAGGTATGTTGCTACAAGCTTTTTAAAAGTATTACATGTATGTGATTTTGGTATGGAAGTATGATTTCCACTAAACGAGGTGTCGCATTGGACAAAATTGAACTGTCTGATGACACTATTTTAGCAAATCACGCACAGCACCTGGAAAGTTGTATTGGATGGAACTAACACTCTTTCAGTTACCTTCTGAGTGATTGAACCTGTTGTCAAGCGATATTGAACATACCGGTGTAAAGTTAGCAGTATGGTTAATATCAAAAGTACATGAGAAGTGACGGTAGCTGTACAGAACAGTAATTCTAACGAATTTTTATCAACCTGACAAACTAGCAGTTATTACCACATCTATATGTTATAGATTCTTACGAATTGTTACCTCAACTCATAATCAACAAAATTGAATTGATTTCCGATTCGATGCGATGTTTGTTGTTTGGAAATTGATTTCAATCATAACATAACATACCATCACGCCTGTATCCCCGAAGGGTTAGGCAGAGGTGTACCAATGTACACCCACAGTTCGCCAGTATGTTTAGGTCCCATTTAATAGGGGGCAAGCCTATTGCCACTAACCGGGTACAAATCCAAACTCCGACCTGCTACTGAGAATTTCATAGAAAATCCCAATAACACCTTGGTCGACTTGGGAATCGAACCCAAGACCTCTAGTGTAGCAGTCGCGCTTAGCACCACTAGGCCAACGAGGCAGTCTATTTGTAGTTCTTTAGTTTTTAATCATCCAATAATTATATAATGTATGTATGAAGGTTAAGTCTATAGTGTTAATCGTAAATTGTAATAATAATTTATACTTGTGTGCAGGTCAGATGGTGTACTCAGCGCGCATGCAGTGCGGGCGCATGCTGGCGCGCGAGTCGGCCGTGGACGCCGACATCGTGTCCTCCGTGCCCGAGTCCGGCACCGCCGCCGCACACGGATACGCCAGACAGGTAATACGCACAAATAACACTATATTGTTTTAAAGATAAATAAAATATACTTAACATGTTGGTCAATTTGCGTACACAGCAGTTTTGAAAATTGGACTATGTTTGAAGTCCGGGGTGCAAGCCTAGGACAAGTCAATGTAGAAAAATACTTTTCTACGTTATTTCGAATTAAGGTGCTTTTGGTATTTTTTTTGTATCCGATTCCATAACACAAGTGCTTTAGCTACTTAATGTAGATTTAAAGCAGTGTATGTGATGTTATCCACTTCATATATTTAATGTTTCCAATGTGTCGAACCAGTAATATATGGACGGGTAAAAGTCTCTCAATAGTTGCCCCATGTAACGTTAGACACAGTTATATTCCGTGAGTAAAAGCAAACTGTTGTTTATTCTAAAACTGAACCAATAAAATAAATATCTGACCAAGACAAAGATCAATAAACAAATCCAAGCTACTAAAATTTCCCTATAAATATTTCCTTATATTTTATACCATCGATGTCGTATACTTCACCACTAATCAAGTAATCTCCCTACAGTCGGGCATTCCATTTATGGAAGTCCTCTGCAAGAACCGCTACGTGGGTCGCACGTTCATCCAGCCATCCACGCGGCTGCGACAGCTCGGCGTCGCCAAGAAGTTCGGAGCACTCTCCGAGAACGTGCGCGGGAAACGTATCGTGCTCATCGACGATAGCATCGTGAGGGGCAACACTATCGGACCTATTATTAAGCTGCTGAGGGATGCGGGGGCGGCTGAGGTTAGTCTATATAATTAAGTATGGTCTAAAAAAACATTGACACGAAAGAAAAAGACATGGTCCACAGATATGAATAAATGTACAATCAATTTCAGTATAAAATCGTGCCTATGTAACTTAGCAATAAAAAAGGACTACAACGACTTATTGTGCCATAGAGAAAATTTCGAAGATTTTTAGTAATATCTTCGAAAGTCATAACAATCATTTAGATACATACCATGTATCACAATAATCCAAATTAAATTAATTTTATAAACCTTTCTTGATATAAGAAGTATAATTTGCACTGAATTTTACCTTCCCATTCCAATTAAGCTATTACTGCTGACATTAATAGTTTCAAGTATTTATTTTGTATTTGTTAGTGTCAATAAATATGTTGTCTTCTATAGGTACACATAAGGATAGCGTCTCCTCCGCTAAAGTACCCGTGCTACATGGGCATCAACATCCCCACGCGGGAGGAGCTCATCGCCAACAAGATGGACTCCTTCAAACTGGCCGAGCATGTTGGTAAGTAGCACTAAAAGTGAATAGAGGGGTTAACTACTTGTGTTTTAATATCCATCATTGGCATTTTAAAATTCGCATGACGTCACAAATAAACTTTTTTGGCAATAGCATGACGTTATGTCCCTAAACTGGATTCGCTTGATCTAAGGGTGCGTCCACATCTGACGAACGAGTACTACACGAGCTGCTCGCGAGCCGTTCGCGAACCCCTCGTGGCGTGCTCGCGAGCATGCCGCGAACGCACTAGTGTCAATTACGCCGTCTGACAGATGTGCGCGCGCCGCTCGCGGCATGCTCGCGAACGGCTCGCGAGCTGCTCGTGTAGTGCTCGTTCGTCAGATGTGGACGCACCCTAATTGATACATTCCCTATAAAAGAAAAAAAAAATCTTATTTTTTCATTATCTAACTAATCGAATCGCATTAAAGTATAAATAAAGTATATATACGCGAATAAAGTATTTTTTACACTTATTAAACAATTCAATTTACGTAGTTTTGTACCATTTATGATGAATGCAGAGAGAGAGAGAGAGTAGATTATTTATTATGTTATATTGTTTGCTAACTATCGCACTATATTTCTAGGCGCCGACAGTCTAGAATACCTGAGCGTGGAAGGCCTAGTCTCCGCCATCCACTACAACATGAAGTCCACGCCCAGCGACGGGCTCGGCGGACACTGCACGGCTTGCCTCACGGGCGAGTACCCCGGCGGCGTGCCCGACGACGACTGGTGAACACACCACGCAGGTCGCGAGAGAACACGTTACACCACCTTATATTACACGGTGTTGACTTTACGCCGGCGGTGTACACGAGCAAAGATATGTATACACTATCGTCTAGCCGCTGATAGAATGCATTTCTGATAGGTGGCGGTCAATAGGAAGATATAACTTTAATGTGGCGAAGAATTTACTAACCATAAATTACTATCAATAATTTGTCCTAAAAACGAATAAGTTGCCATCATCATGTGGCAAGAACGCATTCACCCAGCGGTTGAGATATAAGCAATTTTACGCCCCAGATATACTCTCTCCTATCCCTAAGATAAAACCACGCTTCTCCAAGAAGTATTCGATTTAGCTAGCAGTAGCAATACAAAACAACCGCCGTATATTACGTCCTCGCCGGCGAGGCCCGTCGCGTTTTATAAATAATAGTTACGTAAAAGTTTAGCCGGCCAAACTAGCAATAAAAACAGTTCCTTTATTATCTAAATATTATTCTTTTTTAGTTTCATCAACAAAAAATAACTCGCAAAATTTTGTTTTCCAAGTTCGCTGTGTATACATATTTTTCCTCGTGACTGAACGCCATTTAAGCAATAAGGTTGTTTGTAACACTGTAATCCTAGTTATTTTAAATTAAGAATACTTAATATACTGTGTTAGATAATTCTTCTGAGCGTGTCGATTAATTTCTGTGACCAGTACTCAGCCACGTGAACAGCATTGTCTGTGGTACAGGGGCCCGAGTCTGCTATTTACTACTAACTTAGTAGAATGCCAAATATCGTAAAATCGTCCCACTATGAGCCAACTATGAGCACACTGACACGGAGTGTAAATAGCAGACTCGGGCCCCAGGTGGTGGGACACGCTGGGCATGTAACTAATATACAGTATGGTCCTATTTTGCATGCTCAATTTGTTTAGCGAAAAAGCGACTTTAGAAATAAAGTTGTGGTTTATATTGACAATTTAATCTAATAATAGTTTGCTTACTTCAATAGAAATAAAGAAAACATTAATATAATTATTTTTTTCTAATATTATTATTGAGTAAGTAAAGAAAAATGGACCATACAAGTTTTTTTTGTCCATAATTTAAATATTTCAAAGTATATTTGTTATTTTACGTACACATTCATATTATGGTCAATCAATATATTTCTCTATGTGCATTTGTTTCGAATATTGTTTCTCGAATATAGAATTAGAATTTTATTCCTTTTAGCTAAGGGTCGTGCTGGCTACGACAGAGTCTATTTTACGGCTAAAATAGTGATAACTATAATTATAAGAATATTATTAATAAGAGTTTATACAAAAATAAACATTCCTATAAATAAATATATATTTTTGTTATATGTTTACGAAATCGGAAATGTAAAAATTGCTACATTCGTGTTTTTAGATGAATTATTTTTTTATTTTAATGTCTGGGATTTTTTATAGTTTTATATTTACGAAAACTATTTTAAGCAATATGGGAGCTATTAAATCCTGAATGTACAGGCTGTATGAATCTGTCAGTTTTCTTGACAGTTTCGTACAATCTCAATAGTAATGTAAGTACAAGAATAAGCAATGTTATAGATATTATAAAACCAGTTTCCGCTTATATAAGGGGACTAAAATGTGCCTTCTATCACGTGATACGTGACACTCGAAATACTTGCATTTCTTAATTATGACCGAATGATTGTTCATTATTTGTTTGTTATCCAATGTCGAATAAAATGTAGAGGCTGATTTACAGTGGGTCGTCTGACGTCAATGGAAAAGCTTGAAGACCGATTCTTTCATATTCCTTCGGGATTGATCAGCATTGATGCAGTAATTGGTAGTGAATAACTTACTCAATGTAAATCAGCTTTATTTGTGCCTACTGATACGCAAATCACAATAAAAAGATACATTAAATAAAGGCCTGTTCACAAAGAGATAAAAGTGTTAGAATGGAATACTGATTGATGGAAAATTGTATCATTTAAGTGGTCCTTATCCCTACATTGTGCATTATAAACAAAATGGTTCTAATTTTATCACAATATAGGGGCGGGTATTAAACGAAATATGTGATTTAATTACACGCTTGGTCATCAGCAATGGTGTTAATGCTCTCTTTCATTCTTATGTATTTTAATAATAAGAATGAAAAGGACAGAATTATGTATCAGCGACTTACCTTAGCCATTTGATCTGTTTGTGTTATAAATGTATGTGTCAGTAGGCACAATTCTTGTAAAACATTGTTTGTATGAAATCGTGTCCGGGAAGTGTATGTTCTTTACATAAATGTTTTATTTTCTACATCTTTGTGGTTTTATTGTTACTTTATACTTATATTGTAGGCATCTTAGTTCACTTAATAATGAAAAAAAAAACATATTTTCTAGTTAAGGTTCGTACCCAAAGGGTAAAAACTATTACTAAGAGTTCGCTGTCCGTCCGCGTCTGTCTGTCATCAGGCTGTATCTCAAGAACCGCGATGACAGTTGAAATTTTCACAAATTATGAATTTCTGTTGCCGCTACAAGAAAATATTTCGGGGGGGTCTCTCATACAACGGTGGTACGGAACCCTTCGTGCGCGAAACCGACTCGCACTTAGCTGGGGTTTTTTAAACTTGTTGAACATCGAGATTTTAAAGATTTCGATAATTATTAATAATGACAAGGAAGAAAAATTCAACTAAAATAAAACTACCTTTTGGGCAAATTTAACATTTACTCTTTTTATCTTATTTACAATTTTTGTTAGCAAACTTATCTAGATAAATTTGTATTCGTCTGTTCATCTAGTAGAAGGTATAAATACATAATATATGAATAAAAAAGACAAGTTTGCTATGAAAATATATGTCAAAATTATTTATAAAATCATTTGAGCTTCGTTCTAATCAACAGTTAACTTCTAATGGTATGTTTAGCTACAGAATATTGGCTTTCAATTGGATTAGAATACATATGGTCACAATGTACATACAAATAATTTTGTACATGACATACCTCCATGGACAGCTTTCAGAGTAATGAGAGCCCAAAATTAAACCAAGCAATTAAGGCAAGACTTGTTAGGGAAAGGCAAATATCTAGATCTTTTCTCACTTGTTTTAAGCTAAAAGAGTATAATTCATTTAACAGATATATAATGAAGATATATTAGGAACAATACAGTAATTAACAACATGACAGAATATAAACCGCCTTTAAAAGTATGTTAAATAAAATAAATATGTTTAAACAAAAACAAATAATAAAATAAGCAAAATAAATAGCTAGCTGGTATTTTTTGACTACAATTATTTCCATTATATAATCTGTTAAAATGATAATTGTACCTCCTTAGTCAGACCTATTTACTTTTAGACACTGAACTGTCAAATTCTACATCTGAACAGGTAACAATAATTGTCTATGCTCCTAAAACATTAAAAATATCTCAAATACATTTCAAATGGCTATCAGACATTTTTACATTGTTGCATTGGTTACATTGTTAAAAGATCTAAAAAACAATGTAAACAAGATAAAATTAACTACAAATAAGGAAGGCAGACAAGAATGACATCTACAGACAACGGTCTGACATTCACAAGTTCATAATCTCGAAATTCCGACAACACTTAACTGTGCGATTTCACGTGAACACGAATACTATTTTTAGAGCCGTAAAGTTCAAAATCGCAAAGACCGGACGATCCGCAAGAGAATGTTCATGTGAATTTAAACCTTACCTCTCAGCGTGTAATGTTCATATTCGTATGAAACAACACACTAAGGCCCGGTTTCTAAAAGGCTGATTAACTTAACCTGTGGTCAAATAAACTGCTAACAGCTGTGATTGGTCGACTGAAATACTAATAACCAATC
Source organism: Autographa pulchrina (assembly GCA_905475315.1). Taxonomy (NCBI): domain Eukaryota; kingdom Metazoa; phylum Arthropoda; class Insecta; order Lepidoptera; family Noctuidae; genus Autographa; species Autographa pulchrina. Next base: position 1,879,160 of record FR997764.1, read on the forward strand.
AGTGTTTAGAATGAGATTAACTAATTTTTGTGTTGATCAACGTTTCAAAAACCGGGGGTATATGTAGCTTACTCCGTTAACAGTGACGTTTATTTGATTTTAAACCTTACCACTCAACATATAAAGTTCATATTCGCATGAAACAGCACACAAGCGTAGTCTCTATCTAGTCTCCGTTCATAGTGCCTGCGTACCGACTATCGCCTCTATATCCGCGACCTCCTTGACGCAGGAGTCGGTGAGGACTATGGGGTCGGCGTCCGTGATCAGCACGTCGTCTTCGATCCGGATGCCGATGCCGCGGAACTCTTTGGGGATCGTCGTGTCGTCGGGACGGATGTATACACCTGTGGGTATCAATGTAATATTATTTAGGACGAATTTTAAAGCCAATCTTGATTCTCAAGAAGAAAAATGGTAGACAAAAAAATATAATAAATCCCCTAAAAGACTTGAAAAGTTATAAAACTATTTCGGGCAAATTTAATTTCAAGACTTAACGACGTGTATTTTCACGCAAATCTGTATTTTTATCTTATTTATCCGCCTAACAAGGCCACTAAACCTGCAAGTACTACAAAAATTACACATGTAAGTGCTCTAAGACACAACGTTGTAAAGAGCTAGAAAGGAACAGCAACAGCAAAACATACCGGGTTCGACAGTGATGATCATATTGGCGCAGATGGGCACGCTGCGCGGCACGAGCGGCGAGTCGTGCACGTCCAGCCCGAGGTAGTGCGACACGTGGTGCGGGCACAGACGGTACGCTTTCTGAAAACGATACAGTAATGTAGGGATGGTCTAAATCAGCGAATCATATGGAAACAATATAACCTCTGGAAAATGACATAATATAAGATTTGGTGTATAATGCGGTTTATGATACATTTTTTGATGTGGATTCACTCCATAGATATTTTTTATGGTCGTAGTGAAATACATTATGTAGACGCGCCAGAGAAGTACCACCTTCTGAATTTAGCATTCATAATTAATAATAATAATAATATCCTGGGACAACTCACACACGGTTATCTGATCCCAAGCTAAGCAGAGCTTGTGTTATGGTAACTAGACAACTGATAAACTTACTTATATATTTCTAAATACATACATATTATAGATAAATTACACCCAGACACCAGAACAAATGATCATGCTCAACACACAACATTTGTCCTGGGCGGGAATCGAACCCACGACCTCCGGTATAGCAGTCAGGGTCACTAACCACTAGACCAACAGGCCCGTCAATTAATAAGCGTCGTTAATAAGCGTCGCAACTACCGTTTATTCGAATTTATCTGTTAATCTAAGATCTGGAGGCTGAAGCAATCAATCAAGAGATTTACATAACAGTAAGTGAACACTTATGGATATCTCAAACACGAGCAACTTGAAGTCTTGGAAATTGAAAAAAAAAATGAAAAAATAGTCCCTACCATCCCCAAAAAAGCATACAGTAAACTACATATTTACAGATAAAATCGACGCATCTTTCAACTTCGTCAAGTTTTAATGTTTTATTGACTCACTCCGAGTAGTTCCTGTCCGTCCAGATGCTTGGATAGGATGCCCTCCTGCTGCAGGTGCGTGCCCAGCAGCCGGCACATGTCGTCGAACAGCTGGTGCAGCGGCGGCCGGTGCTGGGCCAGCAGCTCGATCAGGCGCTTCTGTAGGTTGATAATAAATAATATGCAAGTTTTGTATATATTTATGTGTTTTATTTCTATGGCCTAATAAAAGTTCTTATTCTTACCTGCACACTGAGCACCAGTTCGTATAGTATCCGGTGGTGCTTGGAGAACCTCCCGGAGACTGGCCACGTGCGGCACAGGTCCGAGTTATACAGCCATCGTTGGCAACCTGAGTACATACAATTGTATATGTTAATACTACAGCATTAACACATATGTTCAGTTCCTCTTCTATCGTAGGCAAGCTCCTTTTTACACGACTGCCCAAAAAGGAGTGTTATGTTTTCAGGGTTCATGTATGTATGTAAGGCAGGCGTGTTTTTTAATATTTTTTATCTCTTTACTGGTGGCAATACGCAGTAAGCGTATAGTCTATTCTCGAAGAACCTTATATTGTAAATGCGCAAGCATAGAGTGCGAGCTAGTGGCCCGTTGTGCCGATTGCAAGCGTTGCTCTAAGTAGCTTGTTTCTAGTTTAGGTGATGAAACGACCCACGTTTATTTAAAAATTCGATGGTTCCAATATTATTAGGGTAATATTAGGCTCTGAATAGTACCAAACGTTGCGGTTCGTTTTGACACTAATTTGACGACAACGCTTGTTCATACTAGTGTTCAAAGTTCATACTCAGGCGCACTCTATAGTTCACTTATTCAGTTTAAGCGGACCATTTGGTAGTTTAGGATTGGTCAGAATGGTAAGCATGTGTATACCAGCGTCAACGAGCAGCATCTCGTGCTCGTCCAGCAGTTGGTTGTTGCTGACGTAGTGTATGTGCGTGGCCCGCGGACCGCCAGCCACCACCGGCGGGAAGGCCAGGTGGTCGGCCCCGCCCTGCTTGCACGAGTACTCCAGGATCGCGTTCACCAGGTGCTCCGACATACCTGGACAATATTCATTATTAAAATATATGCAGTGTGTTACCGAGGGTATATCAATCCAAATTGGGTGAAGAGTACTTTTGGTGTGAAATAATTGACACGAAGTAATTAAGTAAATTCAATTTGAGCTGAAATTATGTAAATTGACTCTATACCAGATGTACTCTCCACAACTTTCGGTAACACCATGTATATAAAATAATTTTAAAAATTGGTCCACAATGGGGCAGGAAAAGACAAAATCTTTCCAATCCGTTAATTAAATAGAAGAAAACACAAGTTTATTTCTTCCTCCACAAATTACACTTAATAGTTAGAGCTTAAAGATATCATGACAGTATACATAGTGAATTTGTGGGAGACTGGCACCTAAACTAAGCCGAGGCCTGTATTTTAGGATACCAGGGACTCCCCCTACAGGGATATATTGTATCATGAACACTTAAGTGATGATTATGACAATTTTATTTGACATTTATCTTGGAAGAAATATAAACTAAAACCAATAGCAATATTACAGCAAAATACAATAATTAAAACAAATTATATGTGGAGTGTACTATGGCTAGTGTGTGTATGTATGTATGTATGTTCTGTATAACGTGTATGTGTGTGAATGTAGTGTTTGGCGTGTTCTGTTTTGTGTTTTGAAGTAGGTAGTATGTATATTTAATTCAATTCACTCAAGTTTTAATGATAAGTAGCTCTTCCGTTTTAATGTAGTCTAGCTTTAGTAGATGGTTTGTTATTATTAATTTACATTTTGTTTTATTGTAATTGAAGAACGTTAATTCTTTATTTAATTTATTGTACAATCCAGGTCCACGAAAAGAATAAAACTTTTGCGCGAAGGCTGTCTTAAATTTTGTTATAGTGCATATAGAATACTGCCTCCTGGCATTTAATTTGGAAAGATCAAAAGAGATTTCATCTGAATGCTGTCGTAGTATAGTGAAGAGAATATAAATTTGCCTAACCGTCAGAACCTTAGCTTCTTGATAAAGAGCTGTAGTGGGATAAAGACGCGATTTACAAAAGGCAACTTTTAAAATAAGCCTCTGGGCTCTCTCCAATTGTAGCATTTTAGATTTAGCAGACCCACCCCAACTTGTTATACAATATGTCAGAATAGATTGAACAAGGGCAACATATACCATTTTTAATACTTTACAGTCAGCTACTTGGTTGAGTTGTTTAAAAATGTAAGTAAGTTTACGCACTTTTTTAGACAAATTGTTAATGTGTTCATTAAATGACAGTCTTTTATCGATGGTTACACCCAAATAACGGATGCTATCAGTGGGTTGTATCATTGAGCAGCTGCATTGACTCCGAGGGGGAAATGAACAATGATGAACATATAAGGGAGATTTATTTCTCATGGCATTGCCTGTGTCTCTAATTTCGAAAGGAATATACTTAGTTTTATCTGCGTTAATTGTAAGTGAGTTAGAGGCAAGCCAGTGGCATACCGTATTCAGGCCTGATTGAGCTATGGCATAGGTTTCCTCCCAAGAGTCACCGGTAAAAGTAAGAGTTGTGTCATCTGCATACGAAATTATTTTACAGTTTTGCAAATTAAGTTGACACAGCTCATTAATGTAACATAGGAACAAAGTGGGGCCAAGGATACTACCCTGAGGCACTCCATATGTAGTAGGCAGGTCATTGCTCAGATAATCCCCAATCTTTACTCTTTGAGTGCGACCAGACAAGTAGTTATTTATTAATTTTAATTCATGTCCCCGTATTCCCATATCATTCAATTTGCAAATTAGGTCGTATGAAAATCAAAAACTCTAGAGTACCCGTCACGAGAAGCTATAAATTTTGTAAACACACATTCAGGGGTTTGCAATCCTTGGGTAGAATAAAATAAAAACAGTTTTGTACTATTTTTTTACAGGGATATAATTATATTATCACACACATCTAATTACTGTCTTCAGACGATTCTGAGTATTCTGTTCATAAAATTCATACACTCGAAAAACCATTACTCTCTTTTTGAAGCAATCAGTCAAATAAACACATACCTTTTGAGGTTCTTTTCGTGGCGAAATAATTTCCTTGGACGTACTGGGTCCTGGATCCATTATAGGTAGTAAAAAAATAACAATTCCTTATACAATAATTAACAATAACAAACAATATAACCTAATCCGCGAAAACACCACAAACAAACAGACGCATTCGAAACTCGAAAGAGACAACGTCAGCGTGAACTTACTTCAAAATCTTGGCCCAAATGTTAACGTTCCATGAATCAGATGCGTTCCAGTACCACAAAACCTTAGACGACAGCGCTTTATATCGCTAAAATATAACCCGATCAAGTGAAATTGCTCATTGGTTTCGTATAACACGTACGTCACTTTGACATTATTGAATTTGGGATTATTGGTTGTTTATTCAATTGTCGCTACGTAACTTGGTAGAAGTTCTTTATTTACAAAAATTATAGCTTCTCGTGGCGGGCACTTTACATAAGAATCGAAGAACACTCAAAAATCGACACTCACCAGGTTTAGTACAAGCCATAGCCAAGTTGAGAGACTGCGCGCCAATCTCACAGGTCTCCTTCATCAGCTCCACCTCAGCGGGAGACTTGACGACCCTCATGAAGTGCAACGCTCGCCGCGGGTCCGCCATCGTCACGCTGCCGTCGCGGAGCGTGCTGCGGACCGTGTCGTGGATGGCCGGGTTCGCGGGGTTCTCGTTGTGGTACCATAGGATTGATTGCTTGTATGATGTTATCCTGTGATAAGGTTTGTAGGTTAGCTGTTAAAAATAGTTTTTCATGCTACATAATCATTACACAAAGAAAGGTGTTACAATTTTCGAGTCAGTAGTGAAGATAATTTAAAAAGTTTCAACATGTAAAATTTATATTTAAATTCTTCATGTATAATTGGTAATTGTTTTAGTATTCGTCCATTCACGGCAAACATACTTTCTTCTGTGATCAAGTGGCGTACACGCCGGTTTTCAAGGAGTCGCCCGATCTGAGTTCCCTGATTAGATCCCCAAACAGGTCAATGCAGAAAAACTTTTGAAAAACAATTGCGTCGGGTCTGGAGAATGGGACCTTTGTTGTATATGATTCCATAACACAAGTGCTTTCACTAACTTTGGTTTCAGAACAAGGTATATAATTTCTCCATGTATTAATTTACAATACATTCATAAAACAGTTTTATCTTAGGGCAGTAAGATCCATTCTTATAATTTATTGCTGGTTTCCTGCTGATGATTTTAATATAAAACTGGCTAATATCTTTATGCTTTCATCTGACTTACTTTCCACCATAATTTTATACCATAGATAACAGAATGTGAAACACTAACTTATTCAAGAAGTGGGCAAACTTGTCGATGGGCATGGCCTCGTCGACGGCGAAGACCTGCGCGGCGGCCGAGCAGCCGGTCCGCGGCCCCTCCCACAGCTCGGCGTGCGCGTCGTTGTCGTGCACGAACAGTAGGCTCTGTGGCAAGGGTAACGAGAATATGAGGGTCCAGACCTTAGACTATAGACCGATAGTATCGCTAGTTTTCCTTCGTGCCAGCGAGAGCACTTTTTGTCTGTATCTAGTACATTCGTTTTTTGATTTAAAGTTATTTTTCGCGCAACGACAGACTTATATGCGAAAATATCGATGGTTTCGACATTGTTAGGATAATATTAGGGTTTTAGATAGTTTTATTAAAACGGCGCGCTCCGTCTTGATACAAAATTTACGATAAAACTAGTTCAGTACTAGTGCTCACGGTTCATACACTGATAGGCTCACTCTTTAGTTTCTTATCTATACTCTAAGGTCCAGACTGTATCATAGTACAAGATGTCATCAGTAAATTCCAGTATTAGGCTTTGTTGAAATAATAAATAAATTAATAATTATTTATAGTTTTGTACAATAAAGGTTTATTTTTTAACTTGCTATTTAGGGTTAGTTATCTTTGTTTTTTAATTTATATAATGTAGCTAAATCATTCCACTCATTAACTTGCAAAATATGGGTTCATAGTAGTAAAACAATGGTGTGCAAGTTTCCACATCATGATCATTACTAGGTATATAACACTTTATTCTATAGACACAGCAAACATTAGATAATAAATTATTTATACAGTAGCCTACACAAAATCTTACTCATTACTTACTCCCTTTGCAAATGGAAACCAAGTAGAATTTTTAATTCTGGTCTTTTTATACATTAAATAATTTTCTATGTATCTTTCACTTTTCTTTTCTTACCTTATAATGATCAGTTTGTGCATATTTGAGGATAACCAGCACAGCGGAAGGTTCTAGACAGCCCGTGAGGTAGAAGAAATCAGAGTTTTGCCTGAAGACGTAAGGTATCTGGTCTGACATGAACTGCTTTTTGGCTGCTGGTATTACTACCTGCAATATATATCACATTTATGTTACTGAAAAAAGATATTAATTTTAGAAACAATAGAATCTTTAATAAGTTAGTTTTTCATAGTACTATAAAAGTTTTACTGTTGGGGGGCGTAAAGATGTAAAGTGTATAGTTTCAAAACTATGTTTAACTGGTAAGCAATAATAAATTTAATTTAAAAATCATATTTCTTTTTATAATTATTGTCCCTAGCTTTGTAAAAATTTCGGCATGTGAATTTGTTTATTTTATAACATACAAGTTGTTTTGATGGCACTGGGGACTATTACAAAACTTTTATATTGAAACCTAGTAACTTAGTTATGGCGCAAAATATTTTCTAAAAAGTATATATGAAAAAGACATAGTTCTGGACTGGCTGCTTGAAAAAAACAAAACAATGAGATTTAAGGAGGAGATTACTTACGACGTGCGTGGTATGCATATTATCAACTTCTCCAATTAATTTTTGGACCAGTCTGTGCCGCCTCTCTTTATACTCCTGCTGCGTCACCCCACAAGTCAGATAGTCCGGCTGGATCAGGTGAGGGTGTGTGTGGCATGTCGGCTGTCCTATTATGCCCTTCGGTATTGTTACACTTTTTTGTTTCTGTCTTGGAGGCAATTCTACTGTACTTAAACATCTTGCCTTGATCTGCGCAGGCCGATGTCTCAAATATTTTCTCTGTTCCTTACTCGCTAGAATATAAATAAGTTTATAGCAAGTTTGCTTAAAAACATTCTACATTCTTATCTCAAGTATTATTGTTATGATAACCTAAAAAATTTAGCTGTAACTTACCAATATTTGTGACGAGTTTCCGCAAGGTAAACATTTTCCTTACTTTATCTATTATTCTAAAGTGTGGGAGGGACCATATGTTTCAATATTTGTATTTTTTTTTTATTATTTGGGTCAAAGCAAAACAGACGAATTTGTAAATTTTGACATATATTACAAATGACAGTGTAAAGTTTTAAAGTTGCCATTTTAGGAATGATATTTTTTACTGCATTAGCTATATGGTTGTCAGAATTGACTTATTAGAAATATTGTGGGATACTGTGTTTCCCAGTTAAATGGGTTGAGGAGGCCAGATAGGCAGTCGCTTCATGTAAAATACGGTATTCAGCTGAATCCGGTAAGACTGGTAGCCGACCCCAACATAGTTGGGAAAAGGCTCGGCAGATGATGATAAGCTTAATATTTCCTAAAACAGTATTTACCTAAATTAATTAAGTATTCAATTACTTGGTATTTACTTAAAATATTAATTAATCTACTTATCGCAAATACGGTTGAAACCTTCAGATTGGGTTGAATTGACCCGCAAATAGACAATAACGCTTCCCCACATTCAGCTATTCTGAAGTATAATTTCTACTAAAATAAATTAAATACACGCATAGGGTAACTTTGTATTATTCAGTTTTCCAATAATTTTATTTTAGTTCCATTGCACGCACAGCAGCACAGCTAAGTTTACAGATGAGAGAAGCCGCGAAATGTAGCGTTTAATGGACTTTGCAAGTTGCGTCTATGTAATATTATGTAGTAACTGAAAAGAAATAGATAATTTATTATAAAATACAATAATTGCCTTTGTTAATGATTTTTATACTGATTTAAGCGGAAAATTAGGTTCTGCAAAACGAGGAAACCCGAAAATGGAAATGTAAACTATAAGTTCTAATAGAACTTGTTTTCTGATGTCAGCAGGCTCTACTAAGACTTGTTGTTTGTCAGATTCAGTATGCAAAAACGGTGACTTTTCCACGGTCTTCAATTTGTAAATTTATGAAATTTTCAGTGAACTATAATTTTATCCTTAATGCAATGCTAACGTCAGTGCTAAGTCCTTTGAACTTAGTTTAAGTTGACCTGACTAACCCAAAGCTTTTCTTCGATTGTTAAACCTTTTCTTATTTCCTAGGGAGGTCATGAATTTTGGGGACAAATCTTAAAAGGAAAAGAGGTTCTATTGCTAGGCTCTGTGGGCAGGAAGGTCATGCTACGTTCACTGGGCACGTCTCGTGAAGCAGTCAGCGCGGAACGAGCGGCGCGTACGCACGTCGCGGCATCACACAGTCGGAATACGATCGCGGGACCCATTTGTGTCGTAAACCAATCGTGCCCGTTACAATCGTTACAATAGTGTTTCATAACCGTTCAGTGATTGTTTTTTTTTAAAGGACACCCCGCATCAACGACTCTGCAAAGAGGTTTGTTTATGTTTCTAATATTATATCGATTTCTGTCGGTCTATATTGTGGTCTAGTCGATAGTTTACGTCGATAAATGGTCGGGCCCAGTTTGCGAGTTCATTTGCATCGTTTTGTGAGCTAATGAATGAAGTGTTACGGTTGGTTGCAAGGATTACTTAACTTGGCCTCGTGAAGCTTCAAATACTACTTGGTACAGAACTACTTGATGCGTGTGTGATCGCTCGTGAGCGGGATTATTTGTGCCCGCAGCGTTTACTATCGTTCTATTTCACATCTAATAATATATGTAAAAATAACTTTACTTAAGAATATAAAGGTATCAAGTAGGTGTCGTTTATTTACTTCCAATAATAATCCGATAAGAATTCTACATAAAAGATTTTCCGGAAACTTTAACAAAATATGCAAACATTTTCCTACTTCGACTTTTGCGTGTGCATTGCTTGTCTTCCTGACACTACAGAAGCTGTAATAGTAACTAGATGAGCAATGTAACTAGAATAATTGTGATGTCATACGGTTTATTATTATGATGAACATTTTGAGAATTAATTGTCGTTGATTATAAATTCTGAAGGTGAACTAAGTTCTTGTGATGTTTGTTAAGTTAAAGATATCATTAAAGGACGCGTATATATGACAGTAAAATTACATGGATTAATAGCGTGAAGATACGGTGTATTAAATAAACATTATCTAGCCCAAATATAAAAAAAAAACTTGAGGTGTTGTGTAAATAGTTGTGTACTTTTCCATATTCTATATTGCAAAGGCTTTCGTTAAGTCTAAGGTAGCCAATATCGGAAATATTGAAGCATGTTATGTATTTTCCTGACGTGAGCAGTGCAAATTAGCTCTTTGTACTAAAAGTTACGGGTTCGATTCTAAATCATTTTGGCCCAAGACAAAATGGGCTTTGAAATGACGTTGTTGTTAAATATCTTTATAACATAACTATTATGAGGTACTGTAGTAGACTGATTGAGCCCTCGGGAAAGCTATTTAAAAAACGCGGGAATTATTTCCACGCAGGTAAAGGTGCATGCGGAAGCTTGTGTTTTTAAAAGCTGGAATGAACTTCATGGCTACTACATACCTACATACTACCAAATATACAAAGTTACTCTATGCCTACTACCTTTACAGAAAAATTGAATCGACTTTGATAATTAAATACTTCTTATTCAAGTATATACACCTTAGCACAGTATCTAACTTTAAGCTAATGCTTAGGTAATAAGCCGAACGGTTTATAATGTCTAAAATCTAAGGAAAAATACAAGAAAAACTATAATATAATAATGTCTTATAAACAGCGATGATTTGATCATCATTAAACCTGTTACCTACTTGCGACTATTTTATTTTTATCAGAAATGTATTAATGGTAGGTAGCTATATAATTTTATTATCATAAAGTCGACATTCCACTTTTAGAAGAATCCTCAAGTTATATTATTTAAGCTTTAGAATTTTAAAATTGTTTTTTTAATCCTCCACATTTTCTTGATATAATAGTTTCTGCATGATGGAAGTTGAAATATAAAGGTTATTTATTCTTCTTACTTAATATTCTTTGGGATATTTAAGTTGAAAGTAATTACAAGAAATAATGTAATATTTTTCATTATAATCTGTGGTTGTTGCCATAGACTAAGGCTCAATCCTGTCATAAAGTAAGATTAAATTGGCGGGTAAGCCGATTGGGCCAAAAAGCTTTCTTTCGAAATTCCTTTTTTTAGTCAAGTAAGAAGCTTAGAAACCAGTTATAGATGTTGTAATACCTCGCAATCAGTTTAGATTCAGTATGGAGACATGACAAAAGGGTGACAAATGTGGCAGTATACTTAAACTGTATGTTACGTTTCCTTGGCCCTGTAAAATTAGAAATAAGTAGACGTTTTTTTTGTGTCACAATATATTTCATAAAATTCAAAATTAACAATGAACAACTGAATACTTATTTATGAAAACCTTTCCAGCATTCTTTACCATTGTAATCAAAGCTTACTGTAAATATGAATCAGTAAGGTAATTTTACTTTCACATAAAAACAGTGGAAACACGGAAAGAGGAAGCGTATAGCGAACTGTTACTGGCTAGCTGTATCTACCTACATAGTTAGTTATTATGCTATGTCTATGTACACAGTCCAGGGCCTATGGCATTCTGCTAACTGTCATTACGATCATTAATTGGTCATTACGATCATTCTCTTCGAGAGTTCAATGAGATTTTATTGTAGGTTTATCTGAATACGAAAATTAGGCATAATGACAAGTACACTGACTGACCACTGACATGCGTTTAAAAAAGCTGAATCGAAGCCCAGACTAATTACTAGTACAAATTATTCTGCTATTACTTTTACAATGTTTTGTTGATTCACTGAGCAATAGCTGTCAGCAAGGTAATATGTTATGCATTAACGACACAATGAATGAGTATTGTATTTACTATTTTGCTTTCGAAGTGCGAATACTTTGTAATTATAAAGATGAATAAATGAATAATAAATGAATAAATGCGGACAACGTCACATACATTGATCTGAACCCAAAGTAAGTAGCTAAGGCACTTGTGTTATGGAATTCAGAAGCAACGAAGGTACCACAAACACCCAGACCCGAGGCAATGTAGAAAATTTTTGGTTTCTACATTGACCCGTCCGGGGATCGAACCCGGGACCTCAGAGCTAGCGACACCTTGAAACCGGTGCGTACGCCACTCGACCACGGAGGTCGTCAAAGATATACTTTGAATCCTGTTATTGCTAGCATACTAGTGGCAAAATATTCAGTGCCGGCCTTTTTAGGGTAGAGCGAGATGATGTTTTAGTGTTCTGTGGTTGATGTGTAATTTGTTTAAGTTGGATCAACATTTTTTATAATAACTCTCAAAACACTGCATCGGTGTCTTAAAAAAGGCGCCATAAAAGATTTGCTGTAAATTAACATTGAGATTCTGGTGCCTAGACCGACCGCTTCAGCTCTATCGTTCTATTTCTATCCTGTGACCGATGATGAAGATGGTAAAATAACGTCGGTAAGGTTTACTATGATTGTATTCAATGGATTGGCTGTCCTTAGAGCCTACGCATTGTCTTCATGACAGTTGTCACCACTACTTGGAAACTTCTTGACTTCTATGAAATTTAAGAGTTATATTTGAGTTGAAGTTGCAAGTATCATAAAACGGGAGAAATAATCAAAAGTAGGCATGATGTTTGGGCCACTGGCCCAACTGCTCACATACCGATCAGTTAAACTCGTAATCAAAAATATTAATCTATGAAGTTTTATTATTATTATTATGAAGTTTTATTTGCATCTTATGAAACAAGATTTTAATTACCTCGTCCATAATGCTACTTTATTATGTAAATCTGAATATTCAATTAAATCAAACAATAACTAATATGAAGTATGCATAATATGGTATCTGAAGCGGCTTATTCATTCGCTAGTCTATACACGTCATTGGGCATAGAGTATAGAAGAATAATTATAGGATAAAGGAGCAAACATTAATGTCTTGCTTTGACTATAGCCAACTGTAAACGATTACCGTTACTTCAAACGATTTGTACTTAGAACTTTAAAATAGTCAATTTAAATAATCCAGAAGAAGTTCATAGTCGTTCAGTATTTTTTTTAGTTGAAGGTTTTCAAACATTCATCAGATGATCTAATATTAAAGGTACGGAATATACTAAAGGCCGTCAATCATTAATTCTTTATTGACACTACCGAAATGGCCGATGATTTTGAAGCACAAAGCCTTTACAATTTAGAATAAAACTACCAATGCGTCTTTATACCGATAAACAATGGGAAAGTATTATGCTCGAGCATTAAGCGAGGAGGTCGTTAATGGTTTCCTAAGCCATTCAAAGATCGTAAGTACGTCAGTATTCACAGGCCAGTCGGCGGAATGCGCCTATTAGGTACCTCGAGTTCCGCCTCTCGGATGCGCTTGCGTCGACTCGAGAATGGCGGGAATCTAACGAACGGACCAAGTTACGGGATAATGGCGATTCGATTGTGATTTAAATGTCGTTAAGCATGCGTGATGTTCGAAATATGAATGGAGTTTTTGTAACTGTAAAAAAGAACTGGCGGGCAAGAAATTACTGAATAAACTTTCGGTCTCAACTCTCACGTTGCTTTTTTAAGAATGAGGTTTTAACTCTTTGTTTATAAATAAATAAGACGTATTTTAATTAAAGTTACATAACTAAATATCTAATTACGCCGCTATTTTCTTTTATTATGCAATGGAATACCTACTTTCCGCATTACAGAATCCTCAGAAATATTCACAAACGCAAACTATCTCGCGAACGGGCCTCCTCTTGCGTCCCACATTAAAAACTATTAAACTTTTACTATACCGACCGTTATTAACGAAACTAATTCTCAGAGTAAGTCGTTAAAAGAGGATGGTAATGAGATTTTCGTTGTCCGAGTCAGAAATGAAGTGTACATCAGTAGCCAAAGCTTTTTATGGCTACTCAAGGGCTACTCAATGAAAACTTTTTAAATCCGTGCACAGATAATTTAAATTCGTTGTGTCTATTGTAGCGTGGTATAATAAAATCTCAGATTGCCTTCCATTTTTTATTAAGTCATTCATCAAACAAGTCTATCAATGATTAAGAAACTAAATCTCTTAAGAACATTTTTTCTCGTATCAAATAGATTGCCATGTTGATTGGCCAGTCCAATTTATAGTAAAGAAAAACAAATGAGCTAGAGGACACTAAAAGTAAAAAAGGTGTTCAGCGGATCACGAGAAATGGAACAACTTATAGATTACGTGAAAAAGTATAATCTGAACGGAAACCAATCATTAATCAAAGTGACATCGAAGTAAGGCAGGCTTAAATAAAATTCGCATTTACATAAATATCTATACTTATAATAAATCTGTAGAAGTGAAAATTCTGTACATTGAAAATATCAAAAAAATAAATGGCGGGGGGTGTTACTAGACCGACAACGAACCCAAAAGTGTGAAAAAATAAAATTTTGTCTGTCTGTCTGTCTGTTTGTTCAGGTATCACGCAAAAACTACCGGTTCGATTACGATGAAACTTGGTATAATTATTCTTTATTATCCTGGGCACCATACTGGGTAGTTTTTATCCCGGAAAACAAACTTAATTTTGCGGTTAAAAACTCATTGATAAGTTTCGTCATCCACGCGAACGAAGTCGCAGGCACAGCTAGTTTCTAATAATCCTGACAAAATTCGCAATTAATTAATATTTTTAACATTAAATTTCGTGTTAACGATAGAATTATGTAACAAAATGCGTCGGCAAAAACGAATGTAGCTTCAGATCACATTGAATGTCGATTAGCACATAAATGTTACGTCAGCCTTGATGTTTGAAGAGCACAAGTAATTCGGCCCACACTGCTCCAAGAAAAGTGAAGATATATCATGTAATAGGCCCCCATACGCGGATTTTTGAGGTTATGTGCAAAACAGACCCACTTCTATCTTTTTTTCAACCGACTTTTAAATGAGGAGATATCTCAATTCCTCTCCAAGTTTTTTTGTTTGTATATTACGAGATATAAATGGTAATAATGGACACATTACAAAAAATATTTTTATTTATAATATGGCGGAGGTGACTTCGGAGGTGGTCTCATATAAATTCATCAAAATCGATCCAGAAGTTTTTTTTTATTGAAGTCTTTTTTTTTGCAATCAATTCTTTGCATTTCATTTACCTTACTTATGATTGTGTTTACCTTACATAAGAGATAATACTAACAACAATAACTTTATCCTAACGAACAAGTGTGATGAGAAGTTGTAAACGTACGGAACCTATACATTGAAGAGCCGTCAATGGCGTCAATTTTTTGTAATGTTCTCATAAAAACTTGACGTGGTTTTTATTGCTTAATTACCTGCCTATTATTATTTGAACTCTGTTATTATATCGGTACGTCTGCAGGTCAAATGGAATAGACATTGATGTCAAAATAAATACGCTTTAATTTCGATATTCAGAAAAGTTTCTACTTGGGCTAATAGTTTAGAGGTATTTGAGTGTGAGGTATTACGTTTTTTTGAAATCAATTAAAGTATGTAGCTAGTAGTATTTCATTATTTGGTTTGCTTAACCTTAAGGATTTTAATGATGCCTTCACATTTCTGAGTTTGGGATGGGCTTAATGATCTAGTATTATGATCCGACGTATACATGTATACTGTTCTATTTATCTACAAGTGCGTGTCGAAAGTTAAAATGATTCTCACTGATTCTCACTCGTTTATTCTCGAGTTGCAATCAAAAATGGAGCAAAGCGATTATAATAAGGGCCCACAAAAACATCTTTATTATCCCTGCGAATATGATAGTTGATACATCATTAGGCCGCGAGAGTTATCGAGGCGCCCTGCTGGGACCGATCAATACTTTTTTGTTTACCTTTTTACTTGCCGCTGCCAATTTACGTAGCAACACTTTTTAAATATTAGGCACTGACAGCAGTTAGCGCGGGAAGTCGTGAGGGCTATTTTTTTTTTTTCAAATTAACGAATTCGGCTACACGGTCCGGTGCGCACCCCGTTTTAATTTATTTTTCACAATAATCACCTAAATAATGTGAAATAACGTTATATTTTAAATCATAAGCGGCCTTGTAGAGAAACAATCGTGGAGCTCACGGTCCCATTACATGGCAATTTGCCTGTGCTAGATTAGACCACGTTTTAGTCTAGCCCGGAGGTGTCATGACCGAAGCGGAGTCCAGACAAAGGTGGCCGTAACCTACGGCTATTCTTTCTAACTTATTATCCTGCATCGAACCACTTAGGCAAATAACACGATGCAAGGTAATGGATGCCGATGCGTCCAGTGATTTGTGTGGATCCGAGCCATGTTTCGTTCTAGACTTTTTGTAATGTGGACCGCTCCTTTGTTCGTACCAAATTAGGCAATATCACAATTTCACAGCGCACACTTGTGTACACAACGCTACACGCCCGACATGGAACTTGTCTTTCCCGTAAGCGTTCTGTACTATAATAAAATATTATATTTTTTGAAAGAGCTAGAGAGAGCGATGACCGGCGATTAGCTGTGGCGCATTTTTTATGGACAACGACGCATCGCACAGGATGTTAGTACGTGACTTATTTATTAGGCTGTACCCTCGCGATTTGATAGAGACGACAAAAACCGACGCAACTACATCGTGGTTATTGAAAGAAAAACCTATTAATGAGCGACACTTTTTGCTGAATGTTTTGCTCCATATAATGATTTCTGATTAAGTGGAGTAGATCCTATTATGAGCAAGTTATTTTTTATAGTTGTTGGCATGTCTTTGATATGTTGTTGCGGTAGCTTGTGGAACGTAGATAACTTACATCACCTGTGTCTACATTACTGGCTACTATGAGTAATACTGAGCAAGTATCTCTTCGGTATGATTAGGAAATAGGCGGAAGTCAATCAATGGACAGTGAATGATATATGGCCAATGCTGGAGGCACTTAGCGCAGCATGCACGCCTCCCTTATTCCACCCACCAGCATTGCTAACTGTTCAACGAGCTATGCAGGCTAGGTATCACCGCGAGCCCTTCACTAAACTATTTGCATCGGCTATACGACCTCATTTATTAGCAATTCAAAATCTAGAACAGGATTAGTCGAGTCGCAATAAGTTGAGCCTTACGCAACTAGATGTACGGGCAAGGTTTGGCTGTGGGCGCACCCACTCTAAGTTGCCAGCTGCAAATATATTATTCGGAATTTAAATAATGGCGGGAATTAATTCATTGGAATTCATAAGCGGTGGTGGTGATTTATGAGGATAATGGATTTAACTGTCAGGTCGTAGGGCTGTGAAACGCCAAGCCCTAAGGGTGTTTTATTGTATACAAAATTATTAATAACGCAATATAAACATTATCTGGAACTCTTAAATGTTCTCAAAAGCATGCGATGCAGCTGAGCATGCGGTTTTTAAAAGCACGCGTAATTTGACGCTACCTTAGTAAGTTCCTGTTATAATTATTAAAAAGAAAAAATATGCTTGCTAACAGATTGCTAAAATGAAACTACAGAACAAAGAAATAAAAAGAATAAGCCTACCAAACCAACGCACTTGTTTCCAAGCTAAGAACATAACCTAAAAACATGTCCCATGAAAATTGGCGGGAATTGACATTGCTGTGGCGGGAATGACTATCCCGTTTCGTATTACGGTCCGTGTAAGCCGTAACATTGAGGTTTTATTGTGTTTCGCCTCGCCAGAATGGAGATGTCGTCCGAAGTCGTAAAATTCAAGTGCCAGTATTGCAAAATGAAACGTTGTTTAATGTTTTTTTTTAAATGATGCCGCTTCACCGCTTGTCTATGATTTTGAATGAGGTGTAAAAAATATAAGGCCTTGCAAGGAGTGACAAGAGTATTGTGTACTTAATAGTTTGTGTGCAAAATATATAATGAGTACGTTTGCGGAGGTTGAATTTACTAAAATTGCATAACATTATGTTGTAATATTTATTTTGCTAAATATGCCTGAATTGTCCTGCAACATTTAATAAATGTACAAATTCTGTAAAGTTACTACGTATAGCCAAAAATAGGTTACCTAGGTAGCCTATATGAATAGGGTTTCTAATGTTGCAGATAAAGAGTTAGAGAGAATTCGACACTCTTTGAAAGCTGTATATTTCTGTCTGTAGTAGGGATCCATCCATACATCCATAATCCTGAACTATAAATCTTTCAGAATATAACAATAATTTTCAATAAACCCCTAATAATTAAAAAGTATGACACGATAATATATGTGCATTACATGAACAGCAACATAATTTTCGCTATTTATCGTGCACGGTAGGTAGCTGTCGCGCTAGCCGAGGCCTTGCAAGCCGGTTGCCATTTGCACCGATGACGTCAGAGGTGACTCAAGATTGCTGCCCCGTTGCCTACAAAGTATTTTAATGTAAAGCCTTCAATACCCATAAATTGTGTTTGTTTTACACTAAACTATAGCCCTTGTTAGCGCTCACATGTTATTTACGACCGAAACATGTAAGGCGTAAGATTTAATTTTATTTTTTAGGGCGGTCTATGCTAGTGTTGTAATCTTTTGGTGCGCTGGCTACTTACTATCATTCAGGAGTAGCGTATTGCAATTTTAAAATCTTTTCTTTGTACTTTTTAGAATATCCATTATAGGTAACCGATTGGTTTTGTTATTCGGTGAAATAAAAAGTCCTTTTTAGTTCCCTACTTAAGTTGAATTTGGCCCAAGCCTATATTGTGTTTATCATTTAACAGCCTTTAACTAATTGTCACCTACTGTTTGGCAATTGACAAACATACATAACCGTTAAAATGTTGTTATCGAACAGCAAAGTCAAATATCAAAACATCCAAACGAATGCAAACATTGAAACTGCTCGAATTTCGAACTTCAAAACGTCAATTGTAGATATAAACAATCGCGCGTACAATGCTTTATTTTTAAACATATTCTTTTTATCAATATTTATAAGTTGTTTAAAAAAAAATGTCATTAAGATAGACACTGCCTTAATTGAATTACGCGTCTTTTGCACCAGTCCTATAAGCGTAGATTGTTCGCACCTTTCTCCCTAGTTGTACTGGTATGAGGCGTGCTTGCAAACTTAATTAACTGAGAGTCGACGCGTTAAAATATATTACAGCTTTTTCCACTTTTTGCGTAATAGCCATAAAACTGTTTATTTTAATTGCAACACAGCTCTGGTTTATAGTGTTTAGTACTTAGCGAGGTACCTATGTGTTGACTTGCTTGTGTTTTTATGCAAAAGTTTTCTTGTATTTTTTTTATCAATGTTATTTTTCATTACGGTTTTAATATTCGACTTAAATTCGGTATTATAGGCAAAAACAATTTGATTATCTTAGTTTCTTCATCTCTATAACGGACCATTGTTTTTTCTGTTATCTAATCTTTTTGTACTAAGTTTAATTTAATAAGTTTTTGGCAGAAGACTTCTTTAATAGAACTACATAAAAAAATACAAAGTCAAAGTAGATACCAACTTAGATAGTTATAGTTAGAAAGATTCCAGAAAAGACGTTACCTATATCTCTAACTGTTAATGAACCAAGCTATTACTGGGTTTCTGCAGAACACTTGGTACCCTAAAACCCATTAAATGTAGAATAAACAAGTATTTACTTAATAGACGTGTACTTAAAGCCGCTTGAAATTACCTTACAATGCGTCTTTTGTCCTAGAAACGGCATTATAGTGCCTACCCACTCCGGTTGAGCTACCACAGATTATCGCAACTCAGATCGGACGCATAACTCCAAGGCTTTGTCAGATCGCGCCAAGTCATACCCAGTTATTGGAGAATCACTTATCAGATTCATGAAAGCAATAAAAAAACAAATACTGATAAAATAATTGCCTTCGTTCGTAAAAAGTTCAATCGAATAACAAAGGCTCTATTTTTTTGTTAGGCCTGAATGATGACTTACCTGCGCCTACCAAATTTATAAAAAAAAAAACGTTCTTATAACCCTTGAGCTGTTGACCACGCTCCAGGAGCGCGACGTCAAAAACACTCATCTGTGTACCCCGCTCCTGAAGATCGATTCTAACCATCGCTTTATTTTACCTCATTTATGTCATAAACCTGTACCTATCCTGCTCTTACTTGCACAAAGTGTAGGGAAAAGAACAAGAACTATGCATATATTCACATGTTAAGTCTCTGGAACGCTTTTGTGACGAAATATTAGACATTTAAAAAGTAGTCTCCCAGTTTCGTTTTCGAAAAGTTTTTGAAAAGCTTGTTTGGGTAAAAAAAAAATGTATGGCAAGGGGTGTTTGTTTTTACTAATTAATGTGAAGTCATATGTATATAAGTGAAGAAAATAAAAACTTTTGGAAAACATTGTTTATTTTTTTTTATTATAACGACTTTTGTACCATAAACTGGGAAAATAATAATAAAAATAAATAATAATAATAAAATTAGGATTAATTATACAATACAAATTAAAACTGGAATAATCCATATTTTTATGTTAGCTTATTTCTTAGCGATTCCAACGATATAAGTTTTACATAAGCTCCCATACAAAACATTTGAGATATTGTCATTTTAACCACACGCGCCGTTATCGCGCGAGACCACCCAAGAAGTGGCGACACAGATGTGCTGATTCGCGCAAAATGGCCGCCACAGTTGAAGGGATAATTTTCAACGATTTTAAAAGCGCGTGTGCGAATATTTTGACTTTAATTCAATTACATAAAAAAACCAGTTACTAGAAAATTGAAACAGCATTTGCAATTTTCTTTTTCAATGCGTAACTTTTGTCATCGTTTAGTAGAATATCTTCCCATTCATGGCTGTATTTAACTTTATAATTTGTCCTTAAATAGCCCCTTGGTATGTTCTCCTTTACAAGCAGTATCGGATGTCGATAATTTATGAGCTGCATTTTGCGCGCATATCTCGCAAACAAAAAAACTATTAATTTATGTCTCTATATTTACTTTCCTATACGCTAAAGTATGTCTGTCATTAATAGATACTGGCTGACTTTAAATAGTCACATAATAATTTTAAAAGTTTAAAAATAAGTGAGTATCATCGCTTGTCATTTTTGTTTTCTTTTCTATTCGTTCATTTTGGGAAGAGACTTATAATAGATACTTACATTTCAAGGGTTTGTAAACAGTTCTGAAATAGTTACCCATAATTTTTAAAACATGCGTGTGTAGGAAAATGAAAGAAAGATAATTCGTTTGGTGCCTACCTGTATATTTTTTACAATTAGCAAAATAAATATCTTGTAATTCTGTTTTCCTTAGCCCTAATCCAGACGGACAGCGATCACTTCAAATAGCCCAGTTAATGGTATGTTGTATGGATCGCGTGAGATAAATAACATAGTATGTACCGCCCAAGCAACTTCGGTCACTAGATACCCATCTTAAAAATAAACTTTTCGCTTTTAAAACAGCTGTGTGACAATGCAAAAACGAACAAATAATACTCGTTGCCGAGCGTAGAGCAGGTACTATTGTATTAATACGATAAACCATTACTAAAAAACAAAATGGAGTTGGTACGAGTATCCGAACGCGCGAACTCGGTATGTGTTCCAGCTACAGACACGGTGCTTTTATAATTCTCTCTACTGTCATTATTAATACTGGATTAAAGCTATTTTAATCATAATAGGTAGCAGTTATTGAGTTCTGAGGGTTAAGCGAATGTTGGACATTGAAATAATACTACTTTTACGGATTTTCCGCGTATCGGACAAACCGCGATAAAATCCGTAAAAGTAGTTTTACTTATTTCAATAATAAAAGCTTTGAATAAAAGTTAGTTTGTTTAAAAAAATATTGTCCATTTTCTGTAAGTTCAAATCTAAACTTTCTGCACTTTTACCTACTTATATTTTGGCAAAGTCGTGTCTTTGCCTCTACAAAGGTAATATTATACGAACACTTTGAATGATAAACCGATTTTCCGAATCCCCGTTTTACACGCTCCATTTGTAATGCCAAATTAAAGACTGTGTATCGAGCTTTGATACAAGAAAGTTCTTACTAAAAATAAAACAGAAATATGAACAGAATGTATTTTTCTTATAATGCCGAAGATAAAATATTACTATGGATAAAATAGTCTCGAACAAATAAAAAATTGTCTATTTATTTAACTATCTTCTCAGTTGTAGCAGATCTCTTTTAAATTCCTTTTTATTCTTCTTCGAATTTCAAATCTTTTAAATTGGCTTGACAGGAGTCTCAATAATTTCCCGCGCAAACTGTATTTGTAATCCAATCGAAATAGATGACTGCGGTATTTGCCGCGTATTACCAAGTTATCACAATTTATGTCCTATTCTAAACATTATTGTATCGCTTCGTTTAGCTTCAGAGTAATAACTTCTAACAGTGCGGTTTGATAGATCGCAAAAACGTAATGATTCGAGCACATACACGTCTGTAACGTGTCGATTTCTTGATAAATGACTTTTACTTGCATCTTCACAATTTACGTAATATTATGGTATTCATACATGATGTAATATTATACTGACAGGCTTTCTTTAGATTCTTTATTAAAATAATAGAGATAAAGAGTTTTGTTTTTAATAGAATGCGCTAATCTGTGCAAATACCAGTGACATTTGATTTTGTTGTTGATTTTTAGCCCAAACCTTGAAGAAGGTTACCTAGTTCTAGAAAAAATAACATTTTTCTGGACAAAATCAGTCGTAGAACACTGTAAGTATTTAATGGCTAGTACATAGTTAACCACCGAGTTGTTAGTTAAAGTTATGTTTATACATAATCAACGCAAGATGTTTATCAAACAGATTGTCATGTCCGTTAAATAAACACAAGAGTACGCGTGCCAGGGTCATCGTCATTCAATAATACGTTATTCATGTCTTGACATCTCTTAACATGGGCACTAGCAGCTTTAAATTGAAATCCCGAAAAAAAAATAAAATTGTACAAATATTTCAAAATGCAGAACTGATCTTTAAAAAATGTGGGTAAGAACTATTTTGATTACGTCAGCTTTCAAACATAAAAAAACCGCATCAAAAACTGTCCACTCGTTTAGGACCTACGATGCGCCAGACAGACTTACTTTTTGAGTCAAGTGCTATAAGGACTAGCAATTTCCAGCAAAGTTGTTTCGGCTCATGCGCAAAACGTCTCTTTCGCAAAATGTCTCCTTCGCAAAACGTCTCTTTCGCAGAATGTCTCTTTCGCAGAATGTCTCTTTCCAAAAAGTCGCGCCAGGGACTTAGAATAAAATTTTGATTTTCAAAACAAAAAATAATTTATTAAAATTATGTAAAATAATGTAAAGTTATATTTCATATAGAGCAACTAGACGATGCACTTCAAACTAATGGTTTAGTTGATTCAGTTATCGCTGGTAATATGGAGCAATTAAAAGCTTTTCTGGTAAAAATTGTTCCAAATTGCTCTATTTATACTGTCGGCAGCGAATGCCCGAAAAATATATTGTGCAAGCTGAACATAGAAAGCTTTCTTGATAACTCAAAATTATAGATTGTAGAAAATTCATTGAATAACAATCTTCTTTATGATTAACTATTTAAATATATCAACTGGTAAAGGAACGATTGCCAAGAAAGTCAGAAAAGAAAAAAGAGAATTCTCAGTTATGTGTGAACAAAAACTTAATTTCCCTAAACATTAGTCTCTAAAAATACTTATTTAAATTAAAGTTTTATCGTATTGGCAACCTGACGATCACTTTCGGAATATTCGATACAATTAAAGCTCAACCATTTTGCCGGTTGCCGCTCGCAATGTGAGTTTGTAGTTCACAGTCGTGCAAGAGAAATAGTCTTTGTTACGGTGAAAGCAGGAAGTTATTATGCAAGTATCATTGCCGTATAATTACGTATACGTGTTGATAAACATTGCACTGTCTTCTGTTTATAGACATTTTTGTTACCAATTCACTAGTGATGTTTAAAGATAACTTCAAACAAACAATTTTCAGCTTTGTTAACTCGTTTATTGCACGTTATTTGTAGTTTACTTTAAACTAACGGCCATGATGATACAGTTTTTATTTAAGCTGTAAGCATGTGCTTTATTTATTCTTGAAACCATCGTACCTACTTATCAAGCCATCTAACGAAGCCGTGTTCATTATTTATCATAATTTGCTCGTTTTATATTATAAATAAATATCAGCTTCATTATCTCTGCCTTAGGGCCGTCTTACAAATAAATAAGCTTTCATATCATAAAGATGCTCCTTTTACTGCGATGTCTAAAAAGAACATGACAGTTATAAACGCTATTCATAGCCAAGGGAACACGTAATTAGGTCCTTGTTTAAGACTACACTTGCGATGATCGAATGCGAATGCAGTGGGAAATAAATGATGGTTCCTTTCAAGTACTATTATTCATTATTCGCATAATACCGAGATATTGTAGATACCATTCGTATCGCGCCCACTATCGATCATTGTACATCTTGATCACGCCTCCCCACACGTTTTATAGTATTTTCTTTTATTATGATCATCGAGCTTTTTAAACGTTGTGGTCAAGATGTCTGAAGATTGAGTTGTAAGAACATCCCGTGCTATTCATGCAAGCAAAAAAGTAAAAGGATTTATGGCTTTGTGTACTATAGACATTTACTTTGATGAATCGGTCGTTTTCTTTTTGTTTTGAACAAGGGCTGGATTTATTACGCGAAATATTATGTTTTAATACTTATAATGTAAGCACTCATGGTTTTATAAACATAGAATTGATCAAAATCTTAGGCACGGCGCGTTACAAGTTACCGTTTTGCGAAATATGAGAGAGGTCAACGTGTTTAATTTCGTCCCACGACCGATTAACATAACAACACGTAGGTGCCCCGCGTAGGTGATACCTATTAAAAATACATAAAGGACCAATATTTTTCTGCTCAATAAACTTTAATGAAAAAGATTTAAGAAATAAAATATGTGCTCCGAGGATGCTACGTAGAACGAAACGCAAATAATAGCGTTATGTCAGTTACGTCAACCCAAGCGTCAACCTCGCGTCAACCAACGCGAATTATCAGCTGTGTCGATAAACGTCAAATGGCTTATGGCGGATGGCGAGTGTGATTAGAACACGTCAGTATTTTGGGTTTATAAATATTACACGTATTTGAGAATAAATAATCTTTATATTAAACTGTGGTATGCTGTGCATGTAGTGTGATTTTACTGCCGTAGTGTTGTGTTTCGAGAAATCACCGGGATCAATACAGGTACAATAGAAACAATAATCGTTTGAAAGTGCCCAATTATTCTATTATAAAGCAATTCTTGAATGAAACATTACAGTTTGACGATTCTATCATGAGTTTATCGCCTTTTCAGAGCTATACCACCATGGGGAATGCTAAAGGCAACGTGATAAAAGCTGTGATCAGCTTCGCATTATTGCCTTTCGTTGTTTGTGATGTTTCTCCTGGCGTCAACCCTAACATCCTAACTCAGTCCAAAAGCCTCGGCGAGTGTCAAGCTTGTAAATTATTCGTAGACTCTTTCAAAAAAGGGCTAGAACGGACGTCTAGAGGTAAATACGAAGGCGGCGACGCGGCGTGGGAGGAAGAGAAGCTGAAACTATCGTACAAACGGAGTGAAATGCGTTTAATTGACATTCAGGACGGCCTCTGCAAGGGAAGCAAGCATTCTATACAATGCCACCATATGGCAGAAAAAGCTGAAGAATTTATTGAGACATGGTGGGCGCAAGACCCTGAGGCACCAACTGATTTGTTTCAGTACATTTGTATTGATAACATGAAAGTGTGTTGCCCACCACACCATTTCGGCAAAGACTGTACACCGTGCCCTGGTGATCATGAGAAATTGTGCAACGGTAATGGTAAATGTAGAGGAGATGGGACCAGAAAGGGTAATGGCACATGTTTATGTGATACAGGGTACGTAGGAGAGAACTGTGACCAGTGTGCGTCTGGTTACTACCTCTCATATAAGGATGACAGCAAAATGCTCTGCTCTCCATGTCACAGAGCTTGTTTGGGTGACTGCAGAGCTGGTTCACAGAAGGACTGTGCGGCTTGCAAGCCGGGCTTTGCGTTTGACTCTGACGAAGGTTGTTTGGACATCAATGAATGTGACGATGAGGACCGTTGCACAAAGGACCAGTTTTGTATGAACTCCATTGGGTCCTACACATGTATGACTTGCGATAAGTCTTGTAACAGTTGCCATGGGGACGGGCCTGATATGTGCCGGAAGTGTGCCAAGGGTTACTCTAAGAAGGGAGAGTTCTGTATAGCTGATAGGGAAGACGAGGATCAGTCAGAGAAACTGACTACTACAAGGTAATTATTATCCAACATATTATTTTTTTTAAATTAAATTTTGTGTTAAGCCAGTTATCATATTCCAAAAAAGATAGAAATACTGGTACTAACTAGTTGACTGACTACCTTTGAAGCGCTTTATGAAATGAACTTTGTAAATAAAATGTTACATCTATACTTGTGTTCCCAATTTAAAGAAAAACAACTGTAATGCTTACACATAAAGATCAGATTGCGCTACAACTTAACATTTTTGATGACTTTTCTAACAGTACTAGTCAGTCTAAAATTAACTTTATTTACACTGGAATAAAGTTGATGTTTATTTATGTGGAAATAACATCAATTGACCAAGAAGACTTAACTAAATTTATATCTAAAAATCTAACTAGACATGTAACATATTATCTATTATAATTATGAATTATTAAATTAAATGAAAATCAAAGTGACAACTATATTACCACAGGAATTCAAAATTAAGTAATAAATTAGAAATATTTAAGTTTAAATATGAGCAGATTAATGTATAATAATAATAGTGTTTGGTATGACTACATTTTTAATCAATTTCTTACAGAAACGAGGAGTTATAAAGCCACCTGTTGTTTGGTCATAATTTTGTTTAGGTAAATGAGTTTTTTTTTCTTTTTGGTGGTGGGTTCATTTATATTTTATCGCACATAAATTATGATGATTATTTTTATTTTTACCAAGATAATAATATGTATATTTATTTGCTGAAACATTTATTTGTACTTATAGAATATTATTATTTTTATTGTTGTTAATAATTTTTATATTTAGTTTACATTTACATGGGGTACTAATATTATTCGATATTTTTGTTATAAACTATGTTGACTACATTCCATCCATTTTTAATGTAGGTATGAAGGCGGATGGATAAACAGGTCTAACAATTAAATATGTATATCATTTGCAAACTGGTCACTAAACATGTATATTATTTATAATTTATTTTAGTAACAGATATTGGGGACATTATGGTCATTGCTAATAACCTATCTTTAGATAGAACACCTACGAAAGATAGAATTGAGACTTTAAAAGCCAAACAAATTTGCGACCAATTTCAATATCATATCCTTAGATTGATTTTTCTACTATAGATCGAAATTTGACTTAAGCACCATGCAATTTACGTCAAATTTCAATCTCCAGTAAGGAAAACTATCTGTTTATATTTTTTGCAAATTGGGCGTATATCTAATTCCTATGTCTAGTTCAAAAGCTATCTTTAGATAGGTTATCGGTAACGGTTATTAGTAAGACTCGGTTACTAACAAATAAATTCTCTTTCTAGGTACTTGACATATGTGGGCCTGCTGATAGCCACAGGGATCCTACTCCCTAGGTCTACATACCTAGGAAGCATAGTAGGTGCCATGGTGTTGTCCTACATAGTCGGTGCTGAGTACTACTGCATGATAAACGGGCATACAGGCCTCGTTGATCTGAAGAACTTTGATTTAAGTCAAATGTTTCATACGTAGGTCTTAGATTGATATGTTTAAGTTAAAGATATATTAGGGGACAACATGTGACGTACAACGCTCAAATCTACGTGTTGACTAGTGTCTCGAAACCTTAGAGTATAAACAAAACTGGCCAAGTGCGAGTCGGACTCGCGCACGAAGGGTTCCGTACCACCGTCGTATGAGAGCCCCCCCTTAAATATTCATTTTATGTGGTTTTTAGTATTTGTTGTTATAGCGGCAACGGAAATACATCATTTGTGAAAATTTCAGCTATCACGGCAGCTAGCTTTCTAGCTATCACGGTTTATGAGATACAGCCTGGAGACAGACAGACGGACAGACAGACAGCGGAGTCTTAGTAATAGGGTCCCGTTTTACCCTTTGGGTACGGAACCCTAAAAAGTAAAACTATGGAGAGCGCGTATCGCTAGTAGCTCATTGTGCCGAGAAAAGGAAGTTTTTGACTGATTTGCTGTACAACGACAGTTTTTTCAGCGAAAATATCGATGTTTCTGTTATTATTAGGTTATAATATTATAGTTTTATTAAAACGGTGGGGTATTTTTTGACACTTTTTTGAGACGACACTAGTTTACACTACTCACAGTTTAGCCCGTTACGCGCCGCGGGACATTCTAAGTAGTTGCTGAGGACATGTTCTGCAACACGTTGCCCCATTACCCCCTAGTGTATCTTAGACTTTATAATGTTAGAAATATTTACAAACATTCTAGTAAATAAGTTTGAGATTAAAGTCTGTAAATATTTCTCTTATTATATTTTCATAAATTAAGGAGTAATTTATTTAGTCAATAAATCAGTTAAATTAAAGACAATTTTAATATAAGATCAGTGGAAGATTTATTTTTGTGTGGTAGGTTTGTTAGTTTTAAATATTAATTGTTTTTAGTTAAACCGGTGTTATTTGAATGCTAGGTTCTCGGTTTTGGACGACATTTTGCGAATGATTCGTTATGTTCCAAATGCTGTTTATCGCCGAGTTTGCGAATTATATATGACTGCCCCAAAACATTCGTGCGAACTTTCGTGTCAAATTTTGCGTTATTCTGAAAGGCCGGGGGAAGTTTTATAAATGATTTTTGTGTGGTGCTGCATTTCGTGATATTAATATTAATTTTTGTGATTTGTTTTTTATGCTAATTTAATATTTTGTCTCTCTGGTTTGTGTACATTTGTTTTTATTGTTCCATCCAAACAAATGCATTTGTTTTATTCTATTTGTTTTCTGTAAACATATTTGGGTTATCTGCGGTACAGTCAGTGTCAAAAGTACATGACCACAACCTGATTTCCAAAAACCCCATTTGCTCAACACAATATATTATTATTTGGGAATCGGATAATTTTTAATCGTAATAAATATTTAAAAGTGCATCACTCAAGCAAATTAACATCGATTTTTGCCGCTGCCTGTATCATAGAAACTGCTCATTTAGTTACTGAAGTATTTTAATACATGCAATCTGTTAAAGTGAAATGTTTTGTGAAAGTGAAATGACTGCATGAACAGATAATAAAAATAGTTCAAAATTACTATCGTTTTTCATTTTATAAGACTAACATTGATGTAAATGCCTAACTGTAAATATCGATACTCCTTTCTCAAGGGTCAAAGGCCAGTAGGACATAACTCATAATGATCTTTTATTGGCTCTTTGACCATAGATAAATTTTGCCAATACGGATCGTGTACCCTTACCAAAAAATGCTTAAATAATAGAAAATAAACCCTACTGTACCGATACTACTAGCAGAACAACAGCATAAAAAAATAATCGTTGATGGCCAAAAGCGGGCATAGCACAGACAACCTACGTAATATTTGGCGGGTTAGGCGCAAGTGTCAGGCAAAGACATTTACATACAGCCACGGCTGTCAATACACGATTATGTGGTGGCCGTGACACGATTTTTATGTTCGAAGTGTTCGAACACCCGACGCGACGCGTTTAAAGACTTGAGTTATAGGAGACACGCGTTTTTAGGACAAATTTATAATATTACATAGCTTTTTACTGTGTTTGTGTTTTTTACTATGTTGTTCATTATCTTAGGTACAGGACCTACTTTATCATGGTACACTGTCGCTACGGTACACAGTAATATTACGGGTTTCGGCGATCGCCATTTTGGACTACAAAGCTAAAATTGGACAAGGACGAAGTGCCTATTCCACTACCTTGCTTACTCATACCAATAATATAACACTTTTTTACTTTTATGAGTTTACGTACTAATTAACTATCTGAAATAACTTAAAGCAAGCTTAAAACCATCTTCCGCTTATGTCTTAGCAACCGCAACGCGTCAATCACAACCCACATTGGTTATGTAAAACTAAGTACCGGCTATTAGCCGTGTGTTACGTTGAAAGTGGAACTGATATGACAATGAATTACTACCAGGTAGTGAGTATATCTCTGTATGTACCTATAGTAGGTACATATTGAACTTTAAATACCTACCTCTCGGTCATTACTGATTTTGACACCTTTAAAGGTTAGGTTAATGTCAAAATTGACATGTAAGAAGCCTACCAGGTACCTACCTATCAAATAAAGGTAGTGTCAATTTCCGAATTGATTGTTTTAGTAGGTATTCTTTGGCTTGACCTGGGGCCCAATTCCGCTATTTTAAAGTCAGTGAGTGGCAATCCAACAATGACAACAGTGGCAAGTAGGTATACATTTGTCATTAAACTAAAATCATCTGAATACGAAAATTAGGTAGGTACACACTGGAACGTTCATTAACCTGCCACCCATTGACTTTAAAATAGCGGAATCAGGTCCCTGGGCTTCAAATCTGTCACTTAGGTGCAGTAGGTAACCTTAAATACCATACCTACCTATGCTTTTATAGGTTATTCAATACGAAAAATATAAGGAACGTTTGTGTGAAATAACAAGCAGTATCTAGGTAACCTGTAACTAAATACATAGTATCTAGGAACACGCAATAAAAATATCACAGTAACACCTAAGGGCTAAGGCATAAAACTAGCCAGTAACTACCTCGTCCCTTTTCCGTGTGAGCAAAGGGCTTTGCCCCGCAACAAGACAGTTACAGACCCCTACTATACTTCGACAAAACGTTTGAACTAAATAACAACTTATAATGAACTGTTCAACCAGTGTGTTGCGGCCACTAACACCGCCGCCGTGGCTTGAATTTAGTGGTGCCCAGCTTAAGAAATAAATTCGACTTCAGTTTTTTTCTGAACCAAAGGAACGTATATTAGGAATTTCATAATTTTTTCGTTAAGCATTGCACCGTGCACAATGCACTCGAAACAAGTAAAGAACAGTACTATTGAGGGTATGCAGAACGGAAGAATTCAGGGGCCTCATTCAGCTATTGAAGGGTTGCTTAGATTGACTAAATTTCCTGCTTAATTTGGTGATTTTTACGATAATTGGCATTCTGCTAACTGTCATTACGATCATTAATTGTTCATTACGATCATTCTCTTCGAGAGTTCAATTAGATTTTATTGTAGGCTTATCTGAATATGAAAATTAGGCACAATGACAAGTACTGACCGACATGCATTTAAAATAGCTGAATCGAGGCCCTGACTTCGGTAGCCACCTAAATTTGGTCGAGAACCCCATCTAAAGTCGCTCTTGTTCAAACTAATCTCAGCTAAACTCGCATGCGGTTGTTTCAAAGTGTTCTATTTCCACGATACGCGTAAACTAGCGACGCTTAGACGCTAGTACTCTCTAAGACTTGTTACGGCTGGACCAAGATCTTGTGTAACAAGTTTTGCTTCCGTGAACATCGCACACTAAGTGGACACTTAGCAAGCTTCACTTTGTTTATTTCTAGAATAGGAAACTAATGGTTATTAGCTCTGTATAAGATTCCGTAGATCTCAGTTAATTGGATACTTCCGAGATTTAAGGTAATTTGACAGGAAATTGGTCTTTTGGGTTTTTGTTTAACTACCTAAGGGTATTTATTTTTTGATCACGTTAAATCGTTTTTGTTATAATAAATCGCTTAATTCCATTTTAATAATCTAACATCAGATGGTCTGTGATAATTGGTCCTTCGATCATTTGAGAATAATTGCCTACCTACTGCCGACTTTGGTTTTTATAAAACATTTGTGAGAAATTTAAACCATATGGCATTAGATCCCAGAATCATTTAAGTACTTTGTTTTTTCTATATCCCAAATTAATTGATTAATTATGTAGTTATATCTAAACTTGATTATTCAAAAATTCACATAAGTGTAAGTGAAATACAAAATGATCTTCTAGTATTCGTTATTACCTATAATTTATATATTTACATATAATTTAAAACTTATGCACAAATAGGGTTTAGTATCAGAGTAGCGATTTGAGAGAACGTGGCATCATGACGTCATCATGTAATAACTCGTCTGCGATTGTGACAATGTTATTCAGAGCAAAACGAAAACCTAGCTGCAGGTAACTCTAGTAGTAATGTGGAGGTAACTATCGATATCTGAGAAAATCGTGTGAATTTACTGTTGCTATGTGAGCTATGAATAGGAATAATATTTCCCTTTTTATTGCTCAGAAAGCATATTGGTATTTTAAGCTCACATCATCATTAATAGATTTGTCTAACTCATTACTGAGTGGAAATTGGGCTGTGTAAAAGTACCGCTTCTTTTAAAACTTATATAACAATCTCGGTGCAATCAACTAAATATGTTAGGAAGATAAGTAATATCTTTATTTACTTCTGCACATGTGTAAGGAAAGCACTTTATGTTATTAAGTAAGTCTTGTATTGTACCGATCTTTAAGAATATGATAACGAAGTAAACGAAATAAGTTTCATAAGGACCGGACGAATTTGAGGCAATATTTACCATGATATAAGGACGATGAAGACTGAAAATAATAAATAATAATAAGGCCGAATTTAAAACTACTTTATAGGTACTTATTACTTTTATATCCAAAGGGGTAAAGGCACTATGAATAGAGAAAGGCACCCGTGAGTGATCTGCCCTTACCGTTAGACAACAGTCCGCGAGCTGTCATTAAAATAATATCACCATTACGATGCAAGGAAAACGGGAAGCTTTTTATGACATTGACAGGACACACACATGGTTTATGATATACCTTCTGATTCTAATTATAAACCATAACGTGGGTACACTTTATAGGGAGGGATAGCTTAGTTTGGGAACCAGTATCATCAACTTCTGCGAAACTGTACCTCTTCTATAGAAATAATAATATTGTGAATGTTTTTCTGGAACCAAAAGTTTTTATTCTTTAAAAAAAAAAAATTAATAAATAATTGATTACATATTAATGTAAAAAAACCAGCGGGAAAGTACAATTTTGTTTTGACATTCCTGATTATTATTTCCTGGTATCTTGATTTGAAAACCAAACTACTGAATCGATTATAATGATTAAATGGAACCATCCGGGGTGTTTCCTACCTATATCTGAAGAAGAAAGAATTTTTTATATCGATCCACCTATGCCGCATATATTTTTCCGGATTTGCACGATGCCGTTGCGTAACAAAAAAATAAATAAACATACAATTGAATGAGAATCTCTTCCTTTTGAAGTAGGTTAAAAATAGAGCTAACTGTCATGCCTCTTCCCACACAGAAAGGAACGGGCATTGATCACGCTTGGGCAATGAGGGATGACGATTTGCGATTTATTGAAAGATCATAGTTATTACTACTATGTAGGTAGCTACATTAAGTATAAAAGTACACTGTTCTAATTGTTTAGCTTAAAAAACGTTTAATATGCGAAATAAATGACTTGAGGTAACTGAGGTCTTTTTGTATTTACTTAGGATCAGTAAAGGAAACTTAAGTGCTTTGGTTGACTACAATAAAGTGATTTAAGTTAAAAGCTTATTGTGGTAAAACAGGAAATTATGCAGAAGTTAGGCATCTACGGTTTTATCGTTTAAGTATCGAATAAGTATTTTCACTTTCAATTACATATGTTATCAATTAACATTAATTTAAACAAAGAATATACGAAAAGTTAAATAAGTAAAAGTAAAGATATTGCAGTATTTTTTTTTATAATCAGTAAACTTCAAATGGCAAAGGAATTAAGACCAAACAGCCTATGCGTGACATAATTGTTATAAAGCCAAACTTGAAACAACAAGCGCAATCGAGAAACGTTTCAAAAATAATAATGTTCTCGATAAACCGGAGAAAGGCGAGCTTTCCGACGTTATAAAAAGGTTGAAACAATGATGATAGAAAGTAATGCATGTTCCATTGTGGGTTATGTTGCTTGGGAAACGTTTCATAACGCCACAAAAACAGTACAGTTTTGTTATGTTTAATTACTTTTGTTAAGTAACGTCTAGGTATTTGTTGTCTGTCTGCTAAGAATGACGTAAAATTACCATTTATACTGATTAAGAATGCCTAATTAGTAAAGCTTTTCGTACTAAGTAGTTTGTTTTGACTACAAGTGTGATTTCAGAAAGATACTTTATTTATTTTATTGCACAGAAAAATTATACAGACACGAATAGAGTGCCGATTTTAATCTGTCTTTTTTTAATTCATATTCCTTTAACAACAAATATTTTGATTTACTTTTAAACGGGGATTAGATCGCATCTTAAATTGTTGTAGATAATGCGAATATTAACTACATAGCCGGTTATCTCAAAAGGACATCAACTTTATGTAATGTTTCAATAATAACTGCAATTTATATAGCAGTCTATGCAAAGGTCCCGGTTCGTAGTAGAGTTACGTGTGTCTATGGTATAATCGTAGGTGTATATTATGTTGAAATGTAGAGAAAGGCTATAAGGGAAAATACAGATAAAATATAGTAGGGCAATGTACGAGTGTACTTTCGTTCCTACAGCTAGTTATAATCCAGCTTTTAAAATCATCTTTAGTTAGGTGTATAGTTTAATGCGTTTTACAAGTACACGTTTCCTATTTCCATCAATTTTTCTGATAACTCATTTAATTTGTAAAGAAGTAAATTGGTATGCTTCAGAAAAATAGGTCAACTTGAAATTGCAACTTTTAAATAATCTTTCGTTTAAGGTTAGTAATTGATGTGAAGTGGCTAAAGGCGGAAAAATCTATAGTCTAACGGGGAGCCCACAGGAAACAGTAGAAAATTAAATAGGTTACATAAAAAAATACTTGATACCTGCTACCTGCAGAAACCACATAAATAAGAACAATACTTAGCAATATCATATTCCATGAAAAAAAACGAGCTTCGAGTCCAATCACCCTCATTATTTGTCATCAACTCATTAAGCCACACATACCGGTACAAACCATTCACAATAATACTAACAGTTCTCATAATACCATCACGTAGATATTTCTCAAGGGCCTAACGTCAACGTCGAGCCCTAACTAAGGCATTCAATAAATATGATTACGGCACTTGTTGCAGCGTGCTGTACCGTTGAGGGGTACAGTTAGACGATTGTTTAGAGTTCACGACACGGGCACGATGGGACGACGCCGCGACGGGGCGACGACAAGTTGGCTCGTCAGAAGGTTGAAAGTGAATTATGATTTGTAATTTTTTTTCAATTTTGATGTTGATGATGTGGTTTCAAGAGTGGTCTTTTAGTAATTATGTTAGCTTTAAATCGGAAAATAATTGAACTAATTCCGGGTTTAATTGTTAAGGTTTATTTATTGGTAATCATACATTAATTCTTAAAAAGAGTAGAGTTTTCAGGCTGTCAGATCAAGTCGGATGTGATCGGAGAACTAATTTCAATATTGTTGCTTTAAATACAGGCTACTCCTATTTAAATATTTTACACAATATTTGTCTTGTTTTTCAAGACAGCCATCATAATTTTTACTGAAGCAAGATATGTTTTGACATGGGCATTGGACTGAGAATATAACCTGTCATCCTGTCGTGGATAGTGGCTATGATTACGAAGTTTTGAAAGCTGTCAGCTACGATTAAAGTCCTTTTTTTGTACCTGATGAGGAGCTCCTCTTCAACTTCTTAAAGCTTAAAAGAAACATTAAAAAAATATATACGCGTCGAATTGAGAACCTTCTCCGTTATTTTCGTCGGTTAAAAATAGCTTACATGGTAACGGTTCTTATTTATTAATTAGAAAAACCTTGCCAATATTGGAGTGGCAACAAACAGCAATCAATAGAAACCTGTCGAAAGATGAAACGGGGACGAGGAGCCGGCTCTAAATAAAAAAAAAACCTTAATATTAAAAATACGAACATAAGACTTTTCTCTTATTTGAGTTTGTATTCGTATTTCTCAAATTATGGTTATTCCATATTCAAATGTAACAACTTTTAAGGACATTTTTATATTATTTTTTTAATCTAATACAAGAACTAACAATTACAACTATACTAAAATTCAATCTTATATAAATAAATAAAAACAACCAAATGTAAAGAATTCAAATGAACAATCATGTAAATTGGACATTAGCGAACATATTACATCAAATTATAAACAAAAACACATCGAGTCAAATTGAGAACTCTTTTCAAACATATAAAAAAGGAAACAATAGAGTACCACTGCCTCTATACTAAATAGAGGTGCGATAACTTAAAATAAATGGTACTTCATGGACTCAACGTTGCAAAGTTTGCGATACGATCTCGACAGGTTTTGTCAATTGGACGCCCACTATTCTGATATTTGAAGTTACATATTTGCATAATATGGGGCCACTCGGCTGTATAAAATATTGTATAACACGTAACATTTGAGATTGGCTTAGTTGGTTTCAGATTACTTAATATTTATCACTATGGCCGGTTTTGTGGGCAGGATTCCATTTGTCTTTTGGATTGACAAAGGTGTACAACTGGTGTTAAGTTTTTGTTTGGTTTTAAATAGGTGAAATCTTAAAAAGGTCTGATTCTTACGAGTAAAAACATTTTGTCTCAAAGGACCAAATTACCGTTATGTTCCTAGGTTCCTAACTGGCGAATGGTAACAAGATTAGGTGATCTCTCTCGAGTCTTCCGTCTATACGAATAAAGATTAATTCTTATTATTTTTATTACTTTCCTTCTCAAGTTTTTTAATTCTTTATTCCTTACCTTTCTGAAGACATAGGAAGTGAAATTAACTGCGTAAATAGCCTTTAACAGTGCGAAGCTGATTACACATCAGAAGTTTTTTGATATCCGATTACAGGTCACAGAAGAAGAGCCATCTTTAATTAGCAACTAGTTCAGCTATGGCTCTTAGAAAAACAGAATGTTTAGTACTCAATCATTATTAGATCGGAATACATAAATTACCTAACCAGTCCACATCCATATAGATTCGGTCTCAGTATGGACACAACCAGCGCAGTAATCTTGGCATTTCTACCAACATGACAAAAACAACTCGGTTTAATTACATAACCCCAAATACAGTGCTTGTCCTTCCAAGTTAAGTATAATCGCTATTAGTCAGAGGCGTAGGCGATATGGCGGAACGCGGAATCTTAAATGTTGAACTTTTTCGTGGATATATCAATCTACTAGGTGTTACAAACTACTGTGTCTATGCAATTTTGCAGGGAATATAATATATTGTATTATAGAGTATGTATGAAGGTAATAATGAAAGTAGATGACGCGAAGCAACTGTGTAAGGATCGTATGAAGTGGAAAGAAGTGGTCTCTGCCTACCCATACTAGGGAAAGAGGCGTGATTATAAGTACCTATGTATGTATAATATTGTCCTTGTAGTCGTTATCGCGAAATGTAACAAACAAAACTTTTTATGTTTATGATATAAGTTGTTTTATTTGACTGAGAATTCTAATTAAGGTCCACTGTGGACCACTTTTAGGTTATTACCGATTCCATTCTGAAATAAACTTATTTTTTTGCTATTGAGTGAAAATTTATGAATTTTAATTATCCGACTGCGTTAGAAGGAGGGTTATATCTTTTGAATTTTGTAATTTAAATTCCCACAGTTTTAACAAAGATAAAAAAAAAAGTAAGTGTAAAGATCTCTTAATAAAACCTTAAAGGCATTCCGATATTATAACAATATTCCAACAAACATGATATTTCTGGTTTTCAGTCCTTTACTTGTAAGATAACCTTAGATCAGTTTTAAAAACCACTGGATATAAAGATTATGGTACAACTTCAAATAAAACGTATCCTTTAATCCGGTATTGTGTCGATATACTTTTAAAGGACCATTGACACCTGACGTCATTTCGCCATAAGGACCGACCGAAATACATTTAGAAAATATAGGCATGATGTCACCAGAGAGCGGTTTTAATACAAGTTTGGCCTTTTTGGACGAATTCCGTTTAATAGAATTAAAGGATATTATTACATGAATGCAAAGTGTGCATTTGTGTTTTACATTTGGTATTAAAAGGATTTGTAACAAAAATCAAGTGGGTCTTCCAATACATAAAATACGAAATTGTTAAGCTTAATATTATTATTTTGTTTTGGGTATTCTTGATTTTTTTCTTAACTATGTGGAAAGAGGAAAGGGAGGCCTTTGCCCTGCAGTGGGACAGTTAAGGCTCTAAATAAATAAATAATATTTTACCTAATAAATAATAATACTTAACACATGTCAAGTCTTCGTCGTTTTGTCTTATAAATTCCAACGCATATAACGTCTCAATATTTCGATACTTAAACAAACAGTTAACTTACAACAATCAGTGTACATAAATTAGTTTTGTATCTAGGTAATTTAGAATAGCATTAAGGCAGGTGCTGATATTGTTCAATAAAACTAAAGCACTTAATGTTATTACTCACGAACGTGGTTTTACAGGAGCGATAGATCTTTATTGCGCCACGTTGGTCGAACAGTAGAAATCGTTGGTCCTTTTGTACGACTGGTCCTCTGAGCAATAGAATTTATGTGCACCATTTTAAGGTTTGTTATGTAATAGATACTGTCGATTATGTCATATTTCTTATGAATTTAATTATTAGTGATATCTAAAATAACTCTAAATTTAATATGCAGTGAAATTGTTTGAAGCAACAATTATAACATATTTCTGCCAATTTTTCGAATCCCGTCACAGTAAACTATATTTTTTTATCTTACCCAGTTATTATTATGTATGTAGGTAGATTTAAACGAGGTTTTAAACTTAACATAACAACATTGTAAACAAAAAACAAAACAAGCTACTCAAGGCTACTCGGTCACTTTCATTTTCATCTTAACTTATACATTAGCATAACCTTTCAGATGATGGACTGGGTATACAACAGAACAAAACATCACTTAACATTACATTGCCGCTCTAACACCAACCTCCATAGTTATAGTTCAAACAAATAGCGCAATGGATTGCGTTTTTGAGTTTTGAACGTGTAAAATTAAGGTCTGTTTTTGGGTGCAGGTGAGGGCCCAATTCATATTGTTTGGGCTTAAAACCGGCTCGTAATGTCAAAGGAGTCACATTGGCAGGTCCTTGGGAAGTATGCGAAACGCCTGTCTTAAAAAAAGTTTCGTTTTTAAGTTAACAATGGGTGTTGAAGCCATGATTACGTTTTTTAGAGGATTTTTTGAGAATTAAGGTTAATGAGCTCCATGTTATGTTGATTGAATTTTAATTCTAATAAATTGTTTCCTTACTTACTATTTGAGCACAAATAACGGTGATCACCATAAAAAGGCATTTCCAAACGAAAACAGATCTAACTGCTCCAAAAACTACGCTTCTCATATCAAAGTAATATGTACGATATTCATTGCAAAATAAATTTAACTTTAAATACCTAGGTTTTTTAAATTAATGTTTTTTTTTACCTTTACAATATTGTATACGCATAGGTATACGTAACGATTTAATTACCTTTATAGAGACGTGTGAGCGTTACACCATAACAATAAACATTCTAATTAAACCGAAATATTCACCAAACCTTTTTACGGCAATTAAAGTAATTTAAGTTATGAACATAAACATGTTAACTAGGTTACTGCACTCGTTTAAATAGTTAAGTATTACTTAAGGCCGACAAACATGTAACATATGGTGACCCTATTCGTGAAAGGCATGGTTAGTGCAGATTGTATTGAAGCGAGTTCACGATATTTAAATAAAACTGTGTATATTTAAGTGAAATTTTTGTTTAATAATTTTCATCGAATTTTTTTTTAAATTGTAGAATGTAGATAGATCCGAATCAGCAATGTTCAAAAAGTAATAAATTAATGGGCTTAAAAAAAAAGTAATAATATTGACACAGTGTAAGAATCTACATACATACATACATATCACGCCTCTTTCCCTTTAGGGGTAGACAGAGACCATTTCTTTCCACTTGCTACGATCCTTACACACTTGTTTCGCTTTGTCCACTTTCATTATTCCCTTCATACATGCTCTTCGGTTTAGGGTACTCTTGACCTGGCCATTTTTAATTCATACTCGCCTTATACACTTTTATGCAAGAATCTGCTAGATTATATTTCAGAATAATAATTATGTACTGCAATACATTTTTTATCTCATAACAACAATAAATAAACTCTTACACGTGTTAAAACGAGCCATAAACATAAGATTAAAAAATAAATAGAACACCAAAGTTATCAGGCGACATACATCAGCTTGCTCCGAAGCTAAAATTGATCTTTTAGTAAAAAAATAACTCGAAAGAAATTAAAAAGGTTCGTTTTTTTTCAGATAATTGAACGCACGTCTTAAATGCCTCCCTCGATCGGGGTCCGTTGCTGACGTCGAATATACGAGGTAATTATAAATAAAAGTATACTGTGAACTATTTATATTGGAACTATAAATAAATACGGCACTATAAATAAGTATGGATAATGTTCTTTCAATGTAAAGTGCGCGGTAAAAGGCTTGCGTAAGTATGTAGGTAGCAAGTAGGTACCAAAAGACCGAACTGAGAAATTTGGTCCTTGGATACATTTTTTTAGACACAAGAAACTATTTAAGTTTTATTTGCA
This sequence comes from Autographa pulchrina, assembly GCA_905475315.1. Classification (NCBI taxonomy): domain Eukaryota; kingdom Metazoa; phylum Arthropoda; class Insecta; order Lepidoptera; family Noctuidae; genus Autographa; species Autographa pulchrina. Next base: position 1,919,737 of record FR997764.1, read on the forward strand.
CTCATGAATAAGCAAAAATATCTTACCTGTATGTGTTCCAGTTCTTCATATTCTATAAATATTTTTATTGCTATAACCAACTGGGATTATCTTTTAAAATATTACATATTCAAAACATAACATAAAAGTTCTGCAGAGATAGCAAATAACGCATAAAATAAACATTATACAATTTTTAATGCAATGTAAATAAATATTTTATAGATAAAACATATTTTTGCTTCTCTATTGCGGCCAATAAAACTGCGGGGTATCTCTGCGTAGATTGTCATCGCTATGCACTTTACAAAACAAATTTATTATTACCAAACAAACACAGACGAAAATAACCTTTATTTTAAAAGTACTAAAGCTTAACAAGCAAAATATTTCTTTAATAAGCGAATAAAACGAATTCGTGTGGACCAGAGACAATATAGAATAAGCGGCCATGTTGCTTGTCTATGGATAGAGATTTATGGCGCGACTGCAGCTGTAATTTCGCCATCTTTATATTTTTCCGATTGTCCCTTTCGCTATTTTTATGAGTGGGTTGGATGAATATTATCAATGGCTTCGCTTTTGTTCGTCAGAAATGTTTAATGGTGTTGCTTTAACAAATTGTATTCTCTGTGCAGCGCGGGCGTCTTGTTTCCAAGCGAAAAACAACTTTCTGTAGAGTTGACCATAATTAACAATTAAACTGATATAATTTTATGTTATGATAATTTAAACTGATATGATTTAACTGGGATATTTTATGTTCTATAATTTGATTAATTTAGTTGTGTTTGGTTGGTTTCCTTAATTTTTATTCCTCCAAATTTGCAACAAATGACATTATGTTTCGAAATCGCGATTATTCAAACAATTTTAACAAAATTCTCGAAACAATTATAAGTTTCTTCTAAGTAATAGTTAACATTCCGTTTCTTTTATCTTATCTTTAAAAGCGTGAAGTTATGCAATGAAAATATTCTTACAATATTTCCATAGCCCTAGTGTCCTTTGAAACATTTTTTTCTGCGTAAATCCAAGCGTGCGGGATCGCGCATAAAAACTATATAATAACATGCGATTCAGGCGCAAGCGAAAATACCCTTTTTTATATACTCCAGATTTAATAGAGCAAAAATTGAAAGTATTTTAATAATGTAAAAATGTTTGTGTGGTAAAAACGTTTTTATTTTAAATTGCCGCTCTGTGGCGGCTTGTGCTTTGAATCTTATTCTTTTGGTTACGTTAAGGATGGTCAGTGTAGATTCTAAAGATTTAGCGACACAAATATAATTTTATAGAGCTCACTATAAAAAGATGATGTATTGAGTTGAAGCTGCATGTGGGATTCAACTTTCACTATTCGACGGGATGCGAGATCGATATTTTTTTGTAAATCGATTGTCCTCTAAACCTTTTTTGAAACTTCTAGTGAGACAGAGATTTTAATTTCACTAACTATTATTTAGCACTAGCTGTGCCTGCGACTTCGTTCGCGTGGATGACGAAACTTATCAATGAGTTTTTAACCGCAAAATTAAGTTTGTTTTTTATTGTTTTATACTTTTCCGGGATAAAAACTACCCAGTGTGGTGCCCAGGATAATAAAGAATAATTATACCAAGTTTCATCGTAATCGAACCGGTAGTTTTTGCGTGATACCTGAACAAACAGACAGACAGACAGACAAAAATTTTCTTTTACACACTTTTGGGTTCAGTGTCGGTCTAGTAACACCCCCCGCCATTTATTTTTTTTGATATTTTCAATGTACAGAATATTCACTTCTACAGATTTATAGAAGTATAGATTTTATTTTCATGACAAAAAAGTATGACTAAAAATTGTTAAATATAAATCCATGACTAATTAACACGCGGCTAATTTATCAAACTTTAGTTATAACATCCGAATTGTAAACAAAATTGGACACAGACCATTAAAAAGGTTTTTATAATGGTTGACCATAAACGCGAAATGTCACTGAACCACACTTTAGGAGGGAAGAAATATTTAATACCAAACGTAACATAACGTAGGCGGAGTTAGGTTCATTTACATATTAATTAAATTATTTAATTTCGTTCGACTTAAAGAAATTAAGTGGAAATGGTAAACGGTACCTACTGTAAAAACTAAGGTACAAAGTAATAAAGAAAAAAAAAAAGCAAAATAATGGACCTCATTCTTTTTTCTAGACTTTGTATCTTTGTTACATTATCATCTCATCATCTCCCGAGCCTTTTCCCAACTATGTTGAGGTCGGCTTACAGTCTTACCAGATTCAGCTGAATACCGTATTTTACATGGAGTGTATCTAAGCTCCACAACCCATTTACTGGGTAACATGTATTCTATAGTAAGACAAACAATATTACAGCTAAAATTTGTACGTAACATTTTTTAAATAGACTTTACTAAGAATATTTCTTAACACCTAAAGGTTTAAAGATCACGAATAGCCAGTGCTCCCATTATTGTGCACGCTATTATAAAGATCGTGATGCAAACTGACGGGTCGGCCTTCCAGTCGCCTTTACATTAAAACGCATGCCAAACGCACACAAAACGCACGTCCGTCGTAATTACAGTTAGTTCGCACCTCCATGTCTCACTTGATTATAAGAATACATTTTATTGTAATGCCACAGAATAGATACCATGCAGAAGCTAAACTTGATACAAAGAACATTTTCAAATCTCACTTTCTAACTACTCTTATCCTCTAAATGTATAGTATAAATAACATTCAAGCTATTCCCATAACCGGTAAATGCTTTACTTGTTTCCTAACTTTTTTCTACCTAGACATAATGTCCGCCGAAAAGTGAGAAAATGTCTAAGGAGACATAAACTTAAATTAGGACATTAACCTTCTATATAATCTATGGTACGACACCCCTGGAGAGTCCGTGCCGTGCCTTAAGCTATAATTACTGCTACACATCATATTCTTTTAGTATTCACTGTCAAACGTTAACTGCGAGGCGTTGTTACGTATTACAGTATTATTACATGCGTTATTAAAGTATTGCTTGCTATTACATTCGTGCTAACTCAAATTATCTTGTTTATGCACTCTGTGGCACGCGATGGTTTTTTTTTCTTTTGGGAGATGTAATGGCTGTTCTGCCGAAATTGTGATCAAAGGATCGGAAATTATTGTTTCTCTTGAATTTATTTTTGCATTTCTTATTTTAAATTTTAAGTGCTTTTTCTTGAATTTAAATTTTTAAATTGTTTTAACCTTAAATGGTTAGGTATAACTAACAAGAACTTTCCAAAGGCACAATTGAAGACTCGTTCGGCGTTCCTACAAACGAACCCGCGAAGTAAAAAGACAAATATCCAAACGGATCATCGACTCAAAAATTATTCTAAAATATCAAACAGTATGAGTTTTTTTACTTAATTTTACAGTGAAAAACTGTTATACTGTTGCCTAGGAATAGGTTGCGGGTACAACTGGACGAATACCACGAGGTTAGTCCGATTAGCACGGAATAAAGACCAGCTGATCTGACAGTAGGACAACATAAGCAAAGATTTCATAAATGTAGCTTCGACCTCAGACATAAATATACATTCACCCACAGATTACAGTAATATACAGCGAAGATCTAATACCTTATACATATACGTTCTACAGTATATCGTTCGTCTATAAGCAGAACCTCTGCTAATACAGTCATAATGACATAAAGACTCACCAAGGCGTGGCATCCTCGTTGCGTCACCGACCAGTTCCGCTAATACATTTACATAACACTACACGTTAGGTGCTTCGACTTGAGATGTAAAGTCGCGACCAGATAAAAACGTGATATAAATAGTTTAGTAATGTTATAGGTGTCTTAAAAGAAATGCGTCTAATCATTATGACCATCTATTAAATTTAGTTATTTCCAATTATTGCCTGTTTTTTAATTTAAAGGGCTTGGACATACCGTTATATTGACAAAATATTATTGCCTTGCAAATACATATCACTGTGATCCAGTCTAATAAACTAACAATTGTAAAAAAAAACACTGAAATAAGGCCATGAAATTGTGAGAAATGGAGGCGCTTGGCAAAGTTTCATGCAATTATAATTTTGATTTGTGAAATTTTAATGTAACTATATAAACATATAGCAACACTACTTCCTTCCATCTGTACTCTCCTTTACAAATTAGCATACAGGTTTCTATTTCCATACCAGCATTAGAAAAACGTGGGGTGACAAGTACTAAATACTAAACGGCAAGTGTTGGACTCTTAATGATCGAACCTAGATTGAGCGGGACTAGTTTTTTTACGTCCATTTATTTATTAGCAGTCGATCTTATAGAGGGATGAGATAACACTTTGATGTACGTTTTCTAAATGAATACTTGTTTTTATACATATTTATGAAGAATATTTATTTTGAAAATTCTATTTTGAAGTTGGACTTGATTGCTTATGTTGTGTTTGTTGGTGGACTACATGTTTCTTAGTATAAAAACAGAAAAAGCATACATCTTATATGTAAATAACACAACAACTTCTTAGTAAAATTTATAAAGGACTTGCTGTGACCACGGCGCCCCCTGTGTGAAGGTCAATTAGTATAGGTCTGAAAAGTAGCCTATATCATTGTTTGTAGTTCAACCTAGCTTTATACCTAATTTTACCAAAATCGGTTGAATAGTTTAGCCATGAAAACGTTACAAACATACAGACAGATTTCCTTTATGCTCTTCACATTATTTAGTACTCATATAGATATTTTAACACACTAATACAATAAAACAAAACATATCCATCATGTTTTTTGAGGTGCGCGTGAGTTCTCCATAACGAATGTGTGAGAGCCGTATCTATGGCGAGTCACAATTAGCGATCGCCGGCCAAAGTTTGTTGCACCTATTATCTTATACAGCCGTTAGGGGTCCGCAGAGTTTTGTAAAACTGTACTCGATTTATGGAATTGCTACAAGTCTCTGTTTTGTAGGTAGGTAGATATTTGTAAAAAATAATAGATCATAGAAATAGAATAGAGAGAGAAAAGATATATAAATCTTGTCTTTTTTGTCATAATATACGTATTTTTTAATCTTTACTAAGAATTATACTTTTATCAGTGTTGATATTACAAATTGAGTACTATGAAAATATTTTTTGAAGTAATGTATGTAATTGAGTGATCAAATCCATACAAGTCGTGATTCACGTGTTAGGCATACTACACACATACATTGAACATGTTTGTTTATTTATGATTCATAATTAATTTATCTACGAGTACTTTATACTTATTGGTCAAAATACAATGATAAAAACGGTAAAGTACAATAATAAAAACTCTATAATTATATTTCATCTTTTATCGGCTATTACCGGGAAATATCTTATTTAATAGTCATTTAAGGGTTTACTAGAAATACTCAATAAAAATAAATTATTAATTTTCCTTTAGGCATACGTGCCCCAGTCGATAACGTGCCCCACTCGCAAAACTGACATATGCATTTTGAATTTGGCGCTAATTTGATTCGTACGGGTCAGTGACACAAGTATGGCGGCGATGTAAACCACTCAGTGCTGTTTTTTATTCGTTTTAAGTTAGAAAAAGTGATCACAAGGTATGTATGATAGTCTGAATTTATTTTGTATCTTTTATAACATTAAGTAAAAGTGTTTGCTTCATATTTTTTCTCGTTTATAAAGTTTTATTCTAAAGCTAACCTCTTTGAACTTTTGTATGCCTAGAATTGCGTTTCGTTTTTGCTAAACTTTTTTGTCGAAATTTAGTGGGGCGCATTACCCCGAATATTGGCTAATGCGCCCCGATTTGTTTCGGGTAATGTGCCCCATGTGTGTATTCTTATTATATTTTTATTTTTAAGTATTTCTGATCATTTATTATATTTCAGGAAATAGGAAAGGAAAAAGCTACAGATCCAAGAAAATAGACAGAAGAAAATATGAAAAAAGCGATAGAAGATGTCATAAGCAAGAAAATGGGAGTTAATGAGTCTTGTCGGACATATGAAATACCATCACGAACCTTACGAATTAGGATATAGTCTACTAGAATGTCTCGAGTCTTACTTCCATACGAAGAAGAAAAGTGAAAGGAAATAAGAAAATAAAGGGAAAGGAAAAGGAAAAAAGACGAGAAAATGAGAAACTTTATTGGGGCACATATGACTGATGTATCCGTGAAATGTGCCCCACCCTAGACTTTAAGAAATCGTTGATCTCAGCTGTTTTAATTATTTTTAAGAAGATTTTTTTAATTTTTGTTATGCATATTGAGTCAGAGGTTAAGACTAATTACTTTAATAAACATGTTTTAAATGATACCGTTTGTTATTTCAATTCTTCGAATGGTGGGGCACGATTGCCAGGTTTCCTATATAATAAAATTTCTTCTATACAAATATTGGTGTACGGAACTCTACCAATAAAAAAGCTCACGCTTAACCATTTTTTTCTATCACAACCGGTCAAAATCAATATTTGCCTTCGATTCGTTGACTCTAAAATTTCGTACGAACGGAAATGTAAAAAAAAGCCGGTAAACTGTATTTTCTATGTTGTATTTGCATTGTATGCGCATGCGCTTGTGCGCGTTGATGTCTTTTGTATGAAAGATGTTGGAGCAAAAGATTTAGTATTACTCTCTAGATATTTATGGTACTGTAAATCATGTGATAATATGATTTATGTTCTTCATATAGTAATAGAGTATTATTCATATAAAAGTTATAAGAGTTTTTAGATTTTGAAACTGTCAAAGAGCATATTAAAATTATTCATGATGATTAATTCTAGTGATTTACGCAGAAAATATGGTAAAATATTTAGCTTTTGACTTTGGCTTTGTTTATGCTTTAGAAGATACTAAATATTGAATCTATTTATTCTGTAACTTAGATGTTCACAATTAGTATTATTTTACAAGTCTTATTCATTTAATTTATTTCTTTTTTAAGGTCACTGCAAAACATATGGATCAAATTAAAAGTCTTACATATATTAAAATACGTACATGTAAGTTAAACAGTAGGAATACGATTAATTTATTTGCAGTGATTAAAAAAATTCACATTAGTGAAATTATCCCTTCTTTTTTTGCGGGTTGAAAACGTAATGAGTTCAACGAAATGAGGGCACTACGTGGGGATATGTCAGACTCACACCTACCAAAAACACCCTTATCCCTGCGTCTTGATCTCAAAATTCAAATCGAACAAAACAAAACGCTTTTCAATGTCTATTTATTGAAACAAAGGCATTCTTAGTACTACAGAAGTATATAACAAGTAAACATAATTATGTTACATAAGCTATAAATAATGTTATAATTACAGCCAGGTGTTACAAGACTAGCTCTGAGATGTTAGATAGCGTATAATTGAAAGTGCCGATTTGTTGTATATAGTACTTATACTTATGTTAGTATTGAGATGCGTATGCGCAGCGCATGGTTTCGTAGCGTATTTTAAGATTGTAAAGACATATTGTGGACATAAAAAAAAACATGAATATACGTTTTTTCCTTTAGCTTGTTTTTAAATTTAGATTTTTTTGTTATTTTAGAAATAATTAATTGTCTTTTGTATTATCATTTAGTATATTGAGGTTTACTATAATAAACAGATGCGAAAAGACTTCTAACAGGATAATACTGAAATTTTAATTTGTAAAGAAAAAAGGAAAGGTAACCTTTTAATTTACATGAATTGATTCCAAGACGTATTTTCCTCATCTTGACCAACGACACGTTTTCATATTATTACAGCCTATATTAATAATAATAAATAATAATAATAAATGCGTACAACATCACATACATTGCTCTGAACCCAAAGTAAGTTGCTAAAGAACTTGTGTTATGGAATTCAGAAACAACGAAGGTACCACAAACACCCAGACCCGGGACAATGTAGAAAAGTGGTTTTCTACATTGACCCGTCCGGGGATCGAACCCGGGACCTCAGAGCTGGCGAAACCTTGAAAACCGGTGCGTACGCCACTCGACCACGGAGGTCGTCATGAGGAATAATGTAGTGATTAGCAAAAACCTCAGAACTATGACGTATTTATAAAAATCGTATGACGTCAAAGAACTCTTAAAATAATATTAAATACAAATTAAAACAACTTCCTCCTACAATAGAAACCCAATCATACAATTATCGTCATTGGCTTTACATTCCGAATGTTTTCACAAAGCCACCCACGGGCTGCGCACGCGCACTTGACACGAAGGCTGTGCCAACAAGGTCGTATATGGTACTTACGTTTACTAATGAACCATACAGCTGGATAAAAAAGAAATCCAGGTTTTGAACTATTTTTGTGAGAATTTTCATCGAAATCAGTCCAGCCGTTTTTGCGTGAAAAGGTAACACACAAACACACAACCTTGCAAATATGAAATGTTATGTATTATATTAGTACTAATTAGGATTATTAATAACCTAAAACATGTATTTATAATTGTAACAAAAATTTTGCCAGCCTTTAAAAGTCCCATTTCTGGGTACAGGCCTCTTCCCGTATAGAGTTTCACAAAATAGGCTAGATTTTATTTTATTATTTATATAAAGACTAAAAACTAAAATTAAAATTTCGACTCTATAGAAAATGAAGTTTTAAATTAATTTTCTTACTATCATAGATGCAGTACATGAAACAATGAACTTTGGTCACGCGCCCGCTGCGACTTGATTACAACGAAATAAGATTCATTATAGATTTGTAATTAATTTCTTGTATTGCGATATAAGAATGTTGTAGTTGTAGGTACCTTATGTAGGTAGGCTTACAACTTGTCAAGGTAAGTGACTATGACAATGGTCGCTAGAATGTCGTTGAGTCATTTTGTATCTAGAAATATATATGTCATAGTATATACATACATCTGTGAGTCTTAAATAGTATGTCTTTATATGTTGTAATGACTAGGTATGACATTACATAAGTGTTTAACTGATAGCCTGATATTTTTAGTTGTGTATAAAGGTGCGTTTCCACTGAAATTGTAGGCTAATTTTGTTACCAACAAGTATTGACGACTCAAAACTTGGCATCTTTTGTTCGGTGGAGAGTTTGCTTTAGGTCCTAAGGTAGAATTCATTTATAAAGAAGTCCTAGTATTTAATTCCTTGTACATATATGAAGTATGTCTATCACACTCTCACCTACTGATGTAAATCTTGTACGCTGCTCGTTCATTTTGATAACCCATCCCGACTTCTCTGATATTGCTGACATACTAAGAAGGTTCAGATAAAACGGTTGCTGTTTGTTGGTCATTCTATGTAAGCTTCATACAGTAAGTACCTGGACTTTTTGAGATTTTTTGTACTGAAATATCTATTTTTTATGCATACAAACCTTCTTCTTGAATCACTCTATGTGTTGCTGAAATGCAATAGATAGAATGCTAACTTCACTAAAATCTGTTGAGCAGTTCAAAAGATCTTAGCGAACAGACAGCGGAAGCGACTTCATTTTATACTACGAGTGTGTATGTAAATAAGATGCTCATAATGATAGGTATAATTATACGTAATTTAAAGTTATTACTGATAATTCCATGCTCCAACTATAATTATATTGACTGGCCTGTTGGTCTAGTGGTAAGATACCCAGACTGCTATACCGGAGGTCGTGGGTTCGATTCCCTGGACAAATCTTTGTGTTATGTGCACGATCATTTGTTCTGGGTATAGGTGTAATTTATCTATAATATTATGTAGGTATTTAGAAATATATAACTATATTGATCAGTTGTCTAGTTACCATAGTACAAGCTCTGCTTAGTTTGGGATCAGATGAACGTGTGTAAGTTGTCCCAGGATATTATTATTATTATTAATTAAATCATAAACCGGCATTACCTATTTCTTCTACGACTGTATTGTATGCAAAGAGTAATTTTCTAAGAATATAAATAAAACAATGGTGACGTCACCAATGACTCAGTTTCCGGCGAGGATGTGTTTGCACGGTCCGTGGGTTCGAGTCCGACCTTGGAACTCGTGGATTTTAATCATCTTTTATTTATTCCTACCTTGTATGAGGTTAAGTTTGAAGAACTTGTTGAGTGTTTTGTAATTGTTTTTATTTTAGAATGATATTTATTTGTTGAATCTTTTGCTCTTATCGTCTATGTGTTGTTTGTACATGTGACTGTGAATCGACATAAGGATTACACCCTAAATGAGACAGAAAAAAAAGTAACTATTTGATGGACCTGTTGGTCTAGTGGTTAGTGACCCTGACTGCTATACCGGTGGTCGTGGGTTCGATTCCCTCCTAGGACAAATGTTTGTGTGATGAGCATGATCATTTGCTCTGTGTCTGGGTGTAAATTATCTATAATATGTATGTATTTAGAAATATATAAGTATAAGTATGTTTATCATTTGTCTGGTTACCATAACACAAGCTCTGCTTAGCTTGGGTTTAGAAAACCGTGTGTGAGATGTCAAAAAAAAAAAATGTAATGTTAAGGTAATTAATCGTTTTGCTTTTCTGTATTTATATCCAATTTATCAAACGCAATAAAGGTCGTTTATTCTAACTCGTTAATAAACAAATCTATAATATAAAAACGGATCGCTGAATGTGTTGCAAGACACCTAACAATTACAAACAGTAAATTCCAATAAAAGCCTTCTTTGTTTGCTACTACTTACAAAAATACCAAACGTCTGTACTGGTCAATGCAGCCGTGTCATGCACCGTGCTGCGCATGGCAAGTGGCTTAGATATCGACTGCGCATGCGTGATGCGCATAGTTTTGTCGTGGATTAAGTGAAGACTACAAAGGTATTGTTTTAGTCTTTGGCATTTATCCTACAGAAAGCGTATATAACTAATTAAGTCTATTGATCTTGTTTGTATTTCTTCTCAATTGTAAGTAATGTTTTCGGGTATAATACACCATGATTTGCGACAGGAAGGTAGAAAATATTTTAGATTTTTTTCAAAGGAGAATCATTAAATAAAAGGTAACAGATTAACTGCCCATTATGATAACAATAGTAAAAACAATGAATATGATGTGGTATATTATGCAGTCTAAGGCCTAGAATAACACTAAAAACAGTTTATTTCGTTTCAAAATAACATTGTTCAGTTGGCATTGCACCTAATGATGCATGTTCATTGGCAGCCAATGTACTCTGAATACTCAATACGTATTGATTATGACGTCATCAGCCACCAATGCGACACGATCAGAATTGATTATAATTATTTATGAGGATTCTAACGTATACAACAAGCATGGTAAATGCCAATTGTTTTTCATGAAAGTCTTGATTTTTCGGTCTGGTGAATTTACTGGTTAGTTTTAAAGCAGATGTAGGCATTTTATTGGGATTCTTATTTATTTTTCAACGCAATAAATAAGCGTTCCTAAATTGTTCTTAAATTGTTCCTAAGCTCTTCTCATTAGGAGACGCGACGTCAAGAGTTTTGATCACCGATGTATTTTCTTCTAAATAGAATCTATTCAATCCAAAATCCTCGTTTTCATACTCAACTCTATCTTCTTTATTTATTATTTTATTTACATTATTAACTACCTACCTGCCACCAACAGGGATTTTGTTGAAAAACAAAATGAAATATAAATAATGTTATTAGAAACGTGTTCATATCTTTAGACCAGTATAATCTTATTTTATTAGTATTATAAAACGAGTCTAACTGGTCAAGACAAGATTAAATCCTAATGAAATTCTAGGATCTTTATATTTCTAGATAATATATAAAAAAAATGTCTTATTAAAGCTCAGGTAAGGTCGATCTTTTTGTCGAACGAATCTTTTTATAAAAACGTGTATTATCTGACAGATTGAAAAAAAACCTGACAGTTAGTAAGCAAAAAATTAATTAGCCTTTGATATGTGGAAAAACTTGATTGTAAGTATAATTGTGATTAAATTATGTATTAGGTGATCTTGGATTACCTAGAATTATGGTTTGAAGTCATGATTTTGCTGGTCAAATTATTATTTAGTAGGAAATTAAAAGATTTGGCGTGGAGATGCAGTTAGTTGGTATTTAATTAAATTTGGTGACGGAAATGAGATTCTTTCAATTATATTTTTTGACAGTAATGAACAAGTAAAGTTGGTTTTAATTTAAAATAAAACTACTTTTACGGATTTTTTTGCGGTTTATTTTCAGGTTTAGGGTCCCGACGTTTGGTATAAACATTAGTATTTATAACTTGTACAAGAACTCATCTTATTTATTTATTGTATCTTGCGTGTTCAAACTTTTATTTTTATAATATTTATTCCTCCAATAATTTTGTCATCACCACAAGACCACAAGTGAACATTGATTTCTAATACCTTCGAACTGTAAGCCTGCACATTACTGCGCGTCGTCACGTACGCGTCGGATGCGCCGGCGCACTTTCCTAGAAACATCAAGACAAACGACAATTATTATCATCGGAACACGATAGTTAGTCGAATAGAAAGAGAGAGAAGTATACAAACTAATAGCGCCCTCTCATTCGTGTGCGGTGATCGTATTTGTAGTAGAAGGAGATGGAACTATACGGATTGATATCACCGTCTCGTACTGCAATTGCGATTTTGGATTCCGATTTTTGGCATCCAATTGTCAATGGTGTCTTAGAATAATGTGGTAATAACATAAAACATTGAACAAGGTAACATTGGTGCTTGCCTTTATCGGGTTCGAACCTGCAACTTTGTGCATTTAAATCCATTCATTGAACAACTAGGCTACCAAGACAACATAATAGTTGTATCGTGAAATATGTCTGGTTTAAGTTGAGTAGACAAACTCCTGGATCTCCAAAGTAGTAGACTACAAATTTTTTAATAAAGAGTCGATCGTGTTTTGTAGTTTTGTTATTTCTTCTTTTATTTATTTTGTAAAACTTTTGTTTTCTCCACTGATCGCGGAAACTTCTTTTTGTATTTTTTTTTAAGGTTTGTATACAGGGTGTTGTCAATGTTCCTGTTGACTGTACGGCTCAGGTGGTCCCTATGGTAATGGGCCCTGGGCTCTCGGCCCTCTCGTCTTTAGGGTTTATGACCATTTCGTCCATTGTTTTTATGGGCAAACGTGTTCATGAATTTAGATGGCCCCGACAGACTTTTGAATTTCTAAATAGGTAGCTTTTTTGTTATTTTTATGTTTGGTTATGTTATGGTTTTAAAATAAGTTGTTGGTATATTATACCGACTTTGTAAAAGGAGGTGTCTTATTTGATTGTTATTTTGTGCCATTACCTTGTGCCATTATTTTGTGTTAAAACTGCTAACAATGAAAAACATAAGCTAAAGTTTCAATTATCAGAAAATACTTCAAAATCTTAACATTTTAATAAAAAAAAGACCTTGTAGACCAACCGTTATACCAAAACCTGCTTAGAATTATAACCATAAAGTGTCTTGTCAAACTTGAAGCAGTTAACTCTCGTGAATTTAACTGTATGTGTCATAATGGTGGCCATCACACATGACAGAACTGAGTCAACGACGCGTTCGTGGATAGAATAATATGGGGCTTTGGGGGTTTTTGGAATTTCTTGCGTTTTCTGCTTCAAAGGAATAATATTTTAGATACTAAAATAAGGTTTAGAAATATTCCTAAAAAAGTTTAAATTTAAGTTAGTTCGAATCTTAATTTTAAAAATTGCACGTAGTGTTTTCAAGTTTATGATTCAATTTATCAAAAAGTAGTTTAGGATTGATATTTGTGATCATCTATTGTTTGACAGTAAGATTATTTGATTTTGTAGGTTTTCATGTATTAATTTATTCATGTGTCCTTGGTTTCAAAGGCCTCTCTATAAGATGAATACTTATCATTTTTATCTATAGTTCGTGAATAATAATACCATATCTAGATAAATAAATAAATGCGGACAACATCACATACATTGCTCTGAACCCAAAGTAAGTAGCTAAAGCACTTGTGTTATGGAATTCAGAGACAACGAAGGTACCACAAACACCCAGACCCGAGGCAATGTAGAAAAGTGATTTTCAACATGGTCCCGTCCGGGAATCAAACCCGGGACCACAGAGCAAGCGACACCTTGAAAACCGGTGCGTACGCCACTCGACCACGGAGGTCGTCGAAATGAGATGAGTCGAGATGTTATATCATGTTAGAAAAATTTCCATGGTTCTTATGAACCGTTGAAGGTTTTTCACGGAACCTAAAATCACATAACGACACGTCCAAATGACTAACATCAAGTTACCATCAAGTTGGCATTAAGTTGGCGTCAAGTAGACATATTGGTTGCGTCTGTCTCCGCGTACCGTTGTGCAAGGAATTGTAATTCATGAGTCAGTGAGACACGGAACAATGTATAGGTTTTGATTGATGCACCACTGTGGGTGTAATCAAAGTAGGTGATTACTTGACTTAATTTTAAGTTTAATGGACTCTATGCTTGTAATGATAGACTAAATTATTGTGTTCTGTATAGTGTAGATAGAGAGATGAGTTATTGATATCGATAATAAGGAAAACTTACATGTGGATAAAAAAGCCATAATATCTATATTAAAATTATCAAATTCACTGAACATTTTTTGTCCATTAATTTGAATAAAAGCAAAAACCATATTGATATACCTACATTAATAAACTTTTACCTAATTTTTTTGGAAGATTCGTCATAAAACTAGGTAGCAGTCTATGACTTGCATCAAAATCACAAATGTAACTCTACACGCCCAATAATTTTACTAATGTAAATAATTAACAGAAGTACAAAATTACACTACTACTTACAAATTCCACTACTAAGCCGCAAAGTACCGTTAGATAAAAAAGCAATCTTCAATCCGATTGCTTTAATCCACATTTCTATCGAACGCTGCAAAAAAATGTACCGTTAGCAAAACAATACAAGCTGTCATCGATAGACCCCGTTAGAACTTACCCTTTGTATGCAGATGCGATGACAGGGGTACAATGGACCGATGTTAACCTTTTTATAACGCCTACCGGTGTTAGACAATGTTGTTTTTTCAAGAAAAAAGTTGATATGTTTGTTAGTGGCCAGTGGGCGAGATTTTAGTGTTAATGCTTGTTGACAAGTGAAAGACATTGTAGAGTGGTGTTTAATGTTACTTTAATTCATCAGTTTAATTGAAATACAGAATGTTATCGAAAGGTTATATCTATAAAAAAGGGGTAAAGAGTACTCCTGGGATACAGTAAGTTTAGAAAAACTCAGCTCAAAATAAGGTAGATGCATAATCGCCAGAACTCTGAAGCGATGTATCGTTGCAGTGGATAACACTTTTATTATGATATTTGGTCAAATAAACTTGATACAAAAATGAACTAACTTTGAGCTGAAATTTTGTAAACCGACTCCATACCATATGTACTCTTTACCCCTTTCGGATAGATATACCCTTAGGGTAACATCCTGTATAAGTACCTATACAGCCTGTAGCCAATTCCTACTTACATCCTTGCTATATAAATCTACGTGACAGTATAAAAAGATTAAATTTCTTTGTTGCAGTAACAAGCCGACAATGTGACGGGTCGCGGCTGCTTCCCGCCGAAACGAAATCGTCCACCATCTTGATTTTATCATAGACAAGTTTTACTAGGTAAGGTGGTATTTCTACTAGATTATTTTGTTAAAAGAAACAAGAAATGTACCTAACATTGGATACGATATGTTAGAGGGAATTGTCATATACAATTTAACATAATTCTCTTATCATTTTTTTGGTCTGATAGTTCAAAGGTCAGCACATTTTTTTTTATTAATTTTTGCTAATACCTGCGTAGACAAAACTACCTACACTCTAATCTACGGAATAGGTAATATTAAATGTGAATTTTAATCAATCGTGTTTCTGCAATACATAGGCTTTGTACATAGGTATATTTTCAATCTAGATTACGACCAGCTATTAAGAATCTATCAAGAATATAAAAGGTAAAAAGGAATCCAGATTCTATAAAAGGCAGACGATTGCTGAGACAGGTCGCTATTTCCTTTAATTACGAATATTTTGCGGTCCACCAAGAGTACGTGTGTATTTGCTGGTTCTTACACAAATTGCAAGAATACTTGCTATGTACAGTCTCTAGCATATGAATCGTAGTGTTTTGACAATGATATCAGTCTTTGGAACTCCTATAGTTTTTTTTTAATATATTGTTTTCGTAGTCATTTTGTTAATTGTGTTTAAGGATCATTCTTCAACGTGTTATACGCTGAAAAACGATAAGACAATTTTTTTTCTATTTCACACGACCTTTTTTCTGAAAATTGTTTTTACTAAAAAAAATTTGGACCAGAAGCTACGTATACGCCATCTTGACTACAATAATAACGAATAAACAAACAATTTATTTCTTTATGTTCTTAAAAAGGAACATTATCATAATACGATATTTGAATCGAATCAGACAATCAGACAAAGTATTTTTTACTTTCATTAAGTTAATGCAAATATAAAGTAGCGTGAATTTACCTTTTTATTGACACATCTGTACAGTTGAACGCATAAACATGTTAAAAATTTCTCATTTATGACGCTTTTGTTTCAATACAGTAAGTTCGATTTAACTATTATGTTCTTACCACTGATGTGCGGTTCACTGTACAAACAAAGTGAGGAATGTAAGGTTTGTTTTAAATCCATTGGCGCCGATTCCGTGCAACAAGAACTTAACATAATTTTGATTGTAGCAACTTATTCTCTCTCAACATTAAGACTGGCTGTGATGAAGCTGCCAACTTTTACTGCCACTATTCCCTCCAAAATCACCCGACACGCACATTTGAAAAGTGAGTTTAAAATAGCTTGACATAATATCTAGGTTGGCACGTTTGCTACTCCAGTTAGTGTAAGACTGGTAAAATTTTTCTTCAGCTTAAAAAAATAATCATAAGCAAAACCTCTTTCTGGTGCTGTCGGGTAAAACCTTTTCCAATTTCTACAGAAAAAACATAAATTATTGTTCTTAGTTTCGTGCTTAACAGAATCGACGCCAATGTCCATAATTTAGTAGTGAACAAAAATAAGTTGTGTGCATAGCGCATGTCCTGTGTAGAATTTATTGCATTGTCCTTACAAGAAACAATGAGAATTCTTCCTCGCGTTTTCCTATATTTATCTGGCTTAGCTATTGTTGCTAAGCTAGCCATATAAATGCGAAATCCCAACCTGCTTAACATTAAACTATTTTCTACTTCGAGGAGATGTCACTGGTTGTAATTGTCTAAAAAGTAACTAGCTATCCGAATATTGAGTTTGAGTAATTAGAATTAAAAAAATCTCCGTATGACACTCAACCAAAACGAAGCTTTCAGTTTTTTAAAGGCTTTTTTTGCCTTATTGCGAAAAAATAGCTATAAAAATAAACATTGTGTCTAAAGTAAAAGGGATGAGCTCTTCTAAAAACAAAAGAAGATCATTTACTTCTCCTGATTCTGTACTTATTTCTTATTGAACTGCACGCCATAAATAATGTAATTGCTTTTATGGACAAACAATGAGATTTACTTCGCTGATGTGTATCAAACAGAATTTTAACAAGCTGTCGCTCTAGGATACTAAATAATGAGTGACAGAAGGTTTGTAATATTTATTATAGACAATGTACTTAACACAAATAAATGCGTATTTTTAAATAGATTCTGTCTATAGCTCAATTTTGGACACCTTTAAATTTTTTTAACATTTTGTAAGGGGCCTCCAAATCTGTAAATAAGGATAGATTAAAGAATACTACTGATTTTTTTGATTTAGCAACAGTTGGCTTCTAATCATGTTTAACACATATGACTTCACTTCACGTACTTCTGAAATAGATAAGTCTACGGAATTGTATAAAAAGGATGGCTCAGCTAGTTTAAAACATAACTTTTTATCTCCAGTATCTAGGTATAGGTGAAACTGAAGCATTGTTCGAAGCAGTATTTCTGTAAATCCTTGTGTTTTAGATATCTGAAATCTGCTCGTTAGCCGCGACACCTCAATAGGCTTGAAGATGTGCGTAAGATAGACACACTATAAAGGGTGTTCGCGAAATGTTTGGTCATACATGAAATAGTACTTTTGCCCATAGAAATGAACAACATTGTCCAAGACCAATAAGTTTTGGACATTTGTGCTAGATAATTTTGATAAGCTGATGATATTTTTACATCGTAATCTTCGCCATCTTTTTTTGAGAATGACTCTCGGTTTCCTTGAAAAAGATGTTTATTTCTATGTTCAAAAGAAGTATGATGTCTTGAATAATGCTAGCAGTTTAGTAGCACCCTGCATATCTGGACCGATGTATATGGGGTTACCCCTACTAGGTGTACAATGCTCCCAATCGTTACAATGAATTGTTCAGACAAAACCTTTATGCCTATGGTGTATCCTCATTACAAAGTTTTAGGAATTATGAATAGAGAATTAAATCTACTTCTGATGAGTTTCGAATAAGGTAGGGTTGACGGTATTAGAGTAACTTAGATAGATTTGTTTGTTGTGTATGTTGTGAAGAAAATCTGATATCAGTATAAAGGTGGTATATCAGTATAAAGCAGAGTGGTCCTCCGAAATCTGATGAGCATAGTAAGTTGTAAGCTGTGGGATGTATGATAATTATGAGCCTGTAAATGTGCCATAATCGAATCATTTTATAGACCAGCAAAAGATCTTTCCTACTTGAAAATATCGATGAAAAGTACCAAAATACAGATCTCTGAACTGGTTTGCTCAGCACAATCGTTTTATGCTTTGCCAAAATACGTAGTCCATACCCGATTCTGGAGCTCAAAAACTAGTTTTTCCACTAAAAATTAAAATAAGTAAGGCCCAATGCCGCAGGCCCAAAAGAGTAACAAGTCCTCAAATATGTGGCCTTAAAATGGGCCCGTCGTGATTACCGCCAAAAAAGCAAAAGTTAAAAACATGTGAGAATGAGGTATCGTTTGCCGGCTTTTCTGTAAAGTAATTGATTTTGGACTGAAAACGATGCAATAAATAATGTTTTTGTAGAAAGAGCTATATTTAGCATGCATGATGGATTGCAGATTGTAAAGGTTCGTCCACACTTTATGGTGACAAGTGTGAAGTAATATTTTTACTTTTGGTTTGCATTTGTCTTAATAGTGATAGATAATAATATTGTGAAACAAAGGTATATTAGATTATATTCATAATCTTTTTGAAAAGGTTTGAGTTTTTGGTTTTGAGTATTTATTTGGGTATTTTACTCGATGTAACGAAATCATTGTCAAATAGGTAGTCAAATAGTTTGCATAAAATTACTACAAAATCAAGCAGTTTTGTCATAAAGTGTAATAAAGCTGTTTTAAATGCCGATGCTTTTTTGACTTACGAGAACTAAGTGTGGATGCACTCTAACTAAAATAAGACTAAGTAAGAAGAGGGTACGCGTTTTGAATACTAATCATATTCAGATGAGGCGCAAAATTGATAATCGACATTAATGACAGTTATTTAAATATCAATATTAATAATATTTAATTTGGAAGCAAATACATCATGAGAATGCCAATAAATTTAAATGTTTTTTTGTTAATCATTGTAGGAAATAGGAAAAATGGGTTCAGGAAAAAGTAAAACAGCAACTCGCGTCAACCATATTTTATTTCAAGTGAAGCATAGTAATACGTTTTTAAGAACGTTTGAACAATGAAGTATTGGCTGATTATTGACTGCCAGTTAAAAGTCAATGTAATGAGGTTTTATATGTTGAATGAATATTTGTATATTCCAACAGTCGCCCTCAAATATTTATTTAATATTTATAATTATATCCATTTAGAAATATATAATTTAATCATGACTATACCATTACTGTTTTGGTATTGACATTTTAAATTTAAATGGATTGATAATAAAACTTTTGAGTAAAAAGTACAATCGTCTTATAAAATTATACAGTTAAGAATTATAATTATTACTAAGAATAACACTTAAAAATTATAAAGTCTTATAACACTTAAATAATTAAATTAACTTTATCTTATTCTATATCCAGGAACTAAGTTTTAAATATAACCATTTTCGTGAAATATCTAGTAGATTTCCTATGGAAATATGTTCTTATTAGGGAAGGTACGTATTTACGCGACCAGGTTTTTACACCAGGTATTTGCTTCCAAGTACGTACACCAGGTACCGACCCGAAATACTTGCAAGACTTCAAAAGTATTTTATACGGCTACTCGGACTCGCTCCGGTCGGGGATCGACGCTCGCCCGAGTCCACTTGGAAAGTTAACTTTAAATATACGGCAGTAAGGAACAAATTTCCAATTTGATTTTTATTTTTAACCTTGAATTTCGTATGCAAGTCTATTCTACTTTACTGGTTTGTCTTTGCAAGTATTTATATGTGAACGCGATTGTGCTTCTTATTTATAAGTAGCCACGGTTCAATTTCCTATGCAAATAGAAAATACTTGAAAGTATTCTGAGCCCTGGTTTTAGGACCTGGTTTCTTATGATAGACTTACTTGAAAACCCTGGTACTCGATTTTGCAAGAATGACCCATGACTAGTTCTTATGAGAAATAAATTTCTTTAAACCGAAAACGAAATATGTTTTGGATTTATTGCTATAATAGTAACTTGTCCTTCTAAATATTGTACTTGATATCCATCAATAGTTATGAAACTAAGTATTGTGATTTGTGGGGTTATTTATAAAACTAATGCAACTGATATTGTTTCCAAAAGTTACAATTTGCAGTGCAATTGGAATTAAAACGCAATGACTTTATGCAGATTGCTTTCTTCGAAAATGCAATGATATTGTACAGTTATCAAACGCTTTAAATATGCGCAGTTCTGTACTTTTTCTATATATTATACAATTATTGAACAATGAGTATGTGCCCCTTTCTAATTATTTTGTCAATTAGTTCACCCCCTCAATCGGAAAATGCATAGCCAACTATACCTTCTACTAAATACACTATCACATTTTAATTAATTTAATTAACACGGTTCAGAGATTAATTTTAAGCTAAGCGTACTTTTGATGCAGTTATTTCATTAAAGAAAAGAAGCATTTTCTCGATTGTACGTTATTTTTACTCTGTTATCGACTTAGTATTTAGTACAGTATAGTATCCGGTCGCTTACAAAATATTATACCTGATAATTGTCTGAGTTTAACAATAAACATAATTAATTTCGAATAAAATGATGATTTATAAGATTCAGTAATTATTGAAGAATTTGTGTAAAAAATTAAAATTTAATACGAAGATCTTATACGAAGATCTTCTATTTTAAGTAGCTATATCTAAGTTAATTTTGAAGTTCAATAAATTACCACCGCTTCCTAAGTGCTGTAGCTGTGGAGAAGAAACGGCGCAACAAACTCCCCAGCAGCACCCTATCGCCAAGTTGAATATGAAGGTTCTTGATTGATATCAATTTACCATCACTTCTATTTCATTTAAAACTATCATATTCAAAATGCTTTATTAAACCTTTTCCATAAAATTGTAAAGTTAATCTCTGGTACAAAAACGTTAACGTTGACATATAGGACAATATAATATAAACTATCCGTAGAAAATTAAATACATATTTCTTAAATAAAAAATACAGAAAAATTACATGTATTTTATGTAGTTAAATATCTTATGTAGAACTTTTTAGACATAAATCAACTTTGAAGTTCTTGCTTCAATAATTTAAATATTTTTGACTTTTTTTGTATTTTGAAATTTATTTATTAGTACATACTAATATTAAAATCAAAATTAATATTCCGACCAACTAGTGCAAACGTTTATAAATAAGACTTCAAGTTTGATTTCCATGCTATTCTGTGTTGTATGGCTTTTAATTTTAACCATTTATAAGAATCAGTTCTATTATAATCGTTAGTATATTTGAATTTAGTATTTATTCAAAAATGCAATTAATAAAATAAAATCTAGATCAATATTTTGTTTATAATCTCTTTAAAAACTATTTGTATCCTTTCTCTTCTAAATTTAGTAGATTAATCTGCGTCTCAGTTTACTAGACAATGGTCCAACATCTGAGCTTTCAGCAAGGTTCTTGTGTTCGTTGCCTTTTAACATGCCTATTAACATTGCCGATTTATAATCGGACTTGCTAATTTCGGCGGGAATTTGAACATCTACAGACCTACAAGAATCATAAGTAATGATTCGTCAAAATATCTTGAGCAACGAGAAATATATAACCATTTGTCTCGTAACTAACGATGTTTTGGTCAAATTTCTATCGACAGACAAATAAAACTAGGAGGGTTTTGTTTGTCTGCTACGAGTATGTCACATTTTGCATGGTGTTTTATTATATTCTGGCGCTTTTGTGGAATGTCTGTTTTTTAAAATACGTTACCGTATTATAAACAGCTTCATCAAGTAAAAATTTCGCACTTGTTACCAATGCTTGAATCATTTTGGTTAACGTACGATTTATGCACGCAGCGACACCATTTTGCTGTGGACTATATAGTACCATCAATTGATACTTTTCCCTTTATTAAAGTTATAGTAATATAACTATGATGCATAGAATTGTATTTAATAGCAATGTTTACATCTTCGGTTGTGAATGTAATCAAATCACAAACATCAAATGAATAAAAAGTAACGTTCGATTGGTATTTTAAATTATCTTTAAAATAAATTGTGATTGTTTACCAAATATACAACACATTTCTTACACATAACTTAATAGTAATGTATATATTACCAATCATTTTACCATCATACTTGTCAATAACATTTTTTGGAGAAAATTATTTATTTATTCTTGTAGAATAAGTAAATAATTTATTTAAAATTTAATAAATTATGTACTCACAATAGTTTAATTAAATGTCGCATAAAATTAGTTTATAATTTAAAACATCTTGGTCTTCGCAACTGTTTTAAATAATGTTTAAATATCGTCACGACTCATCTACCTCAAAAATGATACTGAAAAAGCTGTTAGTTTTATCACTGGTCATATAGCATTTAGTTATTTTTATTTTATATTTGATAACCATTATTACAAAAATAACCGACGTACCTGTCTGTTAAATGCTATTTATCCATAACAAATTTTACCGTATTTCGGATGAATATGAAACGTCTTCAATAATTCTTAAAATGCTTAAAGTCGTGGTCGCAGCGCTCCTCTCTCTTTGAGTAGCTTAACGTAAGATGCGAACGACTCACAAATGATCAGCGGCATCAGAATCTAAAAGAAAACATATTTCATTATCAGTTTACCGATCATCGGCAATATTGGTTAACTTTGGAGAACATAGAAACGATACTGTCCTTGTCAGCATTTCAGGGTTAAACATTGTTTGTCGTCTTCTCATAGCTGGTAGAATGTAGTTCTTTTTAGCACGGTTTCAACGCCCATCATAGTTACTCTATATTTAGCAAATGTCTGAGTATTTCTGGGTTGAAATATTCTCTCTTCTTTAAGTAGTTTGGTTTTTCTTAGAAGGTGGGTTGTGAGTTGAGATTGAGAACCGTTTGCTGTTAGCATAGCAACAAACCTAGTTTAAGCGTAGGTTTAGCTTTCATGATATACATCAAGCGTGTTTTAATAAGCTGAAGTGTTGTTCGCCGAGTGTTATGAGTTATGACATCGTCGCACATCGTAAGCCTTTTGCAATCTTGTTGTTCTTCATTTGGGAAATATTCATTTCCTTAATTCTTCGTGTGGGGAATTGTAATCTAGTAGTATATGTAGCTAAATATTTCTTTTATATGAACAAAACTTTATGTCATGTTTATGTTCATTTGTTTTGTGTCTAGATGTAATTTTATCTATATATGCATGTATTGAAAAATATATTAGTATACATATCTGTTGTCTGGTCCCCATAGCACAGACTCCGCCGTAGTTCAGGATCTGATGGCCGTGTAAATTTTCACAAAATATTTTTATTTCGTAGAAATATTATCACAACACTTACATTTAATTTTGAACTAATTAATTCGCGCAGTTACTAAAACGGCCTGGGCCCATAACCTGTAGGAAATAGGAAAAATGGGTTCAGGAAAAAGTAAAACAGCAACTCGCGTCAACCATATTTTATTTCAAGTGAAGCATAGTAATACGTTTTTAAGAACGTTTGAACAATGAAGTATTGGCTGATTATTGACTGCCAGTATGAAGTCAATGTAATGAGGTTTTATATGTTGAATGAATATTTGTATATTCCAACAATCATTGATAATGTTTGTAATATGATGTAATATGAGACCCTTGGTAATGTTTGTAATATAAATTTTATTTCGGTAGTTATTATTTAAATCTGAAAATGTCTGATTGTAGATTTAGTACCTATTGCTTTAGTTCAAACCGGTCAATATTGTATTAAACCTGATCTGTACTACATACTACAAAGTCTGAAATATCTTTACAACACACCAAAAATCAAACAAAAAGCTCCCAGTAAAAGTAAAAGTCTTTGATCGTATAATAAGACCGACATACATAATAAATAGCTTTTTGTCGTCGCTACCAAACTCAGTGCGGCTAATGAAGTGGAAACGTTTACAGACCACTCCTGTTAACCTTGGATGCCTTATGTAGTGACTTTAAAACAAAAAGGTTTTATTATAAGGAGAGATTTTAAGACATATTTTTTTAAGTACAATTCGAGGTTATTGATACTCCTTAGTGTATAAAGGAGTTAACTGGCCATTGTGGAATCGAAATTCAAAATGATATATATTTTTTTATCTTAAAGGAATTCATTTAAAGTTCGTTTAAATAAAATAAAATAAATAATTGGCGGTCAATACGTAGGTATTCCGTCTTTATGAAAAGTACACAATGCAAAACTTATTTTCCATAGCATAATATAAATTGTAATGCGTAGCCAACTATTGTATTGATTAATTTCAAATCTTTATATCATATTGTCAAACCTGGTGTTCTCCGTCCTATATTTTGACGGGCCTGTTGGTCTAGTGGTTAGTGACCCTGACTGCTACACCGGAGGTCGTGGGTTCGATTCCCACCCAGGACAAATGTTTGTGTGATGAGCACGATCATTTGTTCTGGTTGTCTGGGTGTAATTTATCTATAATATGTATGTGTTTAGAAATATATAAGTATGTTTATCAGTTGTCTGGTTACCATAACACAAGCTCTGCTTAGCTGTGGATCAGATAACCGTGTGTGAGTTGTCCCGGAATATTATTTATATAAGATCAGATTATTTTCGTTGCAGTTTTTAGGACAATCCTTACTATACTTTATTGCCTACCTAATTGTACATTATTATTCTTATGTCTATTATACTAAAGTGAGTTACTAAGTTTCTTTATCAGCAATCTCGACATTGCACGAGCAAATCTATATCTATAAATTACGACCTGCTTTCGAAATGCTACCTTGATATTAAAGTGGTACTACACTAATTATTTTAAGTACAGATCGTAGATACAGGGTGTTGTGTTTCCTGACGGGATGTAAAATGGCGTAAGTTACAGTATGTTCCTCTTTTGAGGTATATATACAGTTTATTTATGCGTACTTGTTATGTATTATTTAATAATAAAACCTTACTTTTTGCATTAATTCAAGGTTGTACACAAACGTCTAAGTAACTTATGACCAGTTGTTATACCTAAGTGTTAAGGGAAGTAGACTATCATATTATTATACCTACTATATTTTTAGTAAAATCCAATTATATAGGTCTGTCTTTTACGTGGTTTCAACTCTGCTTGTATAGGCTAGTCTTTCTGGAAAGAGCGCTGTTCGTATCCATTTAATAAAAAACTTTACAATAATAAAAAAGAATAACATTGTCTTTAGGCAGTTAAAATAGAAACAAACTTTTAATGTCTCGTGTCTAAATATATTTTATAATATTGTTTTTCATATTTGTAGTTTTTTAGGGTTCCGTACCCAAAGGGTAAAACGGGACCCTATTACTAAGACTCCGCTGTCTGTCTGTCCGTCTGTCTGTCTCCAGGCTGTATCTCATAAACTGTGATAGCTAGAAAGCTGAAATTTTCACAAATGATGTATTTCCGTTGCCGCTATAACAACAAATACTAAAAACCACATAAAATGAATATTTAAGGGGGGCTCTCATACGACGGTGGTACGTAACCCTTCGTGCGCGAGTCCGACTCGCACTTGGCCAGTTTTTATTAATTACTGTCTAAGCTTAATTACTTTTCAACCTTGACACTTATATTCACACCTATATTTTTTATCAACTAAATGAACTCAATGACCTCATAGTACAATTAATATTCGGTAAAATAAAACAGTATTGTAAATATAGCGGATATACAAACAGTAATGGCGGCCGAATGTGGGGCGCTGCGCGTGCGCAAGGACAGCGCCGCGCCGGTTTGCGCAGATGTTCGGTTACGATCGGCTAACTCCGGCTGTTATTAATTTGGTATACTATTGTTTGGGTATTATAAAATAATGTTTGTTGTTATGAGTAATTTTGAACTCTTTAATAATGTACTCAAATATGCAGTTTGGTGACTGTTTTTATATAATTGCTAATTATAATAAGTATATAAAGGACTTTCTTAGGTAAATCTAACTCTAAACAGAGACTATACTACAACTATTTCTATCGAAGTTATCTAAGTTACTTCTATGACTTATTTCATTATGATTTCAGCATCATGAAATAAAATAATATTTATTTTCAGAAATTAAACTTCAAATATTTACAATAATATAAAAACTAAGCCTACTCAAGAAATAAGAAGAATTATAAACTAAATAAAACTAACAACTAAAACAAGGCATCAAAAAATTCATCCACATCGCTGTCGACTGGGATCGGCCCAAAAGGCTGGCAGCATTGCCACGTTGTATGGCAATGCTTATTCGCTGACCTAGGTAGAAGCCAGCCTTTGGGTCACGCGAAGTGTCAACCAGGCGTTTGGATAAATCTTTAAAAAATCTGTGAGTGTTTCAGCATAATTTTAGATGCCGTCTATACACTGATAGAAAGATTTTATTTATTTATTAATAAGTTTATGCACACACAACGGGCGAAAAATATTTTACATACACAGATCAAAAGGTACAAAGGTAGTGCTTATTTCATAATAAATTTCTTCCATTAGACTTGCGACAGAAAAAATCGAAAAGAGGGTTAGACAAAAAAATAAAAATAAGAATTTACATAAAATATATTTTATTTTATTTTATACATTTTAATTTTAGTAGATTTTAAAGTTTTTAGTTGTATATAAGTAAACTTTTGTAATTTATGTTGGAAATTATTTAATATTGAACTTAAATATGTTTATAATCTGTGGCTGTAGGTACTGTAACACACAAACTTTCTCTGTTATCGATACGATATGCATTTGAGTGGTTATACAACCTGTAAATGCAATCTGTTTGCAATTAAATATGACCTTGTTTAATATTTATTAATATGAGTGCATTAATCTTAGTATTGATCTTGGGTTGCATGATCTAGGCGTTGCGTGCGCTGTGAAATATGATCAGTTTGTCACTCTTCACTTTATGTATGTTGTAGTTTTAGAAGAGTTTTACTTATTATGGTTTAGATTAAAACAGATATTAAGAAGTTTTCGTGGAATTAGTGTTTAGATTTTTAACCTCATAAGCAGGTATCTATTTCAGTTTATTTGGTGGCACGCTAATTTAAAGTTATGAGGACGAAAAGAGATTAGGAATAATGTACTATTTAAAAGATTAATTTCTTTAGTAACTTGAATACAAGGGACGAATGAGAATTATAGCAATATGTTAGAAGATAATTTGTTCTTAGACCATAGTGTCTAAAAGAGCGATTTGCATTTCTCAAGAAAGCCGGAATTATACTATTGTGGTGTGGTGTGTTGGGGCGAAAAACGAAATCAACCGGCATGACAATTATAAGAATATTGTAATTCTAGCCATACTAAACGTATGGGTTCGATATTCTTACACTACGATAGTACAATCAACCTATACTTTCCTTATTGCCAAATCTCCACTAGCTTCTAGGCATCTAAGTTACTTAATATTAGCTCTTAACATACATACATAGTATACATACACACATCGTCCATCTCAATCCCAAATCATTGCATAAACCAACAAAAGTGAAAGTGCAGTCAAAAAAGAATGGACGCGGCCATAGATTTCTGCTACAGTAATTTAAACCTTAAATTATCTATATAAGGTTCATATTTAAATGTTTGTTTACCATGTTAAGTAATGTGTTTTGTAAGGCACTTGTTTGTACGTCAACCGGGTTTCAGTTAAAGGACTACAGGTTTTTAATAGGTTCTGACAATGCTAAATGGTTTTTTAAATTCTTTTTTCTTTTACAAAGGGCTTTAATCTTTTTTTAAGGCCAAAGATGCTTGTGCTGTATTTTAGAATCAATGTGACCTATGGTAAGAACGTTTTGATCTATTTACGGTAGGAATTGGTAGAAATACAGTTAAAATATTCTGTTTAAGTAGAGTTGTTGACGCATGTACAGTATTATATAAGTGTATTTAAGTAGGTAACAGCAGTCCTTTCGGCAACTTTTCTAATACATCGTAGTAATAGATCACAAATAGTTTGCAATAAACAGCATTGCTTCAAACAACATCTTAAAGTAAGGCCAAGCAGATAAATTTAGAATTAACACTTCTTGCAAGATTTACTGGTAAATATGTAAATAAATAATATCGTAAATTAAATTACGTAACCTTTAACCGTAGTCACCTACAAATTGAAAAATTGGTTCTGACGTCATCGTTTTTTCTCTTCTCGTGAACTAAACACACTGGCCACATAATATTAATAAAGCCAGTGACAGAAACCACAAATACATAAAAACATTTTACGACGAGTTTTTATTTGGTCAAAAAGTTAAGTCATCGTTGAGAAGCTAACAATGGAATTTACACTTAATGGCTCAAAAGATAGAGTTTAAATTTGTTTGGGAGAATACAATTAATATCATACAATGACACTAGTAATAAACAAATTAAAGTCCGGTTCTATAATATTAGATTTGTACCTATTTTAGATTTATAGGTAGTTTTGTCCCACAATGGAAGGTTAATTTCTCACCGACTGATTTCGAATTGAATTTTGAGTTATTAAAAGTTATTTAATTGCTTCCCGTTGGGCTCGGT
The DNA here is from genome assembly GCA_905475315.1 of Autographa pulchrina. Classification (NCBI taxonomy): domain Eukaryota; kingdom Metazoa; phylum Arthropoda; class Insecta; order Lepidoptera; family Noctuidae; genus Autographa; species Autographa pulchrina. The sequence continues at coordinate 1,948,846 of FR997764.1, forward strand.
TGGGTACGGATATTAATTTGATAGCACCGTTGTAATGTGTGTGAAAATAGTTGGGATTGCTGTCGCTTTAGAAGTTTTTCAAGTCAGCTAGCGCCATCTAGTTTTTTGTTGTGTAATTAGTTGACGCGCGGAAAATTCTTAGGAAAATAGTAGTAATTAGTAATTTAGAGTTTTGTCCCCTAGCTAAGCAATTTTCAATTCAGAGAGTCTTTCAACAAGAGTAAAATAAACACTTTTAGAAATCACAGGTAGGTAAAGGAGTAAATGATGCTTTAATGCCCTTCTCGTCACTATGTATTTTACGAAGTATGTATTTTAGATTTGAAGAACTACTATTGCTTACGATATGCAGCGAATTTTTGTCACATTTATTGATAGGCAGAACAATGGCACGGTGCCTAAAATAGCTGTAGGAATTATTTACTGAAAGAGTATAATTTTATTCACAGATCTGTGTAGTTTTTAAATTTTATATATTAATTTTCCATTATTTTCAACCAACTACAAAAAGAGGAGGTTTTCGATTCGTCGTCTTCTTCTTCTTCTTCTCGAGTCAAAGATCCAACTTTCAAATTTTATCTGACCAAAAAGATGCAACCTGGATGGCTCGGTCGCTGGCCTCCATCACGTCCTGGAGAGTGCAGGGCGGGCAGGACAATTCGATTCGTCTGTATTTTCCTTATTGTAATCTTTTCTTAACAATCGTAATCCGTTATCCTCATGCACTGCGTGACTATTTTGGATAAACCGTAGTTGACTATTTCGGAGAACGCAATCTGTAAAACTTTACTCAATGACTAATGCAACTTTATGTAACTTCTTACTTTGACCATAAACAATGAACATATATTTGCCATGCTTCAAAAAGGAAGAAGTCAGCTAAATATATATAAGCACATAGTTACTTAGTTGACGGGCCTGTTGGTCTAGTGGTTAGTGACCCTGACTGCTATACCGGAGGTCGTGGGTTCGATTCCCACCCAGGACAAATGTTTGTGTGATGCGCACGATCATTTGTTCTGGTTGTCTGGGTGTAATTTATCTATAATATGTATGTATTTAGAAATATATAAGTATGTTTATCAGTTGTCTGATTACCATAACACAAGCTCTGCTTAGCTTGGGATCAGATAACCGTGTGTGAGTTGTCCCGGAATATTATTATTATTATTATATCTTATCATGAAAGGTACTTAATATTTGCATTCCATTCAACCACGGGCCTGATTCCAGTCTCATCGAAGCCACTTGAATTTTCAAATTACGAAAAAAGGTGCTATAAAATATCTATTCCGCTGGACACATCAGAACGGTACCAACATGATTCTACATCAATACAACTCATACATTTTTGTTTGTTTCTCATACATACATACATACATACATACATACTAATGTTGGCAGTACCGTAAGCTGCTCGCTTCGTGGGAGACGGCCCTTCTTATTGCCATAGTGCTAATTGAATCGTTCATACATGTCTCAATGACTTGCTTGAACCGGCTGAGTCTGAATTAGCATGTTTTGGCTTTAGATCTTAATAAAATATTCATAGGTTATGTTTTTTACAAATGTAAGGAGTAGCTTTTTATGCATGAGAATTTTAAACCACCTACAGTATGAGTATCAAATATCATAAGCGAATTCCGTCACAGAAAAAATGCCTCTTATTTATGTAGAAGCGATTTTCAAGATTTGTTTTTATTTTAGTGTGAGCTAGGTTTAGGTAAGCTATCATTATTATGGCCTTTAGCTGCCCTACTACAAAATCAGATTAATCCTAACATTATAATCCTAGTATTTAAAAGATAGGCGTTTTAGTTAATTATTTACCAATCTCGTGTCTAACTTCTGTAGACTCTTAAATGAGTTAATCAATTCCTCAAGTAAACTTTTCAGCTGTTAGAAATTTAAATTCATCAGCTCGATTCTCGACTCGATTTGAAATGTTAATTTTACTGGTATTTTTTGCTAGATTCAATATTTTCAATAAGTATAGGTAGGTATACCTAATGTTCTTTTATATTGCATTTATTATTATTTTTCTCCAAAACAAGCCATGATTTGTGCACCATAATAAAATTAATACGCATACAAGATTCGCGATATTTCTGCGAAAACCAGTCGGACTTGATTCGTCGCAAGCGCATGTTTTGTTTGTTCATAAATTTGGTAGTTAATGCATTTGGGAAATTATGTGTGGAGAGTTTTTTGGATGCAGCGATAGCGAGATGTGGTGCAGGCTGAGATGCACTGAGCGATATGGTGATTAAAATAATGTTGTATGTAGAAAAATAATTAAAAAACATCAATAGATTGTTTAATAACCGTAGTAAAAACTGTCTGAACTGTTTATGCTAGTTTTAAACGTGGATCAGGTTACTGCATATTTTGTTCCGTTTTTAACAAAATCTTTTTTTAATCTAAATGTATATCAAAGCCAAATAAGGATATTCTTAATAATATAATAATCCAGCCTATAAACGTCCCACTGCTGGGCACAGGCCTCTTCCCATATAGAGTAGGCACGAGCATTGATCACCACGCTTGCTCTCTGCGGATTGGCGATTTCAGATCCCAAATTTTGGAATCCAGGTTTCCTCACGATGTTTTCCTTCACCGTTTGTCAGAAGTGTCTTAGAATAATTAAGAAAGTACATATAACTTTGAAAAAGCCACATTGGTACTTGCCTAGGTTCGAACCTGCAACCTCATGCATACAATTCCATTGAACCTCTAGGCCACCACGACATATTAATAAGGATATTCTTATTACCTAACTTAGTTTTTTTACAAACAAATTTGGGCCCCATAAATACAATAGATAATCTCTAGACTTAGTAGTACCAAGATTCTGAATTTATACCAGATTATTATACTCCTTATGTGCACTAAAACATGATACCTGATCTTATCATTTTTGTCACGGCCAACGATCCTGTGAAACAGTTATTTTTAACTGGAACTTAAATTAAACATAGATCTCCTAACTGATAAAATGGTACATTTCTTTCGTCGCCACCAAATTATGTTTGTAAATGTGTAAACTGTTTATAAGATAAAAATCTTTTAAAGTAGCAGCTATATATCGTTTTTAATTATACTCTTAAAACTTGTATTTAAATAGTCCATTTTTTTTTTTAAAAGTGTATCGTCATTAAAAGCTTACTCGTTATTTCCACTAACGATGTTATAATTTCATTTAACCTTGTAAAACCATAAAAAAGGCTGTGAAGCAAATATGGGTACTACGGATATATATTAAAAAATATCCAACTCTGCAACATACAGATATTATACCCAAACGCATACCGCAACGAGACGACCTCCGTGGTCGAGTGGCGTTAACACCGGTTTCAAGGTGTCGCTAGCTCTGAGGTCCCGGGTTCGATCCCCGGACGGGTAAATGCAGAAACCAAGTTTTCTACATTGCCTCGGGTCTGGGTGTTTGTGGTACCTTCGTTGTTTCTGAATGCCATAACACAAGTGCTTTGGCTACTTACTTTGGGTTCAGAGCAATGTATGTGATGTTGTCCGCATTTATTTATTTATTTATTATTTAACTTAGATATTTTGTGGAAGTGAAAATGCCTGTAATATCGCAAAAAATCTGAGACAGTTTGACTTTCGTTTATACCTTGTAAAATTTTATCAGCTACAGAAGAAAAAAATTGCAATCTTTTGCAAATTTCGATCAAGACAATAAAATATGGCTTATAAACTATCAACCAACAATAAAATCATAGTAATATTATAGGACGGGGATTAGCACTTAAATGCATAAATACCTTTAGGGTTTGTCGCTTCGACCGGGTTACACAGGCCGTGGTCGCAAGCAGACTGAAGACTGACTGAACAAGAGAATAATAAAATCGCTACCTAACCGTCACTATACCACCAACCTTACAACAAAAAGGTTCTCACAAATGACAGAGTCGGACCAAAGCCCTATATTTGGAGGCAGGGGGCGTCGCGGCGTCGGTTCGATACCCGATCGCATTAAATGTGTCGAGGAAATATTGGCGGGATCACGCGAGATACCATAATCTTTGTATTTCGATGATTTCATCTTATGAATACGTTATTCGTAACGTATAATTTTTATATGATTTTTTCTTCCGTGGTTTTGATAGTGGGATGTTATTGGTTTTAAGGGTTAATAATAAGAGTTATTTCTTTTTCCCGTTGGTTTATGATCAGTAGGGAATAATATCAAAGTCTTGCAAAAGATAGATTGTTATCACCATTTTCTTTGACCATGTGGAAATCCTTATGGCTGGATAGCCTAGATTCCTTAGTTTTGATGTGATAAAATTTAAAAAAGCTATTATTTTCTAAATTATATTTTGTCCAAATATCCATCGTCTTAGTTACTATCCTAAAAGAAACAATACCTAATCTCTACAAAGTATATATTAAATGCCCACAGTCTACGTTCGACCTTGTCCGGTGAAAGGTTACATGCGCGCGCGCAGGCGGCGTATCCTTGTTCAGATTGTCAGACACAAAATATGTTAATGACAGGTTTTAATGTCAAGATGATATTTAATCAGACATAGTTTGTACATGATGGCTTGTTAGCTGGCATTAAGAATGTCGTTATTTTTATTTTTATGCTTAGTTAATAATATTTAATGAACGGATTTCTTTAAAATAAAAATAAAACTACTTTTACGGATTTTATCGCGGTTTGTTTGTATGGTCACGGGCAGACAGTCTCTGCCCGTGACCATGATACCTGCAAAGGTGTCGTAACGTCGGGACTTAAAATCTAAATACAAACCGCGATAAAATCCGTAAAAGTAGTTTTATTTTTATTTCAATGTCTAACATTCGCGTAAACCTCAGAACTCAATGCGGATTTCTTTAGTTACAGTATGAGTTTTTTTATTCACAGAGCAAGAAATTATAAACTTGGATTAAATCAAAAAGTTGTTATTTCGCATAAACTGCTAAATGGGCTTAAGAAGCTCTTCTTATAAACTACTGAATCTAGATGCTCGGTTCCAAAGCGTCCTTCTTATGTATTAGAGCCGGCAAGAAACTCTATAGGTTACTCTTTTAAATATGATTTTTTTACGATATTATCCTGTCCTGAGAAATTTGTTTATATGATTGGACTTTACGTAAAATGTGGAAAGGATATGGTAATCCAATTTTACCTGTAGCTAAAAATAGTTTCAGGTATCCCAAATTACAAAGTTTATTTTTCATTTCATTTCTCAAACATTGCTAGGGCCCGATGCCGCTATTTTAAGACAGTGAGTGGCGGGTTAATAAACGTTCCGGTGTAGGTACTTGTTAGTGCGCCTAAATTTCTTATTCAGATAATTTTAGTTTAATAACAAATGTACACCTACTACTCATTGTTGTCATTGTAGGATTGCAAGTGACTGTTCTTATCTGAATACGAAAATTAGGCACAATAACAAGTACACTGGAACGTTTATTAACCCGCCACTCACTGACTTAAAATAGCGGCATCGGGCCCCTGTTCAGTTACATAAAGGAATGTTACTTGAACCAAAAACTTGTAGCTTACTTGTTTAGTTACTATTATCAAATACAGATCACAATCAAGCTCTTACTCCGAGTAATACGAAAAAAGTCAGCCGACAATTTTCTCAAAGTGAAAACTGAATTGTCTACTTTAGAAAACTCAAGTAAAAACAAGTGAAATGCTACGTAATGTGAGACGAGCTTAGTAAACTACTTTCTTTGAGTGTGGAAAATATATCGATCGATAGATAGGTTGGTCTTGCAGGTACATAAGAGTTATGAAAGTATAGCAATCAAATATCTATTGGTGAAACTAAAGACGTCTAGGTTGAAGACAGACTGATTGAAACGTATAAATAGAAAATTAGTTTTTCTCTCTTAACTTTAACCGCTGTAATTACTAGACAATACTAATTAATGTTTCCTTGTTTCAGTCAAGAGATGGCGTTGTTTTGGTTCGTAGTCGCGTGCGCGCTAGCCGCTGCGTGTGCGCAGTCGAACTATGGATCTCAAGCGAACAACATCGAGTATCAGGGCGAAGGGCTGCCTGAACAAACTGTGCTGGATGGAAAGGTTCGTATCATAATCCAAGCTTTATATTAGTTGACAATAACATAAACTTGTTAAAAAAAACCATTAAGGATTTTATTTTTTTAACAATGATATACCTACCTACTTAAAACGTAAAATTCCAATAATAAAGATTATGTGCACTAAAGAATCAGACATATTTTAATAAGTACCAACATGGGAAATAAATCCGATTTATTTAGATAGCTTTCGTTAACCAACCAATCAACATAGCAGTTGCAACAGTCAGGTAAACCACTAAAACGTAACCATTATGGTTCACTTAACTTGTACCTATACCTAAAGTAGCCATCGAATTCAATAACTTTCACCAACACATCCACATAAAAAAAATCTAAAAATTTTCTAAAAAAATAATAACAAAATTCACTTTTATATACCGGTACACAATCACGTTCATGGTCATTGTTACTTACAATGTGGGTCTAACCGCAGTTAACCGTTGTTAAGAGTGAGGTTATCGATCATCTTCACGTTAGGAGCAATGCACAAGTAGGCAAGTAACAGGAGCAGTTACTAGTTAGTAACTACTTGGCACACTTGGTTGAGACATTTGCCTCAACTGTCTGCATTTAAAAAGTTAACTGACAGATGGGATGAGTGAATGGTTCTGATTTGACGTTTAGTGATTGATTGAGTGAATGATTTTTTGACGTTTCTGTGACATTTGAAATTACAATTTTAATTAATGTAACCACTTCCTTTTTCAATTAGTCACATATGAACATTTGCTTAACTATTGTGTCTACTGGCGGGACAGTTAAGTTTTTAAAGTAATTTGAGTATCAATAAATCTATATTATACTACTTATAATAAATCTGTAGAAGTGAAAATTCTGTACATTAAAAATATCAAAAAAATAAATGGCGGGGGGTGTTACTAGACCGACACAGAACCCAAAAGTGTGAAAAAAAAAAAATTTTGTCTGTCTGTCTGTCTGTTTGTTCAGGTATCACGCAAAAACTGCCGGTTCGATTACGATGAAACTTGGTATAATTATTCTTTATTATCCTGGGCACAACACTGGGTAGTTTTTATCCCGACCGATCAAACTTATTTTTGCGGGTATAAACTCATTGATAAGTTTCGTCATCCACGCGAACGAAGTCGCAGGCACAGCTAGTCGTTAATAATTGTATAATTATCATTGGTCAACAATAAAACTAAGACCAAAATAATATTCAACCTGCTAACTTTTTGGATTACCCAAACGCCTAAAAGCTTTTTAAATGCCACAGATAAAAAACAAATTGCTCAAAATTGACCGTTCCCGAGAAATATGGAAGTAAAGAAATGAGCATTCATTTCAAAGTTGAGAAACATATAATTTGGGATGATGACATCTCCATAGTGAGATGAAATACAGCTTCATTCAGAGATCGCAAAAAAAGTGACAAATATAACATTTAAGACGGTCAGGGAGGAGCTTTAAGGTAATTCATATTTAATCGTGTTTTACATGACAGATGTGTTTTTGTTTACTTGATGTATCTGTTAGTGTGAATCAATTTTGTAGTTACGAGGCTTGTAAATAGTGAAATGCATTTATTTTGGCTATGAACTTTATTATTCATAATTAAATATGAAGAAGACACAAAATTCTCTATTAATTTTGTTAAAAAAACGGGGTACAAATGGGTCAGAGAAAATTTATATGCCACGTGAGGTATTTTTTTTAAACTTTCGAATGTCAAAGGTATTTTTTTTATATGAGGTCTCTACTTTCTTTGCCAGTTGTTCTCTACCGAATGAACTTTACTCATTTCATTCATGGTTTCGCAATAAACCGTACGCGGAGTTCGCGAATTCGATTAGACCTTGACTCAGTTGCTCAATACTTGCCCTTTTTGGAGAGATGAGGCTGAACAACAAGCTTATTTCGCAATCCATTACTCATTATATACGTGAATATCAATAAAAATGAGTTAGTCAGACCTTTCATCAGTTTATGTCAAGTAAAATTGATTATTTTCAATAATTTTTCAACTTTAGGGTTGGGAATTGGAAAAATATTCGCATTATGATTTTGATCCCATTTTGTCTTAGATTGTAGTCTTGAATACTAGGTATAGACTGTGTATATGGAAGTATGTAAACCTGGAACTCTGAAATTAACTCCGAATCTAAAAAGATAGCTTAAGAAAAATAAACAATAATAACGTTACAAAAGGACAGGAACTATAAAAGCACAACAAAATATAACCTCTAAAAACGTGTATGAGTCGACCTCAAAATGTGTGCCAGAATGTAAGTTTTTATTCGTCATAAAAGTCGTTCAAATTGATCACGGAACTATATTTTTAATCAATAACAATTTTGTAGGCGACTTAGTGCTGTTATGATTTTGTTGCAATTTTTTGTTGGTTTTAGATTTTATGGTTCTAATCGAGTGTGAAAATATTAGTTACTACTGTTGATAAGTTTTTAGATGTCTGTTTTTGCTATTTAATCTGAATCTAGGCTTTTTGACGGGCCTGTTGGTCTAGTGGTTAGTGACCATGACTGCTATACCGGAGGTCGTGGGTTTGATTCCCACCCAGGACAAATGTTTGTGTGATGAGCACGATCATTTGTTCTGGTTGTCTGGGTGTAATTTATCTATAATATGTATGTATTTAGAAATATATAAGTATGTTTATCAGTTGCCTGGTCACCATAACACAAGCTCTGCTTAGCTTGGGATCAGATAACCGTGTGTGAGTTGTCCCGGATTTTTTTTTTTTCTGGGCATCGATTCAGCTTTTTTAATTGCATGTCAATGGCCGGTCAGTGTACTTGTCATTGTGCCTAATTTCTAATTTTCGTATTCAGATATGCCTACCATAAAATCTCATTGAACTCTCGAAGAGAATGATCGTAATGACCAATTTTGACGTTCATTAAGAAGTTTGCAGAATGCCAATTATCGTAAAATTTACCAAATGAAGCAGATCATTTGGTCAATTCAAGCAACTATTAAATAGCTGAATCGAGGCCCTGTTGATAAGTTCTTAGATGTCTGTTTTTGCAGTTTAATCTGAATCTAGGTTTTTTTTGGTATGATTGGCGTGTCTGAGATACGATTCTTATGAAGTGAAGCCGTAAAATAGCGATCGTAGTAGATTTTAATGTTTTGATTTATGGTCGCCTCGTTGGCCTAGTGGTGCTAACTGCTAAGCGCGACTGCTACCCTAGAAGTCTTGGGTTCGATTCCCAAGTCGACCAAGGAATTATTGGGTTTTTCTATGAAATTCTTAGTAGCAGGTCGGAGTTTGGATTTGTGCCCGGTTAGTGGCAATAGGCTCGCCCCCTATTACATGGGACCTAAACATACTGACGAACTGTGGGTGTATATTTGTACACCTCTGCCTAACCCTTCGGGGATACAGGCGTGATGGTATGTTATGTTATGTATAATTTATTGCGAATTTATGTTTGTAAAAGGTCTAAGTTATCATGAGTTAATGAAACACTATTCATTATCTACTTAATGATTAAAATTCTTGAATGTTAAATTCATTTACTTTCATACATTTATCGAAATGATTACTTACTTTTTTACTTGTTTCTATTCACTCTTTAAGTCCAAAGTCAATGCACCCATCTATTGCAAAACACGATTCTAAGCGTGTTTACGTATCAAAAGAATTATTGTTATAGGCCTATTACACACAGATAGCAAGGCAACGAGCGTCGTATCCAATACAGTGTCAACATAGCTTAACAACAGCCTAGAGACGAGATATTGTTATTGGTCGGCATCGGAAACATATATTATGTTTTGCGAAGGTATGTGTACGTCTTGCGGTGATAGCCGACGAGTGTTCGTTTTCATTGCTACAAGGCACGATATTTTTAATTGGATGATAAAAAAAAGTGGAGTGATGTCGTTTTGTAAAGAAAATCGTTTAGTAAACTTTGAATATAATAATATACAAAAAATATAATAATGTACTAGCACGTTAGTCTATAACTTTATAGAAGTGCAGCGAGATTGATTCAAAGTTTTTTTTTCAACATTTTCACTACAGTGGAAAGATTTCTCTAAATTCCTTTCATCTCCTTTCCATTTACTAGAAATAGTATAATTTATTGTTTTTATATACCTAACATAAAAAAAAGAATACTTTATAATCGATGATCAATTAGCGCTAAATCCAAAGTCTGAAGTAATGCAATAATAACGCGTGAAATTATAATTATTAGCTTCAATACCAAGGCCGTTCTATTTAATTGAAACAAACAATACAACTTGCTATTCCGTTATACAGTTTTTGTATACAAATGTGCATAATTTCAAACGATATTATATTATTTTACCGTAGCATTTTACATGCACGTTGCCAAGTGCAATTATGAATCTTTTTGCACACATTTTTGACTCGTTATTAGTATGTTGTTGTTGGAAGTCTTGTCCTGTAAATAAAACGAACCACAAAATGTATTCCCGTATCGTATAACAGTGGAAACGGCCGCCAATAGAAACTGCCCCAAGGTAATAATTAGCAGTAAAGATTTATCGGGACGTTTGGCAGGCAACAAACTAAATATAGAATTGTTACTGCAATCTGCGGAATCCCTGCATCTCTGTATCTTAGGCGTGTGAGCGACGAGCGAGCCACGAGCTCACTGTAAAGCTCGCGGCATGGCTCGTCGCGCTTGATACACGACGAGCTAAACTGTTGTTTGCAATGTGCCGCGCTAAACTTCATACATGCGTAAAGAGCTTCATTCGTCACTAAATAAAATCGTGGTTTTAAGGTGGTGATGATTTGAGTTTTAATTATTTTTAATTAGTTTTGTCGAAAATTTAGCTAAAAGAGAAAACTATGTATGTAGTGTAGGTACACCCAATGTTCGGAAATAAAGACATATTATTATTATTATTTTGAGGTGATCAACGAGCGAGCTTCACCTGCGAGATTTGCTCGTCGATCACCTTTATGGCAGATAGTTAAACTGTTTCTGTACTTCATTGGGAGCTAAGAATAGAACGGATGTTACAAATGAGGGGTCGGATCCGTTTGATTGGTTTTTCAGATCCGGTATGCTGGAATTGCTTGACGGCTGTAATTTTGTAGTATTTTACTTTTTGGCTTTGTAGGAGAAAATACGTATCATTGTATGTTTCAATGTATAAAACATATTCTAGAGTAGATTAAAAAATAACTATTTACAAGTGTATTTTTTTTTATTGTAATTTTATATATCGTTTTATATTTTGGAATTGCTGTATTATTAAAATTTTTAGTTACTATTTTTTTGCTACTACATACCGTTCTTCAGTTATAAATCGTGTATAACTGTTCCTACCTACTATACCAGATAAATATTATGATTAAAAATGTTATTTTTTTGTTACAGGTCACAAAACTGGATGATCTGAGTCCAGTCATATTTCTGAACAGAACGAAGGCTGCTCTTAACTGCGCGGCTGGATCTATGCAGGTAACATAATAACCAGTATATTATTACCATCATATACATATAGGTACTTTTGCAGAATTAGTATTGTCAGTTAAATTGCAGGTTGACTATTTCGGAATATTCAGTCAGGGTTTTAAGTGTGTATATCAAAACTCCTACAATTCGGAGCAAATTGTATAAAAGAAAAATGTTAATGTAAAAATTTTACATATGTTTTTCAATTTATTTGAAAAACATAAGTAAAATTTTTACTAGACAAGAACGAACAAGAACTATGGACCAAATAAGCAAATGGAATTAAATGGTTTATCATATAATTTATGTTTCAAATAATTTTTACACGGCATTATAGATTTGAGAAGAAATGTCGATACGAAACAAACATATACACATTTCCGATAAAATTTAATGAATAGCAGTTTATTAGTAAACAGCTACGTTTCGAAGTGCCTCTAAACCGTCGGTCAATAGAACAAACGTTAACGGTTACATTATAGTTAACTGTAGTTTGTTGGGCGCTGTCACCGGCTTACGAGATATCGATCGATAGATATCGGAGATATGTGAAATTCCTTTAGCAGTCCTTGTTAGGTTTCTTGGCTTGAATATAATTATAGAGCAAGTTGGGTGCGAGGCGTAGTGTGAAAATGTTTGTTAAGTAACTTTGATTTTATCCATCCTATTTGTTTAGCGGTTTAATCACGTCAGGATCATTTTATTTATTTAGTTCATGGAGGGTATTTTTCGTTTTCTGTTTCTAAGGACACGTTTATTTTAGTGCTTGCTAAACTTGTTCTTATCTCATCGCGTTAATCTTTTATCAACAATCCTGTACCTTTAAAAGTCAAATTTTGTGACTTATAATAAACTAGCGACCCGCCTTAGCTTCGCACGTGTGTGCAATGCACTAAAATATGCATTACAATAAACCTTCCTCTTGAATCACTGTATATTGCGAAAACTGCATCCGTTTCATAGTTTAAAAGATGACAAACAGCGGAAGCTACTTTGTTTTATACTTAGTATACAGAGTATGTACCGATTTCAAATTTAGTTAATTGCCGCGAATTATATTATATTACTCTTTATGTACCTATTCCAGATCGAGTTGAAATTCAACGAGAAGTTCTACGGCAAGGCGTACGCTGACTTCGACAGGAACTCCGCCTGCCAGGTGGTCGGCAAGGGTGCGCTGTCCTACAAGCTCGAGCTGCCTCTGAAGGGATGTGGGACCAAACAGGTCAGTTGTGTATATAATACTGTTTAGCTGTGATATAAAACTTTTTGAGGTAGATAGAATTGCAGTCCCAATTTGGATAGGCCTTTTACATACCCGAAGTTTCGATACCTTTATGAAAAAGTCATGTATCAGTTATATATATCCAGTTTACCCATCTAGTAAAGCTAGTAACTATAAATATATTTTTTCCCAACAAGGAGGTCTTTTTTCTTGTCTTTTTACATTAAAAGAATCAGGATATCAATACCTAACAATAACTTTACGGATTGGACAGGGTTTTCTTAACATCCTGTAGTAAAACTATCTCATGCTGAATAAAAGAAGGTAATTTACAGGATAGAAGTTAGACCATAATATTCACAGATACTTGCATAAGTTTTGCCTATCTTAACCAAATCCTTGTTCCCCCAGGAGCCTCTCCGCGTCTTCACCAACAACATCGTGGTGCGGTTCCATCCTGGCCTGGAGATGGACGGAGACGAGGTCATCACCATCGTCTGCCGGTACCCGCCGCCCATCGTGCCCAAGCCGGTCTTCAACCCACTTATATTTACGTAAGTAACTCTTAAAAATAAAGGAAGGTGGTGAAATTTTGGATGCTGTTTTGAACAATGGACTTAATGGTGTCTTCCTTATTTATTTGAGAAAGGAAATCGTTTATTTTGCAAATAGTACTAAAACATCACACTTTTTTTTATGCTGGCTGGAAAATTAAAGTATTTTGCTTATGTTAAATAATTTGGTTTTTTATATTAATTCAAAGCCTTAACTTCAAGTATTCTTTCCACATACCGTTAAGTAAGTAAGCATTAATAAAGAAATTACAAAATTTATTTTTTTATGTTTTCCAGCATTTTTTTTCTACCGCAAACATAGTCTCTCCAGAATTTAAGACACTCTTGTATTAACTAACTAATTACTAATTGCTCTTTACTTTCTTTCCAGCCCTGAAGCCGGTCCACTACCAGCGAAGGCGCCGCTCGCCGGTACCCACATCCTGATGATAATCTGCGCGATCCTGTTCCTCACGCTGCTACTCCTGGGCCTGGGAGTGTCGTACCTCTGTCTCAGGAGGCGCGCGTTGCCCGCTCCGAGGAGGTTCATTGATGACTCCTCTGCTTCGATTGTAAGCAGGGAGAGTATTCAAGGTAAGGCTTTTAAAAAACAACGTTAATATATCTACTACAAATCTATTTGAGCCTGATCTACTCAATTAAGCAAGCACACCCTTTAAAAAGATACCATATTGACAATTTAGACAATTAGCAGATTTTTTAACTTAAAGGACTGTCCTTTACGTTACAAAAAAAAAAGTAAAAACATTGGTCCTCATGTCTGAAATTTTCATTAAAGTCCGTTCCATCATTTTTGTAATTTTTGATATAAGTGGAACAGATGGCGCAATCAATAAATAAAAAAAAACTTAATAAATGACAAACACCATAAAATATTATAAATTCTTTACTGCAGTCTAAATTAAACTCTATCTCAACCCAATAGAAGTGAAGATCCCCCGCGCGCACCCGGTCTACCCAGTGACAGCGGAGGCCGCGAGCGTTGCGTCCGACACGATTCCATCGGACTACCCGTCCGAGACGCCGAGTGAAGCCGAACAAGCGCATACGAACGCTGCATTCATGATGGACGAGTCCTATCATAGTGAAGGTAGGTTATTATGGTTTTAGAGTTAATTAAGCCTCAAGCCAGAGAATCTTAAATAAATGCATTACTGTAGAATCGACCGTCTTTTTAGGTATTACAATAGATAGTAGACTTAAATGGGCAGCTCATATTTCATACCTTGCAAGCAAACTGAGTTCAGCAGCATATGCAGTTAGGAAAGTTAGGCAGCTAACGGACGTGGATACAGCTCGATTAGTGTACTTTAGTTACTTTCACAGCGTTATGTCCTATGGCATTCTGTTGTGGGGTAAGGCTGCAGATATTGAAACAATATTTATTCTGCAAAAACGAGCTGTTAGGTCTATTTACCAGCTAGGCGCTAAGGTCTCACTTAGGGAGCGTTTTAAGGAAATTGAGATTCTAACCGTTGCCTCACAATTTATTCTAGCCAATATATTATACATTAGACAAAATATTCACCTCTACACTAAAAAGAGTGACATACACAACATTAATACTAGAAATAAGCATAAGTTATGCACTACATCCCACCGGCTTCACAAGGTGCATAACTCATTTATAGGACTTAGCATTCGTATCTACAACAAGCTGCCTCCTAGTATGTTAGAATTACCATTTAATTCATTTAAATCAGTAGTCAAAACAAGGCTCTGTAAGAAAGCCTACTATACATTAAATGACTATTTAAACGATAAAAACTGTTGGTCGCCTTGATAGACACAAGACGGTTCTGAATTGAATTACTGGGATAATTTTTTCCCATTTTATATTATTTTTTTTTGTTTATTTTTGACTGCCATACAAATAGTATGTTACTATATTTTGATACAATTATACTATTGTATAATTTAACTTTTATTATTATTATTACTTTGCTGATTTGACATTTTATAACTTTATTAGTATACAAATCTAATTATTGTTCCAAATTGATTGGCATACACTCTGTATGTAACTATATATTGTTTAATTTGTTTTATTATTAATGCAGTTATACGCATGTATATTGGTATACTATTTTAATGCCGCTTTGATAAGGGACTGTGCAGTGAATCAGTGCTTGGGGTTTTCTTCTAATTTGAACATAGAATTCCTTTTATTTTATTTTTTTTTGCCTTTAAGCCGGCAGCAGTTTCGTCATGCTCCCTTAGTTGTCATTGCCTGCGGTGGCGTCTTGGGTCGGGTCTCCTCCTTCCCTCTAATATGGCGAGGGAGGGGATGGCTGATCCTTGCGTCATACTCGTGAACGGGTGCCGCTTGCGGTGACTGGTCGTTCTGCTGACCTTGGTCTCCACGTAGACAATACTTTTCACTCTTAAATAGTATGATACCCATCTACCTTAACCACTTGTTCACTTTGCGCGGTCCCTTATTGTTATTGTTATTATTTGATATTATTTATTATTTTTAATGTAATGACAGCGTGCTACTGAGGAGTTTGTTGCGCCGTTTCTTCTCCTCAGCCAAAGCACTTAGGAAGCGGTGAAGGGTGGGCGATTTGGGGTCGGTTCATGTCTGGCGGTGGTGGCGTCGCGTGTTGTCGGTCGCGTGGCGCTGGGGCGGGCGGGCGCATGGTGGAGCATTCAGCCTTTCACACTGACCTGATGACGCGTTGGTGCGTCAGGTGTGAGTGGTTGGATGTTTTGTTGTGTGTTTGCTCGTTCTGGCGTTGCGCGGCCGATGTTGCGCGCTGCCTTTGCCGCCGGATATGAACCGACCCCTAGGGTGCTGTCCTATTGTAATAATAATTGACGTTTGATAAGTGCTACTTTGTAGCCTAAGTTAAATAAATATTTTTTGATTTTGATTTTGATTTTGATTTTGATTATAGGATTTCATGTTTCTGGCGCAATTTTCAATTGATCCGAATAAAGTCGACAGTCTGTCAATTGGGTTTGGTAACTCACGATGGTTTTCCATCAATTCACCTACATACAATAGACCAAATTCTTGTATGTAGTTACCTAAGCATTTAACCCTGGGATTTAAGGATCATCTCTCTATCAATTTCTTACTATGAGCACTTGAAGCAGGGCGCTTTTGCGTGAGAGGAACGCACTTGTGTATGTTATCTTGTGTATTAAAATATTGAAGCACAACACCCTGTATATTCCCCCTATTTAATGTAAGTGCCCCTATACAGTTATCCCTATTGATTCTAATTTACGAATAACCACCAGGATACGGAGAAACCCGTGAAGCAATGACATCGAACGCTCGCCTGGTGTCGGGCGCGGCGCCGGCGTTCGACGTGCGCGTGCGCGTGCAGCGCCCGCCCGCGCCCCCCTCGCCGCTCTCCACCATCACGCTCACTGAGACCGATGGAGGCAGTATCAGGTCAGTTCCAAAACACAAATGCCTTAGGTACTTTGCGTTCAAAGCAATGTATGTGATGTTGTCCACCTTTATTTATTTATTAACTTGCCTTAACTGGGTGGAATAACAACCTGATAAATGCAATTGTGTTGAACTGGATTTGGGGGGTAAAAGACTGATATTTTATGAAGTAAATTGAGAAATAAATTAAAATAAAATACAGCTGTGGAAATTCTTTTCAGATAACAACCTGTGATAAAAACCCATATTTTGTACACAACTTTAAAATCTTATTTAGGAGTAAATTGATCCTACTTTAAGTGGCAGTTCCGTATTAGATATATGGGTATTTGACAGACTACATTAGTGCCTAAATAAAAGACATCCCAATTTTCTCTATATTCGATTTTAATCTACCCCCAAATTCTCCAGACAAACCATGATGTCAGAGGAACACGAGCGCCAAGAATCAGTCCGGACGGTATCACCGGTCGCTTTACCGCTACCAGCGCGAGCCTCACAGCTGCCGCCGCCGGAGAGGCCGCCGCGACCGCCCGCGGTCTACTCGCAAGTGTCTAGAGACAAACAGGTGAGAAAAGAGATGGGTTTTCGGTGGAGGAAAGTTTTGAGTTTTGCACTGAATTTGTAGACCAGAAAATGTTGGACCGGATGAATGGTGTAAACGAATTAACAAATTAAAAATATTTAGTGCATGGTTCTATATTCGAGTTTTGGCACGGACATTTTCTTTTTATTTTAAGAGCACAGGCTGTGCATTCCTTCGTCTACCACTTTCCTGGTCTATGTATTTAGTTAAAAGAAAGTGAAAATATGATTGTAGAATGTTTTAAACAATACAGGATAGAAATTTTATATTGGAAAATACACCAATATGTCTTTTTAAATACCATGCCACGTAACAGAATAATTATTAACACGCACTCTGATCAATATGCACAAATCTTAACTACACGTTTAATAAAATTCACGACATTTAATAATATAATATTCATATTCAAATTACCTTCATATTGGAATAACAGCTAAGAAAAATTAAAAGTGTATTAAATAAGTGTTTCCGAATCATTTACGGAATCGAAGAAACCATCCATTTTAAAACCAAAGTTAATTAATAAAATGTATCAAGTAATTTCAAGAGCACATTACACAAGGCACTATCATTATCGTTAACCACAATCACCCGTGACTAACCAGGACTGGGTGCGTCGGCCGCGCTCCATCGTGTCGCTCAACACTGAGATGACCGACACCCACTCCGTTACCGAAGTCACTGACAGGTCCCACGCCAGGATGTTCCATATTAAGGTAAGATTCTTCTGGTATGAATATAGGGCATCGGATTCTTCTAGTGAAGGTTTGGTAGTGTATATGAGTATAGGTCATTGAAGTGAATTTTAATCAACAGAGAACGAGAGAAAAAATGTATTACGTCACATGGACGTGTCTTTCTTCACTTTATTTGGGTCCATCACCTAATTTTGCATATTTGGTGAAACCCTAAAAAAAACCTTACAAATTGTAGAGAATTTGTGAACGAATTTTCTACCAATCTGATCTGGTAATAAAAAACACAAGAATAATAAGCCTATTTCACATTGTTTTTCATTGGATTTAAAGTAACAACATATTAATAGAATCAGTCTTCGTTTTCAGTTACATATCTTTCAATAGACCAAATTCTAGTTCAATATCTTTTTCTTGAACTACAACAACATTTTCCATACAGAAACCTCCTCCGCCACCTCCTATGATGAGAGAGCGCATGGAGACCGAGGAGCAGGAGATGCTGATGGAGAGCCTCGAGCCGATCCCGGAGACACCTATCATGCCTGCCAGGTAAGATGGACCTAGTACATAAGTATTTAGGAACAGGACGCAAAACAAATACAGCACTGATGTGGAAGTGAGGGTTACATGTTGTTATGTTGCCAAAAAAGGCAGTATCTAATGAAAAAATTGAGTTTTCATTCATTTTTGGATGCTGCATTTTCATAAATAAATGGCCCAGAAGCAGCACTCAAATTATATAATTAAGACAGCTTGATACTTAGTCAAAATGCCGTCACCTTTACGACTGACTTATTGATTATTTACTCTAAGCCTGTGAACTGCCTCACCGCAAGGCAAAGGCCTCCCATTCCTCTTTCTACGACTAACATACACTTAATTTGCTATTCACCAGAAAACCAGAGATCACCTCCCACGTAGTCGACGATGTCTTCCTCCGCACGATCACAGAAAAGAAGACAATCGAAGACATTGAGCGCCACAAGCGGCTGGTCACGGAGTACAAGCAGGTGCCGCAGCCGCCACCACACTTTGACGTGACCATTCGCAACCACACGGTACCGGAGGCCCAGTGGGAGAACTTCTCAGACATCAGCTCCGCGTCGGGTATGACGCTGACTCCCAAGATGGAGAGAGTGCCGCTGTCGTTGCCACCGCAAAAGTATATTGGTAAGTTGTTGTAATTTTTAAAAGAACACGAATTTGCTTTTTTTCTTTTTTCGATTGGCTATTGGCTGTCACTGATCATGGTGAAGTTAACGTAAATTTTATTCATCGAACAAAAGGAAGAACTTCAAATTATACACAAAGACCAACAAGCGTAATACTTGGCCTATGCAAGTAAGCCTAAAAACCTGCCAATGGAATCACTGTCAGAAGATAAACATGTTTTTATTTGAACTAAGTCTTGTCAGCCACATTGAGCATGTATAATATTTAAGTTGAACCTACCCATCATTTTGCCAAATAATTTTGATTATTAACTGTATTTTTCATCACCCAGGTAAAGGCGGCCCCGACCTATTCTCCCCTGAGCTGATCAAGCAGACGGGCCAGTCGTACCAGCCACCGTCGTCCGACCTTCCCCTACTGCCCGAGCTCCCTCCAGCCCGCAACCCACTCTTCAGGGATGAAGACGACGAGGATGTACCGGAACCCACGCCAGCACCACCAGTTCCTCTGAACTGGAGCGTTCTCACCAGAGTACTGAAGACCGAAGCTCAAGATGAGGTAAGAAGATGGCAAATACCTTAATTAACCTTTACATTCGTACATATTTTGAAGTAGTTACCCAGTAAATAGGTGGTTACGGTTAAATAGGTAGTCACTCCATATGGAAATATTGGAATTTAACTGAATTTCTTATAACTTGAAGTTGATACCGACAATTGTGAGAAATGGATAGGGAAAAGAAGATTTTTAGAGATGTCATCTTAACACGAATCTGTTACATCTGGACCAAAAGCCAGTACCGTATACTAAATACATTTCTTCCATTTTAGGTACTAGCAGATTCTGAACGCAACTACCGCCTGACTCGCGAAGAGCGGCTTCGCTGGCGCGAGCTGATCACCCACGAAAGCACTCTTCGAAGAGAGCTGGCTCGCTCCAGCACTCGCGAGGAGTTCACCAGGGTGGCCCATGACCACCGATTCGCACCGCTATATGCTCCACCGAAATGGGAAGTTATCATCCGTATTCTGGCACCGCCACCAGATAAACCCAAGGTAAGACCCGAGAAATTATGTTTTTCTTTATTAAGATATTTATGGATCGGGCTGGTTAATATTTAGCGTACGTGTGTATCTCCAATATGGAGTACCTACTGTTTCAGACCTGTTTTAAAAGGGCGAATGATTTTGAGTTTTCTTTTGTTTGTAAACAGGCATGATCAAGAGTGTTCTAAGCTTAGACGACCTGCTCTGCGGTTTTAAATCTATACTTAATATAATATTATAAAGCTGAAGAGTTTGTTTGTTTGTTTGTTTGGTTGAACGCGCTAATCTCTCTCAGGAACTACTGGTTAGAATTGAAAAAATCTTTTTGTGTTAGATAGTCCATTTATCGAGGAAGGCTTTAGGATATATAACATTACGCTGCGACCAATAGGAGCTAAGCAGCAGTGAAAAATGTCACAAAAACGGGGAAAAATATTCATACTTGAAAGCTTCCGTTGCGTGCGCTGCGTAAACGGTTCGAGTTACCCAAAATATATGTATGAAAGAATTGTTCCTCTTTAAATGATCTAAAAAAATGTCTGCGACAGTATATGTCTATCTTTTAAGATTGACTCACTATAACCTTTTTTAAGGTAATCATTTGGTCGAAATTAATGCATTATTGCCAATTATTTGCTACAGAGTTTTATCAACATAATATTAACTAAAATTATCATTTACGCAGAAATACTTTTTTTTTAAACTTCTTAATCGCGGTCATAATAACAGAAATTGACGCGGACGAGGTCGCGGGGATCAGCTAGTAAAAAATATTGACGGCAGCGTTTACTACTATGTAATTGATTTTTTGTTTTTGTGTCTTCAGAACCGTTACCGCAAGAAGACCGAATGGGACTCCCGGTCTAGACGCAGCTCGTTACCGACGCTCTACGAGTACGACAGCGACGCGACCTCTCTGCGGGACCCGCAGCGCTCGCGCCGCTCCTCCTACCGCAGCGACCATGTTGATATGAGGTGAGTGGCACTATTGTCGTCCGAGGTAATAAAATGGTAGGCTAACAAGTTTTCAAGATATTATAGGTGCGGTTAATCGTCCGCGTCTATGAAATCTTTCTGATTTTTGGGGTCAAATAATTTTAACACAAAAAATTAAATATCAATTTTTAAATTAACTGATTTTGTAAACCTATTCTGTACCAGAAGTACTCTTCACTTCTTCTTGATAGATATGCCCTTTCGGCAACACCCTGTATACTTACCAGAAATAAACAATGTTTTTTTGTAAGTAACTTACAAAAAATGTAGTAGAAAAAAAGATATAAAGATTAGATTTCGGAACATTTATTCTTAAGGAAAGATCAACCTTGCTTCTTTAAAGCATATATTATTTATTGTTATTATAAATCTCCAGGTCGATGTCTGAGATGATGGTGGACTACGCGCGCGAGCAGGCGGACACGCACTCCGAGGTGTCGGCGGGCACGCAGCTCGGCCGCTACTACGACGACGACAGCGACTCCGAACATCCCTTCCATCAGAACCAGTGAGTTAAACAGAGAGTTTTCATAGGTTATCAAGACGAACATGGTAGAGAAAGGCTAATGCAGGTTCATAAACTGTAAAATTATAATTAATTATAGATTTACTTTCTGGTGCAAATAATCAAATAGGAGATTCCTAAAACCTATTCAGTTCATAGTGAACAAAACTTTCAAAAATAACTGACGTCCAACTTTTTACACGACTGCCCAAAAAGGAGTGTTATGTTTTCAGGGTTCATGTATGTATGTATGTATGTATGTATGTATGTATGTATGTATGTATGTATGTATGTATGTATGTATGTATGTTTGTGAGTTTCTTTATTCCACCATAACTTCTAAAAGGCTTGACTGATTTCAATGTTTGTGGTATCATTAGAAGCTTTGAGTTATCCCGAGTGACATAGGCTATGTGGACATAAAAAAATGGTCAAGTGTGAGTCGAAATGTTTTTAATTTTTTAGTTCACTTTTTTGTCATGGCAGGCGTGTTTTTTAATTTTTTCAATTATTAGTTTTTTTATATCTAAATGAGGACATTTTAGGTTTTTTGAAACTTAACTAAAACACATGTTATGTTATCAGGGGTTGGTCTCGCAACTCCCTGCACCGCTCGGTGAGCCAGCCGTCGCTAGCGCGCTCGGCCACCGAGGTCGTGGAGCAGTGGACGGCGCCCGAAGGTGACGTCACGCCGACACCAGGACGTAGGGTCAGAGGTAAGAGTCCATTATCAAATAGTTAAAATCCGTATACCCTGGCGTCAGAGAAAGTCGCTCAAAAGTTTCGGACAAATAAGTCAAGGATGATCGTGCCTTCTCTATATGGGAAGAGGCCTGTGCCCTGCAGTGGGACGTTTAAATAGGCTTGTATTACTAATTCAAGTTCGAGGGCAAAAATACATTGACTGTACACATAACAAACAGAGTCGTGTGTTTAGATTCTCTTCAGACAGTTATTCTTTAGAGAAGAACGGTTAATAAAAATAATAGTTTTGGATCAAACCGGAGTAGAAATCCTAATTAAATCGTTATTTTCAGGTCCACAAGGATTAACAACTTTCACATCATCTGAAGTGCGAACCTTCCAGGCGTCTCGGGAATGGCGCGAATAGAAAATCCGACAACATTGGCTAAGTAAATATGGGGCCCATCGCTAGATGGCGTTGTATGCAATTTTGTAAAGTGTAAGAAATCTCAGGAATTGATGTAATTAGCAATAAATCAGAAATGAAAATATATTGAATTAAATATTTGTAGTTGCGTTATGCTCAAAGTTGCTTAAGTGATATCTTCACTGCCTTTTTATTGATTTTTTCTTTAATTTTAGAGATGTACCAGTCATTTTGTGACTAACTACCTGTTTTTTTGTGACATAATTATTTTAATACGTATAATTTAATAGAAGTATTTGTGCTTGTATTTTTCTTACCAGAATATTATTTTTACAGTTTTATACTATAAGATATATTTTTTTAAATGCTTAATTTCAAATCATTGACTACCGCCAAGATCAATATTTTTTCATATTTCCACAATAGTCTTTCATGATTATTTTGTACTTTTAGTACCATTAAAGTATGTTCACGCATCAGTTTTACTAAATATCTAAACTAATTTAAAGGTAAGTTAGTAAAACTCGGTACAGTCAGCAACAAAGTTAGGACAATTACAGAGTTTAAAATATAGGTATTTTCTTCACAGCGCAAAAATATTATTGCAATGAATTTAAAAATGAAACAATTTAGTACCTAAGTAACTACTGTAAAAAAATGCAATAATTTTATCGATTTTCTTTGTTGACTGTACAATAAATATTATTTAACTAACATGTGCCAAAAGGAATTGTAACGCTTCGTAAAAATAAAATTTAACAATCGTGTAAATTTTGCACATTTTTAAAACTAGCAACATTATAATATAGTTTTAATCATCTAGGTCAAGGTTTTTGAATCGTTTCTTCTGCTTTTCTCAATTATCTGGCAACACTAATATTAGGTGTAAATATATTAAAAGTAAGTCAATGAATGTTATACCTAGCAGTTGAGGCAAGACGGGCAAAATGTATGTATACATTAAAAAAAATGTATATTTTCATTACATTCCATTATTTTTAGGTTCATTTTTCGGATGTCCATTTATTTTTGTATGAAATAATTTCTTGCCTTGATTGCTATGTGAGTGAGGGACTAAAAGGGCAATGGGAATGTTAAAGCTGTGCTCAATTAGTGGTTGTTATAAGATTTAATTTTGCTTGGAGACAAAATCAACATAATTTGACAAAAAAAATCAGAAACGACGAAGTCAACGCATTTACTTTTTAAACTCGGATATCTTTTCATAAATAATATACAAAATATTTAAAAACGATACGATATTAAAAATAAACTTTTTGTAAATCTTGTCTCCAGTAAATCGAAATGCCAGAACCATGTGGTGCTAAGATAAAAAATATCTAATATTTTTTGTATGTCAAAATGAATGTTTACATGTAGATTTATTTGTATTTACATTGTGAATTGATGTATTTTAATAATAAATATACGTACCTTAACATTTATGTTTGTATTATTTCACTAGCTGTGCCTGCGACTTCGTTCGCTTGGATGACGAAGCTTATCAATGAGTTTTTAACCGCAAAATTAAGTTTGTTTTTTTATTGTTTATACTTTTCTTGGATAAAAACTACCCAGTGCCCAGGTTAATAAAGAATAATTATACCAAGTTTCATCGTAATCGAACCGGTAGTTTTTGCGTGATACCTGAACAAACAGACAGACAGACAGACAATTTTTTTTTTTCACACTTTTGGGCTCGGTGTCGGTCTAGTAACACCGCCATTTATTTTTTTGATATTTTCAATGTACAGAATTGTCACTTTTACAGATTTATCATAAGTATATAGATTTAGTAAAACCAGATTTTTGTGCTATCAAAAATCTCCCATATTACTACATAGATTGTGGTAGAAGTTTTAGCTATAGAACAGAAAGAAAGCTCTATCGAATCTATGACGAGAACGACAGGAAAATAGGTCTACAAAGAAATTAAAAAAATACGACTAAACTCAGTAGAGTCATCTAGTTGAAAATTTAACATGCTTTTTAGCTTCATTTTGAGAACGCTCTGTTTTTTCCTTTTTAACTTCTAAATACCTATTATTACAATATAAAACACAGTCAAAAGATGTAATTACAATTTTTATTTTGATCCATCGAACAACAAATAAACGAAAACCATTAAAACACTTTCTGTTACAATTGATTAATTAAAACTGTTAGATTAAATTCGACGATCATGACATTGTAATCTACAAAATTGCTATAATTAACGTTACATTATAATAAGTAATATTAACTTTTAAAATTTCCTATAATTCGTCATTTAGGAACTTAATAAAGCATTATTTTTGGACTTAAAGACCTGGTGCAACTACCAGATGTCAAAGATCCAATGGCCCAGGGTTCGCCTAAAATAACTAACTAATAATATTCATTTGTAATATGAATCATTTTTCTTCTGGAATTGTACATTTTAGTTGAGAATTGAACATGGTTTTGGGAAAAAAATGGCCCCGTTCTTTAGGTTGTCTTGGCGGGGAACACTACCGTGCCCCCACATTCTGGTTGTAATTGCTGGTCATAAAATTTTAGTTTGAGTCCTAATGGTTCTATAGTAGGTATAAATTTATTGTCACAGCCCTTCGTTTCCTTAATTATTCCACAATTTCTTTTCTATTCCACAATTGCAGAATTCAAAGCAGTAAATAAATGTTTGCGTTCAGTCACATTTTTGCAGGCATTAGAAATTCTACCAACAACTAAAATGTACAACTCGGAATATTAATCTAAAATTTGTGCGACATATAAATGAAGCAGTACATTAAAAGGACAAATTGGACGAAGAATACAAGACGAGAAAAAATATTATTATGTTACAATAGTTACGAAAAATCAAATTCATGTTCGCATCACACGTTTACAAGATAGATAAAACAATACGTAACCTATCACATATTTTACATGACCTATCAAGCTCAGTTACAAATCCCTATTCGTACATCTATAAGAAAAAAACCGCTTTAAATATTTACAGTCAACAATTAGGCCTATTTGAGTGTTATGACTAAAAAACAACGATCTAAGATATGAAGTATTGAGAGGTCCCATTCGTCAGTATTTGGCATGTAACTGGTATTTGGCATTCCGTAGAGTCCATCCTAAATGTAACACTTTCAAAAACACTTCCTTGATCCTTAAAACCATCCGTATTAAGAGTTTCTAGTTTTACAGTCTCTAATGCTGAGTTTTCTACTTTACTGTGAAGTTCTACACATGAACACTTTGTATGTTTGTCTGTATCATTGTCCTCAATTATATTTGACTGATAGATCCGAGAGACTGGCGTCTTCTAGTCACCTGTTTCCAGAATCTTTTCTCGAATTGTTTTTCCTGTAAGAATATTGTGTTATTTGAGGAATTCCACTGGTATCATTAAAGGCTTTGTTATTTACATGTAGTACTTATACAGGGTTATTACGTTAAAGTTTATATTAATAGTTCCTGATAAGTGAAAAGGAACAGTATGAAATAACCCTGTATGCTCTACTTTAGCTTGCTACTTTCGTGGAAACTAAACTATAAAACACGTGAAATATCTTTTTACAATAACCAAAGACATAAGATATTTGCAAAAAATATTACTTAGCTATAAAAGTTCGACTAAGTCAGCGGCCAGCGCTAAATAAAATGAAGGGTGTGGAAAGGACCAGCTAAGCTGCAGGATGAAGAATGAAAAGCGTGATGATATTTTATTAAAAATATATTTTCGAGAACACTCGTTCCAATCAAAATGGACAGATCAGTTCAACAGACAACAAAAACAAATTTAGCGTATCTGAAAGCTGGATTCAAACTTTAATACTAAGTGTTAAGCAAAGGATAAATTGACATGAGCTTAGTGCCAGACAATCACAATCATAACAATGTACCAAACGGTAGTTAATCTAAAGACAAAGGTAAAGGTTAAAAACATGAAATATTTTCACTAGAAAATGTTCATTAATATACTAATTTAACAATTTATTTTAGAATTCTAAACTTTTGAAAAGAAAGGCAATTTTATTGGCCAATTTAGACTGAAATTGAATAAACATTATCACTCGCTACACTTCGTATTTAAGTAATTTTAGATTATTATTCATTCACATTACCGATTCTAAAGTTGCCACATTATTCGTTATATTATAAAAGTCGTATATTAATTGTATAGATGATGACTCCTTATTTTTTATCTATTTTATTGGCTCTAATTATTACTTAATAGGTTGTTGTTTTATCAACATTATTATTGGAGTTATCATCAAGGCAGGTTTTTGGGACTGTCCCCTCGTTTCCTTTGACAAACGATCAAATTGAGTTATGTCTCACGATTCAATTCCAACCGCCTAAAAAATTCAAAATTTTCACAATTTATATTATTCCAAAACGTGTAGATACTACTTGGGAAGTTTCTTCATTGTTAATTTAAATCACCGTAGGTCGTCATGTTTTACCATCAAGCAAAGTAAGTGTAACAGTTTCACCAATAATACATAATTGACTAAGCTTCATCAAGCTTTGTATAAAAAAATGTGATATTTAAGACAAGTTCACCAATATTAACCAGAAAAGCAATTGATGTAAGGAAAGTCAAATTGGGGGAATTTGGTCCTGTCGGCCCGAAAAAGTTACTAAGAAAACGGTTTAAAGACAGAAAAAGCTTAAGTAATGCAAATATGGTCGCAAAATCTTCAGACAAAAACGGAATTTATTAGGACCAGTATGAAACCAATGAAAAAACTTCCCAAAACCGTTTAAATCCAGCTGGCTGGCAAGCCGGTGCGGTGCTCACACATAGCCATTGACAAAGCATATCTTGTAATATCCGTGTGAGCTCACGGGCGCGCGGCGCGGGGACTGCGGCCGCGAGTCCGCCGTGAACGGCTCGCGGCGCGGGCTATCGGACGACGCGCGACGACGCAGGAACCCCATTCTGAGATACAAGTAACTGCTGTTATTGTGGACTTAGGAATATAATACAGTATATTTACTACAAAGGGTAGATAAGAGCTACTAGAAGTCGATGTCGGAATTTGGTACAATAATATACTGGTGTTTGAAAATCATATTAAACCTTATCGTCATCACTCGGAACCTTTTTGAAAATGGTTATTAAATGTTAGGTAGAAGGTTCGGAATCTACTTAACATACTATTAGTACCTAGGTACTATAGTTGCCTTTTATATCCCACATTGCTCGCTCCGTTTTATTATTAGCCTCATTATTGATTTCATCTAGTAAGAAGAGTTTTTGGTTAAAATAATCTCTTCATTCATGTTCTTATCTTTATTATAAGTTATTATATTATCAGTAGAGACTGTGGGTAGAGCATTAACATGACAGTGACTCACATCTTCCCGTTCTGGCATAGAGAGCGCGTCCGCGAACGCATCGTCTGAACTTCCACTCGTGCCAGTTGCTCCATCTCCATAAGTTTCTCGCTTTCTGGAACTGAAACACATTCGATGAGATTATAAATTATTATCTTAAGCATCAAGTTTCAGATCACTATTTTCGGAAAATAATGTTTATTGCTTTTCTATATCTTATGTATCTTCCTGACCCTTTCCAAATTTATCTAGGGTTAGAACCAAATATCTTCTTTTTTTTTCAACTTTTTTATCCCTACTGTTACTACCGTTAATTGAGATTGAGATTTTGAGACTGTGTGGATTGCATTCTATGTTGAGAAATTCTTTTAAATACGGACACCGAAGATACGCTAAATAAAACTGACGATGAATTTATTTAAATTGAGGACGTCGCAATACTGCCTGCCTTTCGGGCAGACTTCAAGTCGACAGTGATACAGAGGAATTTTTGAAAGGTTTTTTTAGGTTTCTTATTAGTTTAGTTTTCTGTAAGTGTATATGTATGTATAAGTAGTTAAGTGAGTAATGTAGTGGTGATCATACCCTTCCAGGCATATACAGAATTGCGCGAAGTAGTATGCGGGGCGGTTCGGCGCGGGTGCGCGCGGCACAGCGTCACTGCGTCGGCGCTCGCCACGCGGCGCAGCAGCGAGCGCTGGCACGCCGCGCGAAACGACCAGGGGTCGGACCCGCCAGCCTGTCAATATGAAACATGTGAAAATACCATCAACAAAACAAACAACTTAAACTTTTCTTTCGCCAGTCAGCCACAAACGATACGTTATGTAGAAACAACATCACATCAACATCATTATAAACATTTCTTGTGAAGGAAATAGGTGATCTAAGTTCTCCAAAGGAAGTAAAAAAAGTATATAAGATGGAAATATCTAGGCTTTTGCCCAGCAGTGGGATCAAATAAAGGATAAAAAAGAGGGATTAAAATTAATTGAGCAACAATGAAAATGAGAGATCACTCCTAAGATTTGCCATTTTGCTTTGCTCCTAAGAAGCCTGAGAATGCTTCCAGTCTAGCTAGCAGATTAAATACTTTGAAATATCTCGCGCAGCAAGATAACCTATTTTGTCGGTCCTAAAAAAAATTTGTTTGAACCTCAGGATCTCCCAACAAACTAACAAAACGGAAACAGAAGTGTTAGATACCTATTCTTCTTCTTATCAACATCTACATCTACGTACCCAAGGCACGGTCTCCTGTTCTGCTAGCATATCCGTCCCCTGGTCCAGCGCCAGCCTCATCTCCGCTCGAGGACTGAGTCGCTCCGGCGTCTGTGGTCTCTGTTCCTCCGGTTGTAAGGTAGCCAGCGGTGCTGGTGCTGGCTCCAAGACTGAAAGACAATTGTTAAAGCTTTGACAAAGGTAGTAAAGAGTTTATCTGATTTTAAGGTAGAATTCGATTGATAAACAAGCACGTCTGTTACCTGAGACCATTGATTTTAGGTACAGATAGAATTTTTTGACATATTATAACATCTAAGAAGTAATTATCAGCAAATATTAGGTTTTCTTTAGAAGGGGCGAGTCGAGACAGGGCAGAGACTACATAGAAAATAAGTATCAGACGTGATCATGGTATCGTAAACTTGTTAGTAAAATAAACCGATGAAAATTCTACGACTGTTGTCAATGCGCTGACTTTTCTTAGAGAAAGCTGAAGACCCTTATTAATCCGGTAGTCTAGTAAAGTTAGATGGTATAGATTTTCTATGTTTATTTATTTGTTTTTTTAAATAGCTTAGTATGTTCGTAGTACCTTGTCCGAGTAGGTTGTTTGTCGTGGGGTTGTGTATAGTGGTGCGCTCGAGTGTGGAAGGCGTGCTGTCCGAGCTGGCTGATCCCCGACGAACTCCAGCAGTGGCACGCACCTCCGCAAACTCTTTTGAAACTGTAACGTTTGGAATGGGACATTTAAGCATCCACCAAGATCTATAACTAATCGTACATCGATAAGAAATGGTACATGGTATATTCACATTATCTGAAATTTCAGCATCTGTGATTACAAAACTCGAAAAGTTGAAATATTTAGTTTAATCGACATTCTTTTGGTGTTCAGGTTGCGAAGTAGAATTATAATTTTAACATTTTTAAATCGCATTAAGTTTTAAGTACATTCGATTATATTACTGACGGGGTCGCATGGCTTCATTTCAAGAACTCGGTGCACCGTGTATATAATTTACTTGATGTTGAGAATTATTCACAATGGTGACGTTTTGAGTTCATATTTTAAAGTTGCTCTTATATATTTTTCGGTGTAATAAAGCAAAGGCAGTGTACTATAGGCAGTTTCTCACCAGATAGTAAGGGCATCGAGGGCACCTCGTTGGTTGGCGTCCGGTCGGGGCTCAGCTCGCACCCGGCGCCACCACCGCGCCCCCCTCCAGCAGTTTGAACGACGTCCGCACCCCCGCCCCCTGCTTCTGTAAGACCACCACCCTTGTTTACCCACGAAATAACAGCAATAAAATATTCTAGATCAAAAACTTCAGTATAGGCAATATAAAAGTGCGTTCAGATCCGGCGAACGCGCAGCGAATGAGCAGCTTCAGCAACAGTTCGCGAGCTGCTCGTTAGGCGCGCGTTCGCCAGATCTGGACGCACCCCTATGTATAGTCAGGAGAGATGTAACCGCCCTCTATACCCACGAAAGAACAGCAACAAAATATGTTAGATGAAAAACTTCAGTATAGAATATGTTATGTCAGGAGAAATATAATATATTGATAAATGTATATTTGTAAATATAATTAGTCCAAGTAAAGTGCTAGTTACTATGGCTATTGATAACGTGCTAGTTTATAGGGGTACAAAAATACCGTTGCATCTGCATTGATTACCAGAAATTAAAGAAGTCAAAGCGAAAATTAAGAGGAAACGAATTAGGACTCAAAATATTAAAGCATCATAAAATTTCTGGTAAGTCGTGCAATAATAAAACAAGATAAGCATGCACCGTGCTGTCATAAGATTTTGAATGTTTGGTTTTTGTGTAAGTTTGAGCCGAGATTTTAGTCGTCACCTCACCTTTCATCATATATCAAGCTGTCCATATTTCTGTCAAAATGTATTTTCTTTGTTAGTCATGTTTCTGGTGTTTACCATTGTGTTGTGTTCATGTTGAAGTTGATGCCGCTACCACAAATGCTTAAACAAATCTCATGCATCCGTCCCCACGTTAGACTTCGCTTGAAGATAGCAAATTTAGAAGGTTAGCCTAAAACAAGCTGAAAACTAAGCAGCCTTCCGAAAAAGGATAGTGCTGCAAGAGATTATCAGTCCCATTCTCATTGACGCAGAGGCTACAAACACACCAGACCATGGCACAAGACAGAAGTGTTGCTACACACACCGAGCACTAACATCAAGTAGGGATGGCTCACCTTGACTTGAAGCAGAGGGCGTCGGGTGCGGCGCGTCGCAACAGTCGTCAGCACCGAGGCCACGCTCGCTGCCCTGCGCCAAGCGCCGCACCAGCGGACCAGTCACAATGTGAGATATTACCTAGCTACGGGACTTTACTTCCATTTGCCAATAACCCGGATCCTAGTCCGGGACGAATTACTTCAAAATTAAATTTCAAAATTTTCGAGAATTTATTAATTTTATCAATTCACGATTTAAGGATGTAGTCCAAACTGTATCTATGTAAGTTACGACAGGAAACATATAATACTTAGGTTTTGTTCAAATATTTCATGCAACAAGCATGCTGTATCCAATAACATTATTTTGTACCGTTATTGGCATGCTACGAAATACAACGATAAGTATCCTACACAACTATAATAATTTCTGATATCTGTCAAATTTGACTATTCAGTTCCAATAAATTAATTAGAAATTGGTACAAAAATCTATGCTACTTAGCTACACGATAAAACTAGGCATCATTATCTATTTTCTTCAGTATCAATTTTGACAGACAATAATATATACTTTATCTCGATACATTTGACGTAAACAAATACTGGGTCATATTTACCAAATATTACATAAAGTACATAATAATATACATGATTAATAATAATTGTATTAATAAGGTAAGGCGTTTGCACCAAACTTCGGTTCTGAAAAATTGAGGGTATTATTACAGGGAATTTGAGTGCGATTCAACGTGTGAATGCTTATACAGGGGTTGAGAACATTTTGTATACCAGGGGTTAGGATCTTTGGTGCAAGGTTTCAGGGATTGAGAACATTTTGAATACCAGGGGTTGAGAACTTTGGTGCAACTATTTTTGTTGGTATTTATATTCACCTGGTCGTCAGAGTTGGTGGGGGTTGGCTTGTTGTCCTCGCTTCCGCTGTCTGAGCCTTCTTCTTCGAGAAGTGGCTCTAGTCTTCTTCTGAATACATCCCTATGAACAAATTCAACTGTTAGTTTTGTTGTTTCTTCTACACTTTCTAACTACCTATAAAAAATTATACCAGTACGTATTAGGTCGCTTCTAATGGATTTGAAAGTTCTATTAGAACGGTTTTTTCGTCTCTATTATTCTATTTTGTAAGTACCTATTGATTTTGAAATAGTTTTTACATTTAAAATCTTGGATATTAAGCAAATTTTATGTGGTTCAACTAAATAATATGACTTGTAAAAAAAAAGGATTATGGTACCTTGGAAGCAAAGGTCTTAACGTCGTAGGTCCGGTAATCGTTGGTGCCATGAGGAGCTCATCCATCATCAGCTCCGTGTCGTCATCACCGGCGTACGATGATGAAGACTTTGTTGGCGACTGAAATTGTGAAGGATTTTCCATTCAAAGGGCATTATAAATATTTGTGCTTCCTAGCCATTTTTAAATTTTATTACGTAATCTGATTTACAATACTGGAATTATGTGTTTAGATAGTCATTCGCTCTAAGTAAAGACCTGGTACTGGAATAATTAATAAAGTAGTAGAAGTACCAAATGAAGTCGATCCCAACATATGTTGGGTAAAGACAGACCCGATTTTTTCAGCAGAGTGAATCCTGCCTCATAATTGCTATCACCCCTTTCTGTCCTACTATAAGCCATTCTACACTTCTGCTATTACTTGGTTTAGGGCTGTAGAGAACCAATTTTTGTCAAAGAGGCCAAGCTTGCCACAATCACGTATTTCATTGCTAGAGATAATTCTATATGCCTTTAATAAACTAGTATCAGTTACCGAAAGCGTTCCATGTTCGGAGTCAGGCAGGTTATCAGACAGGTCACCGGATGATGGTGTCCCCCACGCCTCTTCACCACTAGCCCCACTTCCTTCTCCAGTTTCTCCAGTACCATCCTCAGTACCAATGTTTGATTTCCAATCACTCACTCCAAGGCATCTGTTAAAATTAATTGTATTAGGAGACGAAAATTAGTAATTAATGAAAATATTGTTATTTTCTACTTTGTTATTCAATGACTATTATAATATTAGATACAGTATCAAATCTAATTAGCTTGATTACATGACGAGAGTTGCTACAGACCCGTTGAATTTTTCTAATATTATTTAAAATTCATAAACTAACACGATGAACGACGTAATATTAGAAAACCTAAATTAATTTTAAATTGAATCATTATGATAATTAGTAAATTTCTATAAATAAATCTAGTATTCCAGTTACAAAACTATATAATTTTGGTACACTACATAATGTTCTAGCCCATCTCTATTATATAATATTTCCAATTGGGCAACTTAAGGTTTGATTATATAAATTGTTTTATTTTGTTGTTGATATTCCCAATTGACTATATAACTAGCTGAAATAATTAAATACGTTTTTCTAGCAAATATCATCTAACGTTTACCAAACTTACAAATATTAGCTATGATTCTTGTAAGTATTACAAATGTTTGTCTAATGTAAATACTAATAATAAATAATTCTTAAAAATAAAATGTCTAGGAGCTGGAAATCTTGATAATACATTTATAAGACATAAAAAATCAATTAACTACAGTTTGCACCCACACATACTCATCGTTCCCGTTAAATTCTCCGTTCAGTTGTTTTCCACCTATGTTAGGAAAAATATTATTATACTCCAAAGTTTAAAGTTTAAAAATAAATTTAGCAAGTTCTTTCAGAATTCCATTATTTAAAAGGGATTTTTTATTTCATAAAGATATCCCTTCTAATATGAATATGTTTTGAAGATGTTCTTGTTCATACATTGATCTAGTTTTCATTCAATTTAGTGTAAGATTTTTGTAGCACTGATGTGTGTCCATAAATATATGGTGTGCAGAGAAAAGGACAGCAAAA
This sequence comes from Autographa pulchrina, assembly GCA_905475315.1. Classification (NCBI taxonomy): domain Eukaryota; kingdom Metazoa; phylum Arthropoda; class Insecta; order Lepidoptera; family Noctuidae; genus Autographa; species Autographa pulchrina. The sequence goes on from FR997764.1 coordinate 1,983,308, forward strand.
TAGTCATCACATACCTTTCTAAGAATGACGGTTGTTTGTGCGCTATAGACGTGTTTGGAACACTCTCAGTGTAACTGAATATGTTCATTTTCTCAACGACGAAGGAGCCCGCTCTCGCCGTCCAACCCATTATGCCACCAGCAGCTCCACTCACTGCAAAAGTCAATTTATTTAAGTTTGAGAATAAGTTTTGAGTAAAGTTAAGGTTTTTTGGTAAAGAAATGTTCTTACTTTGATGATACATACTGTATTCACCTGGATTGTTATACGTTTTAGAAGCTTCTGGTTCCTGAGCTGTCAGTCTTACGTTGCCGTCGTCAGTCTCGTCGGACGGTAGCCTCTCCAGGCTTGACATTGTGCCATATCTTAAATAATATATATAGTCTTTATAACATCACGGGCAAGGTTCAAAATCATCTTACAATATTTATTAACACACCTTTTGAGCGTTACATAAGGTAGGTCGTCGGGAACGTCAGGGGAATCTGGGGACTCATCTACAAGGTCATCCTGAAATACAAAAGTAACGTCATCATCTTTAATAACTGCGGGTACTTCATTGAAGTATCAAAGTCAACTCACAGTCTTATTAGTGGAATTGTAATCAGGTGTTGGTGGGACGACAGCTATGTTAGGAACAGGAGACTCGGACTTGATCGAGCCTAGACTACCCGGTCTAGAGCAAGGGTTGTTCAAGCTCGCCGCTGAGCCTCGCTTGAAGGGTTCTACTCTCATTAAATGAGCTGCAGGGTTGATGGCTGACAGACCCATCAGCATAAGGGGGCCTAATTCTAAATCTTCATCAGATCCTGCGTCTACAGCATTATTCGCGTTCAAATCTTCCATTCTTTCAGTCTTCTTATTAATGTCTCCATTCATTTTACTGACTGCGGATATACCCATCCTAGGAGACCGCCTCAAACCTCTTTCTATTTTAAAGTCATTATCATCATCGTGTATTGAATCATCCTCCAAAAACACTGAGGAAGTTTTTAAGCATGAACCGACATTCTCTCTTTTAGTTATTATGTTCATGCCCAATACTTTGTTTAGAACATTTTCAGCTTTTTGTCTTGTTATTTGTTCTTTCCTTGCAGAAGCCGGCGATGGATAACTAGACGTTGCGGTTTTGGTTTTCGTTAAAGTAATGCTTTCTACACATTTGACCTCATTCAAGTATTTTTCTTGAGCAATTACGCATTGGACCTGATTTGCAATATTTGAATTGGACATCCTTAAATCATTAGAGCTAGAATTAAAAACCATAGAACTACAGGTAGTGTGGCTAGTTGATAGCGGGCTATTTCGACTGCTAGACGAAGGGCTGGGCGATCGTATTGATTGGTCCTTTCTGAGTTCTAACTGACTCTTCGTGTGGTTCGAATGGACGCTTCTACTTAAAATCGGTGAATCAGTTTTTAATTCGTACGACGTCGACTTGAGCATTCTCTGACTTTGCTCTATCGAATCTATGACTTTCATGGCTGCTTTAGGGCCATCTTCTGGACGTAACCTGATAGCACCTTTACGTTCTAAATGTGTGTGTGAAAAGTTCTTTGGCTTACGATTACCACAATGAGCACTACACGGACTGGTAGAACTTTTATTTGAGTTAGAGTTTTGGGGCGATGCCTCTGGCTTTGGTTTTGTTTGTACAACTGGGGGCTCCTTTTGTGACACTAAGGGACTATTTGGCTTGGACAAACACTTTTTGTGGCACTGTCTGCAGACGGGTATCGTGTCTACCACCACCGGGCTTGTCCTTACCGTTATCTGAAATACAACGGACTATTTAGGTGAAATCAATCTGGTCTGTGATTATATAATTACCTGGCATGAACTCCACTCACTTGACTTCCAGAATTACTGCTTTTTGATGGGCTTCTATCGTTTTCTTTCTTTTCAGCGGGCGATGCTCCTTTAGCTTCATGGCTCGAAACAAGTTCAGCTACTTCTAATAGATTTAGTTCTCTGGACCGCTTTCTTAACTCTTCTACACTCCACATCTAGAAACATCCAATCCTCTCAGTAAAATCAAAAGGTCATAAGAATTTATATTAGTATTAGTGGGTGTTTGGTTAAAATTACATTGATCATAATGAAATTATGAGTACTTTTATTCGAATGTAAAAGAAACTCTTATCAAAACGTAGTAAGATTCATTTTGATTCTACCACTGACAAGGTCAACCGTATTTTGAGTATCATTAACTTATTTTGGTTCATTTACTTTTATATCTACCTCCATATCAGGCTCCGGCGGGTCCAGTTCTTCGGCTTCTGGCAGCTGCGTCATCCACCTCTGCAGGTGAAGAGTTGAACCTCTGCTTCTGGTACTGCGAGCACCTTCAGTCGCACTCCCCCCTCCCCCCGTCTGAGTCTCAACTGAACTGCGACGCGTCTAGAAGTTTATGAGTTGTTTTTGTTTTAGGTTCTAGAGTACCATTTCCTTGAGTAAGTAGTTAGTAGAATGGTATTTGATGTTGTAAATATATGTGGATATTTGGTGATAACAAGTTTAGTGCACTTACCTTAGATAGTGTTGTTGATTAAGGGGGGTTGAAGTTATATACCTACTTTTTTGTCAAGTTAGAATATGTTTGTTGAGACAACGTTAATTTGAATTGTAGTCTTTAGTATGTAACGAAACCTTTCTGTATTTTTTTATTGTAGATAAGAACTGGACACACAACGGTTTTTATTATTTGTTTTAGTTTTTTTTGCTTGATAAGAGGAATTTATATGCGTCTATTAAAATAATTTCCATACGTTTTCATGTAAGTACGTAACAGAAACAGTATGTTGTGTATGTTAACAAAAATATACATTATCCAATACAAATTTAGATTTTTTTTTATATGCCATTTACAATACTTATTGATAAAATGTACAGAGAAAAATGGTAGATTCAATTACAATATAAAAGTGCTTAAAATTTCGTTAGCGTCGCAAAATTCTGGGCCCTTTATAAATTAAAATAAAAAGAAATATATTTCGCCATTGATAAAATCACTTTATTTACGGACAATTAGAAATATACTGCTCCGATCTAAACATAAACATCCAAATTTTATATTATTTTAATCCATTAATATGTCATGAAGAAACCTGAACTATAATAAGTAAAATGCTTTCTCAAAATTATAATTTTTATCCCTCATACTATCATTAGACTAGATTAAAAATTTACACACAGCCAAAGACATCGAAAATTACCGGATTCTAACTACAAAGACTTGTAAAAAAAAAATCTCATTTACATACAATTTTTTCCCGGGAAATGTTTAGGTTATGTGAACATTTTGCGATGCTAGCGACACAAATAAAACGATCCTCTAAGTTTTTAACATTTACATTTGCTGTACATGAAGAAAATACTCTATGTGTTTATTTATTACACTAATTAATAAAAAAAGCATCAAATAAATCATTCACATTTAACATCGACTACCATTTTTCTTTGTAAATATATTTACATATATCTAATGGCGATGAAGGTCTCAACATAATAAGCATTGTTCAAATAAAAATGCTCTAAAATGTGCAATGATGGCAACTACATGATTGATTTCGCGAAGCTGATCGCCAAATATCCACATGACCTGTACAGTTTACTCTATGTACAGATTTACAATGTTCCGTGACTGTACATTTACAACACCAACATTATTATTAGCTAATTGTTCCATTACACAGTTGAAGGAATCAGAATGTAGAGTGCGCCGACAAAAAAGTACCAAAAACAAGAAACCTTTTTGAATTTCTTAAGAAAAGGACGGAAGACTTAAGCAAACTTGTTATACAAAAAAGTGTAATGTATTGTACACGAACGTTCTCTATTGGTACCCTATAGTTACATTTGACACTGATTTACTATTTGGTAAATATTGGCATACACATTTCGATTATACTAAAGCGACTTGTAAAATACCCGATCGTGGATTCAGTTCTGTGATAAGTAAATTTTCATTAATACCCGGTAGCATATCATAAGTGGGTATCAGACTTACAAATTATTACTCTATTATAATCAAAATACCGAGATTTCTTTAATACTGCTAATGTTCGAAAATATGTCTCTCAAAATTTTGTTACCACAACCTTAATCTCGACTATAAGCGATTTTTATAACAATCCAACAAACTCGCCAGTCTACACGGCGAAAGCGTTCCACCCTCTCTCCTAAACACCGGCTAAACATGACTACTACAACACTCCGATCAAAGGTTTCCGATCAAGAAACCTATCTCCAGTTTCTACGATTCCGGGGATAGCAAGAGTCTGCTAACTCCGGATCGGACTCCGCGGATCAAAGTTCCAGATAGGCCGGCGGAGTCGGCCGCTCTGGTAATGCCATCCGCGGCAGAAGCGGGTCGTCAGGGAGGAAGATGCGCTCCTCGACAGCGTGCTTGTACGAGGGATCGACATCCAGGTCGGCTAGAGCTAAGTCAGCTTCGAAAGATTCCCATCGGCATGGAGAACTTTCTGAATATGCTTCGCCGCCTTCTGGCGTTAATTGGGCACTAGGTGATGTGTGGGGCTCATCGTTCTTTTCAATGCTGGACGATGATACAAAGTGCGAGGAGAACGTTTGAGAATCTGCTGGCGAGAGATTAGCGGACGGGGTTTCAGGAGTTGGAGCTGTTCTCCAGACTGTGCTGAGAGGACCTCGGACCGGTTGGGGCGTAGGAGTGTCTGAACTCGTCCTGACGTCGAAACTAACTCGCACTTCTTTCTCTGGGCGTTCTTCAACGAGCATGTTAAGGTGCGAGCGATAGGAGCTGGCCGGCAGGAGAGCCAGGCTTGAGTGACGTTGTATGCTGGACGCTGATACCTGGCGTTGTTGCGAGTCCAGCGTGGCGAGGGAGAACGTCAGCTGCGGGTCCGGCGAGTCCAGCGGAGAGCCCAGGGGCGTGCCCGACATCGTATGAGCACGGTAACTGCGGAAAACGAAATATTGTAAGCTATATAGTCATGAAAATTTGAGGCATAACCTTAAAAAATAACCAGTCATTAAGGATAACATGATTTCGTACTGACTGGACTTATGACTCCTCAAAAAAATGTGCAAAAGTTGTACACCAGCCCTCATCGTATTATTTACTAGTCTACTTACATCTGTCTCTGCAGCAAACTCTGCCATACAGCCTTCAGGTCTATGGAGGGCGCGCGCAGCACGACAGTTCTCGTGCGCGCCGGCGTGCGCGGCGAACACGACACGAGAGGCGACTCGCCGCCCGCACGACCCAGGATCAGACGGAACTCTGTGGCTGGAAGTAGAAAAGCTTATGAAGCTCAGTCTTTGTGGTCGTGATTGACATCACACAACTTGGGAGCGAGAATTTGGAATTTGAAATGATGACGTAAATTCTTTTCTTAACATTTGGTCATTTATAAAGAGTGAGTTGACTGATTGATAGGACGTGGGTATAAATCAACTCTTTTCATGACGTTTCCTCAAAGGAAAAAAAAATAGAGGTGCAGAAAATTTGTTAAATAAAAACCAGCTATTTCATGTTGTAGAATAACTACATTGATCTTTGTCATTTTCTGGACCAATAATTATAATTATTAAATTCAAAATTTATATATTTTCAAAAATATATAAATTGGTACTTTAACTAAGATATACATTTGTTCCACCAACCTTTCTTCCTAACATTGAACTGCGCTTCCGACACAGTTGCTAACACGACAGGCTCCTCAGTCACGAACAGGACTCGATCCCTGGACACCGTCGCGAAGAGCAGCAGGTCACTGAACAGCAGTGCCCAGTAAGGTCGGACTGCTCGACCTTCCACCCTCGACAGTTCTCCACCAAAGATCCATTGACGACCAGCAGTACTTAGTACGAAGGGCTGAAAAACGGGTATGTATCAGTTTTATTCCGTATGTTCAGAAAATTTAATTTTGAGTTAATTATTCTACAACTATAATTAAATTAGAATTCAATCCATATGTTCCAACACGATGTTAAATTTCCTATTTACCCAACGGTTTTACTAGCGAAAGTAAAAAAAACGTACTTTTTGTTTTATAGTTATTCTGCTTTTCAGCATGAGACGACCAAAAAATCAAATAACAGAATTTCTGTCCACACATTTTTGAGTTATATGGTGTAATTAACATGATCATATTCTATTCAATTGTATTTTAGGCTGGCGATCTGAGTGAGTTGTTGACCCACATATTTTTATGGTGCCACTGGCGGTATTGTTGTGTACCGGGTTGTGCAGCTCCCTCAAAAATGGTTGAGCTGCATGAGCTATTCGGGGCATGCTTGCCGTCTGCTGGCACATGCTTGCTCAGATCGATCTGGTTCTTTCCTCTAAATACCAGTCCAGTAAATACTCTGCATTTGTTTACACAAATTTACTATTGTATTGTCAGGACTAAAAGAGACTGTGACCCCCGAGTTTGTGTCGACATTTCTTCTCAGGGTAGTCAGTTAGGAAATGTCGACCTCATCTAGATTAAGAAGACGTGTGAAAGTGATTGTATGGTCCTATTTACAAAATAAACAATTTGAATTTGAATTTGACTTTTTATATAGTAAGCCTGGAATGACGTATAATATTTACCTTACACCTAGTGAACACGAGTCGACTCTCCAGATCGGAGACGGATAGCAATGGCTTGCCGTCACCAGCGAGTCCCATCAGTCCCGAACCAGCCGTTACGTCTTGGTAACCGCTCTGAAAATACCAAGTTTCATTAATTTCTTGAGCAATTTTTAGAATGGAATATAATGATTTCGTTAACTTAGGACATTAAATTCAAGTTCTTAAGCTAACAGTGCATTTATATTAAATATTATTTGGATTCAAATACTAATGACGTTCATGAAACCTGCCTGAAACTATTTCCGCACGTTTGTTCATTTAATTTCACCGTTTCGTCACAAATCTTGATGATGTTTTAGAAGCCTGTCTTAACAGTAAATATAAATTCTGTATTAATTTCATTGAAATGTAGATCGAAGAGTTCAAAATTACCTGTAACTGCTCTACAATAACTTGCAGCTGCTTCTTCTCAAGCTGCTCATACGGCCCAGCACCAGCCGCAGCCACTGCCGCCCTCATCAGCCGCAGCAGTTCTCGGAACTGCTCCAGCGGCTTGTGCACCAACGACGTGATGTCAGGCCTTCTTCTAGGTATCGGTGGACTGGTGCAGAACCGCGAGAATGCACCGCTAGGGTCTTTTGATTTTTTTACCTGGTGAAAAAGTGATATGAGATTAAATTAGGGTTCGATTCCAGGCTTGTGTTCTGGAATTATTTTAGTTCTTTGACGATTGAAAGAATATTTATGGCGGTAAATGATTTATGAATTGCTTAAAATTGCTCTGAAACTGCCGACAAACAATGGGATTCTCCAATATGTAGGTAGACACAAAAAAAAAAAAACATCAATATAAATATACCTATGTATGTACGCAACATTTTTAGTTGAGTTTTACTGGATTTCGTTTGAAATATTCATATGAACAACTTGATGAAGACAACTAAAAGGTCGAGGATTCGGCAAACATATACTGCATATCTAAAAAAGTGTTAAGGCGCTCCCCTGAGTAAAATGCGCGAAAGCTGTGTTTTACTAAGCTATAAACTCGATGTTTAAATCACAATATCAAATGCCCTGTTCTACCAAATTATTCTCTAATATGTTGATATTTATACGGATATATATATTTTTTTCTTGCAGCAAATATTAAGTAGCACTCATTTTAAAAATGGTCGATCAAAATTTATTCAATTGATAGAGAATTTAAATCTAAAGAATTTACACGCTTCTGTTTTTAAAAAAGACCAACGATTTATTTTACAATTCAAATTATTCCTAAAAATTGTCAAATTCAGAACGGAAATACACTGTGATAAAATTTAAATATAATGGAATATTTATTTACGTTATAAGATCATTTATAAATATAATGCCTTGTTAGATAATATATATTTAAAGACTGATTTTGAAAAAGAGCACCAAAAATATCATATTAATTTTCATAATTTAAAAAAAAATGTATTCAATACCATTTCACTAATTAAATGGTCAAAAACAGTTTCTTGTAAAAAACATGAAACACGTTTCTGACTAAATAACTTTAGGTCATTAAATTATTCAATCAAGAGTTTTCAATTACCATGAGTTATATTTAATTTTAGAGACAAATAAATTTCATTTCACTTATCTTTTTTTAAATCTTGTGGACATAGTAGCAGGCAAGCGCTAGTTTGATGATATTTTTGTCTATAAATTCATAATTCTACTATTTTTACTACATAATACGTAGTTATATCAACAGATGGCGTTGTATTGTCATAAAAAGTAGCGATGTATATATTGAGGGGTAATGCGGGGGGTTTAGAGGTCAAACGCTGAAGGGCATTTGCTCGGGGAAGCGCCTTAGCAATGTCGCATTGTTACTTACCAAAACACAATCAGCTCTCTTGAGTCCAAGGCAGTACTTTTTATACAGGCTAAGGAAAACTGGGGCCTTCTGAAGGTAAACAGCAACCACGGTTAACGTCTGAATCTCGCCGTCATCCTGCACTATTTGATCTAGAATGTCTTCTGATAGTCTGAAGATCTGAAAGTGTATTAAGATTTTTCTATAAAAAGTTAAGGAATAGCGACACCAACAGAACACCTAAATAGGTCTGTCATATCCTAATCGGATGTATCTTAAACACTGTTAAATATCTAGCTATTTATTGTAAATAAAATCTACTTAGTTGTGTTTTTCACCATTATACTGAAGACCGATCACAGCATTTAACTAGGATGTGGCTAACGTCTGGGCACATACATTTTCATTACCTACCATCGACTGTAAGCCATTGATGGCATTTCATTAAGGTTTCCTTTTCTCTCTTAGGTATGTACTTAGCATGTTCATTGTTCATACTTCCGTCGCTACTTACAAACCTTACACGAAACTTACCTCTTCGAGATTTTGGAACAACAACTGGTGGTCATTTGGGGCGATGAGGTCGGCTCTTTCCGCCAGGGGTGACACGAACCGGACCAGGCCGAACTGCAGGCAGGTCGCGTAATGCTGCTCTCTGGCTATCACCGCAAGGAGGGCACGCTTTCTGCCGTCAGTGGTCAGCCCTGGCGTCTAGTGGGAAAGTCGATATGTGGTTTTATAGATGTTATTAAGTTATTTTCTTTTCGGGGTGGGGATGAAACTAAAAAATTAAACAAAAAAATTTTTCTACCTGTTCTCGAGTTTTACGTGTTGTAATGAACCCGATTTTGTTTTAAATAGATTACTATCTTCAGCCTTTATTTTTCCACTGAAAGGCTAATACCTCCTTTTCCTTCATTCTTTTTTTACGATTTTGGATTATTACTGTCTGAATTTGAAGCATTATTTGGAATTTATTTATTAGAAAAAAAAGCGGCTCGCGAACGGCTCGCGAGCAGCTCGCGTGTAATGCTCGTTCGTCAAATGTGGACGCACCCTTACGCGATCTCTCGATCACAAAAATATTTTAGGCTTCGATTATGACAACATAGATTGCGATTGTTATAAGTGGTCACATTGACTATAGACTCAGCGCGTCGTAGGTTTTAGCCCCAAATGGCACATGACTCACTAACTGACATTATAGATCTACTAGAGTAGTCTACATTTTAAGTTTTAAGTTTGGATGTACATGTGTATGCATGTTTTAAAAATTACTCGCGACACGTGGTATAAGATTACCAAATGTGAGATTTATTAAGGATATCATTCTATCTAATGCACGTATGTGGGTAAATTCAGGTTATGGAAATGAATGTATTTTTCTGGTACATACTTACATAAGATACTTTAATAAACGATTTGTACACCTAGTTGTTCTTGTGATACTTATTTATCTCTCATGCAAGTGATTCATAAACAGGCGGATTTAATGCTCGTAATTAGGTATTTCTTACCTGTCCACCTATCCAGTGATGTGTCATCTGAATCTTATCAGAACATCAATTTTAGCTTAAACCTATATACTACCTAATTTTCTACATTGTTTTTAATAATGCAAGGGTCTGTACTCTCTGGGCAAGTTTAAAAGATACCCTACTTTTTGTCACTGTTTTAGCTAACATATTCTTTAACTAACAATTGCTCTTCATAACTAAAAACGACGATGGTGCATGAAAAGTAAAATCATAATTACTAATTACTAATAATAAACTAATGAAAGGAAAAAAAACATAAACAAAACTAAATTAAAAGCAATAAATTTATTTGCACTTAAAATTATAGAACATAAATTAAAAACGAAATAAAAACAACAGGAACCAAAATTTTTGATCGATTACACGATTGAATAAATTAAAAGTAGAATACAAAATCATAAAGGTAAAATAAAGACAATTATACAAAAAACACTACTTTGTATTACGAAATTAAAAACACGCACAATCTAATACAAAAAAGAACTAATAAATAAGAAAAAAAAACATTAACAGAATAAATATTAACAAAAACAGTAAGCTTAAACGTAACGATTCCCCTTTCAATTAATTTAACTTACAAACTAAGATTAAATTAAATTACGATATACAAGCTAAGAAGACCCCGTAAACTGCAGATTTTTAAGGAATATATTAAAATAAAATAAAATTTGGAATAAAAATCGTTCTTATCTAAATAAATATTAGTAAATTTCAATCGGTTATAATCTTCTATCAAAAACCGGCAGTACACAAAGGTCGAAAATTAAAAATAGCAGCTACAAAATAAAATAATGGAATGTATCATGAAGTATTTACAAAAATAAAGAAAAAATAATATTAATAACAAAACTCCATACTCGCTACTGTACATCAACGTAGATTTTAACTCACATCGAGGGAATACAAGGTCCAATACTAGCACCAAATTCATAAAATTTTTGTCTCACAAATACCAAAATAATAAATTCGAATAATGTTTCTAATGGCCAGCCCATAAGACAACAACTTGTGTAGAAATATTGAATCAAGTATCCAATTATGGCAAATAGAAGTTTGTGCTTTTAAGGATTTTTCATTTCAAATTCAATCATTAACACATTCACTGCGTTACGGGAAGTATTTGGTTGTAATTGAATTTCGCTCTGTGCGGCAGCTAGTTGTCCTTGTTTTGCGCTCCGTGCGGAGGTGATTTTTTTAGGTTTTCGTACTAGTAAAAAAGAGACACCTATATTGCCGAATTCCTTGCTTGAAGTGTATTGAAATTTACGAATAAAAATGTACGGGAATTATTTTATCGTAACGCACAGGAAGGTAATTATTTTACAATAGTGCGATACGGGAACTATTTGGCCGTATCCTAAACCCCGTACCGCACAGAACGTGAGCGCGCGCGGAGCTACAGTTAGCCGTAGTGCTGTGCACAGTTAATACGATTATACAGAACGCGATATAAATAGCGCGGTATGGTACCTGTAGTGCTATTCTGTTAATAATTTCGGTGACAGGTGAAAGTGAAGTGACAGTGAAGTGACAATAAAGCTCACTTCAAAAGTGAACCCAATTGGCCTTGATTTAGAATTCAAATTCGAGATTACGTATTTGACATCTCACCGCGGATACCGCTGTCGAGACATGAAAATAATGTTACAGAATAGCACGGCTGTACTGTTACTTTCTGAAGTATTTTTTTTCTGTTGATTAAATTATCGAATAAAATAAATAATTTTAAAACGTAAATCAGGGTTTTTTTTTTGTAATTTAGCTTTTATAAGTACTTAAAAATGTTAATAATACAAAATAAGAATTTACTGTTTTTATTAAAAAGTTGACATTAGCGTAGTTAATTACTTATTATTTTTGTTAAAAATAGTTTCCGTTAATTTTGTACGACCTGAATAAACCATAATAAATTTAAAACAGCAAAATATTTTACTTATTACATCCCATCCCTAGCAATAAGACTGTTGTATGCGGCACGACAACTATTTTCCCGTAAAATCAACCATTTCCAAAAATACCTGTAACTTTTAAGATATTACTTAGATCCCCGTGCGTCGGCAGCTGTGTATACACAAGGATGTAAGCTATTGATTGGTACAACAAAAAAACCCTGCTGTGGAGTTTCCATGTTTCTGTGGAGGTTTGAAGTAAGGACTACGTACGGGAAAATAGACGTCGTAACGCATATCAGGCAATCTTGATACGGGAAGTATGTGACTTGTACAGCACTGGTAGCAAGTCTTAATCTAGAGCAGCCGCAGCGAACGTGTTAAGTCTGTCGATATCGTAATAGCTTATTCATGTGTTTTAATGACATTTTTAGGTTTCTACTCTACCAAGTTTGCGTCAGATAGTCTGGCCAAGATGACTAGTTTCCAAAATGATTTCGATGCAATGTCAAACGATAATGCCGTTACCGACCTCTTTAGAGAATGTGACTTGTGGCAGATGGAGCTTGCGTCTGTCGAGTGACTGGCTGGTGGAGGAGCAGGCTGTGGGCGGCCTGGCCGCTGTGGCTGGTGAGGCCTGGGCCGCGGCGCGGGGGGACCGCGGAGGGGGAGGCGGGGTGGACTCCGTGGGGGGGATGGACACCTGCGCCAGTCGCGGCCGGATGCCCACGCCGTTTGGTGGCACGCGTCTGAATGTTTCTATGTTTAGCATCTGGCCGGCTGATCTGGAAATTGAAGTAGAAGAACGTTAGTTTGAATATATTAGGGTTCCTCATATTTTGATATTCGGAAGAAGGTAATTTATGCCGGTTTCTAAATCTGTTGAATATCGTTCTAAGCTGAATAAATTTCAATTGGGGATTTATAGCAACATAACTATCTAATTAAAACTTTTTAATAGGATTATGTTCTTTTGTCAATAGTTATGGTAGGTTCTTTTTAACTAAATCCAGGATTACTCACTTCACGAGAATTCGGACCTCTTCTTCGTTAGCTGTCACCACATTCTTGTTGCCGACGAACACGAGGTAGTCTCCTGCCCTGAGTCCGGCGCGCTCTGCTGAACCCCCAGCCGCCACCCTCTCGACCCTCGGGGGGCGAGTCCAGACCACTGTGAAGCCGAACCCACCGCTCGTGCCGCGGACCAGTCTAAAGAGAAAGTTGATGTTAGTACATTACAAGAACTGGAAGACAACTTCTGTAAGATCAATATTTCTTAGTATTTTTCTAGATGTATGTATTGGCTTCAATAGACTAGTCTAATCATTTGGCCATGAACAAAGTCGGAAAAAAGCTGTAGACAGATTTTTTAATAAAACGTTTTTTAGGTAAAGTATGAATAAATAAATAAATATCATGGACAACATCACAAACATTGCTCTGAACCCAAAGTAAGTAGCTAAAGCACAACATAATGTGGAATTTAGAGACAACGAAGGTACCACATACACCCAGACCCGAGACAATGCAGAGAAGTGATTTTAAACATTGGCCGTCCAGGGATCGAACCCGGGACCTCAGAGCAAGCGACACCTTGAAAACCGATGTGTACGTCACTCGACCAGGGAGGTCGTCTAAAATTTAAAGGTATTTTGTTCTTGAAAATTTTATGGTACATTAAAATTTTAAAGATTCCTATTGCTGAAGTGCATCAAACAGACGTTCAAGCAATTACCCACTGCGCCATTCGGGCAATGAAATTGTTTATGTCCATCACTTTATAGATTGGATCCTTGCCAAAATTTTTGGGCATTTCTTATGTGTAATCGATAAGCTTTTTATTTATGATGCCTTTTATGTATCCGCATGATTTTATCTTTGATATAGATAACGATATCTTATAATGTCCTGTACATTTTCGTTTCCGATATTATTGGATGTGAAATTGTTTCGACACGGGTCCATGGCGTCAATTGATTCGCTGTATTTTCGTAATCTGTGCTGTAACTATATTATGTTCTTTTTTATTTTAAATAGTAAGAGTATAAAATACCCATGTTACTCACTTCCTAGTGGTAGTGAATGGGGTCCTCCCGTTCCTCTGGGCCCTCCGGGGTGCATTGGGGTCTTCGGGGGGGTCCAGCTCCAGGTACCTGAGGAACAGGTGCTCGTCAGCCTCCCGCTGCAGAGCGGCCGCCACCGCTTGAGCCTGGCTCGCTGTTGTCGATGATGGACCATTTGCTGACACTCCTGTGAATGATGATGTTACGATTAAAGTTAATTATGAAAGATGGTTACGATAGAACAGGTAACAAAACAAACTAAAAATATGTAAGAAGTTAAAATGGACGTTAAAATCGTATAATAGTTGATGGGGCTTTAATAAAAGTTACAAATGGAAAAATAAAAAATGGTAATTGAAAGAAAATGATCTGTTGATTAAAAAGCCATACGCTCAAAAAAATATAATTATATAATATATAATTTAGTTAAAGTGGTAATGTGTTAGTTAGCTCTATAGATATGTTAATTATAATAATAACACACTATCTTACCTTTATCATTATGGTTCTCCTTTCCATCATTGGTGCTAGTCTCAATATTGTCAGTAGCCATCTTGCGTGTATCCCCTTCAGTCACGCGGTCCTCTTTACCAAGTTTCTCATTGGCCGCCTGCGGCGCGTTCTGGCCGCGTCCAGAGCCTTGTTGCAGGAAGTACGTGCCCGATATGTCGCAGTTAATTGCATCTTTTATTGGGAACGAGACACATCCTAGAAACTCGCTCCGCCTGTAACAAAAGATACATCAAATTAAATTTATACCTAGAAAGGTCATCTGTTTTAGATTTTGTCCAGTGAAAAATCCCTTCTTTAAATTCGTGGTGGAATAAATTTAGTCTGTACATTGAGCACAGAAGTTGTACATCCCACCCCAGCTACATTTTGGTCGTTAAAGGTCAGCGGATCGTCATTGAGATTGGAATAATATGTAAATGTTTGCAATAGGGTGAAGTCGTTATGTATAATAATGGTCAGCCGGAGCGCCGGCTCCGTATGGACCAATCGGATTTACAAGTGAAATATGTTTGCATCCTACTGGATAACATCGTGGCAATGATAAAAGTTTAAATGTATCAAACTGTAAAATATTTGTAAGTAGTATTATAACAGCCTTAAATTAACTAATGGGTATACAGGGTAGATTATCACAGCACTAAAGGATAGACACAAATATCATAGAAAATAAAATAATGCCATTAGGTGGGGATAGTAAAGTAAAAGCTATAACTCAATTTACCGTTTTTATTAATAAAATAATAATCGTCTGAAATGGAGCGTTTGGAATAGATGAGTCATCGGTAAGCCGGCCTTAATGCAGCGTGACTGGGAGGCTCGTGCCCTACATACATAATGTGTTACGTAAGGATTCCCCGATATGGTTGTGTTACGTAGATTTTCAGGAGCGGCTTTTTGCTGCTTGACTTTTGGTTCTTTGTGTTCTTTGTCATTATACTAGCTGTCTTTTGATTTTGTTGTTTCTTTAACATTGTAACGATCATGATGGTTGGTTAGAGGTCAGCCAAAAATATCTGCTTTATAATAATTAGTTTCACACACTTCTCATATTCATATTCACATCATCCAAGTTACATTATACACAACCTTTTCAATTTTTTTAGAGCAGCTGCCAACTCTCAACTTCTTTTCATTTCATCCCCGCCATCATTAACGCAAGTTGCAATCCAGTTTAATTACTCGACATATTTTATAACTTTTCCAGTCTAATCAACGTGCACGTTCCTATTTCTATAGCTACGGTTCGGTTTGTGGTTATAAACAGCTGTGCAGTAGCATGCACTCAAACAGAAATAGCTTTGCGTGCTATATTAGCATGCACGTAAGGGGAAAGTTCGTCCGACCTTGCAGGTTCATCTGATAAATAGTTCCTAGCAAGTCTGGCCTTAAGTAGCGTAAGTAACTTGTCGTCAGGTTGAAATAACGAGCACTCTGTATGTAGCTGATAGTAGATACTGTTTTTATTAGGTGTTGATGTCGTCAACATAGTAAGACGTGTAATTTTCTCTAATGCATCATAACTTTATCAGAAATTTTAGACGCTTTTATAAGTCATAATCCCAGTAGCACACTCGACTGTTGCTAAAACCTTTCGTGAGTCGCATTCATGAGTTATAAGTACACACGTTGTACAAGCAGGGTTCGGCTCGTGACCTCACTAAATGGAGAATGCTCATGAATAAGGGCTACGTTTGAGTTTCAAACTTCTACGTCGACAAAGCCGTAAACAAAGTCGGAATCTTTTGTCATTAGTTTTGGAACGTTTTTATGTAACATTGGACTATTGTACAACTTAATCAGATTGCCTTCTTCGATGTAAGAATTAGTATTGATCACTTGCTGTTATTCTTGATCAAGGCACTCTGTTTGAAATAATCTCATTTTTCCTGTTCCCATTACTCAGTGGTTTCCTGAATTATTTATTACGTCACTGAACAAGAATGTCGGGAAATTCCAATGGGTATGTTTTAGGTTTTCAACCTACTGAACCTGTGACTGCATTTCCATCTTGCATGAAGTAATGTTTATGATTACTTTTCTTAATCCAATCGTTAAATTGTTTGAATACTTAACCAATTTAATAGCTGCTAATTAACTACGTGGCATACAAGGAAGTCACGTATGTTAATGTTTCCTTTCGCATAACCGTACCTATAATTTCTACTAAGCACGTGTTATTAGTAAAGTGTTGCGAAATTATATCATGAGCACTTAGACAGTTTCCAACTAATCAAGCAGTTACCTTATATGTCAGTTCTTCATATCCACTAACTGGTTCAAAATATTATGTCCAATAACGTCTAAATGATCACATAATCATTAGTTACGAACTCGAGTGCTTTGGAGGAATTTATTAAAGATTTTAAAACGAGAATTTTCTGATGGATTTTGATTCCTTGGTTTTTGTTGGATAGAAACTTAATTTGTGCAGTAGAATAACAAACATTAACAATGGTGACGCTGATTCAAATTGTAAAAGAAATGGAATGAAAGAAAACACCAAAATAATAGACAATTTAAAATCATGATTCTGACAGGATTAAAATAAAAAACTGAACTTAAAACCATTGCAGAAAATGACAAATTAATAAAAGCCGATAACAACGCCAACGTATTTCATAACTCAAGTGCATACGACAATATGGTATAAACACTTATACCGTCTCCTGAACAAAATCGATCGGAGTTCAATTAAACCGACCATTAACTGAACCAATTTAAAGTTGAGATTTGAACACCACGGTTAGTTGGCACGGGCTAACTGGAAATATAAATTGATTACACGCATTAATTGGACTCCCGATGGTTCTCGAAATATTGCAGCGGATTTTTAGTCTTGTTATGTCTGGTATCCAACGTTTGATGAAATATGTCGAAGTTTTTAGTCCAATTTTAATTGAATCCTGGATGTAAACGGTAAAGCTTAAATAAATATCATTAGGTTTTTGTACACATTCATTTATTTGGCGGCAGCGTTTTTGCAACATAGAAATACAATTTATTAACTACGGGTGAGATATAGGGTATTTAGGAAGCAGGGTTTTATTACACATACATTTATCTTTACAATTTGCATGTATTGCTTTTTGAATATCTGTAATAGCTGTAATTGAGGCAAATGTATTGGAAATATAATTTGTAGGTACATCGTAAGGGGCAATAACTCTCCAAAAGGGATAACATAAATAACTTCTTGGCTCTCTTGCTTCTCATCTACATTCTTCTTTTCTTTGCATTCTTGATTATTCTTTATCATATCTTCATTTACAACATTAACGTACAACATATATCTATAGGGTTCGTGCAGGGTCTTCCCCTAATCACATAAGCCTCTAAGCATGCAAGGGGCTGTTCCAAAGCCTTTCTCTCCCATCCTGTGCATTACATTGGAGTGCATCCATGCGTACTAGAGTGACGGGGACACCAATCGCAAAACTTACGGGGATAGTTGTCACTCTTCTGATATAGGGCTGATGGTGGATTCCGTCATTCTGTCCAAGATATCTGCGGGGAGGCTGTTTTTCCTGGTTCTCTGTTCTGGGGGGTCCCATTCTGGGAGACTGTTCTTTCTGCTGAGCTGCATGTGGCGGTGCGCGTGCTGGTGCGAGCAGTGCTGCCGCGGGGGCGGGTCCTTGCGAGCGCGCGTCTGACTCAGCCCGGCAACCGTTTGCGATACGAACGACATCTTTTTTGAGACTACTGGAAAATATATGGGTTTATAGCATAGAAGAAACGCAAGCAATAGTAATCCTACTTCTTTTTTAATTTTTCACAGAAAAAGCATCAAACATTGTTTTACATTTATTTCGAAAGTTTCTATCTCAGTAGCAGCTTTAAACCTAATTAGCCAGTCTCAGTGATTGCTTTGAGATCTCATTAATTTGCAATACCTACTCCGTTTGCCATCCAAATTATTAACATACGACTAATTAGTTTCTGTGAGCATCCCATTAGTAATCGGTAGCTATTCAGTGAATCTCAGCTAATCAACCTACATGTAGACTATCAACTAAATACTAATTAAGGTAGGTTCAAAAGATAAGTAATACAAAGAAGTTATATTTTCAAAGCGGTTAAGTAAACGATAGCCACGCGAGTATTTCTAGCGATAATCTAATGTTGTATATTTGAGTAAAAGAAAAAATCCTCATGAACGTATTTTGCCCAATATTACAAAGAATTTTGTTATTCTTTAGGTATTCTATCTAAGTGATCTGCGTAATCTATTCTAAGATATGTTAACCGCATATAGTTAAAGACTATTTTTTCTCAATATTCAAGTAGAATAAAATTGAACTTATGTCATACAGTTCAATTTGTCGCAGATGATGCAATCAAAGTTGATTTCGTTACAGTTCCAAGAACGCTAGCTAGCCAGACCTTTGTAAGAACCCTTAAGGGACTAGAGGGCAAATAAATAAAAGCTTCAATTCCCATTCTGTGCCCTAAAACTGGCCTTTGTACTGACAAAGGGCAGTTTCGTAGTTTGAAAGGGAAAACGGAACAAATCGCTGGATAACACGCGAGCTAAGCCACGCTAGTAATAAATTGGCAATTTATACAGATTACTATATTGTTGCCTCTCTTGCCTCGTTGGCCTAGGGTTCTAAGCGCGACTGCTACGCTAGAGGTCTTGGGTTCGGTTCCCAAGTCGAACAAGGTGTTATTGGGTTTTTCTATAAAATTCTCAGTAGCAGGTTGGAGTTTGGATTTGGGCCCGGTTAGTGGCAATAGGCTCGCCCCCTATTACATGGGACCTAAACATACCGACGAACTGTGGGTGTACATTGGTACACCTCTGCCTAACCCTTCGGGGATACAGGCGTGATGGTATGTTATGTTATTATATGTTAATATATTGTTAATTAACACGTATAAAAGAAAATTGAGGTTTTCCGATATTGGAAAAGAAAATTATGTCAATCAAGGAATTGGAAAAGTTATTACTTATATACTTGCTGAAAACATATAACATAACATAACATACCATCACGCCTGTATCCCCGAAGGGTTAGGCAGAGGTGTACCAATGTTCACCCACAGTTCGCCGGAAACATATGAATAGATAAAATACCTATCTGACTTATTAAATAGCTTCTCATACTAAATCAGTGTTTCAACATTCCCGAAGTCAAAAACAACATTTACTCGTAGAAATGTACCCATAGTGAAAGAGACAGTAATAACTTCAATTTACAGTTAACATACGCTTA
Source organism: Autographa pulchrina (assembly GCA_905475315.1). NCBI lineage: Eukaryota > Metazoa > Arthropoda > Insecta > Lepidoptera > Noctuidae > Autographa > Autographa pulchrina. The sequence goes on from FR997764.1 coordinate 2,002,932, forward strand.
AGGACCATTGAATACAATTTCAGGTACGATCTTAAAGACAACTAAAATTATTTTTTAGTGTCAAGGAAATAAGGTTGCTTTTGTAATGTGTTGTTGTCAGTGGCATGCAGTCTACGGTACGCATGGCTTAGTCAAGTAACGAGAAATATGGCTGAAATGTTTGAAAGCAACCATGTTGATTTTTGAAATGTTGAAATACTCAAATCTACGAGAGAGAGTCTTGTATCTACGTATGCCTTATGAATTTGTTTAAATATTTTCTGACTTTTCGACTGTGAGATACGTCAAATGTCGGCGAGTAGCATTTGATATTGTGGATAAAATAAATTAAAGCTTGTGTGAAAAACTACAACTGTATTATAATTTTACACGAATATATTGAACACTTTGACGGGCCTGTTGGTCTAGTGGTTAGTGAGCCTGACTGCTATACGGGAGGTCGTGGGTTCGATTCCCGCCCAGGACTAAAAATGTTGTGTGATGAGCATGATCATTTGTTCTGGTGTCTGGGTGTAATTTATCTATAATATGAATGTATTTAGAAATATAAAAGTAAGTTTATCAGTTGTCTGGTTACCATAACACAAGCCCTGCTTAGCTTGGGATCAGATAACCGTGTGTGAGTTGTCCCAGGATATTATTATTATTTGGATATAAAATAATATTGTTTTCTTTATCTTTATCTAATAATGTAATTTGCTCTTTTACCTACGATAGAGAGGTCAGCGTCTGATTACTAATTTGACCTCAAAGTCTATCCCCAACACTTCTAATTGAATTTCACTGTGGTGCAAACTGCATACGAATTTAGATGACTTTATCATAAGTGAGATACTACCACAATAAGGTAATGTTTTTCAAGGTGTTAGCGATTTATTAATCACATACCCCCGATTTCTGCAAGGCAATTTAATCTTTTGAAAATTATTCTTTGCGTTGATAATAAATAATAATAAATAAATGCGGACAACATCACATACATTGCTCTGAACCCAAAGTAAGTAGCTAAAGCACTTGTGTTATGGAATTCAGAAACAACGAAGGTACCACAAACACCCAGACCCGAGGCAAAGTAGAAAAGTTTGTTTCTACATTGACTCGTCCGGGGATCGAACCCGGGACCTCAGAGCTAGCGACACCTTGAAACCGGTGCGTACGTCACTCGACCACGGAGGTCTTCAAATTCATTGATCATTGATCAACTTTTCAGAAACCAGGGAATAATCTTTTGCCAGATGATTTGGTAGTATTAACTAGCAAAGTGGTGAAAGGTTCATGCATGAATGTATTATAGTACCAAAGACTACAACTGTATTTTCTGATTAAACTTGGAAATAAAACAAAACTTATTCCATACTACAAATACAAAGAAAAACAAAAGAATTACTATCTGATTTATAGAAGAACATTTATAAGATACAATGTATATACATGATACATTTTTACAGTGAGTATATGTTTGAGGGGAATGTACTAATATATTTCATTTTATTTACGTATATGCGAAGGATAAGGGCTATTCTGGATAGTTGCCAAAATATCGCAACTCCAAGTAACTTTGACTAACGTATTTTTTTGTAGGGTCTGGTGTAGGTACTTGTATAAACAGCTCTTTACTCATTGATATATTAAAAGGAGGAAGATACGTTACGCGCTAACATTGCAATCAAAAAACCTGGACTCTGTCATCACGGTCGCACACCTACAGTCACTGATAGACAAGGACAGAGTTATGAGCCGGCGCTGTCGTGCGAGCGAAATCGCATTAGCCGCCGAACGTTGCCGAATGTTTACTCGGTACTCGTCGCGTTCTCGCAACTCGCGCATTATGTGCGTATCGTGTCTCTCACGCATGTTTGTAAGATCGATCTCGCTCTCACAAACATGGCGAAGCAAACATTAAATATTATTGTAATTTTCAACAAATTAACATTTTTGGCTGTAATCCCTATATAATGTAGTGGTAAGTAATCCCATGTGTCTTATTTTTCTTCCTTGTATTATTGAAACACTGTTTAGCTGCACAAGAAGTCATTTTGATGCGTATTTATCAAAAAAACTGAAATTATTGAGGTGTGTGATCATAACGACGTTCCATGCGCAACTGAGTGCCAACTACGGGCAATCACTTAGTTGAGTAGGACCAGGCGCTGTGACTAAGTAACGTATCTACCGCTTTTAAATACATCAATGTCTTTACTATATGTATAGTAATACATTTCGTTTCCAGTTTTCTGTTTTAAATTGCATGCAAGAAATAGAAAGAAAATTGAATATATTGAACTACATACATCTCACTATAGTATTTTACTTTTGTAATGTGTGGGCAATATCATCATTATCTCCCTAGCCTTTTTCCCAACTATGTTGGGGTCGGCTACCAGTCTTACCGGATTCAGCTGAATACCGTATTTTACTTGGAGCGACTGCCTATTTGACCTCCACAACCCATTTTACTGGGTAATCCAGTATCCCATAGTAAGACTGGTTGTCAGAATTGATTGAACGACTGCCAAAGATTTATGTATGACAGCCGGGACCTACTGATTAACGTGATTTCCGAAACACGGAGGGGTCTCGGTATGTTATAAATGATCACCCATCCACGGACCAACCGCGGCGAGCGCGGCTTAACCTGTATTATCGGTCTAACACTTAGCCACGAGCCCCTCTCTGCCCTCTCGAGTGTGGGCAATAAAGAAATAAAATATATAAGACTGCTATTACTTATATTTAAAATAAGTTTCTACCTTTAAATTAGGTAAAAGTTTTTTTTTTAATTTCACATTTAATCTATTTTTTCTTCTATAATTAATATGCCATTTTTGAGTAAAATCTAAGTCAGCTTCATCGTAACTTCCATTTTATTCATTCACTCTGTAAACTCTGTTCTAAAATTGGCACATCTCATTCAGGCATTTATAATTCGAATGTTCTATATGTAGGAACCCCAAAACTTTTTATTTGTCCAGAATTAAACGTTTAAACCCTTGTTTGCGGTCACGGTTCTATTAAAGCTATTAAAAGGATTATATTTACATATCTTCCGCCGGATTAAGTCTCGCTGGGTACCGCTAAATGCCAGTATTTTAAACGGACCGCCTATCTAGCCTCCACAAGCCATTTTGTGGGTTACACAGTAGCTCTAGTAGTCAGTATTTTGGAATAATTGTCGAATTTTACAGCAAGCCGGGACCAACAATTTTACTTACTTTCTGAGACATAGAAATGAGAGTATATCTCGATATGAAATAACTCATCCACCGATATAGGTTATACTTCAATAAACATGTTTTGGTCATTTAGGTAGAGGTGAGATAGGCAGTTGCTCTATGTAAAATAAACCACTCAGCAGAATTCTGTGAGAATGTAAGCCGGCCAGAATGAAAAATGCTAGGCAGAATATCTTCAGACAAACTTCAACAAAATGTAGTCAAAGTTTTATCATCAATTATAAAAGCTAAACTTAGCTTGGTTTTTTTGCTCGCCTCTTCACCGCGCCTTTACTTAGCTTTATAATATTTGTTAAGTAATCGTTATTTACTTTCCCTAAACACCGGCTTTCTAATAACTAGTGGTTATTAACCGTTTTACGAGCTATTAACCTTTGGCTTCTGGCAAACAGGGCGCAGTTGGGGCGCCGCCCTCCCCGTCCACGTCAGTAGCTATGTTTGATGGCTACATTTGGCTATGTGGCTATATGTGGCTTCGCAAAAAAGCAAAGTATTGAATAGGTAGCCTTCACAAGAATGTTCGATATGAAATATAACAAGGATGAACCTCAGAGAATAGAATAGGAAGTAGACCAATAAGTAGATTTTTTTGTTTTTTTTTTACGTCATACTACATTGGCTCTTTAGGTTACAATGGGAGAAATGCTTCAGCTTATGTAAGTTATAAGTGAGGTTTTCCAAATTTCTGAAGTATTTTCAGTTCACTATGCTCTCGTAACAGCCATAGATTTTAAGTTTAATGCGGTTAATGTAGGATACAGTATTTTATTACCGTGAAGACTTCATACGCCAAACAAAAACCATAATGATTGCTAGACAAACTAATTATTTGTTGCTTAAATACAGCCATATAAACCAAGTATACAGGTAGATACCAACAAATTATCTAAAAGCTCAGAGGAACGTAATTAAACCTAGTAGCGAGCCATAACCGGCTACCGGATAAGCATACATAAAAATAATTTGATCGTGGAAACAGTGTAAACAGACGGGGAAAAGCCGTTTCTCCCCTCCCCACCCTTCAGGGGAAGATAGGGAGGATAGGGGAGACCAGGGTTGGCGATAACAGGATCTTTTTTGGCAGGAAAATGTATGAATATGCAATTGATGTGGTTCCAAATTTATTCGGTGCTGTTTGTGTTTTGTTTTTTGCTACTTTGAATTTTGAAGGGCTGAACCGATTTTAATAAAACTGCAAAATTAGGACATTGCCTAGACTTATGTAAAAATATGAACTATGTATATTCGAAGTTGATGATGTTATTTTCTTACACAGTTACAAAAATAAAAGTTTTTTTATTCCTCTCCTATTGTTGTTACCTTATTATTACCAAAGGATAAGCAATTTTAAGATGATTTATTCACGTACAAAAGGCCTTAAAATCCACCCATGTGTTCGTTTTGGTAAACGGTACAAACGTGGTAATTACTTCGTCACCATTTAAAAATAAACCACAAACGAAATTAAAAAGCTATGTTTTTACAAATTTTATATTACAAAACTTTCCAACTAATATCCTAAGGGCATCCAATTTGCGTTACCAGAGACATTAATTACAAAAACGATATAAACTGAAGTTAACGAATAGCTAGCGTTTATTGTTTTCATTTTATTTGCTTAGTTCGAAAAGGTCGAAGGTTTTAAAGTTAGTTTGACAGTAGATTAATGTCTTTGCAAACATCATTCGTTCAAACGGTCATTAGGTCGTTCGTTGTTCGTTTCGTTCATATTTTAAATGACGTCATGAAAGTTGAGCACTATGTTTTTAAGTTGAATAGTTACGACCACATCTAAAATAACCTTATCAAATAAAGTTTTATTAAAAGTACTAGGCATCTACCAATGTGGCTTTTTCAAAGCTTTCTTAATTATTCTAAGACACTACTGACAATCGGTGAAGGAAAACATAGTGAGGAAACCTGGATTCCAAAAATTGGATCTGAAATCGCCAATCCTCAATTGAGCAAGCGTGGTGATCAATGCTCTTTCCTTCTCTATATGGGACGAGGCCTGTGCCCAGCAGTGGGACGTATATAGACCGGTTTATTATTATTATTAAAAGCACTAGAACTTCAGTCCGACATCTCTTCTTCTTCTGTCTAGACTTGTCTTTCCAAATTTTCATGTGTGAATTCAGATGAATACATATTTTACATGCTTCCACTATCTTTCTGACCTTCATGGGCCATTAAATACCATAAGGGTATTTCATATTGTCTTTACTTACTTACTTCACACTTTCAGATTTAGGGTAAAAATAAAATCTGAGAAGAGGGGCGCAAAAAATTAGATAAAAATAATTTCGTTAATTTTTAATAATTGCCATGGCAGCCCTGGTTTAATAACTCGAAGGGGATACAGCTGAGCGTTAGTTGAAAATTGGACGCTCCAAAAGTTGCCTAATGGATGTAGATATTTTGTTGCTCTTCCGTCTACTATTGTGAGATGAAGGGTTGAATTAAGTTATGTAGTTTTTCATTATGCAAATGGAAATATTGTGGAGTATTAAATGAGAAATAACAGTAAAGTATTTATTTAATAGTTATGATAGGTATTATCATAAAAAAAATCACTCTTAACATTATGTTCATACTCATATATTTCAAAAGCGAAAGTAAGTCTGTCTTTCTGTTACACTTTAAATGAACTGAACCGTATCTAGTGAAACTTGGTGAGTTTGGATACCAAGAAAGGATAAGCTACTATTTGCCGCAATAGCCGACAACCGCGCGAGTGGAACCGCAGACAAAAGCTAGTTAATTATACTTCTAAGAAAAAAAAAAACCTTTAGGACAATAATGACACCTACTAGCATCCTAAATAAACCTCACATTATGTTCGGAAGCTAATCCACAATTTACTGAGCGGTCGGTTTACGATCGGCCCCAAGTGTTTATGGCGCACCGGGCTATATAACGCCCCATGAGATCGCACAACCTTGTTCATATTTATTGAGTTTTATGGGGTTTTAGTACATCATTAGGCTACCTGATTGCGGTAGCGAAGTTAGAAAAAGAAAAAGATTTTGGAGACTGAAACAAGAAAAATGAGACGGGACTAGAATTGTTAACGGTATTAAATAGAAGGGTGAAGTGTTGCCATCAAACGGGCAAAAATGAAAATGAGAAAAATTCTACAATTTCCAAAAAATATACAACTAAAAGACTTGATGCGTATTTGTAGACTCAATAATGAAAATTATACCTCACAAATAGTAGGTCATTATAAGCAATCCTTATATAACATCAAAGATATAGTTACCACAACATCTGATGGTAATACCTAGCCAATCAATAATGACCTAAACGAACATATTCCGTGAACCGCATACAGTCTATCAAACGCTGAACATGAATCTATTGTGGATGAAACAGATTTGTATTGTGTTGCCAACAAAACGGTTTTCATGTTGCATCGTGTTCCCATTGTGAGCTTCCAGAGTTATCGAATATCCATCAATATGATGAGAGAAGATCGAAAGATCTAGAAACATGGAAATATGAGCTAGCTATTTTAGATACAGCATGGAAGAAAAGTATGTCTTGTTGAAAGAAAATTGTACTGTGGATAGTTTTCAACTAACAGACAATATTAATTATTAGTTTAGTTATCCATATAATTATGATGATCATCATCACCTTCCTGCCCTGTTCCCAACGAAGTTATTTGGGGTCGGTGAAAAGAGTATTTAGTTTCCACTAATCACTACTACTCGTATTCTCATTAGGCATTTAGGATAAAATTTTGATATAAGCATAATTGACCAACTTTTGACTTATGAAATTCATTAAATCGAGCAAGAACAAGAATATCAAATTATTTAAAAGCACAGGAACCCATGTCTTATTTCATCAATTCATTTGACCAGTAATAATATCGACACAAACTTAGAATCCTGATTAATAAGTCATAATGTATCGTGATAGGTCATTCGTAATTACTCTTTGTAAATACATGCTTGTGATCCAATTCTTTACCTTCATACAAAGGTCTAACTATAACTTCCAATGTAGACGTTATTTATTCATACAGCTTTGAACTATACCGCTAATTATATTCTATTGGATTATACGCTTCATAATATTTTATGATGTTCATTTTTATTTACTGTGTTACCAATGCCTACAGATAATCGACTAATCTCTTATTCAAAATTAATGAATTATGTTGCGTCATTCGTAATTTTGATATTATCAATAGGTGGATTGGTAAATGAAGCATCTTTATTATCTATCTATCTACATATATATCTTTCCCACGGTTCTAAATGATTATCCTTGGAAGAAACTTTACACAAATTCTCAATTGTTTCACTGTAAGGACCCGAAAATATAGTACCAATATTGACTATATTCAATGTAATCCATATGGGGTTGGTATGGATAGGATCATGTGACCACTGAGTGGGCTTTTAAGGTCACATTAGAGCCAGGTCATCACGCACGGGTTTCAGCCTACCCTATTTTCTTCCACTTTCACTATGTCATAGTAATTGTGTCAACTCGAGTGTTTAAACTGTGGGACTGAGTGATCCATTTAACTCGATTCTCGATAAATAGTAGTTCTGTTGTCAATTGGTTAGAGGTGAGAGGAATGGAATAAAGTTTACAAAAATATGAATTGTGAAGCGGTAAGTAGTGACTAGTTAACTTGTTGGTTTGATGATTACACCGTCAAAAAAGCTCATATTCTAGTTCCATACCAATAGATGAGATATGGCTCTAAAAAGAAGTATTAATATAACTGAAATGGTAGGATGATTTATGTCCTTTTCAGTGATAGCAGATATTTTCTCTAAAACGGAAATTTTATTGATAACTACCAAAGTTAATTAGCAGTAAATCTTAAAATGGCTCTTCAATAAGAAATGAATCCTAAAATATTAATTGAGCTGTTATTTGCAACTCGCTTTTATCACGTTTTCGGTTTCAGGATGGGCAGAAGTCCAAGCCATTGGAGGAATGCGTCAGAATTTTATATACCTTGCATAAGTTGTGGGCTAGTGAGGTTGATCCATCATATTTTCTGGCAAATAGCCATAGAGTTTAGACATTGGACGAGGCTTTGTGGTTAGGGACTTTTTTTGTACTAGTTATTGAATGTACCTAGGAGTATGAGTGATTAAGAGTGTGTTTGATGTATACGTAAAATATTATGTGAAAAAATTCGAAAAAAATGTCTATAGTTAATCATTCCTGTGAGTGAAAATAAGGGGGAAATTAATCAAAAGAAAAATACTTTTCTTAACTGAATACTGCTTTTTTTAATTGCGTTATTTAAACAAATCGCCAACTACTTCTAGAGAAAAATAGAAATAATTTTTACCTAAATAATATTAAATAGATAGACACATAGCTAGAATATTACCATTAAATTCATAGACGCCTGTAATAACATGTTTGATAACTTCGTATGAAATGGTAGTACAAAATCTAATAATACATCTGAAATCGATAGAGCTGTGGACTTTGAAACTATCCGTTCAATTCATATTGATTCGTTTGTAGAGGTCACCTTTCAGTTTCTAGTTCAACCTGACGAGTTAGAAGCGCGAATTAATTAAAGTTCTTGAAGGAAGAACTACATGATTGCACTTCTTAAAATGGCTCAGCTAAGAAAGTTCGGTGATCAAAGAAATGTTATTTGAAGAAGCCAAATACTTAGATAACTAAAATAGAGTGATGGTACTTTAGATGTATTTTTTTTTGCATTAAACGGTATAAAAGTAATTTAACAGAGCAAAACCGGTTTCAAAACAGCCTAGTTTCCAGGTGAAAAGAATACTAGAATGAAATAATGAAAGGCGTAACTCTGCACATACTGTGCTAAAAACAATAGACAAGATTTAAATCAATTGTCAGTCCATTGAAATACTATTGTAGTAATACTATAAGCCGGAAGGTTGCATCTGAATGGGCGTGCCGGAGGACGTAGGAAGTCCCCCACTTATTACCGACGTTAGGTAAGTAACAACTGTCCTATTTTTAAGTTACCTGGATATTAGGACTTAACCCATTGAAAGACTAAAAGAAGCATCTAAGGTTCTCAAAAGACCTGAGTGATGAGATTGATTTTGGACAGCAGAGACAACATTCGGTTAAGTGGGATGTTTTCTGGTTCATCTTATAGCAACTTTTTGTGTTATATACAATGTATTATCTATATGTAATTACAAAGAACATATAAAACAAACTGTACTGGAAAATATCGATCGCTCGTCAGCTTCAACATTTACTTACTAAGGTAACATGAATAAGAAATAAGTAATAGAGGTCACCTGCGTCGTGTCCATTTGTTCTCAGGATTTCCCTAAGGGTAACGCTTTGTAAGTCCAACCTGTTTTTATCGCATTACTTATTAATCACTTGATTAATTTTAAAACATAAAAAGGTGTTCCATAGCAACAGAATTTTTTCTTTTCGGAGATGGTGAAGATATTGAAAATATAATGGACTTGATATGAGAACAGAAGGAATAGACAGCTATGCCTATTAGAAGAAAATTATGGGAAGGCTAGAACTAGATGAAGAGATGTAGTACATATAGGTCAATATAGGAAGGTATAGAGAAAACTAATTTATTCGTCAAAGATTAAATAAATAAGTAGAGTGGAGATGAATACCAATACGGCAACATCATTATGTAGGATTAGCAGAAGGAAAGAATTTTAATGAGAAACTGAAAAACAAGTTATCAAGTAAAAGGAATTCAATGACCAAGACAACACACATGGTTTGACATGGTTGTGTGGCAAGGCAGTACATGTGCTTTCAAATGCACATCATAAATTCGTGAAAGGTGGGTAATAGGTTGAAAGCATAAGACCATTAGGAAAGTCGTGCAAATTCTATGACATTCTATACAGTACTTTCTCTATATATTTAATACTGTAATTTTCCCATATGATGCGGTATGTATGCATAATTCAAGGCTCTTGAGGTGATCCCCTTTGCTCTATAAGGAAAAAGTCAGTTATTTGGACTTCTGTATATGTATGTTAAAGATAAGCCGCATGTATACATGTGTCCAAGTGATTTTGTGATTGCGTTGCCCTATTTTCCCTATCTGTATGGCAGTCGTAATATTTCCAGGGTTTTTGGTTAAGAATGATAAATAAAAAGAGTTTTTTGTGACTCTGAATCTGTTTTCTGGTAAACTCTAAAAGTGGGTCACTGTACAAGATCTGGTAGCACAAAAGCTGAGAATTAAATTATGATTTTACAAAGCAAGGACTTAAGGAAAGTACACATAATTAAGAGCAGTTAAGAATACGGACACAGTGTGTGAAAGACAAAAACGAAATTAAGGCACACCAAGACTCCAGGGCGAGTTTTGAACAATATTTGTACCATATCAACCAATACTAGATGGGCCATCTTTAAGTATGATTCCTTTTGAAAATATTGTCATGGTATTATGGATTTTGTTTTGAAAATACTTGGTCCTTATTTAAAACCAAAGTAAGCTTGCTAGAAGCCATGTAAAGTTGAACTTGTAGTGTGATGTTTAACCTTGGATCATGTTAAGGTTATTTGGAAGGTTCCCAAGAAAAACGCAAATGGAATTAGTGGCCACGCATCATCTTTCTCGCTTCCTCCTTCTGTAGTTTTATGGAGATTATTTTTATAAAAGAGGGATAGAATGTCGAATGAGACATTTCAGTTATGAATTATGAAAGCAGAGTATGATGGAAGATACTTCTGAAGTGTACAGGATCATTGATGCCCATATAGTTTAAAACCCAACTGTTGCAATTTTATGCAACGCTGAATGGACTTTTAAGCTGGGTCAACACGGTTTTTTTATATAGATGCCATGTATTATGTTAGTAAGAGCATAATAGGCAAGAAATTCATCCAAAAACCGTCTTCTAATAATTTCAAAAACGAATCACACACACACTCACATGGATTTTAAAATATGACCGAATTCTCGTTTTTTGAAAAATCGAAGGCCCCTTGAGAAAACTAAGTAACTATAGGCAATTTCTAGATTCAAAATAGGTGTGACCATCATACCAAATAAGCCGAAGATAGTAATGTTTAACTCACAAAAGGACTCACTACATTAAGTAGATTTTTTTAGGTTAGTTTACAAATAATAAAAATAATGATGAAAGAAAGAAAATAGATAGAGTATTATAGTATTTATAACGATAATGTTTAAGTTTACAAGTAGTTGATACCTATAACTAAAATGGAACTAAAAATAATTTGATAGTGGCAACATTTTAGGGTGTAACTTCAATACTATAGAAATGTGTTAGCGTGCTCCGCTGTGAGACCGTAGTAACCCATATCCCTAATGACGACTTATGAAGGGATGGCACAGACAACGGAACGAGCATCATTATTATAATGACTAGCTTAATTCTTAATTAATGTACGTATGAATTCATTATACGATTTAGTAGTATGACCCAATGATCCGATAGAGAAAATAAACGAATAACAAAGAAAATTTTGTAGGTATGGTTTTGTATGAAATATGGGGCAGGTAATACGGTATTTAAAAATTATATAATGAAGTATTTCATGGTTTCTTGACGTCCTTAATAAGTATTTTGTACTATTGAGATAGATTGTGAAATATGAAGAATCAATTGAATTTCATTGAAATATAGATGATGTTTCACAAAGATGAACAGAACAGAAGGAAAAAAAATGAAATCGAAAAGCAATAAAAAACCGAAATGACTGAAAATAAAACAAAAAAAAAGCCTTACCCGTTAATAAAATTCAATCCACTAAAATAATATACAAAACCACTACACACACTTCACTGCACGACACTTAAAAAATCTATGCGTATTTATAAAGGGTAGACGCGGCAAAAACGGGCCCGCTGTCCGCGTAGAGTCGGCAACTCAACTGCCCGGGTCTGCGTCGGCAAGCAATCGATCGCTGTGCGCAGGTCCAGTCGCGCCCGCGTCACTCCGGCTCCCCTATATCTTATGTATGAAAGTGCTACACAGGAGGAAAAAGTGAATAAAGCACTCCTACTATGATAGGCTGTAGAATATATATTTTAATTTTTTAGAGCATTTACCATTCATATTTTTGGGTTAAGAGCTGCTTCTATTTAAAGGCAGTACTTTTGAGTTGTATTCAGTATTATGACACGTGTTACGTCGGCGTTGATCCAATATATTCAATCTTACATATTTAATTTTATAATAAGCATTAACCGATCTCTACGAATCCTTTGATGGAAATTTACTAGAAAAACCCGAAAACATCCTTCCAAATTCTCATACAATTAGGTCCCAATAAATTTTCTATAAAACAATATTACTGAAATGGTGTATCTATTTTAATGATCGTTTGTTCAGTATTATACTTAGCTACTGTTTCTCGAAACAAAGCCTCTAATAAGAACTTTTAATAACCATTCTCATTACTCTGAAGAAAGCCGTCAAACTTAGTCTTTACGATGAGCTGGAAACGTATCGCCATTATAAATTTGCTATCGGTATTATCATCAAACTGTTGTATTAAGTTCGGTAATAACTTCTCTTGTATTAAGTCTTATTTTATGTGCATAAAATGGTACGTTAGCTACTAATTCATTTGGAGTTTGTCTTATATTGAACTTACAATTTACTAAGAACAGGGACGGAATTGGAGTTTCACAAATAAAAAACTTCATCATCCATTTTGATGGCTCCGCTGGTAGCAAAAGTTTAACTCTTACCTACTTTTTCGATGGCGGTTTTGAATAAAAGTACATGACAAAGTAATGGACAAAAACCTAAATAAAATTATCCTACTAAATAGCCGTCCCTCAAACCCATCGCAGGTCATTACATAATCATAAAACAACTTATACCGGCCTTCCCAACTAATATCATATTCTGTGTGAATAATACAACGATTCGTGCATGCGACTCTTTACGTACGTAGAGGATAAATAAGAAACTACAGTGTGAGTATATCAAGGTATGAACCGTGAACACTAAGTGTGAACCGTAATCTTCGTAACAATATTATCAAAACAGAGCAATATTTTCAAAACATGTTATTAATTATAACATACTAGCTGACCCGACAGACGTAGTCCTGTCTTAACTATGAATATTTAATTCTGTCAATTCTATGTCAAACGTCAGGTTACATTAAAAAAGTTGGTTTGTTTAGAAATAATGTTATATGGTGGTAAAGTATTCTTAAATTTTCTAATTTTCCAAATTTTTCTTTCATAAGAACCTTCTCCTGACAATAATAATAACAACAAAAAAAAAGAAAAAGCGAAATTGGGCAAGCCGTTCACGCGTGATGCCGTGACCAAGGGAAATAGAAATTCATTTTTACGATTGTAGATTATTATTAATTAAATATTTTCAAAACTGTCTAAAACCCGAATAATTGCGGAACCATCGATATTTTCACATAAAAATCAGTCGTTCCACGGAAAATAACTTAAATCAGTAAACGAATGTACTACATATAGCCAAAAACGTTCTTACCTTCAGCGCAATAGGCTCCTAGCGATACGCACACTCTATAGTTTTCACTTTTTTTTACTCTTTGTGTACCTTATACAAAATTCAGTCGAGACCCTGTAAGGCTCTGTTTAGGCGTAATGAAATGCGATTAACTTAAAGAATATCGTTATTTATTAATGAAATATTACTTCGACGAAGGTAGGTACTTGGGTAGGTTACGCCACGGAAAGAGGTTATTGCTTGCTTAATTAAGTTTGTAGAAACAATTATTCATTTGTCGCTCGGAACGTGTTTTCTCAATTATAGCGTCTGTAGGTTTCATAACCATTACATGGTGGGTATTGTCTTGATAACATTTCATCTCTCTTTGAATCATTTAGTCTGTTTCCATGTATATTACGCTCTACGTCTTTGTGTTAGATTCTGATAATGTTTCGTCACTCGTGTTTAGCTGTCCTTTGTCTGGTCCATAATATTCTGTTTAAATAGACAAAGATCTTTTTTTTCCAGATCCTGAGCATCAAGATAGAGTAGATTTAATCTGATACTATTTATAGAGGTAATACTTCAAATTTTGTGGTAAGTACAGTTAATTTAATTACAGGTATAACGATAAATCCACTTCAGTGCCGCCATAAGCTGCAGTCTTACGAAGGATTATCTTTCCAATAAATAGCCTGTGGTTAAATTACATTTAATTTAATCGTGAATTTTGAGTTATAGCCATAGTTTTAGAAAAACACGTTCCAATATGGTGTAATATAATTTATATCAGTACTTACCTTGATGTCATGATTCCGAAGTAAATCCCCAGATCTGTTACCATATTTCTCAAAAATAATACGTATACCACTTTAATTTCACCTTTTTTTTAGTGTCCTACTGCTGGGTAAAATTCTCCACCGTCTGTCTCCAGACTGTTTTGTCTTGATCCACATGACACGAATCGCTTAAAAAGCACCTACCTAAAAATTATCAAAAATATAAGTAGTACTTACCGGTATTTCTTATCCCTATGCCAGACTGAGATGTGCAGCATCTGGTGGTCATAGATGGCTGTCGGAAGAGGAAGCTTGAGATGCCTCTGAAATTCCGGCTCTCGCTTGCCGTACAGGACCGAGGTCCTCTGGAAGATGGACCTTTGGGAAGGAAGGGACTGACTCTCTGATACGCCACTGATCACAACCTGGTGAAAAAGAAATTATTTATGAAGCCTTTCATTTTTAGCGGTTTTAGAAATGTATTTTTGGTACTTTGAGCCTTAAAATATTAGGTATTGTACCTTTTTTCATGCAAATAAAACATATTTAACAAATCCCTCGAAATGGTCTCTAAAAAATTTACAACCAACCTTTGCATAAGCATTGATATCATCCGTTTTCCCTGTAGACCGCTGAAGATCCCGGCATCTTATAACTGTAATCATAAAAACGCCATGAAAGCTCCTACCCAAATGCGACACAAACATAACAAAGTGATAAATGGGGGTCGATAGTCACCACTCACCGTGCACGTCTATGACGTCATTCCTTGTTATAATTTCTAGATCTATTGTCCCTTTTAGCGCTTGAAATCTTTCGCTGCTTCTCTCTAGACGATTGCTTGCAACGCTTCGTCTTTTTTCTTCACTACTGCTTATGCTATTTTCTTCGGGAGAGTAAGTCAAGCATCGTCTTATAGATTTGTGCTCAATTACTGGAGTAAACCCATCAGTTAGGAGGAAATCTTCATCAACTTTACTTGTTTTGTGGGCTCTTTCTTCACTTAACACTTTGCCAGGCCTTTTTAGATTAGGTACTGGTGTTATAGGACTTGGAATACCATGTTCTAATGTCAATCCGAAGAGTTCCCTTGATCTCTTGTTGTGAGAATTGTCATACGGCTTCAAACTGCTGTGTGACACAGTCGATTTCATAGAAATATTCTGATAGTCATCAGACACAATTGGGTTAGATAATGGTGGACTTAAAGGCTCACATAAAGATGTATTTGGAAGTTCAGTTGCTGGACTTGGTATTCCTATTTCTAGAGTTAGAATGGAAGTTTTGAGATCTGTATTCTTCCATTGGCTTTCGTTGCTCACTGTCGACTTTTTCCTTCGAATACATCTTTGACGTTTCAATCTGAGACTTGCGCGTTCATCAGCCGCGGAGTATAAGTCAGGAGTTGATTCTGATGAAGTCATTTCTAGGTTTCCCCTTTCACTAAATACTTTCATAGACTGTGATCTATTGAGCGTATTAAAATGTTTTTTCGCACCTTTGCGTTTCATTTCTACTTCAATATCAGGAGTCCTCACTTCCCTCTCGTTATAGCCATCACCGTCGTCTAGGATAAAACAACCTATTGGTAGATTTTTTAATAATTTGTCGTTTACCCTGTGTACTGGCATTTTTTTTGTTGGTGTACTCCTAGGTGACAATGAGTTTTCTCGCGACAAATTAACATATTTGGCCTCTTTTATGAGATTAGCTTTGTTCTCCGCCTGAGGATTAACAAATAAATCTTTGACTGTCTCAAGTGGAGGAATTTCTTCCAAAATTTCGACATCAGGAACTTTGTTTAAAATTCTACGTTTAGATTTAATAATCTTAGTACTCTTTATAATATCCTCAATCATCTTTTCTAGAGTGATGTCTCCCATTTGGGTTGTTGAAACAGTAGATTCTGTATCATTTGTCATGGAGTCTTTACCTAGGATAAATTTATTTTCCATTTCAGTAGATGTTTCTTCGTCCCTTAGAGGGATAGTAAAAGGATTTTCTACTTTAGGAAAATAGTCTGTGACGTCATTATTGAATAAAACTCTTTGCGACTTGGTATGCGTACTCATAGTACTAAACCTCAAAGCTGCTAGTTTTGTAGACAGTGGAGTGATAGAGACAGGTGAACATCCGTCCCTCATTAATGTATGAACATCCTTCTTATCTACAGAAGGAGATTTAAACGAACTTTCGAATTCATTCGATTTCTTCCTCGTCCTTTTTAACGGCCTTATATTTGTAAGTCCGATATCATTATTATTAAAATATAGTGGATTATCCATGAATATATGATGTCCAAATATAGGCAACGTCGTCTTTTCTATCGTAGCTTTATTAATAACTGGTTTTTCTATGCAATTGATAACTAGATCTTGATCGTACTCAATTTCAACGAGACCTTCGTTTGTAGTTTTTGTTGTACATACTGGGATGTTTATTTTTCCTAGAGCAAAAGAGCTTCTGCTACTAGCTGTTGACGCACTCAATCTATCTGAAAGTTCATTTAAAGAGGGTTCTGATGAACTGTGAGTTAGTCTAGGACTAAACGAGTTTTTATCTATAGGTTTTATTCTTCTTTCAGTTTTATATACGCAGCTATCCCTTCTAAAGACTTCGTTAGCACTGGCCATTTCTAGTTTCCTTTTCTTCGCTTCTCTAACCCTTCGGCTATAAGTTGGTGGCGTGGGTGGTAAATCAGGAGGTATATCGTCTTTGGAAACGTTTAGGTAGTATTTCCTCCTTTCGATTTTCTTGACCGGTGTGCTATTAGGTGTGATATTACTAACATCTTTTAAGGCTAGGCCTTCAGGTTTCTTAATGAAACCTTCTCTATAATAGTTTGGTGTATTCCCTATATAGTTTACGTTTTCTTTATCAATAGCTCTAATATTTTTTCTAACAGCTCCTGATCCTAAAGATCTTCGCTGATATCTGGTAGGTTTTTTGCTCTTTTTGACTGTTTGAGCATCAAGAGACCTTCTGATTTTGTTATTGTTGTTATAATGATTGCAGTCTTCATTTTCCAGGTCATTAGGTACCTGAAGATCTTGGTTCTTCTTACCGTAGACTGCCCACTTCAGCATTTTGGATCTGAAATAAGATAACAATAAGTTATAACAGTGCTTTATTATTGAGTGGTTTTCGTCATAAAATATAAATAACGAAATAGATTGATCCATCTATCTAGAATATGTCGATACTACCGTACATTGATCAATGTCGGTATGACTGATTGAGTAATCAGAATCCAACTATAATATACATGTGATAGGATACATATTCACATGTGTTATATCTGGGACAAATATTAATTGATTGAATGATTGAAATATTGATTATTAAGACTGTGGTTGTCTTAATAATCAATATTAATATTATAAATTAGATGAACATGAAATTTCGTCAAAGATTTAGGTATGTTGAAAATACTTCCGGTAGTAATTTAATCTATACCCTTGGAAGAATAAGGGTTGTATTAGGAAACACTATCTGAACTAGATGATTAAAAGACTTGATAAAAAAATGTTAATCAAATACTTAATACTTCAGAAATGTTAAGATTCTTAGTACCTGCTAATCATGTTATGCAATGTCCGTCTAGAAAACATAATATTTATCCCTCAGAATAGATAAAATTGAAACTCTTAAGTGCAGAAACCCAAACAGCCGCAATGAGGTCAGATAGCTTTTTATATTTAACGCTTCGAGGGTCACAAGACAAAGAGTAGAAAGAAAAGGTCAAAGATGAAAGTCTTGATCGAGATAAAACTGTTTTTCTATCTACACCTAATTATATCACTGGTGAAAGTTGTGTTTTAATTAAAGGTGTAAAATGTGTAGTAGTTACTGGTAAGAGTGACTTTAGGTATGATCTTAAGTTAGCCAAAGAAGCGGCGACACAATTTTTTTAAATTGTTTTTTTACTTTCATAGTCATAAATAATACACATTTTTACAGCAAATCCACTCGCAGATCATACGACTATCATGAAATACTGTCGGATTAATATACATACATATAATCACGCCTCTTTCCCTTGTAGGGGTAGGCAGAGACCACTTCTTTCCACTTGCTACGATCCTTACACACTTGTTTCGCTTTGTCCACTTTCATTATTCCCTTCATACATGCTGTTCGGTTTATGGTACTCTTGACCCGGCCTTTATTCATTCGCACTCGCCTAAAATAATGCCATATTAAATATTGTTACTTAAGAACTCAAGGAAATAATCCATAAAAATAACGGTAGCATCCACAAATCTATGCCACGGTTATCCAAAACTCATAACATGGGTGTTACATTTATTACATTATTATGTATTAAATTAACATCGATACGGGTATCATAGATCAAATCGCGTGAACAAATCATCACACGAAGGTAAATTCTTTTGATTCCTTCACGGATATATGAAAGATGGTCGTTATTAATGGATCAATTTCATGCAGAATTTTGAGTTATTGGAGCAAATTTTTGGGCACCGTTTTTTCGTTTTGCAGAGCTCGTGCATGGACGGTACAAAAGGCGAACAAGAAAAGATAAAAATGAATGTAGCTTGATTGGCTGGTATTGGCTAGTTGTACAAAACAGACAAAAGGGTACTCTACGTTTTAAGTCAGTAGGCAAATACAAAAATTCCATATTTCCGTCCACTACAAGATCAATTATATCGTAAGATGAAGATAGCAAGAAATAACACCATTTATATCACACATTCATCACTTCCTTCTTACCACAATCCGTTTACACCTACTTCGATGTAACCACATATGATACGCATATAATAAGCTCATAGAAGGCCCATATTGCCTCCAATACGGTACCATATTTCTACCGTTACAGACCATTTGCGCCATCATAGCGTATGCAATTTGGAATGTGGCACTGACAACATCAGTTCTGCCACTAAAACGATCACGCGTTCTATTTTATCGTTTTATAATTATAATTTAGTTGTGCAATAATTTGTACAGCGAAAACAGTGAAAGTTTTACTGGATTTTAAATACCGAAAACAATCGATTCGTGTTCCATTATTTTTAAACGCGAACCTTCGAAATTCAAATACCTAGTTAAAATCATCAAACGCACAAACGAATTCTCTAATTGCCTATTTAAAAAATATCATTTCATGCCAGTTTTAAACTCCGTTCTCAATATTAAAAAACGAATTTCGGAACTCTCTTTTCCCGGCATAGCGACAGTTACATGAACATCTATATTTCACACAAAGAGACTATTATTTGACCTTCGCAGTATCGTTACAGACCGGTTGTCAGACCTTACGGGCTTTTTGTTGCCCATTGAATGAATTGCCCGGCTTTCTCGAAAATAATCCATCTAAGTCCAGACAGGATCTCCTTAAATTAATTCGTTATACACCTCAGTTATCAGTTTTATTATTAGTTAGATATAAAACCACAGTGGCTGATATAAGTTCGTTAATCATAAGAGCAATATTCTTCTGATTTAGTTTCTTAATAGATTAGTATTACCTAGTTCCCGCCCATAGAAACCAATCCGATGTGGAATCAGCTCCGCAATTATAACATTGAAGCAACTTTAATTAACTTTTACACAGAACTTTCAAGTTTCGCCAAAGATGTAATCAGGTACTCCTTTCTTTAAATACTCAGTTTGAAGAAATTACAGATTTATAAAAGAATACATTATTTTGTTGAAGGAATTCTAAGTCAAACCACGTGTTACATAATTTGCAAAACAAACGAAATTTAATTTCATAGTACGTTCTCCTCAAACAGCACAGTTGTTAAGGGCTAATCACGAACTAATCGCTTTAAAATACAATTAAATACGCGCATTATTATACTAAGCTGCTAACAAAAATTTCCGATCCATTGTCGTACATTAAATATGCCCGATTTCATCTTGGTTACGGGCCAGGGCAATAACTCATGTTTCCCGCTTTACCTACCAAATTGACTGTGTAATTAGAAACTCGGTCGCTCCATTCATATCCACGGTACTGTGACAGACTCACGCTGCGCAAGAAACCAGTGTGTACACAATGCGGACCGAGAAATTCGCGTACTAAATACAACACCGCAAAAACAGGGCGTACTTACATTATCCACTCCCTACCTATTCAACACCAAATTACTATTGAATTTAAAGATTTTTCTGAAGCATTTTTTAATATCGAATGCACGTCTCGACTCGCGAAACGTGGGGTCGCCAAACAAAAAAGATTTTTTTCTTACTCAATGTGCTAAGTCTGTACTGGCCGATATAGTATTTAAATGACAAACTCACGTAGGAATAAGGTTTACATTTAAGAAATAAATACTTTTTGAAACGAATGGTGTGTGCCGAACGTCAACGATGCTGGCTGAATAGAACAGAACACGTTTTAGCGGATTTAAAATTTGAATTTTTCGAATTTGCAGAGCGGTTACAGGAGTCTGCCAAGTTAGATTTAAGATCTAGATAGGCAATTTTGAACTTTATTTTGTTAGTGATACGGGAAATTAGAAGTACATGATAAGCAGATAAGATTGGAGGAAGTTGCTTGTATTGAAGTTGAAGCTTTATACACTTAAGATAAGGATTGTATCAGTTTGATTGTGAGATAAAGTTGCAAGGAGACATCGGCTTTGTCTTGAAGTTCTGCGCCAAAGCGGCCGGATGTTTTTGTCGTCTTGCATTGAATTCAACAAATATCGCTACGATGGTCGATGTGTTTGTTGCTCATTCAATTCACGGTGATCTTACTTTAGATAAATTTTAAAAGCTTTCGCTTGAGAAACAAGTACCTAATAGCTGGAGAGGACAAAGGCTGGAGAAATTGCAAACTTCAACGGACATGACATGAATTTTTAGTAAAACTTAAAGATTCAACAAAATATAATTATTTAGCTTTCATTCCGAAATTATCATAATACCTTGGCACCAAACCATTAGCAAAAACAAAACAAAAATAAGAGAAACTTCCTCAAAGTTTTCCTCATTGAACACCAAGAGAAGGGTTTACAGATTATAATGAAACTCGTTGATAAGACTGCTTATCAACCTCTTTGAAGGGAAGATCCTACCCCAGTAAGACAATGTTAGTATTGAGTTGTCCCACTGCCCCGGAAACAGGGCAAGGCCAGTTTGCTGTTTACTTCATACTCTTGAGTTTTAATTAATAGGTACCTACGTTAGTTTAACATAACCTAGGTTCATAGTGTTATTTTGGTGTTTTATTAGAACTTAGTCTCTTTTTGTATTATTAGTGGATGATTTAGTTTTAGTTATTTTTCATTTTTTTGCCTTTAATTATTTTGGAATTAGTTGGTTAGCTAGTTTGTTTAACACTTCTCAAAAAGGAATTATATATTTTCGGGTTTATTTAAATACCTTTTTAAGTAATTTTCTTTATTATTAGAAACTGACGATCCATGTAAGTGTTAGAGCTGTTAAAAAACGTCTGAAGACGGTCTGAGTAGCAACCAACCCTAGTTTACAGAACTAATTGCCGAAACACAAAATTAACAGTTCTATGTAACAATTCATTATTAACATTCAAATTACTAAGTCAACGAATATTCAAGCTAAAACGTTTTCCCAAATTTCCACAGTCTAATAGTTTCTAGGAACGAATCAAATATTTATTAGCACATAATTTATGGTAACAATCGTTAGTTTGTCGGTTGGCCGGCAGGTGGCGTTGTCATGAATAATTCAAAGCACCCGTTTGTACGAAACCTAGGGTTTTATGGTTCAATAATGGAATTCAAATTTGACATGTTTGGGGACATTTCTGTGTTTTATTATTGGTTCCGGTATCGTGACGTCATTTGTCATGTTGATGGGTGGGGGTGGAAAGCGTTTGGTTTTAATCAATGGATAAATGAGTAAAGAAAAATTGTTAAAACACACAAACAACTGTTTTATTATTTTTTACATGATAAATAAGTTAAGATGATAGTAAGTTAAACTTTAATTTAGCGTAAGCGTTAGATTTATTAGCGTTTAAATGTCGTTTATGTTACATATTTAACTATTTAACTCTCACTAGCTACAAACTACAAGTTTCTATATTACTTACTAGCTGATCCCCGCGACTTCGTCCGCGTCAATTTCTGTTATTATGACAGCGATTAAAAAGTTAAAAAAAAAGTATTTCTGCGTAAATGATAATTTTTATTATATATCCTAAAGCCTTCCTCGATAAATGGACTATCTAACACAAAAAGATTTTTTCAATTCTAACCAGTAGTTCCCGAGATTAGCGCGTTCAACCAAACAAACAAACAAACAAACTCTTCAGCTTTATAATATTAGTATAGATTAAAAGATAATCTCCCCAGTCATTTAAGTCATACAGTCAAACAGTACTCACAGCACACCTGTGCCCACCTCTTACGCAACAGCACCTTAATGATAGATATGTATGAGAGATACGTATGTATAATTACTAGCTAAACCTTTTAAAACATTTACATCCAATACACCTGTTTTTGACGCGTGCTATAATTATTATGACGTTAACTAGATCAACAGATGTCTTTACGATAATAAATAAATAAATGATAAATAAATGCGGACAACATCACATACATTGCTCTAAACCCAAAGTAAGTTCCTAAAGCACTTGTGTTATGGAATTCAGAATCAACGAAGGTACCACAAACACCCAGACCCGGGACAATGTAGAAAAGTGGTTTTCTACATTGACCCGTCCGGGGATCGAACCCGGGACCTCAGAGCTGGCGACACCTTGAAAACCGGTGCGTACGCCACTCGACCACGGAGGTCGTCAAAATCTTAATAATCATGTTTATCGTAGAACACAGAATCAAACAAGACTCTCTCAATCATAGAAAAAATAATTAAATGTGTTTTTGTAGGGGACTCTATTCTGCCTAGCCTTTTCACAAGCTATTTTGCCGACTTACCGGATTCACCTGAATACCGTATTTTACATGGAGCGACTTCCTATCTGACCTCCACAACCCATTTCACTGGATAACACAGAATCTCATTGTTAGACTGGTTTCCATATGGGACTATTTCTGAGGTCTTATAATGATGCCAAGTTTCACTGTTCTTAAGACACAGCACCATCGTTTTACTTAATCGAACTATGCATAATGGACATAAGAATACAGAATACACCCTCAGTTTTTGGCCTTGCGGTGAAATCGACAAGTTCCAATTAACGTTGTTTTGTATTTATAAGACAAGCATCGTCTGGTATCGCCTCAGGCACATTATGCTTGTTTTGTGCTTATTTTAGGGAAAATATATTGGTATTTTAAAGAACTTAATACTTAACTTAGGTACCTATATTTATTATATTTATGCCTTTGTTATTTGCGTAAGCGTTTGTGTAGTTAAATATGACTATAATAATATTAATAGCAATAATTAATATAATAATAATAATAATATTCCGGGACAACTCACACACGGTTATCTGATCCCAAGCTAAGCAGAGCTTGTGTTATGGTAACCAGACAACTGATAAACATACTTATATATTTCTAAATACATACATATTATAGATAAATTACACCCAGACAACCAGAACAAATGATCGTGCTCATCACACAAACATTTGTCCTGGGTGGGAATCGAACCCACGACCTCCGGTGTAGCAGTCAGGGTCACTAACCACTAGACCAACAGGCCCGTCAACAATTGAAAATCTGTAACTTAAACTAATAAATTCTGAATTCGCTTACCCAAATATTGTTTTAGATATAATTTATATCATAAGTACAAAGGTCAACATCCTTCCTACCGTTATATTACCATAAACACAACATTAATACTTTTGACTTTACTCTAAACACTAATTTCCCATGCTAAGTTGCGCGCGCGCAGCTGTCGTACACCCCCACTCGATGCGTGCACTGCGCATGCGTTAAGTGCCGACAATTACTGCACAATTATGTAATTAGAGATGCATTGTATTTAGTGTTTGACTTGACTTGTTTTGTTTAAGATATTAGTTACATAATAAACAAAAGAAAAAAATGCTTGTGTGAAAGTGCCGCTTGTATGAAAAAAGTAAAGAAAGAAAAACAAATTGGTTCCTTGTTGATTCAGAAGTTTTTTTTTTTTTTTTTTTGATGGGGACAACATCACATACATTTCTCTGAACCCAAAGTAAGTAGCTAAAGCACTTGTGTTATGGAATTCAGAAACAACGAAGGTACCACAAACACCCAGACCCGAGACAATGTAGAAAAGTTTTTTTCTACATTGACTCGTCCGGGGATCGAACCCGGGACCTCTGAGCTGAGCCTCTGAGCGACACCTTGAAACCGGACCTTACGCCACTCGACCACGGAGGTCGTCATTGTTGACAATTATATTGGTAGTAAACAGCCTCATCACTCATCATTCATAGGTCAACTTTTGATTCATAAAACATCATCAGATTAGAGCAACTCTCGAGTTTATCAAAGGGTGTGAAATACAAGTGCGAATTATTTGATAATTTGGTGATCGTATGCTATTTTTCAAGTTTCCAATGAATAAAGAAAGGTGCAAAAAGAGATAATTATCTTCTAGAGCACTTTCTCTATTATATTTAAGAACTTTTAATTTACATTACATTGCTATTTTTAACCGACTTCTAAAAAAGGAGGAGGTTCTCAATTCGGATGTTTGTATTTTTTTATTTACATTTAGGTACTTTTATATCAAATTCAACTGTCATCAACTATATAAAAACGTCAAAAACAGTTGCACAGTGAAAAAAACTAATTTAATATTCCAAAATATTGTTGCGTAGGTCAAAAAACGGTGTCTATTTAACGTCGTGTGGCCAACAGTATGTTATCTATGAATCTTTGACCATATGGCGCATGCGCAAGGGTCGTAGTATACCGACTATGAATCAAAATCATATTGAAGGTATTTTAACGAGCTTTTTTGAAGTTTCTGAATTTTTTAAGGGGTTGTTTGTTTCAAGTAAATTTGGAATGTGTCTGTTTCCTTCTATTTTTTACTTGATGAAGCAGTTAAAAGCTAAAGGTATGAATTGTAGGTTTAGTAAAAATTCTAGCTTATAACTTCTCAAATTATATCTATACTAATATTATAAAGCTGAAGAGTTTGTTTGTTTGTTTGTTTGTTTGTTTGGTTGAACGCGCTAATTTCAGGAACTACTGGTTAGAATTGAAAAAATTTTTTTGTGTTAGATAGTCCATTTATCGAGGAAGGCTTTAGGATATATAACATTACGCTGCGACTAATAGGAGCTAAGCAGCAGTGAAAAATGTCACAAAAACGGGGAAAAATATTCATACTTGAAAGCTTCCGTTGCGTGCGCTGCGTAAACGGTTCGAGTTACCCAAAATATATGTATAAAAGATTTGTTCCTCTTTAAATGATCTAAAAAAATGTCTGGGACAGTATATGTCTATCTTTTAAGATTGACTCACTATAACCTTTTTTAAGGTAATCATTTGGTCGAAATTAATGCATTATTGCCAATTATTTGCTACAGAGTTTTATCAACATAATATTAACTAAAATTATCATTTACGCAGAAATACTTTTTTTTTAAACTTCTTAATCGCGGTCATAATAACAGAAATTGACGCGGACGAAGTCGCGGGGATCAGCTAGTAGAATATAAAAAAGGTGTATATCACTACTTATGCCACTGGTTTTACAAACACAGATTACAAAGACATCTTACAAAACAATCAAAAAGAAAATTTAAGTTTCCCTTTTTCGCTTGACTGATAGATACAAAAATCCAGCAAGTATTACAAACGTTTCCAACTTACAGACCAGCTGTGAGTAACACGGTTTGTTGACCCAATACCAAAAAAAAATAGGCTAACCCAACAATTACGTTTTAAGCACGCCAATAAACCTCCCTCTAATTAACAAGCCTAATTAAAACTCTTACTACTAACTAATTTGTTAAATTGTTACTAGAATTTATTTTTATTAGTTTTTTTTTGTTACAGGCATGGGAATCGATATTCATCCCTTGGACATAGGGTAGTGTGAAAAGGCATGATACCCGCTGAGTGGACGGCCATCGCTATAAATTGTAATAACATTGATTGTAGTAGATATAACTGATATTTTTAGTTGATTATTTGTTTACTATATTCGGGAAAATAAATAGGTAACTTTTGCGAATGATAATTTTAATAATAGTCTTCTATACATACGATGGAAATAGGTTGAGTTTACTATTGCAGTATTCTAAATTGTTGATTGGCAATGTGCCTGTTACAGACTAACGACCACTATGATATTATTTATCTTAGGAAATAAATAAACACGTGTTATTTTACATTAAGAAATGCTGGAATTACTAATGTAGAGCGATCACTGACGTTTATTGACATCTTGTAACTAATGACTTAGGTGAATGGTACGGTGAATGGTTACAGATCTGAGAATTGTCTGTTCTATTATGAAAACAAATTGCATTCCAATAAATAATAAATAAATGAATACAAAAATATAAAATTTTTGAAAAACATTTTTACTTTTTGTTCCTATTTTGCGATTTTTGATACATGACTCCTAAACAGTCAACTAGTATGTTAGATATTTCTCTCTAAAAAATAATACGAACTTGATATAAGTATTTCATGAACGTTATTTCAATGTACATGTGCTAATCAAAACTCGATCTACGGAACATCGCAAAACCCAATATTATTCTTCCCCAAAAATAATAAGAAGACATAAAAAATAGCAGATGTCTTTATGTCAAAGGTAGCAAGCCCTTACGTTCCAAATTGAAACTATTGTTAACCCAACAATCGCTCACCTTTCGACGTTCGGAAATTGGAGTAATAATATTTATTGTTACACAATCTGGAGTAACTTCATCCCTTTGTTAACCCTGCGCTGCTCTCGCGGTATTGTTTGAGGAAGTGTGCGAAATGGGAAGATGAGTCCGAGGCATTCGCAAACTCATCCCATCCCACAACCTAACAAAGAAAACTCAACCTTAGACCCAAGAAATAGGGTTGAAATACTTTAAATTAGGGGTTGAAACGATTTGTTAAGGAGCCGTTTTGTTAAGTCGGTTCCGATCTAGTTTTTTTTTAATATTATCAAAGAGTACATGTAAATGTCATGATTTATTTGTGACAAGGAACACGGCAGTCGTTGTGGGAAATTTACGATGGCATTAAGGGGTGGGCTCGCATTCAATCTTTGATTATGTATTGTGGATTAATTTATGGAGTTCATGACTTTTTGTATAAGATAGGTGACGTAGCAAAAGTTTGTCTTCAATCTATATTTAAAATGTGATTTAATATAACGACATTTGTATTGTACTTAGTACAGTGCGGTTTTGTAAGTTAGAGAAAAAGGTTCGTTGATAATAAATTAATTTTGTACTTTGCAAAAGAGCTTGAAATTATGATAGTTAATATTTCATCAGCATTTAAATGAATTCAGTAATAAAGCTAATTTAAAAATGATACAAGACAGGTGTTTTATTTGCGATTAAGGATTAGATTTTTTTTTGAAACACAAAAAGGAATATTAGAGTAACACCATTTAAAAAGATAATCAAAGTCAATACGCTAATATTCAAGGATAACTAAAATTCTATTTTAAATTGAGTAACTTTATTACATCACAGTAAAAACAGTCGTAAAACTTCCAAATTACAGATTAATATCAAAAACATTATCCCAACTCTATAATAGAGACGTTAAATATTTTATAACCTATTTCTAACAATATAAATCTTTACGATATAACGATAAACTATTGCTATTTTTTAAACGTCTGAAGGTACTTTATTGTTACCTTGGCTTTAAGATTCAACCCCTGGGCCTTTCGCGAAAAAAAATAAGGCAGTTCGAACGTATTGTCGTTTTTGAAATGAGAACACGTTTTGTTGGTTTGAGTTTTCAAAATGGAGTCTCGCTTCTGTCAGACCGGCTTGATTTTCAACGGTTGGCAAACGTTGGTAAAAGTGATTGATGTGTCTATGTGCCGTTTTAGTTCAATGAATGCAGGTGGGAAAAAAGGACGACTCTTTCTACTGCATTTCCAAAAGTAAGGCGGTGCAGTTCCATTAATAAGTTAAGTACTATTGTTTTGTTTTTATTTACTTACTTCATGGCAGGGGTAGGACAGTTCCATACATTGACAGATGTGAGGTAATTTTTTTCAAAAGGCGACATCTACTAGCTCAATCCTCTAAACAATTAGTTACTTTAAGTCACCACAGGTGGCGACACTATTGATACAAATATAATTTGTCACTAAAATTTAATTAATTAATTTGATTTTAATCACCAATTTATTTTATTTAAGTCGCATTATATTTATTTCCTATTATTTGTCTACATTTCAAAGTGAATTATTGATTTCCGATTGTCAAATTGTATATGCACAAATATGGCGACTGCTCCTTGCGTTAGCGCTTGTTTGTAGTTTCGTCCTATGTTTGTGAATTCCTTTGTGAAATTAATCCGCCGATCCACGTTGAGTTGATTTTTAATTTGATAAAGTTTTACTGTGATTTTATTACAATAAAACTTTATCCGATTACAAACAAACAAGCAAATTAGGAAGAAGTATATTATGCACCTATTCCTATTATATAGCTATACATATACCTATATATCTACACCTATAGCTATACATACATATTACAAGTTTGCGGATGAAGTTAATAGAGGCGCTAGTTGTCCAATCAATTAACATTTGCAGTCTACAAAAAAATCTGTGAGAGGGCTCTCTATACCCGATATATTACTTTCCTCTATGCTTCATGGTATAAAATTCACGGTGGATGTTGAAATTATTAATCCGATACTGCAAAAAAGTATCATTAAAACTTTTTTGAAAACATTGTTGTAACTTAAAATTTTCTGTAGGTAGAACAAAAAAACACTTTTTCTAATGAAAATTCTACAGAAACTGTAAAATCTACTTCGCAAGTATATCAGCAAATCACAAATATCATAACTACTAAAATCTTATCCGAACACAAACCCAGTGAAAGTTCCACAAAGTAAGCAACTCTACGTTTCACGTCACAATCCCAAATACTGAAGTTATACTAAAGTTTTCAAAGTTTAGGTTCTCGGTACGTCAAAGTTGAAATCCTGCCATGAACACTAAATTAGTTTATTGGGTTTCGACGCTAACACTATAAAAAGAGGTGCTAAAGATTTTGAATACCGAAGTTCTATTTCAAATGTTTCGTCAGTTTTCAAACACCTTCTCATTTTGAAATTAGATTTTTAAGTTACTGGCTGCTTTTAATGGCTGTTTTTTAATTTAAATTAAATGAAATGCTCTATATTCTTTTTTGTCAGTTACCAAAACAGTGTCTTTTTAACCGACGAAAACGGAGGAGGTTCTCAATTCGACGCGTATATATATATATATTTTTTTAATTGATGTTGAAATGTGACACCTACGATACTTTATATAATCTTTAAATAGTAACTAGACCTAGTCACACTTGACCTGCATTCAATGCTCTATAAAAAGTTATTTTTAAAAACTAATCATACACAGTGCAGTACATTGTAAGAGCCATTAATCAACAAGTAATTTAACCAAGACTTTTATTTATTATGCAAAATGTGGCAAAAAGAGTTTTTTTGATGGATTGTTTAAATGACAGAGGTTTCTTATATGCTTAAAATTCATCGTAATTATTTTTTCAATCTCCCTTTCTTTAATAAAACGCATTTTCTTCTGCTGTCGTTAGAAAAAGACTACTAATTTTGAAACAGTACTACAGAATTTAATGAGGAACTGACACTAAAGTGTAACATGACTGCTCTCGTAAAGACTTCTGACGTGTCATTATGTCACACAGTCGCTAATTAAAAATTTATGACCGTGTAAGTTAGTGTGTGACTTTAGCATTACAAACTTGCATCCCTAATTAGGTATTTTTACTTTCGCTCAGCCTGTCTTTGTAGTACTTAGCTTATTATATGTAGTATGTTTGGAAGTAAATAAGTAAGAATTTTATAACAATCCATTTACTTTTAAATCAGGTTTTGTTTACAGTTAACATCTAAGAAACGTCCACTTTACATGACAGTGAATAAAAAATAACATACTTAAAAAATCACGAAAATGTTCAAAACATATTTTGGAAATTGTACCTGCTAACAAATCTTTGTTATACTTTAAATTCAAATTCAAATTGTTTATTTTGTAAATAGGACCATACAATCACTTTCACACGTCTTCTTAATCTAGATGAGGTCGACATTTCCTAACTAACTACCCTGAGAAGAAATGTCGAAACAAACTCGGGGGTACAGTCTCTTTTAGTCCTGACAATACACTAGTAAATTTGTGTAAACAAATGCAGAGTATTTACTGGACTGGTCTTTAGAGGAAAGAACCAGATCGATCTGAGCAAGCATGTGCCAGCAGACGGCAAGCATGCCCCGAAAATACTAGCGTAAGTCATAAAATTCATTATTTCTGGCAAGTAATACAAGTATTCACTCAATATTTAGTTTACTAACTACACAAAACTGTCTTCACAAAGTGCATAAGGAACCAGGTGGGCAGGTGGGCACGTAATATAAATCAGCCGGACTCGACTCGCCCCATTCGTCCCACTCGCCCCCTGACCTCTGGGCTAAGATTAGGGGATGAATTCCCACCAGTAAGGGTTGAGTCGACACCTACTTATGGTTTTTACGCTTTACGGTCTAGACCCTTCGGACATCGATGGGGTTTGGCTTAAATGTGATTTAACTAAACTTGTTTGGGTTTGAATTATCGTGTGTTTGGTTGTGCAGTGACTTTTATAAGTCAATGATAACTAAATAGCTAAAAGATAAATGAAAAAGATTTGCTTAGAGAAAACTGCGTTAATCTAGATTGGGATTTAATTTGAAATTGCATATTATAAGAAAAAAATTATAAAGTTTCCTTTATAACTACATCTTTAAAATAATGTATAAAGTTTTGTATCTTTTGCAAATGTACAACAGTCAAATAAGTTCACAAGAAAAAAAACAAAATAATTTATTTAATTTTAAAATGCGTTATACACAATACAGTTACAAATATCACTCTTCAAAATAACATGATATGTAATTGATTACTTTCAAATGGCCAACGTTGGCCACTTCGAATAACATTACCCCGTTCATTCACAAGGGGTTTCGAAACACTTAGTGATGCTTCAATGAACTCTCAAGTGTGTCCAACAACCATTGGAACCAACAATTATTGAAATATATACTACTTAATATATTATTATTGAATTTAGTTAAATATAACAACAAACACTTACAAATATACTAAAATTAAAACTTATATAATTTTTTTATATAAATTTTGTATTGAATATATTATATAAACAAATCTCTTTAATAAAAAACAAAAAATAGGTTCTTGAGAAAAAAGAAATTCATCAATTAATTTTAATTAAAAAAACTTTACTTTTTTATAATAATATGTGTGCCAACCCTTCTACTTGTTACAATTCCTTTTTGCACCTACGATGTTGTTTTTTTTCTTTTGGGTGTGAACCTTTTTTTTTAATCCGTGAGAACAGTCAATGATATTTTTTTTTGCAAAAAAAAACTAACTAATGGGTTAACTTTTTCGTGACTTGTATATTTTACCTGAGTGTAGAAAAAATCAAACGGTTCCAAGAAATAGAAGAGAACTTTTGCTTGTTCATTATTTATATTTCTTGTTATGTTAATAAGAAGACCAATATTTATTAAAAGGGCAGAACAAAAAATATTTCCATCATTTGTATCTGATTTATAACGTTAAGAACCCACCTTATCATATTTAAAAATTCATGAAAGAAAGCAAAAAAAAATTATGAAAAAAGAACTCAGATATGCTTCTAAAAAAAAATTGTTCTTGCGGCTATTACGATTCTAAAATTATGTAAGTTATTTTGTTATGTTTTTTTAAAACTAAATATTAATTACATCTAACGTCTTCAATCTATACACAATAAGAACACATGCTGCAATCATTATTTTTTATGTAACAATCATCTAACCCTTCAAATCTTATAATTAAATGCGCACTCCAAGTTTATAGCTAAACAAATAAATTATAATGATAATAAAACAGTTTTACGGTTTGGTTGACACTATAAAGGAGCGAGCAATTCCGGGCGCTCGTCTTAGTCTATTGTTTCGCTAACTCATTTGTTTTTACCTTTTTTGAAGTGACTTTTCTAATGTATAAAAAATGTTGTGTCTTTTTTATTCGACTTAGTTAGTGAAGGGTTGTTTATGACAGATATTCTTTATTTGAAATGAGATCAATTTTAGAATTCAAAATATTTAACGACATAAATTGCGTTTTGTATTATAATGATTATTGTGTCACAAATTTTGCAAAGCTACGCTATAAGTAAGTTTAAAAATCGAATGTTCACTTGGCTTCTATACTAAAGCCAATCTGGAAAGAGAATTAAACGTTATTACTAATTACGCAATTATCAACTTTGACAACATGTGTTTAAGTTCATTTTAGAATGACAAATATTACCGAAAAGGGCCTAAAAGTAATTTGAATGTGATGGAAACTGAACTGTTAATCATTGAATTAAGGTTCATAATCCCAAAGCACGGTCATTACTTCTTTAAAGTGGCTGATATATAGAGATGTGCTTCTATTCTGTTAATGAATTTTTAAATCACAAGGTTTGACATTTTATTTAATATTTTGACATTGTATTAATATTTTCACATTGATTCAATTTACTTGACATTATTATAATTACTTGTTTTTATAAAGCGTGGTTAACTTAATATTTCTACACCAGCAATGGTAGTGTATGTGAAACAATATTTAATTTTAATGTAAAACCTCAATTGTACCATATACTTAGAAATAAAGGATATTCATTTATTCATTCATTCATTATATTTTGGAAAAAATCTAATGTTACATTTTTTACTGATATAACGGCTAGAAAACGACCGTTTACTACTATTTGCAATAAAATCAATCAGGCCCAGTTCCGCAGCTAAACACGAACTCATATCCACTAATCCTTAATTAAAAAAAACATAGCAAAACGGACATTCCCATAAGTGATAGCGTGATGGTTATCCATTACTGAACGAACTCACTAGACTGTAAAAGCCAGGTTCTCACAGACTTTAAAATTAAAAAAAAAATCGCCAAAGAGGTTTTGAACTCGTGCAAAAAAATCCGCGCGTACGCTCCGCTGAATGCAAGGGTGCTTTATTATAATCTATTTACGCTTCCCTCTCTTTCTTACTCGTAGTCTCGCGTATGTCTGTCTCTCTCTGTAATTAAGGGCATAGCTGACCCTGTGTGCTTGAGAAGTGCTTGTTATGATCTTTTGTTTTATTATAGCGCGGTAAGTGTGTGAGAGCCCTTATCGTTTGTATTTTGACTTCTCAAGTGCATGCTTTGCGATTTTTTGGAATGGATACGGTTGGAAGGTTAATATATTGTTATAATTTTAATTTTATATATTACTTTTTGCCGGTTGTTAGTTACTTTAAACTTAGGTTATTCTATCAGGACGACGTAAGTGAAGTCAGGTTGCTTTTTACGAGACCACCCAACCGTGTGAACCTTTATCGTAATCCGGGAAAAATGTAGATAGGTACTTCATAAGTTTACTATAAGTTCGTTGTTTTTACGAGTGAAATTTTAACTATCGACAAAAATAAAGTTTTATTTTAACATTGTGTTTCTGTTAGTTTTCTTGAAATAAGGTAAAGAAAGAAAGAAATTTATGTTACGCAAATATCATGCAAAATATATCCGTCCTTATTTTTGCGTATCGGTTAAATTATACTAAATACGGTTTTCAGATAAAAACCGTATTTAGATAAAAAGAAAAAGAAACGTCATAATAATTATTATGAAAAATATTGTTTGTGCGGACCTTACAACTGTATAAAGCTAGCCATTCACGGTGCTTCAACTACATAAAAATGTCGTTCGGTCCGCGTATAACGAATGGAATATAATTTATAACTCATTAATTCACGTTATGTTTACATAAAAATGGCTGCTTAATCAATATTAATGTGAAATAAGGATGGAACTAATGGCAAGGGGTAGAGAGAATATATTATCGATATTTAAATGTAGTCCAATGATTTGCAGTATCTGTGGTGAAGGGTAACCTAAGTCTTGAAGACACATTGCGTGACGTTTTACACGTGGTTCGAAGTTTTAGAGTAAACTACTGTTATAGCCAATTTCAGTAAAACCTTTTTGGTGTAGACTTTGATCGACAATACAGTATTGTTGATGAAGGATGTAAAGGTAGTTTTGTGTATAAGATAGTAGTTAAGTAAAAACATTTCCTTAAATGTCTATTTAAGGCTTAAAGTTTTGTTTTTTTTTGGGCGTGCAAAAATTTGTTTTTGAAGGTGTCTTTGCTATTATAATATTTATAATTACTTAGTTTACAAACTGCATTTGTACTTTTAACGATACGATACTACATTATACAGAGTGCGTAATATTTTAAATAAAAGTTTTAATGATAATTACATATTTGTTTTATTTATATTCTTGTAAGCAGAACTTAAAGCCACTGTTTCTAATGAACCGTTACGTTTTATAATAAACAGTAAAATTACTTAAAAATATTATTTTAAAGACAAAATTTTAAAGACCCAAAAATATATTTTTTAAACTCATATTATCCTTGAGTTTCATATCCAAAACTTTCTACAAGCCAAAAATCTTTGAAAGTTATCTTCCCCTTTTAATACAATATCCAATCGGGACATCCGAGGATTGAAAAGATTGAGACAAGATAAAATCTGTATGTACAGGCGAAACCGGATGCAAATACTGTATCATGCAAGACTCGCTAAACGATCCGTTGGTAATTTTGCAGATCTTCAGTAATAATAATTTTATTTTTGAATTAGGTCTTTGAATTTTAAGTACATAGTGTATGAGAATAACCCAATTAGTACATAGAGATTTCATTTTGTGTACTAATTTTTATGTTCATTAAAAAAAAGTTTTGTTGGAATGTTATTCTGCAATTTTTTTAGTTTATTAATAAAATATATTAAGTATGTTTAAATGTATAGAGAAAGAGGATGTCTTGCCTTACTTACTGGACTATAGTAATTAACTATCTACTTATGAACTTAAGTAGATAGTTAATTACAAAGTTATGTAGGAGTTTCCGATAGTTTAACTGCCATATTAGTTCGATGTAAACGAGTTTACAAGGTATGGTAACGATTGATTTGCATGGATGTGTTGAAAGAAATTTGTCACAGCACATGGTTAAGCGAAAATTAATTAGGTACTAGCACAAAAAAATAAAAAACGAAAATAAGTTTCAGTAATGTAAACTTTTGGGAGTTACATATCACACAATCTATGTATTAAAACATAATTTTATAAAATATGTATGAAGGTAACAGTTGCAACTTGAATGTCTTATTGAATAGAACCCGACTCACCGTATCCTTAGCTCCGGTACAAAAAAGTAATCCCTATTGCACAATAAGATGGTCCGTCGACAAAAAAATACCAACTGTCATTTCACAAACACTAGAAACTCCTTAAACAACACTGTTCTATCAGTTAATAATATAAAAATTAAAAATAAAAACACATTTCATAAAAGATTCCATTTTCGAATAAAACCGCCGAAATTTATAAATGGAAAAGCTCTCGCGCAACCGCGTGCATTCGCGCGCAAAGCTCGCGTTCGAATAAACGGAGTTCAAACTTTACCTGGGGACGGTGTGACATTACATGTGACGTGTCTATCTCTTTCTATCATATGTTTTATTGTTATATGTGAGTGAGATGGGTATATTTTATTGAAGGTGGTGCGATCGCGAAGATGTTAAAAGTTTTTTCTTCGACCGGTGCATTGTTTTCCCGCGTTATCTTTGGCGGTCTGTCGATAGCTGTGTCTTTGATAAGGGCCATTGATAAAAATGCCATTAAAACCTCTTTAATGGGCTCCCTCATTGTTTTGTGCGGGAATGTCGACGACGAATGTAGACGGTTCTGGCACATAAAAGTTCATTACCTCTATTGATGAATGCCTTTGAACATTTTGTTCGACGTTTGAAAAATACGTTTCATATCTAGAGCAACACTGTGGTGAACTAATAAAAAATGGCGTTCAGTGTTCGATAAAAAAGTACCTAATTAATTTCTCAGAGCCCTGACCGAATCGTTTGTGCGTATTTTCAGAAAAACAAAAGATCTTAATGCAAAACAGGTGTAGGTAGGCAAGTACTAGAATAATACCAGTTCTTGCGAAAAAAAAATATTTTACCTAAGATTATTTAATTTTGCTGAATAGCTTGAGATAGTTTATTCTCATACTCAACTGCCCACTTTTCTTCTAAAAACTGCAGTTCATTACCTCAATAATAAGCTCTCGAAACACCTTTAAAAACATAGTGATAGTGTATTTGAAGGAGAAAGTCAAAAAGAAGTTACTAAGAAGCCTGCTTTAAATACTTTTTACAATTTTTACATTTGAAATTAGAGTCAAGTGCTTAAAGCCACGGTGACGCCTCCGTTAAGTTGTGTGGATAGCGGTAGTGCGATGTTGGTCAGTAGGTTCGGTCCCGTTCAATGTAATTTAACGTTCCACTGGTGTGTCATGAATTTCACATTTATGTGCTTTATTTGTGTTAATGAGTTTATATTTAGAGCTTGTGTTCATTAATCTAAATTGAACTGTAAGTGCAACACTAGATTAATAGTCATAAATCACTGTTATAAGCAAAGTTAAGCATTTTTAATAAAATGTAATACTTACCAAAGGTTTGTTTCATATCATGTGAAAAAAAATATATAAAATTAAAATTATTGACACTAAATGTCATCAGATTTGAATTTTAAAATTAGAATATAAAGCCAACACACTTCCAGCCAGCAAAAAAAGTATAAATGGCGTCGAAATTTTGACTTTTGAATTTTTCGTGTTCGTATTTTATTTATTTAATGACCTCGCCTTGTTTGCACTCCCAAAAGATACAAGCGTATCCCAAAATAACAAGAAATATGAAAAAAAAAACTATAAATAATACGAAACGACAATAGCACTGCGACGAATGCGTTTACGTGATCACGGCGTGACGCGATTTAAAAAAGTCAAGCTTTTTAGACTTTTTATTAAAAATCTATAAATAATAATGTAATAGTATTTTCCTTCACGGATCATATTTTAAGGAAATAAAGAATGTTGATATATTTATTGTAAAGATTTTGGTTGTTGACAAAGGATTTGTGTTGACAAAACTTCTTGGGATGCGGCGAAAATTTTTTGTGGTTACCTCTTTGCATGGGTACGAGCCAATGTAGAAACACTGCCGGCAAAGAAAAGTTTGAAAACCCACATTAGGTATGTAAAAATTATGTTATTGTAACTTGTACTAGAAATAATAGTACATGCAAGATCTTTAGATAATATTGTTTTAATTACCGGCCGTCGCCGAAAACTCTGGCTCTGCTTTTAGCATGAACCTCAGCATATTATCATATTATGCTGAGCGTTGGCCGTTTTGCACAAATGTATATTTAATTTTGTCGTGTTTTTTGTAATTTTTATGTGTCGCATTTATCGCAAATAAACGTTTTTATTTATTTCTTTATTTCATTCTAAAAAGACGCTATGTAAAGCCTTTTTTTTTTTTTTATTTGTACTGTGCATAATTGAAGTATACCTAAATGATTTACTAAAATTTTGAAAGGTACGGCTAAATTGCACCAAAAAACTACAAAAAACCTTAGTGAAATATGTTTTAAACTATCTTATCTTTTATAATTCTGTCTTTTAATGCAGTAGACTAAAGTGAAAGAGCAACCTCTACACCAAACCTTACTGTATTTTTTTCTTCTAAAAGACGATTACTCAGCAATTTAATGTAGTCCGCGTAATACTTAGTGGACAAACAACAATATACCAATTATGTTATTAACTTCACAGCTTTCATTAACTCTCACACATTGAACTCAACAGTTATTGTTAACCCAGGTAGCACAATGCTAACATAGTAGCCTAAAAACATGACTAACTGTGGAAAGTAAACTCGAGTTTAAATAGGTATATGATAACTAGCTGTAAGTGTATTGTTTGAAAATGTTAAGAATAATGTTATTTATACCTTTTAACACGGTATAAAATGATGCGCTGTCTGTTCGTATAAATCTTTTAAAATACTTAACAGGTTTTAATGCAGTTTTCAGCAATAGATAGACTGATTTAAGAGGAACCCTAGAAATTCTGGACATCGTACGCGGCCGTGGCGGTTCGCTAGTAGACTAAAAAAAGGACTTTTTGTTTTTTTTTTAATTATTGGTCTACATCGCATAAGCTCTCTAAGCTTATGTCAAAAATTCATCAGTATGAAGAAGCAACTTTCTTTGCATTTATTGAACACAATAAATGATTTATTGGTACCTACTAACTATGACTTGTAAATAAATTGATCGATGATTAGATACAAAAAGTGATTTATTTTGAATAGTAAAAAGGTAACAGCAACAAGTGGCATCAATAACCTTTTAACGCGGCATTCCTTTTTAACCCTAAAAAGCGTGAAGAGCACAATCAACTATAAACAAAATAATTAATTAAAATAGCCTTTGTGTCCAAAACAGAATACATTTGTGTACGGCTGTCGTTCACTTGAATAAAACACTTTGTCAGTGTAACAAATTAGTACGAGAAACGTTAAAGTATTTATAATGTCAAGATATCGACGCGTGCGCAAGTTACGCACCTGCTGTCACAATCATAGAGCGGTTCTCAAAGTTTCTGTTTTAATGTGCGTGTTGGAGGAATTTTTAACTTTCGTGCGGTTTCAAGAGAGAAAAGTACAAAGAGGTATATTTAGTACATTGATGTTAAAAAACCTTTTATCCAATATGAATTTATCTAAGTTGTAACTGCCAAAACAACTATTCGTTACCGCCACGACTAAAACACACATATTTTTTTATTATTTGCTTTAATTAATTATTGTTGTATAAATATATTGATATGTATAAAAGAAAACTGAGTTTAGGCGTAGAATTAGTCAGTTTTAACAATTATATTTTTTTTTTATTTTAAAGTTAATTTTTACTTGGTTTTTATTTTTTTAATGCTGGTCGGTAACCTCTGCATGAAAAGAGCTTTCGTCATTAGGACAGTCACAGCTTAGTTAGTGACTTTTCCGATGATTTTTATAGATTTTTGCTATTAAGGGCGGACATAAATCCAAAAATTAATTATAATAAAAATAGGTCCACCCTTTCTTGAGTTATAAATGGTGTTTATCCCGACTTTGTTTTACATATAGGTTAGTTAAGTTTAAGTATTTAAATGTTGATACTTTAGGAACCACAGTTCCACACTTGTTCTCTAATATTTATACTGTGAGTCGTATATTTACGTGTTTATAATTATACGGATGGAGACAGGTGTAAAAATAATACCTTTATGTCACTTTTACAGGGTGTTAAGTAAACCCTATGCGACCCGAAATAGTGATAGAGGGTTCACAATCACATGCCCATATAAAATAACAAATTTGGAAAATTCATGATAGAAACAATAATAATGAATTTTGAACTAACCATTTTTTGCCGAAAAATTCCCTTAAAACTACAACACTAATTTTGTCGGTATTTTTGGCCTTTTGTTTGGTAATTAGGTACTCGTAGCATCTGTGACGACACCGACTCTCTCTCTCGAATTTTAAGTTTTTTTTTGTACGTAATAATTTTATTTTTCTTTATTTCTATTTTTTTCACATTTTTGTTATCAGATACCTAACCACACCTTCACGGATCGGACAGGGTTTTCTTAACACCCTGTATACACGTTTTTCTAATTTCATTGTTGTTCTTGAGTTATAGTTGTCAAATTGTTAATTTGTTTGGCTATAACTGTATTATTATCGATGGCTTTACGTTTGATAGTTATCTTGTTTAAATATCTTTTCTGTTTGAAAGATAAATTGATCTAGCTGAATGTCTTAATCGGAGTTTAATCGTTTATGAATGGAATACAAATATTTTATTGTGTTCCAATTAAGTGGAACAATGTGGAACTTATTATGAAACGTGTTTTGTTTAATATTTAAATGAGTCTGATAAAGTCACATTAATAATAATATATCCCGGGACAACTCACACACGGTTATCTGATCCCAAGCTAAGCAGAGCTTGTGTTATGGTAACCAGACAACTGATAAACATACTTATATATTTCTAAATACATACATATTATAGATAAATTACACCCAGACACCAGAACAAATGATCATGCTCATCACACATCATTTGTCCTGGGCGGGAATCGAACCCACGACCTACGGTATAGCAGTCAGGGTCACTAACCACTAGACCAACAGGCCCGTCCCACATTGAAATAATGAACATAAGGTGGAGAATATAGTTCAACTTTAAAGTTGTTTTTCCACCTGCGTTCAATGACTTTTAGTTGGTATTAAGTTCATAATATTATTTTTATACTATATAAGTAGATAGTAGTGAAAAAATAAGACTTGTTTTTGGGATAATTAGTTTCTGAAGCTTTAATTAATTCTTAAAATTTTTGAGAAAGTAAAGAAATAGTGTTTTTTTTCCTTCATGGACTGATGATACTACTTAAAAATGATAGTTTCATAGATCTACATAATTTTTATTTTCATTTAAATCGTTTCGCTTTTCGCCAATACAAACCACAAAAATAAACAAAATGGGTACATGGTCCGTTATTCAACTGATCAAATTTTGACTTTTAGTACTTAACCCTCAAATGATCTGATCTCCCCTCCTACCACAAACCAAACCGTTTGCAGTTAACAGGTTAACAGAATATCGTGACTTATTAATAATGAATTTAATTAAGAGATTACTATCTTTTTGATTTACGTTTAGACACCTGTCGTGCAGTATGGCGCCAGGCTGTTGTTTTCCAACACTGATACATTCATACATATTACAATGATATTTAACCACCGATACTAAAATGGGTATTATGACTTTAAAGTACGTATATGTAGATCATCCAATCTCCTCCTCTCCTCTGAAATTGTATCTCCGAAATGGGCAAACCGATTTGTAGCAGTTTGAAAATCTGAACCTTGGCTTGGATGAAATTGTATACTCAGTATACTTCAACCTTCATATATAATAATAATTGTAAACAATATTTTGCTGTATAAACCGATACAGGACGTCTAATTTCGATTAAAATATTTTTATTGATGTGAAACCTCTATAGCCGCACGTAAAACCGATTTCTGGCGTGGCGACGCATGCCGTGGCGCGCATGCGCGAAAAAAAAATCGTAATATTTTATTTTATCACTAGTTGTGCCTGCGGCTTCGTTCGCGTGGATGACGAAACTTATCAATGAGTTTTTAACCGCAAAATTAAGTTTGTTTTCCGGGATAAAAACTACCCAGTGTGGTGCCCAGGATAATAAAGAATAATTATACCAAGTTTCATCGTAATCGAACCGGTAGTTTTTGCGTGATACCTGAACAAACAGACAGACAGACAGACAGACAAAATTTTTTTTTTTCACACTTTTGGGTTCGTTGTCGGTCTAGTAACACCCCCCGCCATTTATTTTTTCGATATTTTCAATGTACAGAATTTTCACTTCTACAGATTTATTATAAGTATAGATTATGACATATTTAGTTCCCATCGCAATCTGTTCTTTTCTGCATATTACTTTTACAAAATAATGTCGATGTTTCACATCTGCCAGGCGTCCCGTGACGCCGTTATTATTATTATTATTAATCTTCGTAATTTGATTGCTGACCTATCGAAAATTATCTCCATACTTACAATATAAGTTTTCGAGATATTTCTACTGTAGATAAGCTTAACCCTTGCAGTACATCAGTTACCACTAATTAAAAAAATATCACTAAAAACCCATAAAGAGTTCCGTTAAAACACAATTTTCGGTAAAGTGCACCAAATTGGTAGTTTTCTCACGTCGACGCTTTAATTAGAAGCCACCTGCGCCCGCGCAGCGTAACGCCAATGATAAGTGGAGGACACTGACAGTAACATCAAATACATGGAAATAGGAACTAGTCTTAGGAAAATGAACCTTAGGTACTTTAAATAGAAAAATATGAAGTTACTGAAAATGTTTTATTATGTAACTTGTTGCGTTCCACTGCAGGGCAAAGGTATCCCCCGTAAGACTCTGTATTGGCAATTATAAAAAAAGAATAATGTCTGAAAAATACACTTTATTTTCAGCCTTTGGCTTTATTCTTATATAATTATATCCGTATCATTTTTTTCTTATATTTCCTTAACCCTTTGTAATAGAGGTGATTTTTGAAAAACAAAGTTTTTTTAAACAAGTTAGGTAGACTGTACATGAGGGTGTCTGCTGTCATG
Organism: Autographa pulchrina; assembly: GCA_905475315.1. Taxonomy (NCBI): domain Eukaryota; kingdom Metazoa; phylum Arthropoda; class Insecta; order Lepidoptera; family Noctuidae; genus Autographa; species Autographa pulchrina. The sequence continues at coordinate 2,045,697 of FR997764.1, forward strand.
TTTATAGTAATGGGGTGAAGTTCCAAGTGGTGTGAACATTTTATGTTTGTTAGTTCGACGGTTTGTTTTGTATGCGCAGGCGCAGCGGTAACTCTAATTCGTACGAAGATGAGCCCACTCATATAGGTAGGTTTGAACGGTTTTTGACTAAATTTGGAACGCAGATAGTTTATAACCTAGATAGGACTTTTTAATTACAACCGGACGGAACGGAATTCATGCATAAAAAACCGCGAGGCAATGTTAGCCAAAAAATATATTTTTGGAAACCACATAGGTAATTTTCTGCGAAAATAATGTTTTTTTTTTTATGTAGGTCTTTTAAATATATTTTCACCCTTCAACAAGCCCAAACCTTACCGCAAAAAAACCGCAACAGTCAAATGTCAACGCGGGTCGAAAGTACCCACATGCTCTATTAAATGTAATGACTGGGCATTTTTATACTAAATTCTACCTTCAACTCGCTACGGTAAAAATTATCTTAATCATTTGAAAATAAGATTGAATTTACAGTGTAATGCAATTAGTATAGATTTTGTAAAATAGTGTTGATTGCGAACAATCTTCAATGTATTGAATTTGACAGATGATTGTATTTGTAGAATACTTTATTAAGTGTGTGTCGAATGTTCCACAATGAGGACGAAATTTTACGCGTTGTTGGTCATAGAAAATGTGGCTTTTGTGTATTTTAAGAATAATGACAGTACCTAAATAAATAAAGAAATAAATACGGACAACATCACATACATTGCTCTGAACCCAAAGTAAGTAGCTAAAGCACTTGTGTTATGGAATTCAGAAACAACGAAGGTACCACAAACACCCGAGACAATGTAGAAAAGTTGGTTTCTACATTGACCCGTCCGGGGATCGAACCCGGGACCTCAGAGCTAGCGACACCTTGAAACCGGTGCGTACGTCACTCGACCACGGAGGTCGTCAAGAGTAGGTATCTACAACTTGTGTAACTAAAAATTCAAGCTAAATAAATTAACAACTCTAGTTATCTTCCAGCAGAATTCCAGTAGATATTAAAGTAGGTGAAAATAGTGAAGTAATTTCTCATCTCAAACGTCACGTGTTCAGAACATTTTTGTTCCGTACTAATTCATTCTTCATAATTTATTCAAAATCAACCATTTTGCGAACATAACGATTTTGGCCCAATGCTGCTGATTGGCAAGTCTCTCGCCTGTTATATGAGTCTTGTAAGTATCAATCCGACTTTGAAAAAAAAAGAATATCTCTCCTAATTCCTTCAAGGGGGCTATTATCTTCACTTTTTATAGAACCTAACTACATTATAACTGAGTCTATTAAATCCTTCCTAAAACATTTTATTAGATAATCTACTATCGAACAGATCAAACACAACTGTTCTCGAACATCTGTTGTTAGATAATCTAATTTGTACAAATCGTTCGTAAACCAATAAAAATAAAGTTTTATGTTGGACCCACAAAGGTGCGGAAGTGATAGAAAAAAGGTTTAAACTAGTAACAGTTGTTTATTATGTTATAGTATAAACGACGATTAACGACTTTCACATAATTTGGTAATATAAAATTGGCAAAAATGTGTAATTTGAGAAGGATACAGGCTATTTTCTTTTCCATTAATTTGTTCTTGATATTCCAACTTTTAACGCAAATGACATTTATATACACAATATACAATATGAACGCTATAGTATCGAAGTCTGTTTACTCGACTTTGAAACCTTAACCACGTTACCTATTTTGATATTTTTGTCCATATTAGTTTGAACCACCGAAGAAAATTAGTTATCATATTTATCGCTAACTAATATGGTGGTCGAAGACACAAAAAAAACTAGTTTTATATATTTACATAACATAACATACCATCACGCCTGTATCCCCGAAGGGTTAGGCAGAGGTGTACCAATGTACACCCACAGTTCAACGGTATATTAGGTCCCATGTAATAGGGGGCGAGCCTATTGCTACTGACCGAGCACAAGTCCAAACTCCGACCTGCTACTGAGAATTTGGGAATCGAACCCAAGACGTCTAGTGTAGCAGTCGCGCTTAGAATCACTAGGCCAACGAGGCAGTTGTATATATTTAAAACTATTAAAGTTTGCAGTAGCAACGAATCACACTAGTAATGAGCTATCAATCTGTTTCTCCGCTGTTAACCCATAGTTTACGAGGCACATAATTTTGTTCTCTCCCCTTAAATTTTATGGCCTAAGTTATAGCGGTTTTATAGTCGTGTGGGACATTCGTCTATCTATCACACTACAGTTGTTTGGTAATAATTACTAAGTGTTTATTTAATTAATTACATCTTAAGAATCTGCAGTGTTGAGAAGTTTTTCTACTTGTTAATTTAACAAAAACGTGAAATAGTCAGATTTTTTGTATATAGGTTTATATTTTGTTTGCTTGAAACCACGGCCAGCCGACGATCAAGCACAAAAATGTATGCATGTCGCGCTAATTCCCGTTGAATTAATTTACAGTAAACATTCAGCGCGATAGTTTAAAAAGTTATATTTAAAACTTTTAATTGATGAAAAAAATCACCAATTACGATCTACTGGACATATTCTCCAACACTCATAAATCGAATATCAAAATTCCCCACCCGTCGCCTCAGGCGAGAAAACAAACATAATACAACGTACACGTGTCAGAAATTTAACAAAATAACTGAATGCGTGTTCATTACACGTCAGTTCATTTTGTCCGGGCGTTGTGCGCATTGTCCGGTCGAAGCGCATGCTGAGCGCAGCGGGACGGTCGCCCACACCCCGCCCGGCGACAAAGGGTTGAATCGCGAATGCATAGGTGATTTTATAATTGGATATTTTAATTATGAACGCGATTGTTCGGGAGGACTGTAATATTTTGTTTATTTAATTTGGGAGGTGAATTATGGATTTATGTAATGCATGATTATAGTGAATATGTAATGTACTTATAGGTCTTTTACCCGATTAAAGCTGTGGATACTTAATCCGCAGATGGCATATTAGTAGTGGTAAATACATGTTATATTTATGTCCGAAAACGCTTCGATGAAGTGAAAGAAAACCTAAGTAAACAACTATTTCTGCAAATTGCAGTAATAGAAATGACTAGCCTTATGACTTACTAGCTGATCCCCGCGACTTCGTCCGCGTCAATTTCTGTTATTATGACCGCGATTAAGAAGTTTAAAAAAAGTATTTCTGCGTAAATGAAAATTTTAGTTAATATTATGTTGATAAAACTCTGTAGCAAATAATTGGCAATAATGCATTAATTTCGACCAAATAATTACCTTAAAAAAGGTTATAGTGAGTCAATCTTAAAAGATAGACATATACCGTCGCGGACATTTTTTTAGATCATTTAAAGAGGAACAATTCGTTCTTACATATTTTTTAGGTAACTCTGACCGTTTACGTAGCGCACGCATCGGAAGCCTTAAAAAATGAATCGTTTTCCCAGTTTTTGCAACATTTTTCACTGCTGCTTCGCTCCTATTAGTTGCAGCGTGATGTTATATATCCTAAAGCCTTCCTCGATAAATGGACTATCTAGCACAAAAAGATTTTTTCAATTCTAACCAGTAGTTCCTGAGATTAGCGCGTTCAACCAAACAAACAAACAAACTCTTCAGCTTTATAATATTAGTATAGATGAATAATTATATTAGAATAAGGTATTGAATTGTAAATAAATAAGATATATTATCATTACATAAAAATTCTTCAGAATAACTATTTTACATTTATTTCTTCGTTAAAAAAGCGACATTTCTTAATCCTTAACAACAAACACCTTACTTCCATTTTCAATTCTTTTTAAAAACTGTTTAATTATAAAAACAATTATATATTCGACCTTCATTAAAAAATCAATAGCTTGATAGCAAAAACAAAGGTCAGCGTTGGTATGTAACGTTCGTCGCTAACCTTTGCGCGTGCGCATGTAGCTATACTTATTATTATAAGGTTAATTAAGAACAGCTGATCGTATAATAGTGTCATTTAATACGATATGTCCGACGTTTAGTAGTAAAATGGCGGAAATTAATTAGAAAAATGTTGGTGTAAGTATAGTTGTGTCGGTGTTTAGAAATTTATTCAAAAGCGTTAAGTAATGTATTTTTTACCATTTTAAATAAATTGAAATAAGACTTTGACAAAAAGCAAAAAAATTCCTACATCCTGAAAATATATAAAAAATAAAAAACTGTCAATAGTTCTCAACAATCAGACGTTTCGATTAAGATTTTTTATTCTTTACCCTTAGAACTACAGAACTTTCTCATTTCAAAATTTTACACGTCGCTACTTCTCAATGTACTTAATCAAAGCTAAACTGGAGATATCGATACAAAAAAACCCATCTTAAATTATTTTTATCAAGGAAGACGTACCCACGTTTTTTACTCACGGAAGAGAGCATTAAAAATATCTCACCCCACATTAGCAGAGGGGTGATATCGCAATTTTTTACACAAGAAATAAATGAATAAAAACATTTATCTATATAGAGCAGTAGATCTATTGTACTCTGATCTTAGAAAACGCCCCTCCAATAAACTTTATAAAAGAATAAATCGAATTAACAACTCTTTATTATTTTCATCAAATTTTCTTCAAACGACTTTAACCCTTACCGTGCCGCGTTAAGTCGTTGCTTGAAAAAAGTCGACGGTAAAAATAAAGTTGTAGAAATTAATATAAAATCTAAGCCGTTTTATCGAAGCGATAATTTTGTTGAATTTATTTACTAATATATGCATGTAATGTGATAATTGGGTTAGTAAGGATTGAAGTACAAATCTTTTATGTTCTGTTTTGAATATTTTTGCCACTAATGGATGTATCGGTTCTTTTATTTCGTGTGAATTAGATTTATTGGTTATCTAACCGTCAGATGGCATCGCTACGGTTGGTATGGTTTGTTAATGCAAAAAAAAAATATTATTATACAATGTAACATTTAGTAAATAGCAAAAACCAACGCTGCATTTGGAGCCAAATATTTAAAGATCTGTAGTAACGTTTGAAAATATCAGTTAGTATTATTAGAATTTAAATTAATATAAAATTGTTTAACTTTAACGGACGTTAGAAAATTAAAAGAAAAAAACATAATTTTCAAGGAATCGTTACGACACTTACAGTATCAATACAATTCATCACTTCAAGACATTTTTATATCTTACTATTCTAGATAATAAAGTTAATTATAATTGAAAAGAACCTGACTTTATTTAAAGGTCGCGCGTGCCAAGCCTAGTTACATCTGCCAACGGTTGTGGCAATTACTATTTACTATTTATGGTCTAGTTTGAGTCTAGATGTGGCACGCGCGGTGAACGGGTTAACTGTCACTTACAACGACATTTGTGATAAAAATAAAATAGAGAGCTTTTGTTACTGGTCTTATATTAATGTGCGACTGTTTTATTGGATGCCAACTTGTATTAAAATAGTCGTTTGTTTGAAGATGCTGGTTGAAGTGAGCTGTTTTATTGGATGTCAATTTTAATTAACATAGTCATTTGTTTAAAGATGCAGGTTGAAGTGATCAAAGACAAACGGGAAAAGGAAAAGAAACAATTACTTAGGTAATGATATATTTTTCTGAGGTCTGAATATGTGTATTATCTGGCTAGCTTCATCAGGCAAATTTCAGGAAATATGCTAATAAAAACATTTTTCTTTCCTCATTAAAATTACTAACTGCTTCTCAAGTAATTTGGGATTAAGAGATCAAGAAACTCTTTACCTATTTAGTTAGCGGAGTTACATGCAATTAAAAAAGGATTAGTAAAAACGTCATTGTTAAGCATTCCGGAAATACTTTACACAAAATTTTATAAAACATACATATAATAATATTGTTCTTTATGGAAACCAAGTTCTAAGGGATTAAAAAACACGGAAGCATAATAAATGCATTTCTCAGCATTCTTAAAAATATAATTCTATTGTAAGTAGCTGTCAAAGTATAAAATACGAAGACAATTTACATAAAAAAGACTTTTAAATATTTAAAAAGGAATAAACACAGGCAGATGGCAGTTAAGGTGGGTGCACAATTGCATAACTCAACCGAATTGGAGCGAGATTTCGGAAAAATTGAATCACCGTTACATCCTTGCATTACTAAGTTAAAGTCTACCAGAAGATCAGCTGCTTCGTTTACAATGGAACTGCTCTCGTTCTAACCTATTGTCAGTCTTCTATTGTTGTATTGTTATCTTAAAATGCGTATTCTTCAAACGGGAACTTCCGTATGCGAAAACGGAGCAAACGACAATGGCGTTCGCCCTTCTATTTTTTTTCAAGTCCGCCAAACTAGTTTTTTTTTTTCGTTCATGTAAATGTTGATTTATTTTCGTCAACAATGCATCGTCGTTATGGGAATTTACTGACTCGATACTTGAGGAGCTAGTTTGTTACCAAGGGTAGAGTTCCGAGTTTTCGGGCTCGCACGTATGTAGGCTGCCTTACATTTAATTTGGAGTTACAATAAGGTGTAGTGAAGTGAGAAATTAGCAAAGAAACTTGATTTCAGTCTTTGTCGTTGCGAAAATATTTTGCTTGCAGTTCAGGGGTCAGTAGAGTGATTGTTTGAGCTGCGAATTCGAGTATGATGTGACATGTAAATAGAAACTAGTTTGCGATTTCTGGAGTACCTACTTCTGAAAGGTTTTTGGTATTAGATGCATCGGTACCGGTTATCAAAAATATATGACTGCACACAAACGTTAAACAGACATAATGTATAAAAGCAGACAAAAATGCTATTATAATCGCACCAAAATCCTTTTCATGGCGTCCTATGACAGTTTCATAAGCTGGATTAGTTTTGACCGCAAAAACATTATCACTGTACCAATACCATGAAATCTAAATAAGCTTGTCTTTTAAATTGTGAACGTAGTAGATACGATAGAAACGAAGTAATTTGGACTTTAAAGAGTCAATCCGCGACTAGAATTCATTTAAACATGGGTCAAAAAAGTTTTAAATATGAGCCATAGATGGAGGTGGGTGGAGGTGGCATGAAGGATGTGGATGGGATTTAAGCCAGAGATGGAGACATCTCTTGCTGTCTGATACTAATGCTTATTACCCTGCATTTGGCAATGAACAATAATGGAAGTGAACGGACCATAAATTTTACAATATCTATATTATCAGAAAACCTGGGTGGGACGATTTTACGATAATTGGCATTCTACTAAGTTAGTACAATGCCAATTATCGTAAAATCGTCCCACTATGAGCCAACTATGAGCACACTGACACGGAGTGTAAATAGCAGACTCGGGCCCCTGGAAGGATAGTCCAGAAAACCATTTTTCTTGATTGTCTCGAGTTTGCCAGACAAGTGCTTTAGCTACTTACTATTATTTATTATTCCGTGAGGAGGCTCTTTACTTACACCCTACGTACGTTTAACCAGCGCTACATGTCCGACCAACATTAATTTCGACACAAAAATAAATTATTACACTTAACAAATAGTTGCGTTCCCAATATCCTTGGAACTGGTATTTCAATGAGTAGTTACTAGTAGACCATAGGGTCTGCTCACAAATAAATCAACTATGTTTTGACCCCTGACCCGCTTGGTTTAGGGGATTACGGTGTAAGGTCCCACGTTAACGACTCTGCGATGACGCTATAACTTTTTTCAAAGTTATGGTAAGACGGTTCAGTGGTTTACTGAAGAATTAGATGGTATTGTTTTGGGGATTTAGAATTGTGGTATAGGTAGTGTCATTATTTATTTAAGGAAAGTAGATGGAGGATCGGTCGTGTAGTTGTCTTTAAACATTCAACGTACGGTTAGAGCACTGCCTAACGTCACAACCACGTGTATTTTTAACACATCGATGCTACAATCAATGCTGCGTTCAACGCTTTTAATTATTTATCATCTAAGGAATATAAATTAACGATAGTTCCATTCTTAGAAAATACTCATTCTAAGTTTATATTTTCAGAATTTCAGGTACGACTAAATTATTATAAGCCACGCGACATTAAACTATGAAGCAAGAAATAAAAGTTGGACGATTGCATTATCATTTAATTTAGATTATATAGAAAACCTGCTTTGACTCATTCCTAACATTTTATCTATTTTCAAATCATTTCCTATCAAGACTACCCATAGTCCATATTCACTAAACAACCAAAATCTCTAACGGAAATATGACGTCATAATCATAATAAGCCACCAACAGAAAGCCAGGTGAAGCCAGGTGTTAAAGTAGGCGTGACAGTTCACGATAAAACTAATGCAAATGCATTGATTGACGAATATTAACATGCTGACCCTATTATGACGGTTTGCGTACGCGCAGCTACGCGGAACCGATTTAATTTTTGTTTTGGTTTGATTTAAAAGGATATAACTACTTAAGTTCATGTTAAATACATGAACTTATATCCTTTAAATGTCCAGGTATGAAAATCACTTTTTTTGAGTTGGTGGTTCTACAGAAATTCATTCAGATCAAACGCGTATTTCTACTTTTTTGGCTTCGACGAAGTAAAAAGCGTTTTCCTCTATCCATATTTTTCACTTTTACTAGTAACTTTTCCAGGATCATTATCTTGGAAATTCCTTTATCTAAATCGGCTTAGACGGTTTCAAATTGATATTCCACGTCTGAAAATAAAAATGAAATATTCGTATAGTGATCTTTTTTATATTTATTTTATTCTTTGACTAAGTACTTGTTTTTAGCCGTTACATAAGTGGTACTTGTTGGTACCAGCAGGTGTTTTAATCCTTTTACTATCTATATTTTTGGGGTAATATTGAATGAACCTTATAACATAAAACTTCAAAGTTGATGATATTATTTGTTACCGTAAATGGATAGAACGCTTACGAACTATCTAAATGTAAAATCATCGTAAATTTATTATTTAGTATAACTACTTTTTTATTTACAATTCAATATGTACTTAAATCTAATACAAGAACATACAAAGACTAAAATTAAATCTTATATAGATAAATAAAACTAACACGCGTCAAAATACTCATCGTCATCCCTGTCAATGGCGGGAAACGTGCCCAGAAGGCTGGCAGCATTGCCACGTTGAATGGCTATGCCGATTCTCTGTGCAAGGAACAAACCAGCTCTCTGATCACGAGTAGAGTCTACCAAACGTTTTGACAGTTCTTTAAAAAGATTTCGTGCACTCGGACCCCATGACCCGAGCGTTTCAACCCCAAACGGCTCGAAAATATAATTACCCATTAGGTTATTATACTTTCGCCGTTTAAGGGTCTCCGCTGCTCCAGCAGCAGCTCCAGGAGAGGCCGCCGAACTTAGAACGTGGGATGGCGCAAGGGTGTCGACGCACGTTGCGTCCCACACCAAAGGCCGACCCAATTTCCAAGGCAACAATGACATACCGTCAGGTCTCTTACCATCGCTGCGCACCAAACCATTGGGTTCCAAAACAGCTGGTACACCGGCAATGACAAGAGCACGACGAATAATGTCATTAATATTTGCGTGACGGGATATACGTCCTGCGCTCCTGCTGCAGGACAGGCCATGGTGACCGAGGCAATCGACTGTTTCACCGCATTGACACCGATGACATGCGACACAAGGTATACCTAAACGTAAACTGATGGCGAGCCGGAAAGTATTGTCATCCAAAATCGTACCAAGAGTGGTTGACGGAAGTGCCTGTAACCAGAGGCCCGATTCCCATTCTCCCACAGCCAGGAGACGCGCGCGCTCTGCAGTGTTGATTGACGTATTAATTAATTCTTTCCGTATCAAACTGCAATTATTTAGTATTATATTTAGTCCTAGCAAGTTTTAGTCGAAACTTTGCAAGGCAAAAGAAAAAATCTTCTTGCTTACTCCTATCTTTTTTTTTTATTAATGAAAAGATGAAAATAATAAATCATGTTAGATTAAGAAAAACAAATAGAAGAAAGCAAGTTATCTCTTATATATAAAATTCTCGTGTCACAATGTTAGTTACCATACTCCTCCGAAACGGCTTGACTGATTTTTATGAAATTTTATGTGCATGTTCAGTAGGTCTTAGAATCGGCTACTATCTATTTTTCATACCCCTAAGTGGTAGTTGGTAGGTAGTAGCCAGGTGCTAGGTAGAAAAAATTGCAGTGCAACGCATGCCGGGTACAGCTAGTAATATTATAAAATTGTCTGCGCTTGGCAATTTTCATGACGCCAACCAAAGTCACCTTGAAAACCTCAACAGAACTGCTAGCGTAAGAGATCATGCTACGGCCCCTTGTCTGTATAAGAATCTTTTGCTCTATAGTTAAATAAAATGATGCAGACTAATATCATTATTTGTTCATCATCATCATCTTTGACCAGATCTCATGTATCTAATATCTATATAAATTGTGAGAAAATAAAGTAGAGAAGAATTGTTGATTGTTGTCATAAGTTGTTTTACTTACAATATAATGAAATAATAATAGCTTTTGTTCGTAAATTACATTTAAAGAAATCTTTAAAAAATGGTCGTTTAATTATGTTCGAACTTGTATTAATAAAAAATTCTTTGAACTACAATTATACTAAGCCTCGGGCTGCAAAGTTTTTTTTTCTGTCGAGCAGACTAATTCAGTAAATAAGAATAATTAAAAGGTAACATGAAAATAATGAATCAGCCCATAGGAATAAGTTAAATTCTATTTGATAAAGAAATATTGTGTTTACTAATTATTTTTCTAAGTTGACTCCACAAAACGTCTGAAGACATCGTGGCTGGCCCAGAAGTAGATGGCGGGACGAGCTTGACTCTTTTTCCATTTTTTGAACAACAATGGCCAGGACCGGTAGAGTTGGAAGCAGGAAAGGGAGGCCTTTGCCCTGCAGTATGTGATTTGTTGATTGTGATTTGTGATTTGATGAATAATAATTTATTTTTCACAAAACTCATACAGACTTAGCAATCCATTAAAAATAGCTAACTGAAATTGTCATCATCATCAAAAGTAAACATATTGATATATTTAAATATTTCACAGAGTAGTAAAAAATAATCCATTTGCTATCACACCATGATCTTAAATCCTGCTAAGGTGATAAAAAACATAGCGATATTTGACAGTGTTTGTTTCTTAATAAGCTTTATGAAGGTTGTTGGTTGTTGTTGCCTGAATCCTTTATTAATGTTTTTTTTTTATTAATGAATTTACTAATAAATGTGTTACCTACTTAAAGGACCTAAAGAAGCTATTTGGATTCGGCTGTTTATGTCTTTTAAAATCTACTTAGAAAAATATTTACTTTTAGAAACATCATGAATAGAACAGAATATAATATATATAATCATTCCTTTGCTTAAAATACAGCAATAAAAAAAAACTTATAAATTAGTACTGTTCTTCATAATCATCATCTTTCAGCCTTTTCCCATCTATTTTGTGGTCGGCTGCCAGTGTTACCGGATTCAGCTGAATACCGTATTTTACAAGGAACGACTGCCTATCTGACCTCCGTAGTACTGTTCTTCATATTTCGCCTAATAAGTTTGCTTTGCTAGTCATCAGAGAGCTCACGAAACAGAAGGAAAATAGTCTTGGTCGCTGTCGCCGGATACGGTGAAGAGGACTATACAGGGTGTTAAGAAAACCTTGTTCGACCGGTGAAGGTGTTGTTATGTATCGATATCTGATTACAAAAATGTGGAAAAAAAATATAACCTAAAAAATTTTTTTTAGTCATTTCAAAATTCATTATTATTGTTTTTATCATGGATTTTCCAAATTTGATATTTCATTTGGGCATGTGATTGTGAACCTTAACCCTTTCGGGTCGGCTTAACACCCTGTATATAATTAGTTACGTATGGTTACGCAGACTACTTCTAAAGGCGGATTAGTGGACGTTGCTGACGTAGTTAGTTTTTCCTATTGCTCTGGCTGGAGGCCTTAAGGTCCTCGCCAAAAGTCCGGTGGAGCAGTCAAAGCCTGCGGTCAGGCTAACTGCAAATATCTAAAGCCAAATAAAAAATACCAAAAAAAAAAATCTAAAGCCGGAATTATATTTTTGTGTGTGGCGTCCACTGCATACTTCTGCCGTGACACAACACGCCTTACACAATAACATAACCCCGGCTTACCTATACATCTCAATTTGACCTAAGTACCTTACTACGGAACCTATATACTCATGGGAGGTGAGGGTAATTCTGAAGAATTAATCGAATGCCACTCACCTTGCTGATGTGTGACTTTGACATGAGAATCCCATGAGTATAATGTTACTACCTTAAGCACCTGTGATATACGATAGTAAACCTTATGGCTTTGAGATAAGGATTAGTGTTATTTGTGTTGATTAGACAGAAGTAAGAGTGAACAATAGAAGAAATTACTCGTAAGTAAATAAAAGTTTGTTGTGTTTGTCGCTATTTGCTAGTTAGTTTTAATTAGAACTGCTTTGATGGGTGGTTGAGATTTGTATTTTTTGTTGGTTAATTAGTTACAATTGTTATGACTTATGAGTAACTCTTCGTTCAAGATTTAAATCCCTTCAGAAACAAATATGTCACGGCGCAATATAAGTTGAGCTTATCATTTAGTTTACTAGTAGTAAGCTCCTTTTCCCTAGTAGTTTTAAAAAAAACTAAATACCTATTTTCAACTAAACCTTTTTAGTTACTATCTTAACAATAACTTTCTCTAATTACGCGAATCTAAAATGTCTTTGGAGTGAATATATTATTATTTTTCGACACAACAAAACTTTAAAAGTGTTATTTTGCAACCTTTTACCCATCTTCACATAAATAGACACCAATACCACATAATCTCATAAACATAATATCGGTATAAGTTACCATTAAGTTCAAATTAACTTTCACCTTTTCCGGTTATCGATTACAATAGCATTCAATCGATTAAAAAGTACTCGAGTACTCGAAAAGGTCGGAAGCGCGATCATTATCTATGAGACTTTGTATCATCTGTGTCAAGATGTTGCATCCTTTAAATCCATGATACGAATACTGTACAAAATAGAAATAGATATATATCTAATAAATAGATCTCTTGAATATTTTATATGTATCTTATTTTCCCTATGTTTTCCTTACTTTTATTAAATGTCGTGGTGGCCTAGCGGTTCAATTAACGGATTTGTATGCACAAGGTTGCAGGTTCGAACCCAGGCAAGTACCAATGTGGCATTTTCAAAGTTATATGTACTTTCTTAATTATTCTAAGACACTTCTGACAAACGGTGAAGGAAAACATCGTGAGGAAACCTGGATTCCAAAATTTGGGATCTGAAATCGCCAACCCGCAGAGAGCAAGCGTGGTGATCAATGCTCGTGCCTTCTCTATATGGGAAGTGGCCTGTGCCCAGCTGTGGGACGTTTAAAGGCTGGTTTATTATCATGTCTTATTTTCAATGTATGACAAGAAGATTTTGCCGTTTTGAGATATTTACCAGGGCCTGGATTCAGCTATTTTAAATGCATGTCATTGTGCCTAATTTTCGTATTCAGATAAGCCTACAATAAAATCTCATTGAACTCTCGAAGAGAATGATCGTAATGACCAATGATCGTAAAGACAGTTAGCAGAATGCCAATTATCGTAAAAATTACCAAATGAAGCAGGTCATTCGGTCAATTCAAGCTACTCTTAAATAGCTGAATCGAGGCCCTGGATTGTCTTATTAAGGGCAACGCCAGATAATTTTATCTGAGGAATAATTTTGGATGATCCTGAATTCATTTCGTCTCATGATAGATAAGTCATAGGTCTTAGAGTGGTGTAGATATTGACTAGTTTACAAGGATAGTTACAAAGTGGACAAACTAGGGCGTCAATAGTATGATACCCATCTACCTTAACCACTTGTTCACTCTGCGCGGTCCCTTATTGATATTATTTATTATTTTTATTGTAATGACAGCGTGCTACTGGGGAGTTTGTTGCGCCGTTTCTTCTCCTCAGCCAGAGCACTTAGGAAGCGGTGAAGGGTGGGCGATTTGGGGTCGGTTCATGTCTGGCGGTGGTGGCGTCGCGTGTCGCTGGGGCGGGCGGGCGCATGGTGGAGCATTCGGCCTTTCGCACTGACCTGATGACGCGTTGGTGCGTCAGGTGTGAGAGGTTGGATGTTTTGTTGTGTGTTTGTTCGTTCTGGCGTTGCGCGGCCGATGTTGCGCGCTGCCTTTGCCGCCGGATATGAACCGACCCCTAGGGTGCTGTCTTTTTCGTAATAATATTGACGTTTGATAAGTGCTACTTTGTAGCCTAAGTTAAATAAATAATTTTTGATTTTGATTTTTGATTTTGATTTCGTACACATTTAACTATTTATGACACGTGTCGTCTCTTTCGGTAGTTCCAAAAGTCACCCTAATACTCTTTATTTTTATTATTATAAATACACATCTATATCTAATTCATTCTAATTGAAGTGTAAATGACGTCACACTGCTCATTCAACCCCATATCAGTTCAAAAACAACAGAAAACGCATTCAGTAGTAAGTCATATACGAACAAAAAATGGCGGCAAAATGTCACAAATAACACGGTTAGGGCTGGACAAGTTGTCACCAAGCGATGTCTATATTGTCTATGCTAAAATGACAAGCATTTATACAATTACAATTCAAAAAGCGAACGCAGTCAACGGTGCGTGTGCGCATCTACAAAGGACAGAAGTTGTGATGTATTTGTTATATTTTTTAATATTAATTTAATAATGCGGTTGAAATAGAGAAAAATAGCTGTTTTTGGTTCATTTAATACGAATACATTTAGTGGAACGTGCATCTGTATAGTTTTGTTTTTCACCCTTTTACTTATTTATAAAATATAAAATAATATTGAATGAATTATAATGTTGTTCTAGATAGCAATTTGGCTGCACATGTTTCTCCTAAGCAATCTATCATTTATCATCATTCTAAGCAAATTAACTTGCGTTTTTCTAACTCACCTTTTTTTTTCTCAAATTATGGTTAGTAGAGGTCGTCTTCCAGACTCATAAGATTCGCTTACTTACTTTAGCAGCCAGGAACCTAAGTTAACAGTAGATATTCCTTGGTAAAAAGGCTTGTCAGAGTATAGGGAAGATACACAAGCATCTTATTCGCTTTATTACAAAGGCAAATCTTATTGGTATCTTAGACAATTTGCTTGTAAGTAACTAAATGGCTTCACGCACGCACATAAATACCCATAAGCACGTTATTAACAATGGCTTTTACTAAAAAATATAGTTAAAACCCGTGGAATTGTATTTTATTGTTAAAACCTAGTTTTTTTCGTATTTAATTAATGTTTTGCTTAATAGTCTTAAGGCGAAAGAAATGAAACCCTCAATTACTAGCACGATGCCACTTAACCCATATCCCATAAGAACTTTGGGTAAAGCCGTAGGCAAAAACTAGTCATACAATGCCGACATCCTTAATTAAACATCTCAATAACTTAATTACTGCCACACTTCGAAATATCTTTGTAATATCCTAGCAACACCACTAATTAAATGTCAAAATTAGCTGTCAAAAACGAATAAACTTCGACCCACTTCCTTTATTTTTTTAAAGACATTTACACTATTTTTAATTCCACAATGCGGTGCCGCAATACGTACCCCTTTAAGTAATAAGACCTCTTTTGGTAAAGTCAAGTAATTTGAGTACTAATTCTTGAACGCGTGGACTATTTTTTATGTGGCAATCTTATTTTGTACTCCAAAAACTTGTTGGTGGACCCTAACTCGTTGCAATAAGGGTGGGTTTTGAATGGCATAAGTTCGGTGTAAATATGATGGGTGGTACTCTAATACAAAAAACGAAATCAGCTGCCAGACCCTTCTTTTGTTTGAATCGGAATAAATATATCTTAAAGGAGTTTTGTGCAAAGGTATTTGCAAGACGAAATGCGGTTGAATGGTTGTTAGACGCAGTAGTGTTGGGAATAATGTCGATCTCAAGGTAAGTATAAATAATATCGATAACATTATATTAAAGTGCGTGTGTTATTATGTGTGTCGCATATTAAAAATAGACCATAATAATAATCTACATTACCCTTGGCATTGCATTTCTATTTATTTTTTATTTCATGCCATTATTTTGATTGTTTCATTGTTTTTTTTTGTCGCTTTTCGCTTGTATTTTTTCTTTTTTACTCTATCTTAATTTATTCGGAAGATAGACACTACGGTATATTTACAGTTTAACCCATAATTAAAATTAAATTTTGCAAATAAAAAGATAATTATGACACCCCTTTATGGTTCACAAATATATTTATCGATAAAAAATTCTACGTAAATTGGACATCACTAGTAGCCAGGTGAGGCGCGCGTGGACGTTTGCGCTTTGACGACATCCGACGCAGAAAAAAAATAAGATATTTATGTCAAAGACGTATATTTTACAGACTGTATAGTGTTTACCTTGGGTTATGAAATATGGATAAATTTTTATTGGGATTGAACTGTGACGGCAGCATAACACAATTGATCTTAGGAAGTTACAACATTTAAGAAAATTACTCTATCTCAAAGCTCGTCTTACGTGTGCTGTGTTATCTTAAAAAACTAGTTTCATTATAAAGGTAAGTTTAAAGAAGCTTTACGTAAATTAGTTTTCGTTGTTTTCATAAGAATCAAATAAAAATCTTCGTTCACAAGATTTTTTGCATATTAACTTTGACTTACACAGTGAGTGTTCCAATTATTTTAATTATTAAGTACAGACATAATTATAAAAGTTTCAATAAATAAGACGGTCTGTTATTTTCTCTAACATCCTACATACAAATTGAACAATAAAACCATTCAAACGATTTGTTATAAGCTTTTCTATAGCAATAAATCCGCACGTTACTGTCAACTAACATTTGTGAAATTATAAATCTTACAATACAAGACACAATCTTACGGTGCATTGTAAAAAACAAACACATTTACAGTTTCATACCACCTTATGCTAAGGCCATAAAGTCGTAAATTGCATGTAGCAGTGCAGCTTAACTTGGTTTTAAAATTGACAAGTCCATGAAATGTCAATTTGAATCGAACATTTTGAAATTTAGAATGTCATGGCTGATGTTTTTAAGATGTATTGACGCCATTTTGAGTTGGAGCTAGTTGGAGTAGCAAAGGTAACTTTGTTCGGGGATTTAAGAAAAAAGTAATTATTTATTCGGTCCAGAAGTTTTTATTCTTGCGAGGGTGGTTGACAAAGGAAATTGGAGCGATCCTTCTATAGCACGTGGGTACAGCCAGCTGCATTTTTTTTTTAATTCGGACTGTTTTGAACAATTATCGCAATCAGTGAAAAAATACAATCGGATTTCGGCTTAAGAAAATTTTCTTTGAATTTAACTGAAGCGTGAATTATTTGGGAAAGACATTGAATTCGGAGACTGGGTAAATATTAACGGCTCGTTGAAATGGATACCGTCTTAAATATTTTATGTAGCCGTCCTTAGGCAAAAGACAATACAGATGGAAAGATAACAAAAACCCTTATTTAAATAACAAAAAGTATGACGATACAAGTGTTTATAATTATACAGAAAATCGAACCTGTGACCCCGTATCGCGATGCATTGTTATTAAGATTGTGCTAATCGATATTACTATGATTATAATCTTTAACTAATAAACAAAAAAAGTGTAAACTAAACTGTTTGACTGTAAATAGTTTATTTTATCGACTATCTTGTAACGTGTCATCACTTGATTTCACCAAACTACATGTATAATTTAAACAAAGGAAATCCAACCTTATTGCCCAGGCTTTAGAGGTTAAATCAAATGTAAATATAATTTTGTCTAATCTCAATATTTTTTGGGCTCACATCTGCCGAGACAGGTAACATTATGAGGATCTTATTACAAGGTATTAAAGGTGCAATTCGTTTAGCCGATGTTGAAAGCACTGTATTATAGTTTTTAGATCAGTCGTAAACTTTTATTGTAGATTTTAAATAAGAATAGATCAAGATAGAAAAAAAAATAGTAAAAAAAAACAACAAATTATTAGTAACTAACGTTTAATTTGTAGCTATGTCTTTCTCGTATTCTGCGCAAGGCGTAACAAATATTGCCTAAGTAACATTTGAACACTAGTTTCTGATTTACGTACTAGGTATATCATTGGGATTTTTGTTCGCAAAACAAATAGATATAAGTACTTAAAGCTAAGTAGCACTAGAATAACTACTAAATTAACCTTAAATTCGGTAGTAATTAGTTCACTAAGTTTTCTATTAAAATCGTTATTATTTCTTTATCAAAATGTAAACTTGCTAAGTTGTTATATATACCCTTTCTGAGCTCTTAAGATCTACTCTTTTTGTGTTCTTAAAACATTTATCTACCATCAACTAATCTTCCCTTAGGTACCTAAACCCATTTATAATGCATTCTGCTTACACCAAATAAATTAAAAACAGCATAATCCATAAAGAATACAACTCTACTAAGATTACTCAGCTGAGCAAATTATGTATTTAATAGTAAAAAACTGCAAAATCACGTGCTTGCTCCAAATACCGATACTTTGCTTGTTCAAATATTTGTTCGTGGAGTCACCTTGACCGTGAATATCCGTGTTTTGGAGGACGAGTTGAGTACCTAAATAGCTGAAATATAAAATACTTATATACAGGGTGTTAAGAAAACCCTGTCCGATCCATTAAGGTGTTGTTAGGTATCGATAACGGATACCGGTAGTGTAAAAAAAATGAATTAAAAAAAAAACATTATAACCAATAATTTTTTTTTTTTCTTACAAGTCGAGAGAGAGAGAGTCTCAGGTGCCGCCAAATGACCAAACAAAAGGCCGCCAAATAATACCAACGAAAATGGTGTTGTTATTATTGTTGTTGTTGTATGTTGTTTTAATCTCAAATTTAGGGAATTTCGCGTCAAAAAGCCGTTATTTCAAAGTTCATTATTGTTGATACTATCATGAATATTCCATATTTAATATTTTATTTGGACATGTGATTGTGAAACCTATATCACCCTTTCGGGTCGGACAGGGTTTTCTTAACACCCTGTATAGGTACTTACTTTAATTTGAAAAAAAAAAAAAAGCCGAAATGACAAATTCTTATAAGATTTGGCTTATTTAAAAAATGTTATTGGAAATTATTGTAATCTATACCTATACCTATACTAATATAGGTAGAGAGTTTTTTTGTTTGAACTCGATAATCTCTTGGATCAGCGGTCAGATTAAAAAAAATATTTTTAAGGGTCCCGTACCTAAAGGGTAAAAACCCTATTACTAAAACTTCGTTGTCTGTCCGTCCGTCTGTATCTCAGGAACCGCGATAGGTAGACAGTTAAAATTTTAACAGATTATTTATTTCTGTTGCCGCTAACAAGAAATACTAAAAACAACAAAAAAGCTAGTTAATGATACGGAACCCTTCGTGCGCCAGTCAGCCAGACTCTCACTTTGCCGGTTTTTGTATTTCCCAATTCTCGAGGAAGGTTATAGTTTATTTAACATCACTTTACAATCCTTGAGAGAAAAGTAAGAAACCGTGGGGCCCGATGCCGCTATTTCATGTCAGTGAATACGAAAATTAGACACAATAACAAGTACACTGGAACGTTTATTAACCTACCACTCACTGACTTAAAATAGCAGCATTGGGCCCCAGGGCACTTGTAATAATTGTAAAAAAAATATGAATCTATATACTCCAAGAGAATGTTTCATATCCGGAAGTAACCTAGAAAAACAAGAAAGAAATAATATAATATCGCTCGATACAGAAGGAAGTCGTAAAAATCTGACAACAGGATCGTTTGAGGAAATGTAGCAAAAAATATGAAATGTAAGATAATAGCGAAGGGGCGAAGAAACGAGTAAAACAAAAACTTTCGTCGGAACCCTCTTACTAATACAATCGATACGAATAGAACATCTAAGAATGATTGATTTGTTATAATTCACGAACTTGTTAAGGTTTAATTTCCAACTCAATATTGTTCTTATGAGAAAATTAATAAGGACGACAGTATTGGCTTTGAAACATGTTACATAAGGACACACAAAATAATCTATAAGTTTTGGAACTCACATATTATGGACATAATATTAATAATACCAGCCTATAAACATCCCACTGCTGGGCACAGGTCTCTTCCCTTATAGAGACGGCACGATCATTGGACCGCCACGCTTGCTTGCTCATTCGCGGATTGGCGATTTCAGATCCCAATTTTAGGAATCCATGCTTCCTCACGATGTTTTCCTTCACCGTTAGTCGGGACTGTCTTAGAATAATTAAGAAAGTACTAAACATAATCGACATAATAAGTACCTATTATAATTATAATACCGAATCTTAACTAAAACAAAATTAAGAGTTCTGATGTTCACGCGACAACCCGTACTGAAAGCACAGAAACATCCAAGCTATATTCTATTAAAAACAAAAAAACGATCAATCAGTAAGCATCCTCCAATCCAAATATAAAACAAATACTGAATAAACAAAATAGAACATGTATCAAACAAGCGATTTGGAAGGTAACATCTGCCGCCCGTATTACCCAGCATAATATAATTATGTGCGAGACATCAACGTACAAAACAACGCCATTTATAAGTACCTATCAACATAGGGGTGCAGTAAAAACATTTCATATTGTGCGTTTTGACCAAATGCAGTGGCTAGTATGTGATATTAAATAGGTATTGATTGGATAGTACGGTTTATTGCACATTAAGGGATATTAAGGACTACGAGAGTAAATAATAATATAAAATGGGACAACACACACACGGTCATCAGATCCTAAACTAAGCAGAGCTTGTAGTATAGTAACCAGAAACTTTTTAAATCTATATTGTATATAAAAATGAATTACTGTTCGTTAGTCCCGCTAAAACTCGAGAACGGCTGGACCGATTTAGCTAATTTTGGTATTGAATTATTTGAGGAAGTCCAGAGAAGGTTTAAAAGGTGTATAAATATGAAAATGTACGAAATTAAATTATAAAAAAAAAACAATTTGTTTTAAGTGTATTTTATAGAAAACTTTAGCATTTTATTTATCGATTGAGGCAGTACGAAGTCTGCCGGGTGAGCTAGTATATAATAATAAATAAGCTTACTTATTTGAAATGTTTGGTGGACGATACTTAGTCACCTATCTGGGCCAAAACTTACTATCTAAAGGTTAATTTAGTTGGCATTAGACATCAATATCTGAGGTATAGATACATATATATATGAGGTATCGTAAATATTTATTAAATAACAATGCAATAAAAATAAAAGGGAAGTCAATGCGTTTTGCATAATAATTCTGATTCATAATTCCTAGCACACGCAACCGTATACAAAAACAAAAAAAACTGCACGCATATAGCGATAAAATTATTCCATTAAAACTAAAAAATAAAAGCACGACATTCTCCACAAAAAATCAAACACACTTTTATCAGTAACCACATAAATTACAGCAAAATAAAAGCAATTTTAGCAACAATTCTGCAACAATCAAATTGTTTTGCGCTGATTGCTGATAAGTGACACGCAGTACGTCAAGCTGTGACAATTACACTAAATCTTATCTCAGATCTAACGCGTGCCGATACCGTGTTTTGTTTTCAACAACCCCTAATAAGTGGCTGCGGTTGTCGCAAAATGACAGTTGTGATTTTTCTGTACTCATTAGTTTGGGGTTGGTTTTGCCAGGTGTCAGTTTGGCAAACAAATTAACAGGAATGCTGTGTGTGATTTCAATTTGCTTGAGCCCTAATTATCTAAACTTATAACTGCATAGGTGGATATTTTTCATGGTTAGTTAGATGCACTTTTAGTCGCTTCAAATAGTTTGATGAAGCAGTAAATCTCTGTTAAGTTTAAACTGCGTTCGACAAACCTCTTAAAAGGTATCTTTAAAAGGAAATTGAATACTTCTCTTATTTACTGTATGATAGGGTTTGGAAACATCATGGAACATGATGAAGCATTGTCAATTTTTTGGACCTTAAATAAAGTTATTCTATCCTACAGGAAACCGAGTTGATGAATTTCAACACGGTTGGAAAACTTAAAGTATCATTACATAAACAATTAAAAGATATCATCACCAAAACCAAAAACAATAACAAACACACGTTAAAACTTCACTATTCGATGCGCACAATAATTTGTCTCCAAAATTAATTTATCATTAAATTGGACAGCTGTCATAAGGCACGAGCCACAATCGAGTGAAATTAAAAAATTATAAGTACACATGTATACGTTTAAAAGTCCATCAGGGATCATCAAATGCTTCTGTCATTATTGTCATTACAATTGTCCACATGGCGCTGGCGCGGGCGGTGGCGTGCGCTACTGTTTTTAGGGTTATGTGTCAAAGTGGGCGGGAGCGGGTTAAACTTTTTATGGAGTGGTTGAAGTAAGACAAAACAGAGGTTTGTGGAGTGGTAAATCTGCCATAGTTTTGTTTTTCAATTAAGGTGCTATGTATTTGACTCTTTGGCTTCATTCTTTCGCCTTTAAATTCCAAAATTTCGTTAGAACTTAATTAAATGTTAATTTAAAGTTAGAAGTTACGAGAAATTTACTAAGAGAATATGTTGTTTTGTTTGTTTGAAGATAAATTTATTATGGTAGTTGTAAATAGTATTGCACAGTGTTAAACAATATTTTGCCCACGTTTCTGGCTCAAAGCAAAAACTGAGAACAATTAAAACTATTTATTTTCCTGCGGTTTCAGTAAGTATACCCAAAAGCAAAAGCCCCTTAAAGCTACAGCTCAAAAAATATGCCTTTATTCACACCAAATCGCCATCTCTTGTGAAGAAACCAACCGCTTTACACCATATCCACAGCCTTACCTCACATTTTATTAACGACTAAGGTAGCATGCACTTGTCGAGCGGCGGCCCCACAAATTGGACCTTTTATTGACACTAAAATACATGGCGAGCTCGTTAAAAATGTATGCTATGTGCACAATAAGTGTGCTCGACTTTATGGGAGCCTGGTACTGTAAGACTGTTTATTTATTGAAGACTACTGTTAGAAAATCGAGGCTTTAAAGTTAGATAGTAGAAGTAAAAATATAAGCGAGCCGTGTGATTTGAAGTTTAGACTCATCGCACAGTGAGTACAATTTTACTTGTAGTCGTATGTTTTTATATACACTCTATTTTTTTAATTTACTTGCAATGTATCCGTGTTTCTTATATGTTTGTTGAATTAGAACAACTTCCTAAAAACATGCAAATAATCTGGTACTTTTGGGTTGGTCTAATGATGGAGCCAGAAGGTGACCAAAGGAACTTTGTAACGATAGAATATCACCATCATCAAACTATAACAAGAAAAATAAAAAAAAATATATCTAGAAGTCAAGAAATAAGGTATTACATAATACGCAAAACTGTGGTTACATAACCACATCAAAACTTATTTAGCGAGCACTCAAAAGTTTTGCGTAAACAAACTTTGGATATAAGCCCCGCAGTTGAGGTCAAATGGGATTTCTTAGGTCCCGAATAAACACAAGAACATTTCAACTTTACGGGTCAGTATTAATCGTAAAAGTATGCTTTAATAAAATATAGAGTGACCGTCATTAAATAAAACTGAGAATATGACTTAGCTAAGCTTTAGAAGAAAGCCAACGTGTTTAAATGTGTTTTGTCTTTATAACACATTAAATATCAAACACATAACCCTCCTTTTTTGTCTTCGCCTCACTCGGGTAAGTATAACAGCATGATACGCTTTTCTGTAATCATTCAGCGTCAAACGCAACGTTCGCGTTGTCCTATGTCAAAACTATACACAAACATAAGCAAACAATGATGACTTTAGAAGCCAAATTCGCTTTAACTTATCAAGCTACAGTTTATAGAATAGTTATGCCGTCTGCAACTAAAACGAGCCTTTTCATTGAATACTTAAACTGTTATAGGTACCTGCTGTACCTTGAATGTTGATCCAAAATAAAAGTCCCGTCACTAAAACATTTGAGAGAGGTGTGGATTTTGTAGTGCAATAAAGCCTTTTTATGTACCTCTGTCTAGGGTATCGTTACGTTTTAACTCCGAGGGTTTGTAGCCTGACTGATGGCAGGAGTAAACAAATTAATCCCCTTTCAATTTTCATGAAACAACCGACCCGCTGTCCCAGCCGTGGTCCTCAATTCAGTTATTTTAATTGCATGTCAGTGGTCGGTCAGTGTACTTGTCATTGTGCCTAATTGTGCCACAGATAAGCCTACAATAAAATGTCATTGAACTCACGAAGAGAATGATCGTAATGACCAATTAATGATCGTAATGACAGTTAGCAGAATGCCAATTATCGTAAAAACGACCAAATGAAGCAGGTCATTCGGTCAATTCAAGCAACTCTTAAATAGCTGAATCGAAGCCCTGACGTTTTATTTAGAATGGACGAATGTAAATTTTATAGCGGCTTTTTTAGGACTTGCTATATCCGTTCAATGATTTAAGTAATTTGTCACTGAATTAATTACAGGCTTTTTATAGTATTGCTCCAAAAATTTAATTATGTTTTGGGTTCATATAACAATAACATTTTGTAGATAAGTAAGTTAATTTTTAATACCGCATCTGTAGCTTTTGATGCGAGTAGTTTAAAGAACTATCCAACTAACCGTGATATCACGATAAAACATTGGACTACCAAAACTTTCTTTGAAAATTAACAAAAGCCAAAATCAGCCAAAAATCAACATTTTTTCACAAAAAAAAAAAGAGAAAATAATAGAATAAAAGGCCCACAATTGAATTACAATTAAACGTGTGTCTATCAAGTTCTATAATAAAACTAAATATTAACTATTGTTATACTGAAATACTACTGTAGTATCTGATTTCCATTTAATTGTATTCCCTTTGCGCGATTTCTTTACTAAAACCGGTTTTACATACTAGATAAAGGACGAAATTATGCAAGAGAGAAACAGACTACGTGTAATTGTTTTAATCAATCCAATTGTCAACGGTGTCTTTTGTTTCCTTAAGTCTCTAACAGACAGTACAATTTTAAAATAGAAATATTAAAAACGTGAAAATTAACATAAATATTTAAGTTTTAGACAAGCTTTTGTAAATAATATTTATTTTTACCAATTTAAGTTTAAAAATTCAAACTTCATTTCAACAATACGAAATGAATAAATTTATTTTTTCTGAAGTTTAATCATTTAATCATGATCAGTTCATTTTCAAATATAGTTTTTTTTAAATGCACTGGTTCTCTATGGCATAACATCATCTATTCACTTTACATTTGGACAATTGAATATTTTATGTTGTGTAGTGTCTAATGTTCATTTGAATGTTTTTTAAAGCTGTTGTAATAGAATTAAATAGGATCATTGTTAGAAACCATCTGATTCAGATAAGGTGAAGTGTGCTCCCGATGTTTCAGAAGAATCAGAAAATATAGTATAGTTCTTTATAAAAAAAGTCGTAAATGGATCAATTCATCGAGGTCATTAAGGGTTAGCTAGTAACTAATGAGCGTAAAAAAATAGATATTGTTACGATTCATTAATATTTATAGCTAATACATTTCGACAGGATTATTTCTAAATCCATTTTTTTGTATTTTTTTTTGTTTTAATTATATCCACTGCTAGGTATTAGATACGAGTAATACCTGTTTTTAACTGCCAAGTATATACGTATTTTATATACCTAACTGAAAACTATTTTTACAATAACTTGTTACATCCAACCAACACACAATTTTCTAAAATAACTTGTAACCAACACAAAAAGCATGGAGGACCATTAAACTATCGCATCTGCCGCCCGCATCACCTAAGTACAACACTACGGACAAAATCGACCGCACTCGATACGCCTAATATAATGAAACTAATGAATGGATGCACACCCCTAGTACGTAATAGGTGGCGTCTATGAAGTTATGTTACATTACTGCGTTCTGGTATTCCTATTTCAAATAATGTCAATGTTATTTAAACTATTTTTGCCTATTCTTTTTCTTTTATTCTTTTTATCACTCCAAGTATTTTTAAAGAGTTCTTTTTTAGCTTTTTGGGGGCGTATTTGAAATTGGAACAGTATAGGCAGTCATCGTCATCAGCCGGAAGACGTCCACTGCTGAACAAAGGCCTCCCCCCTAGAACGCCACAATGAACGACAACTCGCCAATTGCATCCACCGGGTGCCCGCAATTTGGACGATATCGTCGGTCCGCCTGGTGGGAGGCCTGCCAACGCTGCGTCTTCCGGTTCGTGGTCGCCACTCGAGAACCTTTCTTCCCCAGCGGTTATCGGTATAGGCAGTACTGGTGTAAAATATGCACTTAGGTATTTAAAAACAAAATGTGATGTATTGTTTTGTCACAGTAGGTTTTCCTCTTTCATGGATTTTAATTATTTTCATACTATATTAGAAGCAATGAACATAAGAGTAATACAATTCAATAATTTACACAAACAAACCTTAAATAAAATTATAGATGACTTTTTATCTCAAGCCAGCAATGTACAATAAAAACCATACATACGTGTAGAACTAAAAATTTCGTTATTATTGTCAATCGACGAAGGGTGCGCACGCGCATAAAATCATTCGATACAGTGGTCATAAGTGTGGTTTATTAAATTGTATTCTTATACATTTTTTTTTATTTTGGTAGAGATCTTTGCAGTTAGCCTGAGCGCAGGCTTTGACTGCTTCACCGGACTTTTGGCGAGGACCTTAAGGCCTCCAGCCAGATTCTTATACATTTGTAACGGATTTCTGTCACTAGTAACTGTTAATGAGATGTTTGACAATTTCAAATTGGTTTTTAATGTCATCCCAAAGTAGAATGATTAAGTTATTAAAATAGGGTTTTTTATTGATTGATGGTGATAATGTTTGGATATCGTGTTAGTATTGATAATTTGGACAATGACAAGCTTTAATTTAGATTGTTAGAGAGACATAGTTTGTGTATTTTCTTTTTCAATAAGATTGATGTTGATCGTTATTGCAATAAAGACGATTTCTAGAACATACCTGAGTGTTTATATACGAGTGCATTCTCTACTCCTATCCCTAACTAAATTTCATAGTTTGGCTTAATAACAACAGCTAAGATCAGAAATAAAACAAATAAATACTTATAAACTAGTGGAAAAATATACTCTCCTACAACTTACAATAATAAGTGCATATCACCTTCGTCATTTCTCCATAACTATCCTACTACGTTATTATTTTTTATACCTAAACTATTCAACCCTGCAACCACCAACGTCTTAAATCAAGCGAAAATTATACCATCCTCTCCAAAAAATAATTCGAAAAAAAATAGAACTACAAATTAACTGCCCAAACCTCAACGTTTAATATTTCCCATCCGCTAGGAATTTTTCCCATTGGGACGATAACACCGTGGGAATGAGGAAGCCGGGTCTAATTGACCGAGTGTCGCGCAAGACAAGGACAACACTTGTCTTGTCTTGTCTTGGGGACAAATTATATTGTTTAGGGTTGGCAGAATTATATTTTGGTGTGATTAAAATTGTTTATTAGGTAAATTAGACGAACATCTTATGTATTTCTATCCAATATGAATTTGATTAAAAATACTGTCAAAGTTAATAATAATAATAATTCCAGCCTATAGACGTAACATAATTAATAAATACAACTTTAAAGTCAATTTAAATCTAATTTGAAATTTCATCATCCGATAAAAATTACGTGAACCAGAAAAAAAATCAATAAGTTAATTAGTATCCCATCAAAAACACAAATGTGAAAGGCTGCCAAGTTCGATACTATGGGAAAGCTTCGCCTGTAAAAGAAGTGAGATCTGAATAAGTACCAAGTTCCATAAAAATACCTCAAATCATAAATAGTTATAGGAATGCACACTTGATTTCCAGCAGTTTTTAAGGTACATTTTGAATAAGTATCACGTTACATAGAAATACCTAAAATTATAATACTCAGAGAAACGCACACCGGTTTTTTTAGCAGTTTCCTGATAACATTTATTATTTTCAGCACTTTTTAATGATGTTACTTCGCAAGTTTTCACACACCACACACCTTTTCAATGCAATGAATCGACACCTTTGGACTACAATGTGTCAAGTATATAATTTTCTATTAAAACTTGCCAAGTTACATCATTAAAAAGTACTGAAAATAATAAATGTTATCAGGAAACTGCTAAAAAAACCGGTGTTCGTTTCTCTGACTATTATAATTTTAGGTATTTCTATGTAACGTGATACTTATTCAAAATGTACCTTAAAAACTGCTGGAAATCAAGTGTGCATTCCTATAACTATTTATGATTTGAGGTATTTTTATGGAACTTGGTACTTATTCAGATCTCACTTCTTTTACAGGCGAAGCTTTCCCATAGTATCGAACTTGGCAGCCTTTCACATTTGTGTTTTTGATGGGATTTCATTTATTTTTGTTAGGTGTAGGTTCTTATATATTTTTTTATCACTTTTGCTTTAGGAAATGTCTCATTCCACTTAGTTGTAAAATTAGAAATTATTGAGACTATGCGAGAAAAAATAGTCTTTTCATTTTTGTTTGACTGATTTAGCGCACCTAGTGTACCTAGTGACCTGCTTTGCACTTCGTAAATCGTGGGTTCGGTTCCCGCAACAGACACACACAGACTGGTGAACAATTTTATTGTTCTTGTCTTTAAGACAAACATGTATAGTCTTAAATTGGTATGTATCTAAATTTAAATAAGTCTTATCTCATTTCCACTCCATACCTACTTATAGTAGAACAAAATTACACATTCGTTGTTTTCGAAACTGACTCACACTTGGCCGTTTTCAGATTTTTACTTTATTTCGACCTAAAGACAAACCTTCGAGCCAAATTTCAGGTCGGTACGACCATTGGAAGATACAGTCATTTCGTTCATTATGACTTCATAGTAGAAAAAAGTTACACCTTCGCTATTTTTAAAACTGACTCACACTTGGCCGTTTTCAGATTTTTCCCTTTACTTTGACCTTAAGACCTATCTCCATGCCAAATTTCAAGTCAGTACGACCATTGGAAGTGGTCTAGGTTTTTGATGAGTCAGTGAGTCAGTGAATCAGTGAGTGTATAGTAAAAATAGCGATTTTCTGACGTCAATATCTCAAGAACTACTATAGGTAGACTAATGAAATTTTGTATTCTAGACAATTAAGGGGATGTCAACAGACCCTCGAAATTTCATATGCGTAGATAAAATATGTTTTGAGTTATAGGGTGGTCGAAATTGGCCCGAAATGGTTCGTGTAATATAACCCACGGCCGGTGTGTCGCTTTTTTTTGCTCGAACTTGGCGGACACACTGCCGTGTGTCTAGATCTACCTAGTTTTAAGAAGCTAACGTTGTAACGTAAGCACAACCTAACGTTTTACTGTTAACATATAAATTATCAAATATACAGAACTAAAATAGCAGCTAGAAACAGAACCTAAGAAATCCTGAACATACATAGGAACGTTCATTGGTCATTACTAGCACCCCTTATAAAGAAGTGTACATGATTTACAAGTACAAATAAGTGAGCCTATTAATATCACTTCTAACAGCTTTCTCTATTAAAATATGGGGCTGGTTAAAAGGGTTTATACATGGCTGAACATCAATGCACAAATATAATAAATAAAACAAATAGATACCCCTTTTTAACTCGGTATAAACTAATGCTCACACTTTTTTGAACGATCTATCGTTTCGGCCCATTTTGGACCTATGTAGAGAGATGAGAACCTATGCCCAGCAGTGGACTGTGGCAGCAAATATACTGAGATAAATTATTGATTAAGAAGATATAAAAAAATTAAATCTACGAGTTGAGAACCTCCTCCGTTTTTTCGTCGGTTAAAAAGATTATCAGTCGAAATAAACTAATAAATGCGGACAACATCACATACATTGCTCTGAACCCAAAGTAAGCAGCTAAAGCGCTTGTGTTATGGAATTCAGAAAAAACTAAGGTACCACAAACACCCAGACCCGAGGTAATGTAGAAAAGTTGGTTTCTACATTGACCCGTCCGAGGATCGAACCCGGTACGCCTCTCGACCACGGAGGTCGTCAAATTGTAGTAATATTATGTACCTAACTTTTTGATTTGACCTCTAGACTTAACAAAGTCTAGATCAAGAATCTAGACGTAATACATTACGAGGTTTAAATTGTTTCGGAATTCTCGTTGTAATTAGTAATTACTCTCTGAAGATTTTCTCTGAGATTTACGGCCGAAAAAAAATTACAAAATTTAAATTGGGGATAAAACTAACTTAGATTATTTAAATTGTTTTTGTATTTTCTTTTTAATGACTTTTTGTCTCTGAGAACATAAATTAGCTTTAGCAGTAGGTACTTTATTTCGACTGTCCCTAATACGTACAATCCCACAGCCATTGGACTTACTGATGAACTTACAAACAATTTTTTTTTACATTTTATATATATTATTCTCTAATGTCAAAGTGACAACCCTATGATCGACATCCGTGACCCAGATCTGACCCACTATTATTTATCTTTGTCTAACCTGTAATTTTGTTAAAAACTGTTTGAAAGCCGGTAAAAGTCAAACGGTGAACTAATTATTGTATTTATTTGTGGTAAATTAGGTATTTGATCAGATACTCATTTATTTATTTATTAAATACTTCTTGCACACAATGTACAATGGCGGACTTAACGCCTTAGGCGTTCTCTACCAGTCTACCTTTGGGTGGTGGAGAGAAAGCATAGGTAGGTGCCAAGAAATTAAAGGAACATTATTACACATATACCTACATATATTACAAAACACATATAATTATTATTAATATATATATATATGTCACCGGAAGACAACAAGATCCGC
Organism: Autographa pulchrina; assembly: GCA_905475315.1. NCBI lineage: Eukaryota > Metazoa > Arthropoda > Insecta > Lepidoptera > Noctuidae > Autographa > Autographa pulchrina. The sequence goes on from FR997764.1 coordinate 2,076,593, forward strand.
AAGTTTACAAATTTCCTCATTTATTATTCAATTCTATTATTTGGTTCAAGTACTCATAAAATTCTTACTAAAATCAGTATTAATAATAATAATTCCAGCCTATAAACGTCCCACAGCTGGGCACAGGCCTCTTCCCATATAGAAAATGCACGAGCTTTGATCACCACGCTTGCTCAATTGCGGATTGGCGATTTCAAAATCAGTATTATAAAGACTTATTAAAGATTTTTTCTTTTTGGAATCAAGTAGGTATTTCGAATGATATCACTTATCTAAAAACCTTTTACCCTATTTCAGCATCATCCGAGTTCACAACGCATCCATATCACACTTAATTTTACATGTACTCATCACATGCACAAATTACAATAAAGGTCATAAAAATATTTTATTAAAGCAAAACCAAATAACCACAACTCTCCTTATTACTATCCTATTGTTATCAATTAAAACCACAATCAGGTTTCCAATTCAATAAAACATTTAATAAGTGCCCCAAAGCTAATCCAGTATTTTACGTTAAATATTTATTTCCCTAATAAACAACAAGATTTTCATAATCCATGCATAGATCAAGTGCATCAACAAGCAGATGCATCCAACCCTCAAACGCGAACAGGCCATTTTATCCCAATCACATAATTTTTAAGCACGCGCCCATTGTTAATTTTATAAATTATTTACATTACAACAATACCCGATTGTTGCAGTTGGCTGACCGTTTAAATATTAAGTGCAACCTAATTATTTTGTTAAAATAATGATATGACCACGTTTGTTCACAATGGAGACGTGTGGTCGAATTTTGTTGTCTAATTATGGTCAGTGCAAGCTGTGGGGTTAATCGCGATATTGGTATAACAATGGTTTTCGCCAATGTGGTTATTTGCAAGTCTTAGTGGGGATGGTACTAATTGCTAATGACAGGGGTGCATACTGTAATCGGTTAATTGTTAGCTCAAATTCATTATAATAGGTGGCGGGATTAAAATTCCGCTAGCTTTATTATTTATTTTTGATGTATTTGTTGTTTCTTTCCTAAGAATTAATTAAACGCGAAAAATAAAAACATACAAACATCATAATTTTGACGACCTCCGTGGTCGAGTGGCGTACGCACCGGTTATCAAGGTGTCGCTAGCTCTGAGGTCCCGGGTTCGATCCCCGAACGGGTCAATGTAGAAACTCACTTTTCTACATTGCCTCGGGTCTGGGTGTTTGTGGTACCTTCGTTGTTTCTGAATTCCATTACACAAGTGCTAAATAGCTACTTACTTTGGGTTTAGAGCAATGTATGTGATGTTGTCCGCATTTATTATTATTATTTATTATTATAATTTCCCTAAAGATCTCTCTCAAGTCAGAGTAAGAATATGTAATAATCTCAACACAACAAAAAAAACTATTTTTCTCAATTCTAGATACAAGGCCACACTTCCCTCAAGTCATTTTAAACTATCCTTTAAATGTTCCAAACATTTAAGTTAATTTACGTCCCACATAATTAACCAAAACTTACACGACCTTACTTTACCGCCCATAAACGCAAACCCATTTCTTACCTACTGAAGTGCTATCAATAACCATTCAACTTTTAATAAAAGCTCCTAAAACTACATAAAATCAATCGAGCGTTTACTATAAAAGTAAAGCGAGACCGCACTGGTACGTTACGTTAGTTACGTAGTTACGCACTACAAAACATACAGACAGACCGGAGTAAACGATAATTTTGTATGCAAATATGTAATATCTTAAGTGGGATCAAAATACCCACCGCGCTGTTCAGGGTTAAGTATTGGTGAGTACAAAAGTGTTAGAAATTAGTGTTTGAAGATAATACACTTTATAAATACACTTAAAAATTACGTCATTAAAAATGTTTTTTTTTAGTTATAAAATTTAGAAGTTACCATATTAACATAAAATTAAATAATTGAAAGAAATGTTTTTTTCTTAATTATTACTTACTTAATGTGTACGTATAAAACATTGTTACAAAAAAATGTGATTATGGTTTACACCTAACTATTCAATGAGCGGAAAATTTGACATATCTAGCACCAAGAATTATCAGATAACTTAAAGAAAAATAGGTAATTAATATCTAATATTTTTTTTTAACAACATATCTATAATTCCATTTTCTACTCGCCAGTACATAGAGAACAGATGTATGTGGCGTACCGGCTAATTTGGTATGCAGTAAGGGTTGGCGCATGCGCGGCGGCCGCGGCGAGCGGCGCGAGGCCTGCGCAGGAGTCGTGTTACACACGGGACATGTTTATAGCTGTCCTAGTAACCGTAACTGGTTTTTATAGATATTATGAAATATTTTTATCATCGAGTTAGTATTAAAATTTTGACAGTAATTGAATGATCTTAATCGTTATTTTTACTCCTCATTACTTTAATTCGCTGAATCGAAACCTCACAATAACTTCAGACAGCGACAGACTTTGTAAATTGTGTAGGGTATATTTTTTGTTCTTTATGATAATTTTTAATCGCAAAGTGGAAAAACATTTCTACATAAAAAAAAATGTGTCTGAATGACCGGAGTACGTCCTTAATTACCTATATTTGCGATCTCGCTTTAATAACCCAAGCTCGAGGTCCGAAACCCGAGGGTGCCCTTAGTGGACATTACTGAAGTAGTTAATTTTTTCTATTGCTCTAGCTGGAGGTCAAGGTCCTTGCCAAAAGTCCACTGAAGCAGTCAAAGCCTGCGCTCAGGGCCTCGATTCAGCTATTTTAAATGCATGTCGTGATCGGTCAGTGTAATTGTCATTGTGCCTTATTTTCGTATTCAGATAAGCCTACAATAAAATCTCATTGAACTCTCGAAGAGAATGATCGTAATGACCAATTAATGATCGTAATGACAGTTAGCAGAATGCCAACTATCGTAAAAATGACCAAATGAAGCAGTTCATTCGGTCAATTCAAGCAACTCTTGAATAGCGGAATGAGGCCCCTGGCTTAGGTACTGCATATGAAAACCCAAGCCATGCTCTTTGGATAAAAATAACGGTAAAAAACCTTGTACTTTTACTTTTATTATAAAGCAGCAATTGCTTTAGTTGACAACCGCTAACGCAAATAGGCCTGCAAGCATGAAGAAATTAGCAATCTACCGCGATTTTTTTAGATACCTCAGTTAACAGCCCAAAACTAATTGAGTTCACAACTTATTCTGCATAACCTCATAACGAATACAAGCGTGAAGTTAATATGAATATTGCATTTCAAACAGTATGAACAGATGCACAATATGTATGTAGGTATGTATGTATGTAATGTACATGCATGAAACTCAATGATCTGTGACTATTTAGTTGTCGTTTTAATACATTATTAATGAAGTAGCCTGAATATGTGGCCATAATATTTGCATGTAAATTATTTTGTAATAAACAGTTTTGTTATTTTTTAATATTACAACTACGTTAGCTAGCAACATTCCTTCCTGCAAGACTGATAGTAGAGCTTTTTACAATAGACTGTCGAGATTAGGTTACAGATTTTTACTTGTAATGAACATTTATTGCAATAAGGTGAAGGTTAATTATTTTCAAACAATACTTATAAAGAAAACTAACCCTTTCGCGATTGTAAGCATGTATTTGGCATAAATAAGTATGTCCACTGTTGAGGAGCACAGATGCAAGGCGTATCGGCCTACCACCAATGTACCAATTGTCATAGATATAAGGAAAATATAGATATTGTTGATAATTTGTAACATGTAAACATAATATTGTAAACGGTGGCAAGAAAGTAGCGGGGTAGCCCACCCGCGTACTCCGCCCGCAACCGTGTTTTGGCCGCAGGTGGCAAGTGAGTAGCGGGGTAACCCACCCGCATGCTCCGCCTGCGAACGTGTTTGGCCGCAGGTAGGAAGTGTGAGTAGCGGGGTAACCCACCCGCATACTCCGCCTGCGACCGCACGTATATATATAGGTTAATTGTAAATATTAGTTGTAGTTCAGTTTCGTAGTTCATCTTTGTCGGTCGTAATGCCCATTGTGTACTTCGTAATTGTTATTACCCGCCGTGATTATAAACTCCTGTGATTTCTCTTGTGAATAAAAGTGCCTTCAAGTAACCTCAACTGTGTTTGTGTTTTCCTGTATAATTCCCTGATTCAACAAACCCCCGCGCCTGAATAGCGTACAATTTTTGGTCCTTCGAGCCGGATCAGGGAATCAGACATCGGATATTGTCAGACTAAGCACCATGAGTGAGAAGAGCGCCGTGACCACGAGGAGCAAGCTACGGCGTATTGAAGATGCCCTGAGAAGACGGGCTATAGAAGCGGACTCCGGAGTGCCATCGGAAAGGGCTCCGGGTTCACCGTCCATCGCACCAACTCTGCATCCAGAGCAGACGCAAGTCATCCCACTGACGGGCCCGGGACGTATTGTGGATCACCGGGACATGTCGACGCCAGTGCGGTCGGTGACAGCGAGAAGATCTGGGGCCAGTGTAGCGTCGTCGAGGAGCGGCCAGAAGAGCGCCGACTATCTACGACGCAGGGCCGAATATGAGGCAGAGAAGGAGTTAGTGCGCATGAAGGAAAAGTTGGTACAAAAGAAGTTGGAAGCGGACCTAGCTGAGATCGACGCCGCCGCCGACGAGGAGATATACTCGGAAGCGGAAGATACAGTGTGTCGAGTCGAAGAGTGGGTGACGCACACTACGCCTGTCGCGACCAGTCAGGAACAAGTTCGGACAAGCCGAGACGTGCCGCCGCCCCGACCGCAACCACAGGTACCGACCACTGATATATTTAGTGAAGTGTTCCGACGCCCGTACGTGAATGTGCCCGCGAACGATAACGCGAATGTGCCCGTGAACGCGAATGTGTCCGTGACCGCGCCGCCGCCGCCCGAGCGAGCGCCCGCGCCTCCCGTATGTGCGCCCGCGACCGTTCCGCATCGCGACACCGCGCGTCCGGCGACCGCGGCTGTTCACGCTAGCACCGCGCGTACACCGATTCATGACCCAACCGAGTGGGACACGTGCGTTGAAGAGGCGGACAAGACAAGGACGACGCGTGACCGAAGGATAGACCAGTTAGCGGAAGCTATCGCGAGCATCGCGCGTCCACGGCCGATACCCAGGCAGGCGTATGAGTTGCCTGCTTTCAGGGGTGACCCGGCAGAGTGGTTATGTTACAAAAACATGTATTTTGACACCACTACTATGTACGAATTTAAACCGCACGAAAACCTCGCTCGACTTAAGACGTCGCTACAAGGAGAAGCGAGAGTAGCGGTCGAAGACTTACTACGCGCATCGGCCAGCCCGTCGGAGATTATTAAGACTCTAGACGAAGAATATGGGCACCCGAACTTAATCCTTGAGTGCACACTTAAGAAGATTCGCGAGCTACCGAGAGTTACGGAGAGCGGCCGCGAGTTGAGAAAGTTCTCCACGACCGTGAGGAATTGTGTCTCGCTACTGAGGAGTGTGCGGGCCAACGGCTATTTGAATAATCCGCAGTTAGTGAGCGAACTGTTAAATAAGCTCACACCTGTGCAGCGCGCTCAATACGGGGACTTCGCCATGGGGATGGCAACCAGTCAAGGCCTAGATATGAGAGTGTCGCCGAGCTTAGAGATGTTGTCGGAGTTCCTGAGTCATCTAGCGCGCGCCTCTTCTTTCTACATTCAAATGGACATGAGTCAGCCGGCTGCATTGACAAGCAGACATAGGGTCAGCGTGCCGCCGGCGAAGACACCTAAGAATGTTCAGCGCCTGCATGTTCACGCGAGTGCAGACAACAGCACCCGGACCCAACCCGCTGAGGAGCAGTGCATCATGTGCCAAGAGAAGCACGCGATCGAGGCCTGCAAGAAGTTCGGTGCCTTAGACGTGAACGATCGGTGGGCAGTCGTGAAGGACAAACGACTATGTTTCAACTGTCTGAGTGCGAGGCACTCAAAGAGGGCCTGCCGCCGCAAGAAGTGCCCCACATGCGACTACGCACACCACGTGCTACTTCACCAAGAACGGAAGCCAGAGAGCGTCACTAACGTCAGTGACTACAATGGGAAGGCGCTACTCAAGATACTCCCGGTACACGTAGTCGTCGATGGAAGAGAGCAGCCCTGCTACGCGCTGCTAGACGACGGCGCCACCGTATCTCTTATTGACAGCTCTCTGGCCGGGAACGCGAAAGGCAAGCGAGTGCCTATAACCATACAGAGTGCGCGAGGACAACGAATAACGGACAGTGAGTCGCGAGTGCTATGTGTAGGAGTGCGCGGTCCCAACGGACATCTACACAATATCAAGTGCCGTACGTTGGTGAACATGGACCTGCCCTCTCAGTCAGTGCCCGCCGCCGTCATGTCGGAGCACAACCACCTCCGCGACTTGGGCTGCGAGGCAATGGAGGGAGCTAAGCCGTTGTTGCTGCTGGGCCAGGACAACTGGGAGCTGCTGATCGGCAGGGAGACCCGCCGAGGGAAATCAGGTAAGCCAGTAGCCTCTTTGACCTCGTTAGGCTGGGTTGTGCACGGGCCCCTAGGTTTAGCTAGTCCCACAAGTGTTTCAGTAAATTGTGCTGTAATGTCGAACGAAGAGTTACATCAGTTAGTAAAGCGTCAGTTTGAGCTTGAAGCCATAGGCATATCGGAGACGCCACGGAAACACGAGGACATGGAACGCGCCACGTGCATCCTCGACACCACCAGCCGTCAATCGGAGAACGGAGCGTGGGAGGTGGGCCTGTTGTGGCGGAAAGACAACCCTCAGTTGCCAGACAATTTTGATAGCGCACGCCATCGATTGGCAGGCATAATGCGCCGCTTTAGGAAAGATAGGGCCTACGCGGAGGCGTACGAAGCTCAAATAGATAGGCTAATCACAGAAGGGTACGCGAGTAGAGTAGAGGGAGGTGTAGACACCGAACCAGTATGGTACTTGCCCCATTTCGGGGTCACTAACCCCAACAAGCCCGGTAAATTACGTTTAGTCTTTGACGCCGCCGCTAAATATAACGGAGCGTCGTTAAATGACCAGCTCCTCACAGGACCTGACCTTTTGAACCCGCTGCTAGGGGTATTACTTAAGTTTAGGTTAGGCCCCGTCGCCTTCGCGGCAGATATAGCCGACATGTTCCTGCGGGTTAAAATTCGAGAGCAGGACCGCGGCGCGCAGTTATTTCTTTGGGCACCGAAGGGTGACGGGCAGCCGAGTACATATAGAATGAACTCGATGATTTTCGGAGCGGTGTCATCGCCGACCTCAGCGATCTATGTACTTAATAAAAACGCTGACAAATACATAGACACGCACCCAAGTGCAGTCGCGGCGATACATAATAATCATTACATGGATGACTATCTGGACAGCACATGGTCAGTCGCACAGGCCGGTCAGCTGATCGAGGATGTGACCCATATCCACGCCGAGGGCGGATTCGTCATACGGGGGTGGGTCACGAACTCTCAGGAGCTGCGCGACAGACTGTGCGCTGAGATTCCAGATAAGGTGTCGTTAGACAAAAGTGAGGACAGCGTAGAGCGGACGCTTGGTCTGACGTGGTCGCCCGCAGCGGATATATTAGCCTTCGACCTCTCTTTCAAACGCTTGCCGAAAGAGATAACCGAGGGGCGGGTGGTACCCACGAAACGCGAGTTCCTAAGGTATATTATGTCCATTTTCGATCCGTTAGGCTTCATATATCCTTGCGTGATCCAGTCTCGAGTGTTAATGAGAAAAATATGGCAGACTAACATAGGATGGGACGAGCCCCTAAAAGAATCAGAAGCACGCTGTTGGTTCCAATGGTTAGATAACCTGCAGTGCCTCGCTGATGTCTCCGTTCCCAGGTGGTACGGGTTGAACACAGGCCACCTGGAGATGCACGTTTTTGGGGATGCGAGCGAGTCCGCGTACGCCGCGGTAGCATACATTGTGGGTACAAACGTCTCCGGAAGCAGAGACGTCGCGATGGTTTTAGGGAAGGCTAGGGTGGCACCTCAGAAAGTGGTATCCATCCCGCGGTTAGAGCTGCAGGCAGCCGTATTAGCTTGTAGGTTAGCCGACACTGTAGAAAAGGAGCTAGGCACTGCCATACAGGAAAAGTTTTTATGGACTGATAGCAAAACCGTGCTTAAGTGGATAAACTCAGAGGCGACTGAGTTCCAACGGTTTGTTTCGCATAGGCTAGCCGAGATAGATAGCAGGTCAAAGAGGTCGCACTGGCGCTGGGTTCCTTCGGCGATGAACCCAGCCGACAAGGCTACCAGATCGGACTGGCCTGGTAACTGTAGCGAATGGCTGGAGGGCCCTTCGTTTCTTCGTTGTCCACAGGAGCAGTGGCCGGTGTGTGACGACTCTGGCGGAGTGGCGGAAGCAGAACTGGAGCGAGTACAACAGGTGCACGCGACAAGTACTCCATCAGAGCCGGTGTTAACGTACGCCCGGCTGCCAACTTGGACAAGAGCCCTGTATGTGGTGGCGCGAATAATGTTATTTTCAGAGCGCTGCCGCAAGCGTCGACGGTCCCCTGATGTGACCGTCGATGACCTCAACGAGGCGAGACTTCGTCTGCTGCGCTTGGCGCAAGCAGAAAGCTACGCAACAGACATCGCAGCATTGCGGGGCGCCCGCCCGCTGCCTACCAGCAGCAGGCTGCGCGCGCTAGACCCAATGCTGTTCGAAGACGGACTGCTGCGGGTGCGCGGCCGGCTGAGGGCTTGCAGCGAGCTGAGCTTCGGCGAGAGGCATCCCGTCATCCTGGACGGCAAGCACGAGCTCACCCGCCGCCTCATTCTACATCACCACGAGGCGGCCATGCACGCGAACCAGGAGGCCGTCATAAATAGAATCCGTGAGTCATACTGGGTGACGAACCTGCGGTCTTCCGTCAAGGCTGTCGCCGCATCATGTCAGCGCTGCAAGACGGAGAAGGCGAAACCCAGCACGCCTAAGATGGGCGACCTGCCCACTTCCAGGCTGGAGACGACCCGCAGAGCGTTCGTGCACTGTGGGGTCGACTATTTCGGTCCCATGGAGGTGACCATTGGACGACGGCGAGAGAAGCGGTGGGGCGTGTTGTTTACATGCCTCGCCACACGCGCCGTGCATTTGGAGCTGGCGTCATCACTGAGCGCTGACTCGGCGATCTTAGCCCTGCGGCGCCTCATTGCGCGCCGCGGGCGACCATCGGACCTGTACTCCGACAGAGGTACAAACTTCGTCGGGGCTCACACCGAGCTCCGTGCCGCCCTCCGTGAGCTAGACCATACGCGGGTGAAAAGCGAGGCGACTAGCCGCGGCATCATGTGGCACTTCAATCCCCCGGCGTCCCCACACATGGGCGGATGCTGGGAAAGGCTGGTGCGTTCTGTAAAAAACGCACTTAAGGCGACTCTACGTGAGCGCGCCCCCCGCGAAGAGGTGCTCTACACCCTGCTCTTAGAAGCCGAGCTGGTGATTAACAGCCGGCCCCTCGCCTACGTGAGCAGTGACGTCGACCAGCCGGTGGTACTGACACCCAACCATCTCCTGCTGGGCACAGCCGCGGGAGATGCACCGTACACGAGAAGCCACGCGCGCGACGAGGACTCGCGTCGCATGTGGCGCCGGGTGAACGCGCTGGCCGACGCCTTCTGGAGGCGGTGGCTGCGCGAGTACCTGCCGACGCTGCAGCGGCGCAACAAGTGGTCGGCGAACGCGCCGAACGTTAAAGTGGATGACGTAGTGCTGATTGTGGACGAGAACAGTCCACGAAATCAATGGACAAAAGGCGTCATCCAAAGTGTTTTCCCTGGTGCGGACGGTATTATAAGGGTAGTGGATATAAAAACAAACCACGGTGTCCTGCGCAGACCCGTTGTAAAGATTGTTGTGCTCCCAACCGATGGTAGTATAGTCGGTTGAACCCTCATACGGGGGGTGGAAATGTTGAGGAGCACAGATGCAAGGCGTATCGGCCTACCACCAATGTACCAATTGTCATAGATATAAGGAAAATATAGATATTGTTGATAATTTGTAACATGTAAACATAATATTGTAAACGGTGGCAAGAAAGTAGCGGGGTAGCCCACCCGCGTACTCCGCCCGCAACCGTGTTTTGGCCGCAGGTGGCAAGTGAGTAGCGGGGTAACCCACCCGCATGCTCCGCCTGCGAACGTGTTTGGCCGCAGGTAGGAAGTGTGAGTAGCGGGGTAACCCACCCGCATACTCCGCCTGCGACCGCACGTATATATATAGGTTAATTGTAAATATTAGTTGTAGTTCAGTTTCGTAGTCCATCTTTGTCGGTCGTAACGCCCATTGTGTACTTCGTAATTGTTATTACCCGCCGTGATTATAAACTCCTGTGATTTCTCTTGTGAATAAAAGTGCCTTCAAGCAACCTCAACTGTGTTTGTGTTTTCGTGTATAATTCCCTGATTCAACAAACCCCCGCGCCTGAATAGCGTACATCCACAGTAAGAGCTTTTAATTGTATTCAACCTTCTTACTTGACAGATTTCATGTTATTTTATTAGTAGTTATTGTTACCTCTTTACGCAACAAAAGGCTCAACGGATTTAGAAAAATTATTATACGTAGTAGGTATATAGATTAAATATCGCATGGAAAGTGACCGCTAGGCGAGGATCTGTACACAGTGGAAGCCAACAGATGGAAGGCGCCGCCGCGCCGTGGCCGGCCCAGGAAGAAGTGACGGGATGACTTTGTCGCATACTGCAAGGGCTGGTTCGAGGAGGCACGGGATAAGGTTGAATGGAAGGACTTGGGGAGGCTTTTGCCCAGAATGGGACAGTTAGGGATAGGATTATAAACTAGAAATTATACATAGACCTCAGCCTGGATTGACATAGGATAACATAACATACCATCACGCCTGTATCCCCGAAGGGTTAGGAAGAGGTGTACCAATGTACACCCACAGTTCGCCGGTATGTTTAGGTCCCATGTAAGGGGCGAGCCTATTGCCACTAACCGGGCACAAATCCAAAACTCCGACCTGCTACTGAGAATTTCATAGAAAAACCCAATAACACCTTGGTCGACTTGGGAATCGAACCCAAGACCTCTAGCGTAGCAGTCGCGCTTAGAACCACTAGGCCAACGAAGCAGTCAAAGGATATCATATCATAGGATAATTCTGTCAATTATACTACAGTACGTGCGAGTTCAATAGAAACTCGTCAGCTACAGCTATCTATCTAACCTATCTATGAGTGAACATAAAATAGTAACATTTTAAACCCATTACCCACACCAGGTGTCACTTGTCCTGACTCTTGAGTAATTTATCATTGTGTGGCGTACCCTAAAATGCAATTAAGGGTATCTTTGTCTTATCCGCTATCAAGTAGTTAATGATTACTTACATAACGTTTGGTCACGTGTGAACTGAACGAAGAATAGCGTAGTACTGGATAAGAAATAACACTTCTTGTAAAATGTTTAGCAATTGGACTTTTGCAGTCGTGTATCAGTATTGTTTTGCTGTAGTGTAAACATGTTTATGTAAATAGTCATCAAGTTAATTTAAATTAGACATTTAAAATTATTGTTTGGATTGCACCTTGAGAATTTGAAGTGTATTTAATGATAAATACAAAATAAAAAACCTATAGCTTGTACCTGTTTAAGGGCTTTTGACGTTTCAATGTCGGCTCAACCACAATCATAAAGTTATGATACCACATATACATTGTAGTAAGCAATAAAACTTAGACTTTTACTTATTCTTATGTTAAATTAAATAAATTAGAAAATACTTTGTTATACCTCACCATTAGAAGAGTAGGGAAACTTTTACCAAAATTTCTTATCCAATCCTTACAATCTAAGACGAAGGGCAAGTTTCAATTAGTGCGCGCATCGACTGTGTCTACGACATTCCTGAGTAGCCATGCAGCCACCATGCGACCCCATGCTAACCCATGCTACCTCATGCAACCCCTTCATAGACTAATGGTTATAGAGCCCCGTATAATGAGTTCTTAAGGTAATTCTACGGTACAAGCAAGATATTGAAGCGGGCGGCGTTATTATAGTCATTATCAATTTTGTTTATTAAGAAAGGAATATTGTTTTTTGGCCTTAAAGGTCAAGAACCATGACATTGCGGTTGCGACAGAATAGTGTATTAAATTGTTATTTGAAGCGACTTAAAACTATGTATAAGACACATACAGGTAAATCTTAGTTAAGCCTAAGCAAAATAAAATATACCTACAGTAATAAACATTTTGCCCTTCTAATATAACAGTATATTAGTAAAACATTATAATTCTTACAAAAAAAAACGACTTCAAAAAAAGTCTTATATGGTTTCCTTATAGATCCCACTGTCATAACTGGACCAAATTAAAATGCGACCGCACGGGAAGCACCATCTTTCAAGTAAAAAAAGATATATCAAAATCAGTTCACCCAGTCGAAAGTTATGAGGTAACAAACATAAAAAAAATACAGTCGAATTGAGTACCTCCTCCTTTTTGAAGTCGGTTAAAATGAAACGAACTTTAAAAATCATGGTTTACCAAATAACCATGACCAGCAGATACTTAAAACTACAAAAATATTTACCCCAAAGTATACTTCTAATGACAAAGGAATCTCTATAATCCAAACCAGTAGGGGGTGTACACAATGAATATCATCATCCTGTTTACAGAAAGGGTAGGCAGAAATAAATAGAAGCTTATAATAATTGTCAACGATGCCTCGCCTGAGGGCGTTAGTTTTGTGACTATTTACAGGGTGTTAAGAAAACCCTGTCCGACCCGAAAGGGTGATATAGGTATTACAATCTTATGCCCAAATAAAATATTAACGTTGGAATATTCGTGATAGTAACAATAATAATGAATTTTGAAATTCCGTAATTTTGTGATTAAAACAAAAATATCAGCACTATAATTTTCGTCGGTATTATTGGCGGCCTTTTGGTTGATCATTTGCCCAGCTCATATTGTGATGACACCGACTTCCTGGCTCGCCATTTGAGAAAAAAAAAATATAATTATAATTATGTTCATTTTTCAATTTTTTTATTAAATTAATGGACTTAGATATCGATACCTAACTACAGCTTCACGGATCGGACAAGGTTTTCTTAACACCCTGTATACCAAAAGTTTCAATATACGGGTATGTTTGAATTGAACGTTTAAAATTGAATAGATGACCGTACTTGTTATATTAAGCTTTGTACTTCTAATGGTAGTTTCGTTTTGTTGGTCATCGCTGGTTATTTTATAAGGGTGGTTAGGTGAACTGCCTCGTTGGCCTAGTGGTTCTAAGCGCAACTGCTACGCTAGAGGTCTTGGGTTCGATTCCCAAGTCGACCAAGGTGTTATTGGGTTTTTCTATGAAATTCTCAGTAGCAGGTCGGAGTTTGGATTTGTGCCCGGTTAGTGGCAATAGGCTCGCCCCCTATTACATGGGACCTAAACATACCGGCGAACTGTGGGTGTACATTGGTACACCTCTGCCTAACCCTTCGGGGATACAGGCGTGATGGTATGTTATGTTATGTTATGTTATGGTTAGGTGAAATCCTTGTACAGGCTTAAAATTAGAAAATGTGAGGATTTATTGCGCTTTGCTTCGTCATTTTCAAAGCTGTAATGTCATGAAACCTACTAAGTAAGTACCTACCTAATATATTAATCTACAATTTTGACGACTTATAAGTAAAACGATAATAGCCTAGAAGCCATTCTAGTCATGCAATCAACGCAAGGTTAGGAAAATATTAAAAAAAAATGTGATTACGAGTCACTTTTTTTACTACAGCTGCTTTTTGGTTCCTTCTTCTTAAAAAAAAAGGTATATCTACTCCTAAGTACTATGTATGTAAGTGATGAAAAGATTTCTTGTTTTCAAGTTAACAATAATAGCCGCACTTCTTGGCAAGGAAATGTATATGTAGGTACTTGGAAAGGAGCCTAAAATAATAAGTACGAACCCTTTCAGAGCCCTCAAATAATTTAGGAAGATACACAAGATTTTAAGGCAATTTTAAAAAGGATTTTTATGGTAAGTTTCCTGAAATATAAAATTCCTAAAGCGCGATCTATTTTGAAAACTTAATTCTTTCTTCTTTTAATCAGTCTCATATTTAACACTAGCTGATCCCCGCGACTTCGTCCGCGTCAATTTCTGTTATTATGACCGCGATTAAGAAGTTTAAAAAAAAAGTATTTCTGCGTAAATGATAATTTTAGTTAATATTATGTTGATAAAACTCTGTAGCAAATAATTGGCAATAATGCATTAATTTCGACCAAATGACTACCTTAAAAAAGGTTATAGTGAGTCAATCTTAAAAGATAGACATATACTGTCGCAGACGTTTTTTTAGATCATTTAAAGAGGAACAATTCTTTCATACATATATTTTGAGTAGCTCGAACCGTTTACGCAGCGTACGCAACGGAAGCTTTCAAGTATGAATATTTTTCCCCGTTTTTGTGACATTTTTCACTGCTGCTTAGCTCCTATTCGTCGCAGTGTAATGTTATATATCCTAAAGCCTTCCTCGATAAATGGACTATCTAACACAAAAAGATTTTTTCAATTCTAACCAGTAGTTCCTGAGATTAGCGCGTTCAACCAAACAAACAAACAAACAAACTCTTCAGCTTTATAATATTAGTATAGATATAGATTTAGTGTAGAGTCTAATATTAATGCCAAGAGCTGAGAAAAGTATTGCGGTTCCAGACCATTCTTAAAAGTAAACTGGTTACAAAAATAGTTGATCCAAATATATTGCTAAAAATGACATTAGCTGTCATAGATCAGAGGGTCTAAATCCCTCAAACAATGACGTCACGAAACCAACCCTCAAATAATCGCCCTTGTATGCCACGTCACGTAAAAATAACTATGATGGGTTAAAATCGGTCATTATCTCTTTATAATGCTAAACTATTGCCTATTGTTAGGAATGGCGGCAAACAAAGATTATAGGGCTTATGAAATAGGCAAATAGGCCAGTTATTGATATGTAAGGATTTAGTTAAGCTGCCGAGTCAAGCGGTTTGCAAATATTTTTTTGTGTTGTTAAGTAGTATTAAATTATAGTGATTTTTTTATGTCTGGATTGTTGCATTTTGTTTTGCTCGCTAATGCAGAAGTTTTGTTAGGCCATTAGGTTGATTATAAATTTTTGTATTGAGGACTCGGTTCATTCAGTAACAATAATTAGGTACCTACTTAAGCCTCAGTGTACTAAGCGATTAAAAAAAGCATAATCTTAAATAAAAGTTATTAATGGTAGGCTGTCTTTCTTATTGATTTCTAAAATCCAGGACATTTGGGATAGGATGGATATGTTTAGGATAACTTCTCAAAAATTCTTATCAATTATTTTTTTATCTTTTTGTATCTATTTGCTATTTCTCCAATAAAAAATGATCACCCCAACACAAAAAAATGGATATGAGATACAATGTTCATAAAACGCTGAATATTGAATTGATAACACAGCATGAGCTTCAAACCATGATTAAGCAATATTTAAGTATAACATTTTGTTTAATAACAATGTTTATAAATAATGAACGAACCGTGACGATGCTGACGCGGAGATAACTGGTTCAGAAGCAATACAATTGTGTTTCAATAGCCATTATTATAATGTCGAGTCCTTTTAATAGGAACTATCAAATATTAATAACGGGATTTAATAGCGTATCATCCTGTGATGTTGTAGAGCTTTTATAAAGAGTTTACGGTAGAGTATTGATAAATAATGGAAAAAAATACCTGAATAATCAGCCCCTAAATAATAATTAGCCCTAACTTATTCAATATTACAAAAATAAAATGTACAAAGTACTTATAGCATCGTTTGATAAACTAAGATAGAACCCAAATACAAGATCATTTATTTGTTCAAAACACGAGTTAACATACACAGGGCATGCAATGTTACAATAAATAATAAAATCCGGTCATGTTTTGCCTTTTCGGCGGACAAATATGGCTTAATCTAACTTGTATACTAACTAATAGACAAAACAAAAGTAACAAAACTTATATAAGTATGTCATTTATAATGGACGGCAACTATTTACATTTAAGGTAGGCAGAGTTAGAATATTGTAGGTAACACTTTTTTATTAAGAAAGTAAATTTTATCACTGAGAAAGTCATATACTTTATTCAAAAAATACTTTCATAACTGTGAATATAAAATTGATAACAGCGCCATCTATACATTTTTTGAGTAACTACTTGATCGCAGAGCTACATGAGCTGTACTGACATCCACAGCCTTGAGCGTTTCTTAGTTTTCATTATTTTATCTAGATGTCGCTGGTGGCGTGAGAGTGTGACTCGATTTCTTTTCCGGAACATTATTGAGATAATTTTCTCCGAGCTGCCATATTTATTACTAATTCCTTCCGCTCATAAAAATATGCTGATCGTAGCAGTTGAGTCAAGTGAGACTGTGATAGCATAATTAAAAAAAAATAAAATACATTAAGGTAATAATGTATTATCCTCCGTTCCCGTAAAATACAATTTCAACTTCATCCGAATACTTACAAAGACAAATCTCGTTTTATTTTCCAAGAAGTTCGTGCTTTATTAGTCAGCCGACTTGAGCCAACGAAAGCCACAAAAAAAAACTTAACCGCCTCATTTTTCTAAGTAAACACGTAGGTAATTAAATTATACAAGTATAATTACGAGCAATTATTATAATCTCGAGTTTCTGGTGATTAACGATGACAAATTATTTTCGTTTGAAACCGCAACGTGCGCCATGACGCCATGACGGGCAGTTACAATGGATGTCAAAATGAAATTCAAAATGGACGTGATAAATAATTTTGTTAATGACAGTTCTTTATTTGAAATTACTTTGGTGTTCTTGATCTTGAAGTGGCAAGGACATTTACTTACTCGTTTTTTTTTTTAAAATCGGTAAAAAATTGTGTTAATAGACACACGCCGATGTAATTGCTTGAAAATATAAAGTTTATGTAAGTAAGTACCTATCAAAAAATATGTCAATCCATGGCTGGTCCCTATAGAATTTTAACATATTATACCTATAGGCAAACGCCGTAATGATGTCAAAATCACACTTATCCTACCTAGCAGGGAAATCTACGGGTATGTTCAGGATACGAAATTGTTATTTATTCCAGGCCTAATTCAAAACTTACTAGTTTAAACCCTTTCACACGTCATGACAGTACCTACCTTCATACGTGAGGTACACGCGATCTTCGTAGATCGTGTGTCGAGACTGCGCCGGCGCAGACAGACGTAATCACGTCATAAGGCACGACGCCGCCGTGGGAACGCGTGTATAGTTGTATAGCTTGCGTTATGTTATACATTGTTTTGGTATTAAAGTTAGCATCAAAGGGATAAGGAGTGTTCTTTTCACTATACTTTTAATATAATGTGTGTTGGTATTTGGTACAAGTACATGGAAGAAGGGTTTTTCATGCATTGGTTGGTATCACTGAAAGACAGCTGTTTGACATATTTTTTTCAAAGCCTTTTTCTATTTATGCCCACTAGTAGATAAGCTGCAGTTGAAAATATTATCAACACTAGCTGTGCCCCGCGGCATGTGTTTTTCCGATGTAAGTATAAGCTACATTATTGTAGTTTTAATAAAATCCATTCAGCAGTTTTTGCGTGAAAGAGTAACAAACATCCATAAATCCAAACAAACTTTCGCATTTATAATATTAGTGAGGATAAGGAATAAACTTACTCTCTTATTGGCCTTCCTGTCCAACTAATTTTGTTCGTTTTTAGGGTTCCGTACCCAAAGGGTAAAACGGGACCCTATTACTAAGACTCCGCTGTCTGTCTGTCCGTCTGTCTGTCTCCAGGCTGTATCCCATAAACCGTGATAGCTAGAAAGCTGAAATTTTCACAAATGATGTATTTCCGATGCCGCTATAACAACAAATACTAAAAACCACATAAAATGAATATTTAAGGGGGCTCTCATACGACGTTGATACGGAACCCTTCGTGCGCGAGTCCGACTCGCACTTGGCCAGTTTTTATTTTTTTATCTTCGCCAAATAAATAATTCTCCGTTTTTTTTTCTTTTATACAGCTTTTATAGGTGTCACCAGCATAGCAACAAGATAGACACTATGGCGACTGCAGACGTGCAGTTATGAAACAGGGAGCATTTGCAATCGGAATGCAATACGTCTGGAACATGTCTCATTGGATTCCAACTAGTTTTTACCAGCCAGCTCTGATCGTGCAAGAATTATAAAGCAATCGATGTTAATAGCAAGTTATTAGATGAGAATAAAAGGAATTAAGCTTTATCTTATTAGCCGACTTAAAGAAGAGGAGGTTCTCAATTAGCGGTATCTTCATTTTTTTGTATGTTTTATTTCTTACAAAAAATAATTGCCGGAATTAAAACAGGGTTCCGGAAATATCGCGGTAAAAACATACAGTTGCTAGAAGAAAATCCTCCTTTCGAAGTTGGTTAAAAATAAACAACTTTTTATTAAACTACCACATAAAACATTACAGCCCGAAGGTAGCACACCATTAAAATACTTACCTTCATCAAAAATCATATTAAGGGCAGGATCAAAGGGTCCCGTCCCGGCAAACGTCACTACAGACGCTATAAGTGACCCATTACACCATTCTCGACATTCCACGTGGATCAGGATTACAAAAGAAATTACTTGAAGACAATCTGTATAATGACCGCAAAGATGATAGGATCCTAGCATCAAAATGATGGAACACACACAATGTTGCACGGATTAGGTTTGTGTAGAAGTGTCAGGTAGGCATTAAAGTTTGATAAATACCATTCTAACACCGACCTATATTCCTGGTTAATACTGACCAGAAAAGTTTTGTACTCTAAATGTCCAACTGCTGGGAAAAACCTCTTCTCATGTAGGGAAAGAACGCCCATTGATTGATTATTTATGAGTATAAGTGCCCTAAACTTATTACTCAAGCTTTGATTTTTATTAGAAATGCTTACCTAATCAATATTTTTTTAACTTAACCGTAAGGCATACATATTCACTTCTGATAGATCACCATCTTAACGTTTTAATTACTTTGTCGAAGCGACGATGAGTATTCTCTGAAGCTTTACCTAACTAGGCATAAAACCATAACTCCAAACACAACTGATCATCTTACATAATAGTTCTAAAACAATGCACCCATCGAATTACACGGGAATTAACTCAAATAATTCTGACCTTTATTTCCTGAACAATATAATTCAAAATTGTATGAACATTTGAGATGAGTAATTTTCATTTTTTCCCATAAATGATCGAATTAGAAGCGTTATATAATTGATTGTGTGGGGACAATTTGTTATGTTGTGATGGACAAGGGAATTAACGATGCATGAAATAACATTGCTATTACTATCATCTTGATTATGATGGATTTTGGGAGTTTGATACGTTTTGTTTTAATATTTTTTTTTGAATTTCAAAGCAGCGCACCAGGGGCCCGATGCCACTATTTTAAGTCAGTGAGTGGCAGGTTAATAAACTTTCCAGTGTACTTGTTATTATGCCTACTCAAAAGAAATGTCTACGAGCTGTATGCCAAATTAAGGTGACAGACAGTTGCCAACCGTACTTTGTTGACCTGAAAATTTTAACCTTTCCTTCGTTGTATATCTATGAAATAGCTATATTTATTAGAAGACACTCTCACCTTTTTGACACTCTCAAATCCAAACGGCATCAAAACACACTCTGCTCTAAGCCTCACCAAACTGCTCTGTTCTCAAAAAGCGTGTTAGGAATGGCTCCAAGAATTTATAACAGGCTTCCGATTAGTATTAGAGGTGTTAATGATCTAAGAAAGTTTAAAAATATGCTCAACGACTTCCTTACAAAAAAAGCATATTATTCCATAAATGACTTCTTAAATGACAAATTTAATTAATATAGCCAGTAATACAAAATGGGCTGTTTCAGATATTATTGTGCTCATTTCTCATTCAGTAGATTAGTACTTATATTGTATAGTTATTATTTACTTGTTTTTTTAGTTTTATGAGTTGTTTATGTTTTAAATGTTTAAATTACAATTTTATACATTTCAAACTAGTTTTAAGGAAAAATTTGTACGCCTAGTGAGGCAAAACATAGTGAGACTATATTCATTTATTAAGAACTGTATTATATACCTATTACCTATGTTTAAGCAAATAAATTATTTCTATTCTATTCTATTCTATTAATTTTAGTATTCAGATAATTTTAGTTTAACGAAAAATGAATACCTACTTACCACTGTTGTAAGATTGCCAGTGGCTGTTCTTATCTGAATACACACACAATAACAAGTACACTGCAACGTTTATTAACCCGCCACTCACTGACTTAAAATAGCGGCATCGGGTCCCTGCATCTTACCTTACGGACGGCAAATGAAAACCGACACCATAAATATCTTCACATACAGATATTCTTCTAAAAACTCGAAAGGAAAACGATCGTATAAAGAGCTTAGGTGGTACATCTGACGGTGAGCTTCCCAGAGCCGGTCTATTTGGTTGTGATTTGACAGCTTTATATATGTACCAAATATCTTAATATATATAAATCTCGTGTCACAATGTTTGTCCTCAATGGACTCCTAAACCACTTAACCGATTATAATAAAATTCGCACACCATGTGCAGTTCGATCCAACTTGAGAGATAGGATAGTTTAAATCTCAAATTATAGTCGCAATTTTAATTTATTGCTAATTATTTGTCTGTTATTATATACAAATGCACCGGGAACGGGACCTAGGTATTCACGCGGGTGACACCGCGGGACACAGCTAGTATATTTAATATATATTACATAGTACCTAACTACATCATGGCTACTTGTGTACTCTGCACTCAGTATCCTGGTGTCATTATTTCGTCCAGAGTCAATGATCGTTTGTTCCTACAGTAAAACGTATTGTCTACAAATGTGTGGTAGATAAAGTCCCAACTGTTTTATTTTTTGTAAATACGTAAAAAGCGTGCCACACAGGCTTCTATTGTAATAAGCGGAACAAACAAATTATGTTGTATAGCCGCAAAGCTTTGGGGCAATAAAAACACATCAACAAACAAAAGACTGATTCATAAATGTGGGTCAACTTTTAGATTTATGTTAATTTACATCCTAATTCTGTCTTAGGATTGTTATACCATCACTCTTATGTAGTGTAGTCACTTTCAGATGATATAATATGGGAAATGTTTTTGTAGTAGTATTCCTATCAGACTCCACTCGATTGGACCACCGTGACAGGGAGAGTACTGAAGCCATAACGACTGTTTTTAATTTGAGTTTATCGGCGATTTGGAAGCCTACCCCAATTTCTAAAGGCCGTCCACACATCCGCAATAATTTCTCCTCACATAGGATATGTTTTTACAGAAGCAACAAAGATCTCCTTACCGTCAAGTAAAAAGCTGGCCTTTCCGTTTTTTTTCACAATGTCTTCCGCAACTTGCCTGAGCAACGGCTTTGACTGCTTCACCGGTCTATTGTCTTTGGCTTGCCCGCCAGCTATCAAATCCTTAGGACCGTAGAACAGTAGATATTAATTACGTATTCATTCGGAACCTTAATAAGTCATTAAAATATTTTGTCTTTTGAGTCTTCATATACAAAAGATTCCAAAAACAAAATAAAAATACTCTACCAGTTTATATGTCGGCACTCAGCACTTGAACAAATATAAGCTACGTCATGTGGAAATGATTAATTTTCATTCACCATGCGCGCGCGCAGTAATTAATGATGGTAACTTTGAGATGGTTTTATGAAGGATAGGTACAAAGGAATAATTGTGAAGAGGTATTATTTATAACTTTATTTTCTTGCTTTTTGTGGACCAGTATTTCTTGTGTCAAAAGCAAACTATAGTTAAGTACTTAATTCTGGAAATTAAAGTGGATCTTCATCCGATATCCAGTATTCATTTTTTTTCTTACTTAGTCCATCTTCCAGTCTATTTGTCCTTTAAGCAATATGAATGCCTTCACCCTTTTCATTCTACCGATACTTACGATCCAATTGGAAGACCCTATCGTATTTCAAAATTGGTAAAATTGTTCATGAAAATAGGTTAGCTTCCATGAATGATTCTTCTTTGAAAAGGCGTTCAAGTTTTATGACTACTAAATTCATATCTTCACGGTTAGTTACTGTGGTATTAATAGAAGTCTTTGATTCTTATGGAAGTAAACAAAAGAGCATTGAAAAAGGATTCGGTGTTAAAATTGTTGTAAAGCTGTTTATGGTCTATGTTCATTACGCCTAATTCTGGATGAGTTACTGGTAACTGTAAGAGGGAGCCTTTGTCTTCAACATGTTTTTGATTAGTAAGTACTTAGATGGGACTTATTACACTAATTTTTAGTCAGATTTATAGCAACAAAAGAAGCACATGTTTTTAATAAAGAAAGATTGTAGTCAATTAATGTCTTTTCTGGTGAGTACCAGTAAATATGTAAAACTCATTGGCCCTATTGGCCATCATAGAAATGGCAAAAAGATCACTTACCTTTGATATACGGCTAAGCGTTGGTGTATAAAGAACTTTACTACGGCCTACTTCTTAGGAGATTACAAGATTGTTTGCAAGTATGATATACTGAAAGGCAGTTCGTTGGCCTTTTGTACATGTCAATGGAAGGCAATGAATCCCTATGGTCTAAAAAGACCATAATATAAAAGCACTGCTTCTTTATTCGGCAACATTCATTTGTTTTACTTTTATACTCCGCTTTTTGTTTCTTTTAAGCCTATTTTAGTATTAATGTTTATAATCGGGACTTTTTACTACTTCATAAAAATAGGAAAGAATTAAAATTAAAGTAATCTTATTAACCATAGACTTAATGAATTACCAATACTTCATTGTTTGTATACCATTAAAATCTTTATAATAATAATATTAAAACAGGACATTTACTGGTATACCAGAATAATAAATATCCTGCGAGAAATATAGCATGCCCATCTAACTCACATGGACTCTAACGCGTACATTATTTCAAAGCTACATTACTGTTTCTGACATGTATTTAATAAGTATAATAAGAGTAGGTATACCTCTACGTGTCGTGGGAACTTCGGCGCGATGAAAGGTCCAAATCCCCCTTCTCTTTTCCTCTCATCAAATTTGTATTAAGCTGTCTCCCTCACAAATTCGTGACTGTACGATTTTGCTTCAGAAACTAAGAGGCAATTTGTATTTTGTTTTTGACAGACCATTTTTAATGAAGATACGTATCTAAGTTAAGTTTAATAGTTGCATTGGTCCAGTTTGTAAGTGTTGATAAATGATGGCGAAATAAATAAGGATTTATCAGAAATTGAGTAGTCTTTTGTTTCTTGAATGTTGATTGTTAAACTGACTTTTGGACCACTAGAACTTTTTGGTCTAATTTTGACTGGATTAGATGTCTTGTTCCGATATAAATGACAGATGTATCCTATAGTAGATCAGTTAGGATCCCAAGAACAGTTTTCGACGCAAAAAACGTGTTCTCCAATAATTTTAATTCGTTTAATTGGTTTATGATCTTTATTTTCTAAATAGAACGCTCAAGTCTATTGGCATGGTGAATTCGGTTCGGAAAACATGCCAAAGAGGCTTTGGCATGTTTTCCGAACCGACCTTTTGCTTAAAACGTAATTTTAGTAGATCCAGAGTAGGCTTAAAATATTATATAAACATTGGTCAGGTGTAGTATGTTGTGTGTTGTGATAATTAACAGTTAAGTACCGTCACAAGTGACATGTAATATGATATAACTGGCGGTGAAGCTTCATGATCACGTTAATAAGCCATTTCCTTGGGCAGACTGTCATACCATAAAGTGCACACAGGAACAAAGTCTAGAAGTAGTAGAGTCAAGTATTGTAAAAATGTATTCGGCTTTTAAAAAACTTTGTATTTTTTTTAGCTCTATTCATTTTAGTATTTGAAAGATAGGCCATCGATTCGGAAAGAAGAAGCAGATGGCAGCATTTTGTTCAAAAATGTTTGGTAAAGGCCGAATCAAAATTTTCAAGGACATAAAAATTGGAGCCGTATCTATTCCGGAAAGTTTTCTATTTGGGAATAATTTAAAGAAGTCTTCTTGTAGAGATTTAAAAATGTATGAAGAATTGTAAATATGAAATGAAGGCCCGACGGGTCATTTACTAACAGATTAAAGTTTAAAGGAGAAAAAAGGTATGATGGTCCCCTTCAGAGACTTTAACTGTAGAAGTTTTGAGGAAAAGTAATTGAAGGGAACTTTGTCTTCTAAGGTGGGGCTCACACTTTTAGTATTAATAAACCGTTGTTAGACCAAGATAATAGCTTCCAAAGGTCACTTTCAAGTTGGATTAAAAATAATTCGGTCAAGGTAAAAGACAGGACAAGCCTGATTTTTGTTTATAGCAAAAATCGGGTTCCTTTCGTCCTTTATACATATTATAAGTAAGTTTTCCTGATAATTTTATTGCTTGTCTCTTGCAATTACTTTTTTAAATCACTTTTCAATGTTTATCATATTTTTACCCCAATAAACCACATCGGAACTCCCACGCAACACATTGTCACATTTTCGATAACTGCTTGTCACACGCGAGTCAAACTAGTTGGAACCCCCGGTCTCGTCTGCCAACTGCTGGTACCCATGCACTACATGGCATTGTTTACCGTATCAGTTGGTCGTACCAGTTTGTAGGTGGACCATGCTTGAGGGATCAGGATTTTGGTATGACCAAATTGTGACGAAATAAATAGTATATTTTATATGAGAATTAACTCACTGAATCTGGATAGTAAATGGTCACAATGATCGTGTCGATGATGATGTATCAAGGCTCTGTCCAGTTCATGTCCAGCGCGCTTCAGTACAGTCACATCAGTATGTTACACTTTATTTGTGTAAAAAGAGATACAAACGGTAGAACATAGAACTTCCTCCTTTTTCGTAAGTCGGTTATAAAATGTTAAGAATTTTTTTTTCTTTAACGCTACCTTACCTTTCTTACCCCTCCCCTACTTCTTTTGGAATTCGGTTAAATATACTACTGCATAGGTGATACTGGTGATAGATGGTAGAGAAAAGGTTTTTTTTATGCGGAATCATTATGTTGTTTGAAGCCTTCCAAGTACCGAAATCATGGCCACAGTCGGACACCCACCGGCATTTCCTACCGACATCGGATCCGGTCAGAGCCGACAATGCACGAAACATTATTATTACCGAACAATAAATTTTTATCTCGATTCTTTTCGATTCGAATGGCATGTGATCTATGAGTATCGATTGGGCAATCGATGTTGGAAATAGGTGCGGTATTGTTCGATATTAACTGTTCTAAGTTTATGGACCCACATAATAGAGATATTTTAAAATAATGTGTTTTATATACTCTCTTATTTATTAATATATCGCTTTTCAAGTGAAAATAACTAATAAGCAATGGAAAGCTTACAGAAGCTACCTTGTTTAATAAAATATGATGATACATTACTTTAACTACACCTAAAGAGCCTTTTATAACCCAAATTAATCTTTTCCGGAGCAAGCACGGAAGGAATTCACACGGGCCAATGGTCACCATCGCTTTGGCGCCAAAACAAAGCAAAACTGACAGTCTATGCCCGCTCGGCCGGCAGTGCGCATGCGCGATCAAGCGCCATCTTGCCGTTACCATAGCGACGCGCATGTAATCAAATAAACTACTCGTAAATCGTGTAATAAATCAAGTTTTGTTTATGTGAACTGTTTTTATAATTGTTTATGAAAATATGGTGCATCTTTGGTGCATATTTATTTAAATTTTAAACCAGTTTATAGACTTTATATGGTTCTTTTGTATGTTTTTGTTTGCGGATCAAAGTAGGTGAGTATCTGTTATGTTTTTGAGTTTCTATTTATTTTATCGAGAGTAGAAGGCCTAGGTACTTAAAATAAAAACTTTTTGACACCTTACTATTTAAATAAGACTACTACATACTATACTATAAGTATATTCAAATAAAATCTTTTAAATCTATTTTAAGATCCTTCTCTTTATTAGTCAGGTAGGTACCACGATTCTAATCATTGTATAAAAATGTTTTTATTTTTATCCAGGAAATCAAAATTATTGCGACAGTATATTTATACGTGAGGATTTAATACAAATATTTATTAATATTTTCTGTTTATTTAACAATAGTCTTGAACACGTAAGTATGTTATGTTTAAATTAAAATCTTACATTCGCAATTTTTTACCTTAGTAGTACCTAGTGACTAGATGGATGAGTCTGTATATTTTCCATCAAGACTCTTATTAGACAATTATTAAAAAACTAATTAACAGAAGTGTAAACGCATAACTCGTTTAACCGACACTGCGGTACAAAACCGCAGTTGTGATTGTTGCCAAATGCTGTGGTTTACCGTTACTTTTAAATCACATTTAACTGGACGTTAAAAGTAGGCAAGCAATTAAACGTCGACTTACTTTACGCTTATCAGAACATTAACTTCAAAGTAAGTACCTACATTTTTGCTTTAATAAAAACAATGTAATAGGTAATACAGAGAAGAGATGGAAACAAAAACTGATTAAATTGCGTGTCAAACTCGCATACGAAAGGTACCGTACCATCTGTAACGTTTTTTGTGTATCTGCAATAAAAAAGTGCAGTCTGTTACAATTTTGTCTCTTTTGAGATGCACATAGACGGACGAACCATTTAAATGCATGTCAGTGGTCGGTCAGTCTACTAGTCATTGTGCCTAATTTTCGTATTTAGATAAGCCTACAATAAAATCTAATTGAACTCTCGAAGAGAATGATCGTAATGTCCAATTTTGACGTTCATTGAGAACTATGTAGAATGCCAATTATTGTAAAATTGACCAAATGAAGCAGGTCATTTGGTCCATTCAAGCAACTATTAAATAGCTGAATCGAGGCCCTGTTATTACATCCTACTCTTTCGAAGTACTAAAACTGGATAATTATAACACAATAACAAAGTACGTATAACTCACTCGTTTCCCACGCTAGTAAAAGTGAGTTACATTACTTTATGCCTTCTGATAATCTCATTAGCTCATGTTGCAATTACAGTAAAAACTAAAGATGGATGGTATACAATTGGAAGGTAAATAAGGCTGTTCTTATTTAGCGGTTCAATCTAATTTGCTTCTTTAAAAAAGATAGTTGGTACTAGCTATCACCCGCGATTTTGTCCACGTGTTTTAGGGTCACGGACTTTTCATGTTTTGTGCAGAACCCTTATTGTTTTGCGTAAACAACAACAGCCTGTATTTTACCTTATAGCCCCAGCTATCTGCCTGTACGAGTTCCATTAATTTCGGTCTGATGGATCCAGAAATAACAAACAAAATTTGTAATTAAAAACTTACCTTCTAGTCTGACTCGCAGTTACATCCCGGGCGTGTAGAAAATTTTCAATTTTGTAGATAGTAGGTATAACTTGCTCATTTCACCAATGAACCCTAAAACAACAAATCTCTCTTCTCCCTTCGTCATCTGTTAAATCCAACATCAATAAAAGAATCCGTGTTTCTAGATTATGTACACTCACTCTATTTATTCAGCTATACCTACTGACTACCTACTAATACTAATGCAGTGTCGACATGCTATGAACTACTTATTTTGAACTAATACACTCCAATGGTATGAGGGCCTTTTTAGGGTTCGGTGCCAACATATTAACTATTACTGAGTCTCCGCTGTCTGTCCGATTGACTGTCATTGCGCTGTATCTCATGAACATAGTAAGAGAATTGAATTTTTTATAGTGTGTATTTATCTTGTCTCTTTACTGTGCCTAATAAATATATTCTTTCTATTTTCTTTGACTTTTTTAGCTACAATAATTGCTAAAAAGTACATTTTTTTTAATTTTTTTGGTAGTTATCTTTGCAGTTAGCCTGAGCGCAGGCTTTGACTGCTTCACCGGACTTTTAAAAAGTACATCTTGTTGTATAATATTTTGTACAATGATGTGGAACACTTCTAGAGCGAGTCTGGCTCGTACTTGACCGGTTTTTAATTAATAAATAACACAAATTATTTGTACCAATCATACCTGCACTAGTCGAATTAATAGGCAGATATGATAGAAATTAACTTAAATACTTTGATAGGAAAATGTACGATATTTGAATTATTGTTATCAAAAGTATTATCAGATATCTATAAACAGACATATTGATACACCTGTTAATGAACAATTAACATAATAGGTAATTAGCAAATTAATATGACAAGATAAAAGACGTTGTTACTTGTTCCCAATAGCGATATAAACTATGAGCTCATCTTCGATATAAGTTACAAATATTTAAAAACACATAATAATATCACGTATGTATCACGTAAGATATATACATATATCTAAAAAACTACAAAAAAATAATAAGGTTCAATTGAGAACCTCTTTCTTTTGAAGTCGGTTACGAAAAGAAGGAGTCTAGTAAGATCATTGACCTTGTTATTCCATTGCTGGGCAAAATATGCTCAATAAAAATAATAATTATTTTAACGGGTTTAATACAACTTTTACTCATAGAAATCTAGACAAAATACTAAATTCGAAAGTAGACTGGAAATCAACAAAATTAATACCTGTATAGATTAATTAATTCATTATTTAAATTAAAACATAAAATCTAAGCATAATAAATCTAAATAGAATTTAAATAATGTTTAAATTCTATTTATAAGTTTGGAAATACAGTTTTTCAACACTATGAAATCATCGTACAATCGTCCATAACATTGCCAATAAAAACATATGAATAAATATTACAGACACGACACATAAATGTGTATGTGTGAGTGACGTAGAACTGAATACGGTATTACGGCGCCTCTCTCACAGTCCCTGTGGCGCAGAGGATAGCGCGTTGGACTTCTAATCCAAAGGTCGTGGGTTCGATCCCCACCAGGGATGCAGAATTTGCATATTCATAACACCAATATGTGACAATTCTTTTTGGATTTTTATATGATTAAGTAATAAAATAAGGATCTTTAAAAATTGTGTTACTCCAGTCTATTTTAATAATCACGGAATAATTGTTTCACACATTTTTCAATTATTTGCTGCTATTTGTGACTAATAAAAGAACAGACAGTAATATTTTTTAGACGTAACCATGGTAACCGAATAACAGAATTTTTGAATGCATAAATTACAGATCACAAATTAGTAGTACAAAATAATAAAGGTAAATACTAGTAGTACTTTAACAATATTATAAAATTCATTTTCTCGCACTGTAAATTCCTTAATAGTTATCTTATTTTTTAAAGAAGCAGAAACTCGCTGAATTTGCTTTGTTTTCACTTGTTTTCCTTCCTGTAACTTAACCCTTTACGGCGATCTTCAAAACTTTACTGGATCCGAATAAATACTGTATTCTTTTTCGAAACCTAATTTTATAAGAAATAGAGTATTTTAAATAAAACAGTTACTCCAGAGTTTATTATAACAATTGTTGAAATTTTTGCTGTCCATCTAAAAAAATATTAATATTATACATTTATCGTATTACTGCCCAACGTAAAAATTATATCAAAATTCATAATCTGCCGGATTGGTGTGAGGCGGCTCCGGAAAGAAGAATCTGGAGCAATTTTTGGGAGACCTTTACCCAGCAGTGGGACACATAAAAGGTTATTAAAATATGTTAATATGTAAAAATGTAAATGCGGACAACATCACATACATTGCTCTGAACCCAAAGTAAGTTGCTAAAGCACTTGTGTTATGGAATTCAGAAACAACGAAGGTACCACAAACACCCAGACCCGAGGCAATGTAGAAAAGTTAGTTTCTACATCGACACGTCCGGGGATCGAACCCGGGACCTCAGAGCTAGCGACACCTTGAAACCGGTGCGTACTAGACCACGGACGTCGTAAAAAAAAAACACATTTTTGGTATTTCGATGGTGAGTTCGTCTCTTATTGTATTGAGAATAGCATAATTGGTTAAACGCTAGGCCTCTACATGCCAGTGGGCAGTGATGCCATTGTTTAGTAAACCATTTTATTGGGCCCTATTATAATGTATTGTCAACAGTCAATTATAAGTTCTGTTTTATTCCGAAACAAGTCGGGCACCTCTGATATCTTTAAGTGTGTAAAATCAGTATACTAATTTTCAGCAGTTATTATGTCTCACGACACCTATCGTTCAAAACAAAAGTATAAAAGAGTGGATTGGAACCTGCATAACAGTGGCTCGTGTTATCTACTTAAATAAACACCTTTACTAAGCTTAGTTAGAATTCACATTAATTATTGTCTTTATTTGTTGTTATTTTGACCTCATGACAAAAGCCCTTGTCGTGAGGGTAACAAAAACTTCACTACTCCATTATAAATGAGATTAAGTAATAGCTGATGGTCACTTAGGTACAAACCCGACGAGATATTATTAAACCTGAATCTTTAAAGTTTACGTCTAGAAAACTAATAAATTAAAGTAGAATGACAGACCACACTTGGTCCATTTCCATACAACCGGCATTTCCTCGTATATTAGTTAGTGTTTGAATAAAAACATGTTATTAATTTGGACTGCCTCGTTGGCCTAGTGGCGCTAAGTGCGAATGCTACGCTAGAGGTCTTGGGTTCGATTCCCAAGTCGACCAAGATGTAGTAGCAGGTCGGAGTTTGGATTTGTGCCCGGTTAGTGGCAATAGGCTTGCCCCCTATTACATGGGACCTAAACATACCGGCGAACTGTGGGTGTACATTGGTACACCTCTGCCTAACCCTTCGGGGATACAGGCATGATGGTATGTTATGTAATTAATTCGTAATCACTGAAAAATCAGCTTCACTTGTTATCGGCATCCAATATTTATTCAACTGCTTACAAATAGTGGTATAATACATAATTAAAAACCAAGTGTTGTTCATATTTAATCGATAAACTACTTTAGGAGCGATTTATGTGAGCCAGTCGGTATGTCCCTGTGGCGCAGAGGATAGCGCGTTGGACTTCTAATCCAAAGGTCGTGGGTTCGATCCCCACCAGGGATGCAGGATTACTTACATGTTACTTAATATGTATATAATTAATGCTTTTTGATAGTAAATATAATTGACTCGCGTATTAAATGTCAAAGTAAGGATATTGCGATTAAAATGGATTTAGTACCTATCAAGTAATCTTTTTTTTGTCTTTTTTCAACTCTTACTTGGTACTGGTAAACCTATAAGAGTTATATTTTAATCGATTTGTTTGTTTCCTATAAGGTTTCTCAGGTTTTCTTCATTGCTTTCAGTCCTAAGAGGATTTAAGTAAAACATCTGCTATTTATAAAACATAAATATAAACATAACTGTTAATAAAGTGATTGCTAAATGAATCATTCCTACAGTACCTACATATTAAACTGCTTAGGAAACCCTCAATGATCTACCTTACATGATACATGGATATCCTGATTACTACAAATAGCACTGAACATAAAAAACTTGCTTTACTTAAACAAGTGAATAGGGTTGCCCAAGACAACAAAATAATAAAAAAATGAATTTACACTATTTTAATCATTATATAGAAAGATTTTTAAGGGTAGGTAAATTCACCCAATTTAATGAAATATAAAGCTTGAGAATCAGTCAATTAGAAAAAAAAAATTAGTTATGATAATATCATAACCAATTTTTTTGATTTTTTTTGGTTAACTATGTACCTATACATATATTATATAGGTACATAGTTAACCAAAAAAAGTCTAATTCAGTATTTTAGAGAAATTAGAGTATCAAACATAAAATATCAAAAATATCTAATGACTGTTAGAAATGAGATAGAGAGTTGCCAATTAGAATTCTGGTCTCGCAATATTATTAATACATAACATTATGTACTTGTTTAATTTTCCAATCCAAAGTGGATTATAAAAATCGTTTAATACAGTTATTAATTTAAATTGTTCTTTTTTTCTTTAACGTTCAACCCTAATCTCACCGCGCAAACCGTTACCACTAACTAGCGAGTAGCGAATCAAGAGTAGCCATGATACATCCGCTTTTCGGTCACTCGGTCAATCAGACCGGCCGCCGATTACTGACGGGTTAAAAATATTCGGTACAATCGACCCACTTCTAACCGTGCTTTACTGATTGTAATGATTTTTATGAGGCCAGTTTTAAATAGATAAGTGGTCTGGTTTGCATGAAAGAAGTAGTATGTACTCTCGTAGGTACAGTTAATCGTTGTTATACGATTTACGAATTTTATTTTATTTCGAAGGATATCTTTGATATTTGGGCGCTGTCTAAGTGCAACCATTGATATTATGTGCTTGACTGTACCTACTGGGACTTCGAGGGAAAATTGTTTTTTTTTTAATCATCAGGAAATAGTATTTGTTTATGGCATTATAATGTAAAAATACTGAATTCGAGGTTTACTTAAAAGTATATTTTTCAATGAATCTAATTAAAAGTTCAAATTATTGTTTTTTTGATTTTAATGTTATGGAATTGCCAATCTGAAATTGACCATAACTGAATTCTTCATGAAAACAGGCATAGACTGTAGTCTATTTATGTCACAAACTTCTATTAAACCACTTAACATAATTAACAACAGCAAATACTTTTTTAAAGATCACAGATAATAAACGATTCCTTTATAATAAGTTACTCAGTTCAAGGCTGCCCGACTAAGAAACCGGTCAAGTGCGAGTCGGGGCCAACCGATGCTTCCTGTAGTAGGTAATAAATCAGCTTGTGGTCAAATGGGTGTTTGTAAACATATTTTATTTATGACATAATTATGTATTACTAGCTGTTTTTTCTACCTATGCCTACTACCTACCTACTACCTACCTGCCTACTACCTACCTACTACCACTTAGGGGTATGAAAAAATAGATATTAGCCGATTCTCAGACCTACTGAATATGCATATAAAAATTCATAAAAATCGGTCAAGCCGTTTCGGAGGAGTATGGTAACTAACATTGTGACTTGATTGAGTTTCTGGGCGCATTGGAAAATAATAAAAGCGTGAAGACCGTAAAAAGTAGTTTCATTTCAATGTCTAACATTCGCGAAAATCTTAGAGTAGGTAGTCTTATTCACACAAGTTTAGAGATTTGAAACCAACAAGAGTCACATTATTGTTAGGTGCTGTTATGATTTATTCAAAGTTACATTTTTTTTATTAATTCTATATCAAGAAAGAACAAAGAGAGAGGGGCTCGTGGCTAAGTGTAAGCCGTACGGTTTGACCGATAATACAGGTAAAGCCGCGCTCGCCGCGGTTGGTCCGTGGATGGGTGACCATTTCCAAACATACCGAGACCCCTCCGTGCCTCAGATAGCACGTTAAGGTGAAAGGATAGGCCAAACTACAAAATAGACCTCTCTTTGAATGACTACTACTACTAGACGGATGGACCAAATATATTAAAAAAAAACCCTAATACGCATAACATATTTGACTTTAAATTTTAAGTTTAGTTTTTTTATTGTTGTTTATACTTTTGTCGTAAAAAAATCGAATATATCCTCTTTAAATTTGCAATAATTTGCTTACTGCTCTCAAACAACTGAAGCGATTTAAATATTTTTTTCACACAATCATAAACAATTTAATTATTTTATTAAATTTAAGTTCAGAATTTTACAAAATTATTACTTAAGGGGCAATTACACGACACAATTTCCAGTCAAGACTAGCTAGCCTGGCTGACAGACTAACTAGCACGCTTGTTGTTACACCGGACTTAATATCGCATGCTACTCAATCGCCAGTGTGAAGTTTTTGGTGTTGGTCGTCAGGGAAACAAGGTGGACGATGTCGATATCGATATTTTTAGTAATGCGCTAATAAGTTATTATTTTTTAATAAATTTAGGTTTACCAACATTTTTACACATACTTAACGTATAGACAAAGATTTAGTTTTAAGTAATGTTATGTTGTATTCGCATCATGAAAAATATAGTTATTTGTTTTATAAACACATAAAATTAAGTACTTACAGAAAATAAAATCAAATAAAAGGTACGCGAATAATAGATGTCTAGTCTAAAATCTACTGAATAGTTACAAATGTTTTTCAATAGTGGAGATGAATTGACAAGTTAAAAAAAAATAACCATTAGAATTATAAAAATAATTAGTTTCGAAGGTGTAATCAACGCAAAATCCTAAATAGTGTATATTATATTTCATCCTATTTTTCCACATGTGAATTATTTTAGCGGTTTTGAAACTGCACATGTCTTACGTAAAGATTGCAACCCTAGGTGTATCCGTCGGGCGGTCGGTAGAGTTCAAAGTTTGAACTCTACCGACCGCCCGTTTGAACTTCAAACGCATGATTACAAAATCAAAAAGTGCGGCAGCGTGCTTGCTCGTCGCGAGAAAGTCTAGTCGAGACTTTCTGCGTGCTAGCTGCGTGGTGTAGGGTTGCCTCCTGCAATTTATTATATAGTATCGTACTATGTTCATTATAATACAGTAAATTGTAATATATATAATAGGAAAATAATATGGTAC
Organism: Autographa pulchrina; assembly: GCA_905475315.1. Classification (NCBI taxonomy): domain Eukaryota; kingdom Metazoa; phylum Arthropoda; class Insecta; order Lepidoptera; family Noctuidae; genus Autographa; species Autographa pulchrina. The sequence goes on from FR997764.1 coordinate 2,111,157, forward strand.
GAAAAATTGGTACTACATTTTCAACGGTAAATCAACTGTAGCACATTTTTATTTTCAAATATTTAAAAATATACCGGAATCTTTGCACTAAGGTAATATATAAGACATTCATGGCAATGCTTAGTTTCAATAAATTTAATTAATTACTTTTAGTTAACAAAATCATATAAAAGATAAGCAAAGAATAGATATTTTAGTCTCAAAAAAAAACTACTGAATAGCGATAAATGCTTTTCAATAGCAGATATCAATCGAGAAGTTAAAACGAAGTACTAAAAAAATAATAAGTTTCAAAAGTCAAATCGCAAAATCCAAAATATGAAATAGAAAAGTAATCAAGGTATATTTTTTATCCTATTATTAACAATTGCATGAAATAGTTTACTGCACCTGTCTTACGTAAAGATCGCAACCCTAGGTGTATTCGTCGGGCGGCCCGTAGAGGTCAAATCGCGTGCTTACAAGGTTAAACAGTGCGGCAGCGTGCTTGCTGGTTTTCGAGAAAGTCTACAGAGACTTTCTGCGTGCTAGCTGCGTGGTGTAGGGTTACCATTTATAAACCACTCCAGATCTTTTTTTACACATTACTGTCGATACTAATATGATTAACAGGAAAGGGTTTTTTTATACCAAGTTTATAGGTTTCGATAGTACTGGAAATTCATTATTTGGTGTGCGCTGAGAAAACTATTAATGATATATAAAAAATATGTTCTACGTGATTAAAGTACTCATTCCTACCTACAAATAAGTCCGCGAGGTACTAGGTATATCTAGCTATCATTGTTAAGTCATAATAGTATCCTTCGTGTTCCTAAAATATGTAATTAGATCGCCGGTAGAAACAGAACTTTGATAAATTCGTATCTTAGTATTAAATCTTATTTAAATTAACAGTTTTGTTATAAAGAGTATTTATGAAGCAGTGAAATAGTGTTTAGTAGGTACTTACTTTCAAATAGGATATTATTATCACATATTTACGAAAAAACGATTTAGAGCACTACAGCATTAATTCTTATCCAATTATTATATATGGCCCTTTACAGCATGTAATTTAAATGAATATTTTCGAAGATTTAAAATGCAGGGACATGGCGGTTGCGGCGGTACCGGCCGGGGGGCCCCGCCGGGGGCCGGGGGCGCGTGCCTATACCAAATAGTGCGTCGAAGGCCGCGCTTCGCGCTACAGCACTTTATGTTTATGTAGTATATTTAGTATCAGCATTGCACCCGTGCAAAGCCGGGGCGGGTCGCTATTATTAGATAATTAATTTCTTGGTAATCACGCGTATAAACATTCAATACGAGAACCGTTCGGCGCCGTGCGCCGCCGCAGGGCTATAAGCTTTCCTGTAAATATTTTAAGGGTATATATGCTTTGTGTTGTTTGTATATATACTTTCACTACAGTATAGTATCGACAAAGCAAATATCGATAGTTGACGACACTAGACTGAACAAACCGGTGAGCTACCGATCGCACTGAGGAAGCACGCTAGTTAGCGTGCTTGCTGGCTTACTCTTATTACACGTTGAGTTGTCTTATTAAGACAGACTGAAATCGTCTCGTCTAATAGCTGCTTTACGTGCCGTTAAATCAACAATACCATATTATTACATTCGCGCCCGGCGCTCGCGGTCAGGGGCAATTACACGAGACAATTTCCAGTCAAGACTAGCTAGCCTGGCTGACAGACTAACTAGCACGCTCGTTATTACACCGGACTTAATATCGCATGCTACTCAATCGCCAGTGTGAAGTTTTTGGTGTTGGTCGTCAGGTAAACAAGGTGGACGATGTCGATATCGATATTTTTAGTAATGCGCTAATAAGTTATTATTTTTTAATAAATTTAGGTTTACCAACATTTTTACACATACTTAACGTATAGACAAAGATTTAGTTTTAAGTAATATTATGTTGTATTCGCATTATGAAAAATATAATTATTTGTTTTATAAACACATATAAAATTAAGTACAGAATATAAAATTAAGTACAGAAAATAAAATCAAATAAAAGGTACGCGAATAATAGATGTCTAGTCTAAAATCTACTGAATAGTTACAAATGTTTTTCAATAGTGGAGATGAATTGACAAGTTAAAAAAAAATAACCATTAGAATTATAAAAATAATGAGTTTCGAAGGTGCAATCAACGCAAAATCCTAAATAGTGTATATTATATTTCATCCTATTTTTCCACATGTGAATTATTTTAGCAGTTTTGAAACTGCACATGTCTTACGTAAAGATTGTGCAACCCTAGGTGTATCCGTCGGGCGGTCGGTAGAGGTCAAATCGCGTGCTTACAAGGTTAAAAAGTGCGGCAGCGTGCTTGCTCGTCGCGAGAAAGTCTAGTCGAGACTTTCTGCGGGCTAGCTGCGTGGTGTAGGGTTGCCTCCTGCAATTTATTATATAGTATCGTACTATGTTCATTATAATACAGTAAATTGTAATATATATAATAGGATAATAATATGGTACGAAAAATTGGTACTACATTTTCAACGGTAAATCAACTGTAGCACATTTTTATTTTCAAATATTTAAAAATATACTGGAATCTTTGCTCTAAGGTAATATATAAGACATTCACGGCAATGCTTAGATTCAATAAATTTAATTAATTACTTTTAGTTAACAAAATCATATAAAAGATAAGCAAATAATAGATATTTTAGTCTCAAAAAAAACTACTGAATAGCGATAAATGCTTTTCAATAGCAGATATCAATCGAGAAGTTAAAACGAAGTACTAAAAAAATAATAAGTTTCAAAAGTCAAATCGCAAAATCCAAAATATGAAATAGAAAAGTAATCAAGGTATATTGTAATTTTATCCTATTATTAACAATTGCATGAAATAGTTTACTGCACTTGTCTTACGTAAAGATCGCAACCCTAGGTGTATTCGTCGGGCGGCCCGTAGAGGTCAAATCGCGTGCTTACAAGGTTAAACAGTCCGGCAGCGTGCTTGCTGGTTTTCGAGAAAGTCTACAGAGACTTTCTGCGTGCTAGCTGCGTGGTGTAGGGTTACCATTTATAAACCACTCCACATCTTTTTTTACACATTACTGTCGATACTAATATGATTAACAGGAAAGGGTTTTTTTTATACCAAGTTTAAAGGTTTCGATAGTACTGGAAATTCATTATTTGGTGTGCGCTGAGAAAACTATTAATGATATATAAAAAATATGTTCTACGTGATTAAAGTACTCATTCCTACCTACAAATAAGTCCGCGAGGTACTATATCTAGCTATCATAGTTAAGTCATAATAGTATCCTTCGTGTTCCTAAAATATGTAATTAGATCGCCGGTAGAAACAGAACTTTGATAAATTCGTATCTTAGTATTAAATCTTATTTAAATTAACAGTTTTGTTATAAAGAGTATTTATGAAGCAGTGAAATAGTGTTTAGTAGGTACTTACTTTCAAATAGGATATTATTATCACTATCACTACATAGTATAAAGCAAAGTCGCTTCCCGCTGTCTGTCTGTCCTTGTATGCTTAGATCTTTAAAACAACGAAACGGATTTTGATGCGGGGTTTTTTAATAGATAGAGTGATCAAGAGAAAGGTTTATATTATATGTATAATACATGCATAATATAGTAGAGAAACACAGATAATCCTAGAGGTTTTTAATGTAAGGTCGTAACTAAACACATTTTTTTGCGCTTACATTGCAAACGCTGGCTGAACCCTACGAGTTAGATCAAAATAATGTACTACAATATTGTGCACCTTAAAAAATTCTAAAAAAAAGTCCGCGATGGTATATGTCTATCTCTTGGGGTTAACCCACAATAACCATTTTTTTATCCTTTACTTATAAATTATTTACGAAAAAACGATTTAGAGCACTACAGCATTAATTCTTATCCAATTATTATATGGCCCTTTACAGCATGTAATTTAAATGAATATTTTCGAAGATTTAAAATGCAGGGACATGGCGGTTGCGGCGGTACCGGCCGGGGGGCCCCGCCGGGGGCCGGGGGCGCGTGCCTATACCAAATAGTGCGTCGAAGGCCGCGCTTCGCGCTACAGCACTTTATGTTTATGTAGTATATTTAGTATCAGCATTGCACCCGTGCAAAGCCGGGGCGGGTCGCTAGTATTAGATAATTAATTTCTTAGTAATCACGCGTATAAACATTCAATACGAGAACCGTTCGGCGCCGTGCGCCGCCGCAGCGCTATAAGCTTTCCTGTAAATATTTTAAGGGTATATATGCTTTGTGTTGTTTGTATATATACTTTCACTACAGTATAGTATCGACAAAGCAAATATCGATAGTTGACGACACTAGACTGAACAAACCGGTGAGCTAGCGATCGCACTGAGGAAGCACGCTAGTTAGCGTGCTTGCTGGCTTACTCTTATTACACGTTGAGTTGTCTTATTAAGACAGACTGAAATCGTCTCGTCTAATAGCTGCTTCACTCAGATTGTTTCACGATCAATGCTCAAGGACGTTGGGCTATCCTATCGCCTTAAGCCGTAGGTCCCGACTGTCATACTATGATCTTTGACAGTCGTTAATTCTGACAACCAGTCTTACCATGGGATACAGTGTTAATACCTACCCAGTCTAATGGGTTGTGGAGGTCAGATAGGCAGTCGCTCCATGTAAAATACGGTATTCAGCTGAATCCGGTAAGACTGGTAGCCGACCCCAACATAGTTGGGAAAAGGCTCGGGAGAATGAATGAATCAAGAAAATAATAACAAAAAAAGCGTCCAATCCATCAAAATAAATTTATTAAATATTAAGACTTCTAAGTAAAGTAAGGCAAATGATTGATGTAACGTTAATTAAAATTGATTCACTAACTCCATAGACACAAAACTTTCTTTTTGTTTTAGTTTTATCGATTACATGCTTGATTTAATTTGATAAATCTTTAATCAATAATACGGTTTAGTAAAATTGTTGTTTCGTGGACAGTGACATTAATTATTTCACTTGATAATTAATTAGAAAGAAAGCTTAGTAAAGAAAGCTGGGAAAGAGCGAGACTGATCTCTCTGATAAATAGATTATAATAATTGGTTAAGAACACAAGAATACAAGAACAAACACTTACAACTATACAAAAAATAAATCTTATGTAAATAAATAAAACTAACACGCGTCAAAAATCTCATCGTCATCCTTGTCAATGGCGGGAAACGTGCCCAGAAGGCTGGCAGCATTGCCACGTTGAATGGCTATGCCGATTCTCTGTGCAAGGCAAAAAGCAAACCAGCTCTCTGATCACGAGTAGAGTCTACCAAACGTTTTGACAGTTCTTTAAAAAGATTTCGTGCACTCGGACCCCATGACCCGAGCGTTTCAACCCCAAACGGCTCGAATAAGTATAATAATTATATAAATATAATAATAATAAGTCAAATAATTGGTTTATTTGACCTTTTTCTGCGTAGCCTTTTTCCATATTATATTGGGTCTATATAATATGAAAAAAGAGGATAATATTATATACTTCTCTTTCTGGAATACCTACTAGTACCTACTTTCAACCTACTTTAAAAGGATGAGGTTCTCAAATTATCAGTATGTGTTTTTTTTGTGTGTTACGCGATATCTCCAGCTCCAGCTCCAGCAAGATCGATTTCAAACATTATTTTTAGTCATCGATAACAATAACTACAGAGGTGGTCCCATATAAATATTATCAAAATCGATTTTATTTTTGTCAAATTCAAATTGATTTTGTTATTTTATTTACATATTATCATGAAGACAGTAACTGCCTGACTGTGCTCTAGTACTTATTTAGGTCTTGATTCTTTTTCATTTTTTACTTCGGGTTATATGGCTACCGATTAATTATATAGGGTTATACTTACTAGGAATAGAATTTTGTCGTAAAAAAAAAACCCGAGCCTTTTCCCAAACTATGTTGGGGTCGGCTACCAGTCTTACCGGATTCAGCTGAATACCGTATTCTACATGGAGCGACTGCCTATCTGACCTCCACAACCCATTCTACTGGGGAAAACAGTATCCCATAGTAAGACTGGTTGTTAGAATTGACTTAACGACTGCCAAAGATGTACGTATGACAGTCGAATTTCGACAGTCGAGAATTTTGTCGTAAGAATATTACAAATAATGTCAAATTCCAATCTTTGTTAGTCAAAAACGGTCACACAACAGAAGTTGTGTGTAATAATTCTAACAAAAAACAAAAAAAAAACCGACTTCAAAAAGTATAGGTAAGTATTTATTTCTTATGAATCTCACTGTCAAAACTAGACCAAAATAAAAAAAGAATATTCAAAATCGGTTCACCCAGTCCAAAGTTCTGTGGTCACAAACATAATAAAAAAAATACAATCGATTTGAGTACCTCCTCCTTTTTTGTCGTCGGTTAATAAAGTAAGATACCCCAAAAGATTTACAAGAAATCATAGAGTGGGTATCACAAAAACATTTTTACCAAGCGCCTACAGCGAGTAATAATTTACACCGAACTCTACCATACAAAACTAATTTATAATCAAAACTATAGCGATACAAACAAGTTCAAGGCTTCCTTCAAGGCTGTATACATGTTTACGATACGCATAAACCAGTTCCCATAAGTACATAGTTAACACAATGGCACAGTTTGTGTTAATGTTAAAGAAAAACACTATAGATTATGTATAGGAAGTGTGTGTCATGTGTGGCTGTAATTATCTAGTTTTAAAAGGATTAAATTATAAAACAACAATTATGTGTTGATGGGGAAAATCTTTACTAATAAAATTAGGCTTTAAACGATATACAAAGGTATGAAATTATAGACATATGTATCCTTCAAATCATTGATAATTTTTATTAAGACGTGATCTTCGCTTTGAAATCTTTAACCTTTTGAACGCCACGGTCGTGTATAGACGACAGAAGAAAACGTGCCCAAAACACGCCACGGTCGGGTATAGACGACCAGAAAACGAAATTTTTTAAGTACAAGTATAAGTTAAATTCGTCCAAGTATCTGTGGCTTAAACAGCAACGCTCATGCAACTTCAAGTAGTTTTATATAAAGACAAACATACTGCTGTCAGATATGATGACCCTTGAGTTTTTACCGGTTTCTTCTCAGGGTAGCCAGATATAAGATATATCGAGTCAGCTAGCTTTAAAAGATGACAATATAAAAAGATTTTGAACATCCGTCTTACATAAAAATTTAATTGCACCAAAATTACTCATTATCATCATCTTCATCCACAGCCCTTGTCCTCCCACTGCTGGGCATAGGCCTCCCCTTTTTAGTGCCATTCATTTTAGTATACTTAGTTCTAAGTGTTTGTTCTTGTATAAGACTTACCAAATATAAATAACAAGTTATTAAAAAGTCTTTGTTGTTCACCTGGTTTACATACAAATCCTACCACAAAATCATTTTCATCATCTCCACCTCATTACAGAAATCAAAAGCAATCAAAACATCCTAAAACTTACCAAACAAAACCAAATTAAACCTCCTTATGGCTTCATCAGGACCTCGTCTCAAGAGTTTTGACTCAATAAGGACAAAATACACAATACAGTCAACCACACATCGACAAAACACCTAAACAAAAACCAATCGCTCCTATATCTTAAGCCATAAGGTTGGGTTTTCGTTACTCTTTGGTAGTATGTAAGTGTGGTCAAGGTATCCTTACCCATGTTTTCCTTATAAACAAACATGTATTCTCAGTGCAAGGCAGTCAGTAGATTGTTTTCTTAAGGTCACACTTATTGATCTGACCTCTGAAGCTCTTACGAAACGAGGTACATAAAGGCACTGTTTGAACGATCCCACGATTATGTCATTTAGTTTTTTAAATGCTCTCAAAATATAGCAAAACATTTGAAAAATGTGCAGACTATGATTAAATATTTGTTTCTCTGGCCTTCCAGCACTATAAGATAGTATTTACATACAAGAGCAATTTTATATCATTATCTTCATTCTGAGTCCTTGCCATCCCAAATTTCCCATGCTGGTATATAAACGGCCATCCATTGGGGTCCTGTGATAATTTTAACTCCCGAACCGAGACCGTCTGTTTTATAGTGACTATCGTTTTGTAAAAAAATGTTTTAAAAAAAAAGCTCTGAAAATGATGGATTTTAAAGCAGCATATAGTATCCAAACATGCTTAAGCTTACTCTACTCAACCTCAAAACTCATTATTTATCTTATCTGTCCATACAAGTACCCTCTTGTAATCGAAGTCCTAAACCGAAAGGGAAAACATTTGACCAATCACGAAGTACATTACATTGCAATCTTAAAAGGTCATCCGTTTAGTACTGCTCTGCATTACAAATACTCGTAGAAATACACTAGCCTCTACACACGACTTTGTTTGCATCGAAACACGCCCACTTTTAAATCTGTATGTCTATTCTGTAAATAATTTCGGTATCGAGCTTCACCTGAGTGACAATAACGCTCACGTCAAAAGTGAACCCAATGGGCCTTGATTTAGAATTCAAATTCGAGAATACGTATTTGACATCTCACCGCGGATTCCGCTGTCGAGACATGAAAATAATGTTACAGAATAGCACTACCAAATTGATGCCAAAAGCAGGTTCCTTAAATGTTAAATAGTGTCTTCGGCTTCGGCTTTTGAATCCAAAATGCTCTTCAAAATTTTATCAGAATTCTATTTTTTTCTATAAAAGGAAATTGAACCACGGAAACAGGAAGCTCCAGAAAGTTTTTATTGAGGAAATTGATGAAGAGTGACGAGGAAAGCGGAGATGCCGCAAAGAATCACCTTTCAGAAGAACTGGAAAGAAATAAAAAAAATATAATTAAAAATTAAAAAACACGCCTGCCATGTAAAAAAAATTAAAAACAAGTCAAATATTTGCAGTCCTGTAATGAATTGTTTCAAGTAACCGACCCCGACTGCAAATATTTGACTTGTTTTTAATTTTTTTTACATGGCAGGCGTGTTTTTTAATTTTTAATTATATTTTTTTTATTTAATACCTTTTAGTGAACAACAAAAAAGCATGACACAACACAAAAAAAAATTCGTTCGGAACCCTTTGCAGGCGATTTCGACTCACACTTGACCATTTTTTAATGTCCACATAGCCTATGTCACTCGGGATAACTCAAAGCTTCTAATGATACCACAAACATTGAAATCGGTCAAGCCTTTTAGAAGTTATGGTGGAATAAAGAAACTCACAAACATACATACATACATACATACATACATGAACCCTGAAAACATAACACTCCTTTTTGGGCAGTCGTGTAATTAAAAAGAAATTTAAAATTTTTCGACATAGACTTGTTTAACAATGATACATTATAACAGGATATTATAAAAGCGGAACTGGGAATACAATCTACAAACTTTTGTGAAGAAAACTCGAGAGAAGTTCAAGTGTAGTAAATTCATATTTATTGTAAACAAACATGATATATTATTACCAACCTCTGCATTCATAAAACGATGTTTCAAACCACATAATCACAAAAGGCAAGATCAATAAATCTTGCCTCATGTATGTATACTTGTAAGGTGGAACCGGCAAACGTCGGAGAAAACGTTACATTAGTAGAACGTCGTTCAAGGTCAGCGCGGCGTTCCGGCTTGCGCGTGCGCATCCTGCTCGACGATACTTTTGTTACGTTTTTATTGCACTTTTACAAATGAAAGTAGTATCGAATTACATTCGTATTATGTTTTGTGTCTCATTTGTTGGATTCTAGGTTTTAGATGACAAACGGCTTTTTTTAATCAAGCCCTCTTTTTTCTGTTCGTCATTGCTACGTACGTATTTCTTTTTATTTCTTATAGAAGAAGTATTTTATCAGTTGCCCTGAAGAAGACACTGTGGGGTACCTTATCAGCCGAAATTACCGGATACTGCTTCTGATTCCCTTTTATCAGGAATTAGAAAACACTTTAAAAAATATAATTAAAAAAATTAAAAAACACGCCTGCCATGTCAAAAAGTGAACTAAAAAATTAAAAACAAGTCAAATATTTGCAGTCGGGGCACGGTTACTTGGAACAATACATTACAGGTCCCCCGACTGCAAATATTTGACTTGTTTTTAATTTTTTAGTTCACTTTTTGACATGGCAGGCGTGTTTTTTAATTTTTTTAATTATATTTTTTTTATTTAATATTTTTTAGTGATAAATAATATTTTATAGAGCGCTACAACACAAAAACATGACACAACACAAAAAAAAATCGTTCGGAACCCTTTGCAGGCGATTTCGACTCACACTTGACCATTTTTTAATGTCCACATAGCCTATGTCACTCGGGATAGTTCAAAGCTTCTAATGATACCACAAACATTGAAATCGGTCAAGCCTTTTAGAAGTTATGGTGGAATAAAGAAACTCACAAACATACATACATACATACCTACATACATACATACATACATACATACATGAACCCTGAAAACATAACACTCCTTTTTGGGCAGTCGTGTAATTACCACTATCCTGATTCTCGTCATCGCTAAAACATTCAAGTGGATGACGAATTTTTTACATAATATTATTGTCATCATTAAACTTATTGTGTGACGCATTTTGGCACAGTGGCCATAAGGTTGGACTTCTACTGTGCCATAGGTTGCAAACTGCAGTTTCACTTCCACCACCTTATAAATCTTTGCTTGATCTTCAATGTTTCCTATCCTTGCTAACTGCCTTTCAACGAAGGTTTTAACTATTCCCACCATAGTCATCATAAAACATGCAAAGATACAGTGACAGCTTTAACATTGATTATATACATTTATAACTTAAAGATTATCTAAATACGAGTATATAAAAATTAATTGCTGTTCGTTAGTCTCGCTAAAATCGAGAACGGCTGGACCGATTTGGCTAATTTTGGTATTGAATTATTTGTGGAAGTCCAGAGAGGGTTTAAAAAGTGAATAAATAAGAAAATATTCAGAAAAATATTTTATACAAAAGTTTAGACGTTTTATCGATTGAGGCAGTACGAAGTCTGCCGGGTCAGCTAGTAAATAATAAAAAAAAACTTGAAGATTAATTATATACTTAACTTATACCTCTACTATGGAATTTATACAGTAAGTAACCATAATTGTTTCGACTGGCAGTTGTTTTTAGTACAAGTACATTACTGATAAAAAAGATAGGTATTTAGATAGGTATAAATAGACCTTCCCACACAGATAGTATGAGTCATTTTAGCATAATTAGTTTACTAGTCTACAACGTAGATATGTATTTGTTGATGTATAAAACGGTTTTATGTGATCTTTGATCCCTAAGCTTGCGAACTACGGTTTATTAAATTCGTTGTATTACTCTAGAAGGTTTCTTGTTATTCTAAACGTATTTGCATTTTATACAGCCATGTTCACTGCTAGTTCCTTATGGGAAGAGGCCTTTGCCCAGCAGAGGTATATTTACAGGCCGGTATCATATTATGACAGCCTGAGTGTACGACAAGTACACTATAATCGCGTATGGTTTTTATTAGTGGTCACAAAATAATATAATTTCTCTATCTGGATGTAGTGAGGATTTTGTACAATAGAAAGTGCTAATAACAAAGAAATAAATAAAAACCATGACCTTTTTCAAAGACACTCCAAAGATTACCTACTGGTTAACATGTTTAATACTAATATTTATAAATAGAAAAGTATTTTCAGATTACATAAAAAAAAACCGAAATCTGTTTACAAGCTCAGCTCTCAAAATTCTCCGAAAACAGTTCTATTTCCAAAAATGACAGCTCACAAAAGAACAATAAACCATTTCAAACCTAAACAAAGAAATCAATTTCATACTGTTATCAGCTGTCGACTGATAAACTAATCAATGGGTTATCAGTCTTTCAATAAATGTATGTTTTGCGATTATTATCACTTAAATAGCTGTTACAAGTTAATTAATCATTTCAACCGACTTCGAAAGAAGGAGGTTCTCAATAAAATTCGTCTGTATGCTTTTTTGACTTCAAATTAGTTGAAATCGAGGCAGTTCACAATTTATCTATATGTTTTTTTTTGTGTGATAAGTAGTTAGGCGAAATATTAATAGTGAATAGATTTAAAAAAATGTTTCATCGATGAGGTGTAACTCAGAGGAGATCCAATATAAATTTCATTGAAGTTGGTTCTTGTTTTACATTTATGAGTCATATATATATCATCCTTGATACACTGTTAAGGTAGTAAGTAGCCCTAGTGACGTCATGTAATAAGTATGCCAGGCACAAACTGAGCGCATAGCCTTGCTGCCATCCTTGTGGACTGACCTACCTCTATACCACAGCTAGAGTAATTCCCATGTGACAATTAGGTCAAAAGGATACAAGGAAGAAGAATAATCTAGTCTAATTAATTTATCACAAAGACATACTTAAGGTAAAGGTGCACTAAGGGTACTTTTTAAGATACTAAAAATCAACCATCCAATGTTAAGACAATCATTGCACTAAAATGATAAAAAGAACCGTCTTTTCAATTTACATAGGACCACCCCTATCGATACCAAAACTATTTTATTAAACCTATCTAATAGCCGGAACAACCTTACAAAAACAAAACATACAGTTTAAAAGAGAACCTCCCTCCTTTCGAAGTCGTTTAAAAATTGCCATAAAAATGAGAATTTTGATTTGTACCTTTAAGAGTAATGTTATACATAATTTGTACAATTAGAAAAGAAAGAAGATTGTATCTGTGGTTGTAATTTAATCTCCTCTTTGATCTGATCTGATGCCTCAATGGTTTTGAACCCGTGACCTGTTCATTACCTGTTGACGCTACATTTGTACCCACAGGCTATGGTTTAAGATATCTTAAGCGTAGTTATATCCCACACAAGTATTTTATTTTTGAAAGTAAAGTACCTAGGTATCTAATTATTGTGAATACGCCTCGAACTATGAAGCTTAAACATGTTTTATGTTTGTTATGTTCATTTATTAGTTTTAATAAAAAGGGTTAATGTATCAGAACTTTAACTCTTAGCAAAATTGTTAATCTCCAAATACAATGAAAAAGAGCAACATATATATAGTAAAATTTAATAAACTATTTTTAATACAATCAATCGTTAATTAGGTACGGTGGGAATTCCCGCAACTTGAATGGAAATTAGTTTTATTAATTAAAAACTTAAAATAGTATGTTTCTTCTATTTTCTGTGATCTTTAATCCAATACCATTTTTTCTCGTGCAGACAGAAAACCCAGAACCTTGCAAAAAGGCGTACCTAATACTCACAGAGCTCATTGGACATTCATTTGCGTTTCGAAGATATAAAAGTCGTTAAAATTTGCCACAATCACAGAATACAAAAAAAAAACATTCATGTAGGTAGGTTACATAAATAATTTTCGCAACGTACACACAAAAAATCCCAAAGATTTTCTGAAAATCGATATTTTCATCCCATTTGCAATGATATTAAACCTATATTCTTTCTCCATTTTTACGTATACATATCTGCTATATATCTACATAAATTCGCGAATCATCTAATCTAAAATATATGCTGTATTGTGCTGGTAGCCGTGTAGGTCAGTTAGTTCGTCAGTATTCAGTGTGAATCGGACCGCACTGGACGTCGGTCGTCCGCGAAAATAAATTGAAATGATCATTGTGCACGTGTTTGAAAATAATGTTAGTGTTTATTAGTGAATAGTGATTTTGTTTGGATTTTGTTTAATATTATTGGTAAGTTTTGTAATTATATATTTTTAAGAATGGATGCTTTTTAATTGCGTTTTTAATGACCGTGTACAATTTTCCGGTTTAAATTTTCCTTCGACTAGGTATGATAGGAAAATTATGTTTTCGTTTAAAAAAACTTAGAGTTGATTATTAAATATCATAGGTCTAGTGCATTCTACATGTAGTTTAGAATCTTGTGACTATTAGACCGAAAGTTTTGATTATATTATTGACTTTCTATTTTAATGAAATTTATTCTTGAACATTTTAGTTTTCTTATTTTAATTATGGCTAAACTAGATGTGACTTTAGTATTTAGATAGAAATTTGCTTTCTAATTATACAAAATCGGTTCCTAAAATATGGAAATTAAAAAAATCTTATTATAATTATAGCTAGTCTAGTGCTGCACCGGTATCAGTCGTCATGCATTTTTAACGTGATGTTAAATAGTGTACACCTTCTCCCGAGAATAAGCTATCGAAAGCGAAAGGTTTTATTAATTTCGGACTGTTAGATTACGACATTAAGCGCATTTAAACAAAAAATACACTTTGACTTAGGTAGGAACATATTTTTAATCAATGCTTATGAATCTCTCTTATTTCATACTTGTCGATACTTAGAATCGAAGTGTTAGTATGTATGTCATGAATAGAAGGAAATAGTATTGATCAATGTAATTAACTATTCTATATTAGTTTAAATCTAATAAGTAATTTACCGACTTATCTACAAGGTCTGTTTATCTTTCTAGCGTAATCGTCATGAGTGTAGCAAATTACTCATTTCCTTTAAAAACTAAGTTTCGCGAAACATACTGACTGTTTTCTATTTCTAGGTTTGTTGATAAATTTATGACTAACTAGTATAGTAGTATCACTATTGTAGTAGAAATTAGATCCTTCCTGAATTGGTAGTAATTTACCTGGACATTTAAACTAGACTAGATTTTGAATGCGGCTCCACCCTGGTGGATGACGGCTATTGTGCCAAAAAGGATCTAATCTTACCCTATACCAAAATTCATCAAAATCGGTTTAGCGCAAACAATTACTTTTGTATTTATATTATTAGTATGGATAGTGATTTTATTGATTAGACTTTATTAAGATATAAATTTAATGGAAAACCTCTAGCATATGATGTGTATTGATTTTGAATACTACATGGTCACCCATCGCTGTATGACCTTGCCCAACGTTGCTTAACCTTAACCTGGGCCATGAGCAATTACATGTACCTATGTGTAGATACTTATCTAACTGTTATTCTACTACAGTACGGCCGCTGAGAGAATACTTTCCTGACAGGTCGTGGTCAATAAAATACATACATACATACATACATACCATCACGCCTGTATCCCCGAAGGCTTAGGCAGAGGTGTATGTTTTGGTCCCATGTAATAGGGGGCGAGCCTATTGCCACTAACCGGGCACAAATCCAAACTCCGACCTGCTACTGAGAATTTCATAGAAAAACCCAATAACACCTTGGTCGACTTGGGAATCAAAAGACCAAGACCTCTAGCGTAGCAGTCGCGCTTAGCACCACTAGGCCAATGAGCCAGGTCAGTTAAATTAACGTTATAAAAGACCTTTGAAAGGATTATTTGAAATAAAAATATTTTGATTATGATTTTTATTGACATGTGCCAGGAACGCCTTCTCTCAGCGGCCGTACTGTGCCTATTTGTTTATTATTAAGGTAGGTAGGTAGGTACTGCGAGACTAAACAAAAGTGATTTCATACATCATGAATTTACACTTAGGCGTGTCGTTACTTGTTAGTGAAAATCGTACAATAATCTAATCAATTTTAATCTTATCGCTTTGATGTTTTACAAGTTCATTGTAATACACGTTTTCAATTAAATTTCATGGACTTGTGATTTGTTATGCAACGAAATGTGGGTATTATTAGTTGATAAAACGCGAAATTGGCCTCCGTATAGGTTAGTGGAAAGAGGGTAGGAAGTGCTCTGCAGGGAGTGGGACACATACGGCTCGTAATAAAAAATCTTGTCTGTCCAAAAATGATTTTAAAGGTGGTAAATTTTTGAATTTTGGTTTTTAAGTAGTATTTTTATAGTGCAAATAGATACAACTCTACCTATCCTACGAACAGCAAAGATGTATGCACTTATATATATATACATAAATGAAATGAGATCGATTTTGTTGGTATCAGAGATTGTCGGAGAATGTCATGTAGGTTTATCAACATCCGCAAATTATAAATATAATATTTATTCTTCTCTTATTTTTTTGTCATTGTAAATAATGTTATATCGATATAACTGTTGCTCTACAAAATTCCTTTCTAATATAGCAGTAATTTTAACTTCTTTTTTTTAGTTAAACGCGATAGCCTAGGTTTCATGCTGCGTTAAAAGTTTGCTATAATAATAGCAATTTAAACCCCAATATTATTTACAGAAATAAAACTTAAGTTCGGATTTTTTAGAATATTTTTTGTAAGTTGCAGTGCCAAAATGTAACGTAGAAAGAAATATACAGTTATGTTTTTAACTCGATCGTAATATAATACGATCGAGAATACGATCAGAACGATCGAATAACAGGAAACGTATCAAATTTCAGTCTTTCGTCTTATATGTACAGAATTAAATAAGAACAAAGGCTTGTAGTGCCAAATAACCGTAAAAATAAATACGAGTACATACTATAGAACAAAGTCCCTGTCGCGTCTGTCCGTCTGTCAGACCACCACCTCTTTGTCTGTAAACATTCATTAAAATCCGTTCAGATGTATACGAGATAAGATTCAACAGCTCAACAGACGGACACTAAGATATTGACTAAAATCTCCAACCCATGTTCCCAATTATTGTTGGTGGGAGCAATGCGTATTCAGCTTGCATTCATCGCCACCACTTGTCATCTCAGCACTTTAGGTACTCCTTTCTTTCTCATATCATCTTTCTCTAAATAATAAATTAATTTTAAATACATTAATATTTTAAAATACAAACACCAATTAAGGCCCTAATCTCTCAACAAAATGCAACAACCAAACCACATTACAAAATCTCTAAGTACCACTTTACAGTCCTGCTCACAACACATAAAACTAGCGTAAAGATAACACTGTTATCAACAAATCGTTATCGATAACATATAGTATCGATAACCATCGGTATGTCCTTATCTAAATGTAGAATTCTAATAAACACTCGACCCGAGTTGAAACGACAGGTCATAGAAGTTAACCTCTGATTAATAAATCAGTCAGTTATTTTATGCTTAGGTTAGGTTGACCATTAAATGTTTGATTAGCTGTAGGTTGCCTACATTTCTTCATAAGAGTGTTCAAATTATTTTACGTTACTTTTCCTCGCATCTTTGTCTGCTCATGTATGTTAATAATATTCTTTCATAGAGATATTGGTTATGTATTATTCTGATGTAAACACTGTAATTATGTATGTCCAAGTCCATATACTGTGTTGTAGTAATATTCCTTACGTAGTTTTGACATGAAATAGAAAGAAACTTTTCCATTTGTAGTAATATCAGAAAGCGTTGTCAAAAGTCGTGGTTAATCAATGGTGAACATTGCATAATAAAATCTATCATACAACTAAATGTTCTGCCAAATAGGAGGGTTACCATACTCGGCTTTTTCGCTCTTTTTCTTCCATAAATTAAGCAAAAAGCTTGAATATTTTACGAGCAAGCAAAAAAAGTCTGAACTAAAATCAAGAGCCACTTTATAAATCCGCTTGAAAATATATGAAATATCTTTTGTAAAAATTTTAATCTTAGAATTTCCTCTACATTAATATTGTGTAAAAACGATAACCCAGTTATTTTTGTTAACCTTTTAGGTAACTCGGGTCGTTTCACTCGACCGAGCAGTTACTACAGATATTGAAATCTTAAGTTCAATCCTTGGGTCAAGCAGTACTTAAGATTATAGAATAAGATATTGAAATTCTAATGTTAGTGTAGTTATGACTGCCTCGTTGGCCTAGTAGCTTTAAGCGCGACTGCTACGCTAGAGGTCTTGGGTTCGATTCCCAAGTCGACCAAGGTGTTATTGGGTTTTTCTATGAAATTCTCAGTAGCAGGTCGGAGTTTGGATTTGTGCCCGGTTAGTGACAATAGGCTCGTTCCCCTATTACATGGGACCTAAACATACCGGCGAACTGTGGGTGTACATTGGTACACCTCTGCCTAACCCTTCGGGGATACAGGCGTGATGGTATGTGTAGTTATTATAGGAGAACGTTTTCGTGGCATTTAGAGTGAAATTAAAACAAAGGAAGGACACTTTGGAACCGTGCAACCAGAGTCAGTAAATTTTAGCGTTTTTTAAGCGCCTTTTTTTTTGGTTATAAGAAATAAAAACATTTTGATTTTAAAAGTATATAAGAAAGGTAAATGAAAATTTCAAATAAATAGAGAGAAACAAATACTTAGTTTCTGTTAAGTAAAATTACCGTTAAATAAAAATTGATTTTTCATTGTAAAATGTAGTTTCCTCTTCGTCGTTTGACTTGGAAAATTGAACCTCTGTGAAGCTCTACGCAGGTAATTCAATCTTTATGTAGACTAATTTGGGGATCATGGTTATGAAATTTCATATTTAGCTTACCCACGGTTCAGCAGTTTAATATTGGTATTCAGTATATCTGGATTTTACACATGTAGCAGTAAATAATTATTAACATAATATAAAATGAGTAGACGCTTCCGCTGTCTGTTCGCTTAGATCTTTAAAACTACTTTACAGATTTCAATGCAGTTTACAGCAATAGATAGAGTGATTCAAAGGTAAGGTTATAATATATAGGTTTAGAAATTCCGGATACCGTGCGAAGCTGGGGCGGGTCGCTAGTTCATCAAAAGTCTTAGTGAAATCCTAAGAAAATGAAATTTTTTTCATCCATTACTCCATCAATGTGGCATAGTACTTAGCATAGTTTTAGGATGCCATAGGGAAGTGTAGGTGTAGGGTGGGCGAATTGGGGTCGGTTCATGTCTGGCGGAGGTGGCGGCGCGTGTTGTCGGTCGCGCGGCGCTGGGGCGGGCGGGCGCATGGTGGAGCGTTCGACCTTTCACACTGAACTGATGCGTGGGTGCGTCTGTTGTGAGAGGTCGGATGTTTTATCGTGTGTTCGTTCGTTCTGGCGTTGCGCGGCCGGTATTGCGCGCTGCCTCTTCCGCCGGATATACCCCGACCCCTAGGGTGCTGTCCTTTTTGTATTTTTGACGTTTAATAAGTGCTACTTTGTAGCCTAAGTTAAATAAATGATTTTGAATTTTAAATTTTTAGTGACTTGTACCATAACAGTAGTTATTAATACTACAAACACACGCAATATAGCTTCGTTACTGCAAATCTCTTAACTCGAGATAGCGTAAAGAATTTTTAGAAAGTCCCCGTTAAAGTTTTTGAAGCAAATCGGTAATAATCCGTTTTGCAATAAAATGCTTATAAACCGTTGTTTAATGGTTCAATTGGCTGGATAGTGGTGATATAATTGAATTACCGGTGAATTGTTACGGCTGTTTTTATTTCTTTGGCTAGCTTTTTAACCGATTTCAAAAAAAGATGTTATGTTCCAGTGCTGCAGTGTATGTATTTTTTTTTGTATGTATGTATGCTCATCGATTACTCAGTGAAATTGTGGACCGATCAAATTAAACTAACAAACATATACCAAGAATATCATTTCTGAAAACGAATTTGCGGATTTTATTGCCTTCAATTGTGTTTCGTTTGTTCGTTGATTCACTTCCAATGTACTTATATTAATTATAATTATTAGGTAATTTGAGTCGGTATCTATTTTTCAATAATATATGTTATCGATAAGTGGGACCATAGTGGTTTCTTAGGTTTACGCGAATGTTAGACATTGAAATAAAACTACTTTTACGGATTTTATCGCGGTTTGTATTTAGATTTTAAGTCCCGACGTTTCGACACCTTTGCAGGTATCATGGTCACGGGCAGACTGAGATGGCGTTCGTCTTGACAGTAGATGTTGCTCGTTCTACCTTCATATTTTAACTAATTATTTGAGTTCCGACCTACGCAATATGAACTCACTGTGTCTTGATGTCTTGCAGCGCTGCTCTTGGGTTTGGCCTTGAGTTTATGTATTATTGGGTCCCAAGTAGGTGATATCTTCCAGCCATCTTCTCTATTGAAATTAGGGTGTTTTTTAATTTCAATAGCCTCGCGAAACATCCTAGGTAGGAATTTGGGTTCTTTAGCGAGGATCTGTGGTTGGTCAAATCTAATATAATGGCTGGAGCCTTCAGCATGTTCGGCGACTGCAGACTTCGTTGAGCGGCGGTGTTTTACGTCAGCTATGTGTTCTTTAACGCGGGTCCCTATGCTTCGTTTTGTTTGACCGATGTAAGAGAGGCCGCAGTCACCATCTCAGTCTGCCCGTGACCATGATACCTGCAAAGGTGTCGAAACGTCGGGACTTAAAATCTAAATACAAACCGCGATAAAATCCGTAAAAGTAGTTTTATTTCAATGGGACCATAGTGTTTTTATTTGGTTAACCTACGAGTGCATTTTTAATCCATTTGATATTAAGATCTGACATGGGAATTACGTCATGTTTATTTTTTATTAGCCTATACTGTCCCACTGCTGGGCAAAGGCCTCCCCCAAGTCTTTACATATTTCTCTGTATCGAGCCACCTCAAACCAAACCTCGCAGTACGACTGTAGGTCGTCCTGCCACCTCCTCCTGGGCCGGCCTCGGTTTCGTCGTCCGTCTCCAGGCACCCATTGCGCTTTTATTCTAGCCCAGGGGTCACTGCACATACGGCTGACGTGACCCGCCTAATCCCATTTGAGCCTGGCAGCCTGATAAGATAGCCTTGATAAGTAACCATTTTAAATAAATGTTTACCTTCTTAGTTATAGAGCACGCATAGTGATTAATGCTCGTTAACTATGCAACTAGACGTTTCTTATACAAGTTATTCAACTTTACTAAAAATATAAAATCTGTAAGATGAATTAATAAATACGAAAGTAACTAGTTTTCTAGTTACCTTTGCACAAATTAGATTAGACCTTGGTTAAAGTAAGACAGACTACAGCTATCCTACAAAAAAAAATTGTCCTCAATATTAGTATAATCATATAAATAATAACTATAAATTATTTCCTAATCAACATTAAATTAGAATGAGTCATGAATGAATCAGTGTTACGCCATTTGAATGACAAGAGAGAAACAATTGAACGATGTCATCGAAGACCAAAGACACTTTCAATGAATGTGTGAGTGAGTAATTGGGATTGTGTTTGAAATATTATGATTTAGGACGTTGAATAAATAAATTTTGGAAGTTGTCATCTTTATTGTTAACCGAGAAACTATTTGTCATTAAATAATGTTTAGTCTTGTCATTCTCATTTCGTTATGATTTCAAGGTTACAGACGTTAAACATTTAATAAATGAAATCTTTACCTACCAACTAACATTCATTTTTGTTTTTGTTTTAATAAAATTAACTTCGCTCATATTTTATTTGTTTAATGATAATATTTTCTGACATATTTTTATAATCATGACTTATTTATTGCCTATTATTTAACCAACGGATTACGTAAAATCTTTATTCCTAGTCTACTTTTATAAAAAAACAACGCTTTTTCCCAAAAATCCCTTCTTCAAGCCACATTAAACCCAACACAAAACCTCGCTCACTTACCTACTTTTACCGATATTAACCAACATTTGGGCCCGAGTCAACAACCTCTCGTTAATTAAGTAAGCTAATTACATTACCTACCATACACCACACGTTACGGGCAGTGGGTGAGCACAATAGCGGATTACGGGCCTGTCCGGTTCTCTTTGTATTGTGAACTTGGGTTTAGAAAGGGTCTGTGAATCTCTGTTTTGTGGTTTTAGTCTTTCTCGCTCAGATCCAATATTTATTATTGCGTAAATTTAAGTAAATTAAATTACTTTTAAAACAGCTGTCATTTCTGCTGTCTAGTCGTGAAGACATCTGCGAAGACTGCAACGATGGGGAGTCAAATTGAAATAAACTGCGATTGAATCCTTTTAAAAGTAATTATTTTCCAATGTCTCACATGTATTGTATCCTTGGTCTTAAGATTATTATATAAAGGCAGACTAAGATCAGAATCTGAGAAGACATTTTAAGCACTGATATTATAAGTAAATCTTTCCTTTTTTACATAAAAATAACTTCAACATAATTTTTTGCGAGAATTTAGATAGATGCATGCAATATGTTAGGTACAGGCCACTCATAGAAAATGTAACAGGTTATTTAATTCTTTAAATATCTCAAATATACTTAACAACAAGAACTTAGTACATAGCTACAATAATAATATTAATGTAAAAATTTTAATGTCAGTCTTTTCTACTTAATATTAATGATCTTAAAACCGGTTGACAATTTAAGCTTGTTCATTACGTTTGTTAGAATGACAAGGTAATGAAAAAACTGTCATTTCGTCATTTGTCAAATAAACGGCAAGGACAAAATTCAATGAGGAAAAACAATATTAGAGCTGTCTTGTCTGCAATTTATTCAACTGTGGTTGGGCGACTATTTTCCAAAACGTTAGAGATATATACCCATATTAACATAACATACCATCACGCCTGTATCCCCGAAGGGTTAGGCAGAGGTGTACCAATGTACACCCACAGTTCGCCGGTATGTTTAGGTCCCATGTAATAGGAGGCGAGCCTATTGCCACTAACCGGGCACAAATCCAAACTCCGACCTGCTACTGAGAATTTCATAGAAAAACCCAATAACACCTTGGTCGACTTGGGAATCGAACCCAAGACCTCTAGCGTAGCAGTCACCCATATTAAAACCATAATATTCTATTGCAATTGAGATCACTTAGCTTATGAAAAACATATCATATATTATAGTCTAAGATCCCGTTAAGACCGACCTTCACCGAGATGCTTATTTAATGAAACGTATTTTATATTTAATATGTCAATAAATATAATGCATATGGGTTGCCTAGCAAATTTCAGTCCAGAGTATATTTAATTGAAAATTAAAAAAAAAAAAAATTAAACATTTCACCGGTATGATTATTAGATAAATTCTATACCAATCTAGACTCGTAGATACTATGGCAACCCTATAGTTGTGACCGGAAAAGAATAGGCAACCTAATGTTTGCTTATTCTATGGGCTTCATACTTTCGATTGGTATAGAATTTATCTAATAATCATACCGGTGAAATGTTAAAAAAAATATTTTATTTTTTAATTATTAATTAAATATACTCTGGACTGAAATTTGCTAGGCAACCCTTATGCATTATATTTATTGACATATTAAATTAAATATAAAATACGTTTCATTAAATAAGCATCTCGGTGAAGGTCGTTCTTAACGGGATCTTATACTATTATGGTCTGCCTAGAAGTTTCGCCAAAGATTTTTATGACTTTTCTTTCAGTGAAAATCAGACTCATGTTTGCCATATTAACTACAGCTATTAGCGACAGATCATCATTAGTCTTACAAATAACCTTCTTTTAACAATACCGGAGCAAGCCTTAAAAATAAATTAACAATAAGAACATTATAATATATATCCTTATCTACTGCCTCGTTGGCCTAGTGGTGCTAAGCGCGACTGCTACGCTAGAGGTCTTGGGTTCGATTCCCAAGTCGACCAAGGTGTTATTGGGTTTTTCTATGAAATTCTCAGTAGCAGGTCGGAGTTTGGATTTGTGCCCGGTTAGTGGCAATAGGCTCGCCCCCTATTACATGGGACCTAAACATACCGGCGAACTGTGGGTGTACATTGGTACACCTCTGCCTTACCCTTCGGGGATACAGGCGTGATGGTATGTTATGTTATGTATATCCTCATAAGACAATATAGATTAGGAAATAAACATAAGGAAATCTAATCACTTCCTACAGAACACAATCTTAGATAAAAAAAACGACTCAAAGAACCAGCTCTTCTTTTTGTACGAAGCAAAGATACCGGCGCACGCGCATCTATCTACAGTCACGATCTATCGTGATACAAAACGTTGTTTTTTTATTACAACTTCGGATTAGTACTTGCATTTCGTAATCTTTATTACTTAGAGATACAGGGTGTTGAAGTTGTGGAGAGGTCGTTTTTAATGTTAAGGAAGAATGTTAGTGGGTTCGATTCCCATCCAGGACAAATGTTTGTGTGATGAGCATCATCATTTGTTCTGTGTCTGTGTGTAATTTATCTATATTATGTATGTATTTAGAAATATATAACTATGTTTATCATTTGTCTGGTTACCATAGTACAAGCTCTGCTTAGTTTGGGATCAGATAAACGTGTGTGAGTTGTCCCAGAATTAAAAAAAAGTTGCGTATGTATCGATTTATTTCGGTCCTGTTAACCGCTGGGCCGTTGCCCAGCACGTGTTGAAGAATATCCCGTTGTCTATTCTCCTACACCAGCACTGATTATTAAGAGAATATCTGTATTGTAAAAACTCTGTTTTAGTTCGCCCTTAAATTACCAACATTGCGGTAACGACGTAATATTTACTTTACTAAAGAAAACGCCTTTATTAAATATAGCTGTTGCCCGCGACTTCGTCCGCCTTAATTTCTGTTATTATGATCGCGATGAAGAAGTCTAAAAACAAAAAAAAAAGTATTTCTGCGTAGATTATAATTTTAGTTAATATTATGTTGATAAAACTCTAGCCAATAATTGGTAATAATGCATTAATTTCGACAAAATTGATTACCTTAAAAAAGTTTATAGTGAGTCAGTCTTAAAAGATAGACATATACCGTCGCGGACATTTTTTTAGATCATTTAAAGAGGAACAATTCATTCTTACATATTTTTTAGGTAACTCTAACCGCTTACGTAGCGCACGCATCGGAAGCCTTCAAAAATGAATCGTTTTCCCAGTTTTTGCAACATTTTTCACTGCTGCTTCGCTCCTATTAGTTGCAGCGTAATGTTATATACCCTAAAGCCTTCCTCGATAAATGGACTATCCAACACAAAAAGATTTTTTCAAATCGAACCAGTAGTACCTGAGATTAGCGCGTTCAACCAAACAAACAAACAAACAAACTCTTCAGCTTTATAATATTAGTATAGATGCAAGAGCGCAGTTCTTAGCTTTACTCGTCTATGCGTCCCTAATCCTCTTAACTCTCTAATCAACTTAGTGGGGACTGTCGGTCAAGGCCGGTGTTATTAACACCCTGTATGCGCAGTAGGTTTTACATTATTCATAGGTTATGTAGGTTACAGTATGAGATTTTAACGTACTGCTAATGAAATGAACGTAAAATTTTGAAATTGTGTGAATGAATGTATGTTTGTTTCTCCTTGACGCAGAAACTACTCGACTGATTTGGATCAAATTTGGCAATCATATAGATTATTGTATGGATTAAGATATAGGGTAATTTTTATACTAATAATTACACGCGAACAGGTACTAAGGAAAATAGAATATTTGTAGGTAATATTAGATTTTTAACACCCTGTATTAAACCAGTGTCTGCGCAGTAAGTGACTCGCAATATGGATCACAGCGTGAATTTTATGGTATAATTGTCGACTAAAGGGTCAATAAAAAGTTTGCTTTACGTCCATTTAATGTAAGACTGATAGTTTTAAACCAAGGTTAAAGTAACCCCCTCTTGAGGCCGTAGGTTTATTTGAGAGATCTATAACCTAACCCAGTAATAATTTATGTAGTTACAGATTAAGACTAAAACATAAACAAAACTGAGAAGTTTACAATAGTGTTTTAATTATGTATTCTAGCTGCTAAAACTATTTATTTAATGATGGAGTTTATTAATTGCTTTAATATCCATATTTATTAAAATAAAAAAATCAAAATCAAAATATTTTTATTTCAAGTAGGCCTTTTTAAGCTCTTTTAAAACGTTAAATTACTGACTCTAGTTGCAGGTTCCAAAATGTCATTCCAATGGAGACATGGAATTAAAAATATCTGACCATCGAACCAAATGTGCAGGTAAACTTTTTTCATGACACATACATAATATACATATTGTAGATAGGTAGATAGATGGAATATTCTTTATTGCACAGCGAAAAACAGAAATAAAAAGTATTACCTAACTGTCTGCCCGTGACCATCATGGTCTTGCAAAGGTGTCGAAACGTCGGGACCTAAAATCTAAATACAAACCGCGACAAAGTCGGTAAGATTAGTTTTATTTCAATATTACTTAACTACAAATAATCACATAATAGTTGGCAACAAATCAAGTAACCCGATGACCAACTTTCTGTGGAATGTTATTAGTGCAATTAATGCAAAAAACTTGTGATGCGCTTGCGCAAGCTCGAGTGCAACGCGTGTAATGGATGTAGGATGTTAAGTGCAAGTTAAAGGCTTGCATAAACATTTATTGGCAAGAAAAAAACGTCTTTTTACGTTTAATTAAGGTTATTGGAACGTATGCAAGTATCGTTAGTTGATTTCATCAAGTATAGTTAATTGATTTCATCTAAGGTTTAACCTGACTTTCATTGAAAATCTGAGGAACGAATCATGATAAGTAATTTTTTTTTTTGTTAAGTTAACTTACTCTATCTGAATGGGTTTATTAAATTTGAGCTAGGTAATTTATCCTAGCAAAGTAAAAAGTAATTTAAACAACCAAGCTTTTTTAAAGTCATTCAAACCCTTCTATTTATCGCTCTAACCTCTTTAACCGCCATCTACTTTTGCCCTGAATGGTTCTATATAAATCTATACAAAAGAAAATAAGCAAAATTCCTACCCTACAATCAATCTAGCTGTAAACACGTACTAGACACAAATAGAGCATTTCTCCCCAAAGTTATTTGTCTCTCAACGCTACAGCGATTTCCGTGTGAATCACAGAGCCAACTCGACCGTAAAACTACGCCTACAAATTATAACTACAATTTGTACTAGAAAAACTATTGTTTTGAACTATTTGTAGCTCTCGATTTTATAGTAAGTACATTTGTATTTTGTTGTGATAAAGATCTTGTAATGTGCATGTTAGATCGGGTATTTTATTGTGGGAATTTGTTTTATTGAATTGAGTGAGTGAAGGAATGTTAGACACTTAGAAGCTACATAATAGTAAACATAGCTTGTTAGTGTTCCATTGCAAGCAAATGTCTTCTCTCGTACTTAAAGGAGCGAGTTAGATTCAGTCCTGCCAGTGGCAGATAAAATAATGAAATTGAAAGATAATTCGGACACACAGAAAATACACAATCAAGATGGGTCGACGACATAGTTAAAGTCTCGGGTCGAGTCTGGATGAGGCTGGCACAGGACCGTAGAAAATGGCGCGAAAAAGGGGAGGCCTATGCCCAGCAGTGGGAGGACAAGGGCTGCGGATGATGATGATGATGATGACACAATCAAAATATTAATTATCGAGAAAAAAGAGCTTCAAAATCATTATCACCTTGAAAAGACAGTTTTTTTATTACAGTAATTTCTCATATTTATCGGTACGTCTTAGAACCTTATTTTTTCTTCTTCTATTTAAGAATTGGTCTGTATAAGTCCTACCATATTACTCTTTTCACAACGACCGCAAACTTTTACATTATAACTGATGTCTAGTTCAAATTATATTATTATTTGTTTCAAAGAACCTACGAAATTCGAGTAGAACTTTATTAAAATGTATAGTACTGATACCGTAGCGCCATCTAGTCTCTCCTTAGTAAAACAGAATACTACTAAGAAGTTCTACACACATGTTATCAGTAACAACCTAATGACCTCATTTTGACTAACCAGTTAAAAGATAACGACTGTTTAACTTTTACTTTTCGTAGATTACTTTTATTAATTAAGATTAAGTTATTTTATTACAATGTACTTGTCTGCGTCTGATTAAATACTCTTCTTCCGCATTGACGAGCTATAAAAAAAGCCTACAAACTGGTCTAGATTTTTTGATATATTCAAATACATAGAATTATAACTAGTTACGTAGATAAAACCTCAATTGATAAGAGTTTTTTTTTAATCGTTAGCAAGTTTTTTAGGAACATTCTAAAACTTCGTAAGACGAGATTATCTACAATATTAATAAATTACCAAATCTTATACCTACTACTATTTCTGATAACACCTGTCTATTTAATTCATCCATATAGGATAGTTTTCATTCTAGACATTTAATGTATTATCTACATCTGGGGCCCGAGTCCGCTATTTTAAGTCAGTGAGCGGCGGGTTAATAAACGTTCCAGTGTAGGTACTTGTTATTGTGCCTAATTTTCGTATTACCCCACTCACGGACTTAAAATAGCGGACTCGGGCCCCAGATCTTGATCTTCCCTACTAAAAAAGGCCTACCGTTCTTCCTCTATAGTCGTTAAAATAACTTGGTCATATCATAGCGTTTTCCTATATAAAAACAAAAATGTAGAAATCTGCTTCAATCTGTAGTATCGCATAGTTCAGTCACTGGATAGCAAAAAGTTTTAATGGAATGCCTTCGCTCTATTTTTTATAGTTGTTTGATTGAGTAAACTTTTTATAAATAAAGTTATATTCTAATCAGATTATGTTCTATGATATTGTTTGTTTTTTTCTATTATTTATTTAAATCGAAGAAATTTTTACTTCAAGAGAGTAACTTATTTAGGTTAGATGTTACATTCAGAATTAATAACAGTTGAGAAATCCTAGCTTTGAAATCACATTGAAAACATATTCTAAAAGTAAACCTTATTTTTCAACCCTTGACGCAAAAAGAGGGGTGTCATAAGTTTGATGTGTTTGTGTATGTGTGAGGGTGTGTGTGTGTGTGTGTGTGTGTGTGTCTGTCTGTGGTATCTTAGCTCCCAAACGGATGTAGCGATTTCAATTTAGTTTTTTTTTATATTAAGGTGACTTATCTGGGAGTGTTCTTAGACATGTTCGATGAAAATCGGTTGAGCCGTTTAAAAGTTGTGGGGGTGAAAGTGGGGCAGAGTAACTGACCCCCAACGCGACATACTTTATTAGAATTATTAAAACATACATAGGTACTTTAAGATAGAGGTTTTTTTAAATTTTTTTACTTTTTAAAGGGAACTTAGCTTTTGTGGCGGGGGTCTTTTAAATTTTTATTTTTTTATTACGCAAGAAACAATCATAATAACCTGTGTATTATATACCGCCCATAAATTAATACATTTAGGTATGTAAGAATCGAAGTAAAATCAGTATTAAGTACTATATTTCTTTATCTACTTAACTAAATGTGTAATAATTAATTATTGTTTATTTTACCCAAAACTTAAGCGACGCCAACATTTGGCATTTGAAGTACCAGATAAAAACAACAGGTCCCTTTTGACCACTTAACTAAATGTTAACAATCTGTTGATACTTAAAGTACTAACGATAATTAAAGATCCTATTTCAACAGGACCTGTCACATATCTTAAAATAAGTTATGGCACTTGCCTCGGGACCCGTCACATATTGTATAATAAATTACGGCGCTTACCTAGTAACGAAAAGACGGGATAACATGGAATGGTATAAATTTTGGGATTCGCCCTTCGACGTGGGCACTACAACGTCGTGTTACATAAACCTTTTCTTTTCTTTTCCATACTCCTTTACCGTTCACGCAGTAAGGCTTTGGAACTCACTTCCGCCTAACATCCGTGACTCTAAATCTATTTCTATTTTTAAGAAACGCATTAAAGAGCATTATCTCTCCTTATGATTGAGTTATTATATATATAATTATTTATTATATGTATTTATATGTGTATGAGTTATTTGTAGTATATATGTACGTATTTGTACTTATATACTATAAATGAATTAAGTCGCACACTATGACTACCAATATTGACGACTTCTCCATTCGCGGGTCTGCTGGCAGAAATTTCTAAAGAAATAAGCAGCACCTTTGTACATCATTTATATATTTTGTAAAATTTACTAAACTGTTGTGTGTGTACATAAATTATTAAATAAATAAAATAAACATTGTTATTATACAAGTAGTAGTATATTTGTAGAGCTTTGTAACCCTGTACTTGTACCTAATATTAGTATATTTGTGTATATATATATACTAATATTAGATATATATTTGTGTACTTGTACCTAGTATAAGTATTCAGTATTGTAAACCATTAAACTATAATATAATATTAGAAGATAATCAAGAAGTATTATTTCACTGAGTTGTGTAGGTGGACCCTTTTTCTCTTTCAGGTATTAAATTGACAAAGCCGAGTGACGTATCTATACTAAAACACAATTACAACAGTGTTTCTTAGAAGCGGCTATCTAACGTCTCACAATACATATCTAACCATGTGATCCCCCCCCTCATCTCGTGACGAGTATTTTTCCTATCGTAATTAATCACTGAAGATGCGATAAAATTATCTTATCTATTCTACCTTTAATTATATTTTACCTTTTTTCATAGGCGTGAGACGTGCGCGAGAGTGCGTCCCGAAGTTTCCCGAAGTCGCCCGACGTTTGCCGAAGCCCTTTCTCCCGGTTCGTGAAGATGAAGGGATGGGAACTGTGTTTTTTGGCCCTTTTGGCCTTCGCGATGGGGCAAGGGCCGGAAAAACGTAAGTAACCTTAATTTTATAATATATTTTCATATTATTTATTTTATAATTCGATCAATTATTAGTAAAATGTACTAAGTGCTGAATATGCAATAAATAAAAGACATAAATATGTATGAAAAATAGTATTACATAGTTGGATATGGTTACATAATATTTCCCAAGAGTATATAACCGCTAACGCTAATATTTATTCTCTAATGATCCATGTAATAAACTTTTTTTTTCATGGTTATTTGATTGCATAGATATGCAATTTATGGTTTACGATAACTTTTTATACTTTTCTAAATGTAATAATGTGTAAAGAATTTTATAGCGTAAATGCCAATATTATCATTTTTTTGATAAACTACGTTTTCAATATTTGAAAGAGCAGTTACATAAATTCGTGCTGAGCAAAAATCGTGTTCAAGCAATTTTATAAGGTTTTGCATAAAAAAATTGTGTTCATAATGTTTATGTCATTTATGAGTTTGGTAGTCATTATACTACAGCCATTTGCAGTATGCTGTTTATGTTACATAATATAAAACTAGGTTTAAAAAATATATATTATTTTTCATGTATTTTGTATTCCATATACCTACGTTTGACTATGTCCCTGATACCATTAAGAGCCGTGGTCACATTTGCATAGTTTCATTATTTGGCAGACTTGTTGGTCTAGTGGTTAGTGACCCTGACTGCTATACCGGAGGTCGTGGGTTCGATTCCCACTCAGGACAAATCTTTGTGATATGAGCACGATTATTTGTTCTGTGTCTGGGTGTAATTTATCTATAATATTATGTATGTATTTAGAAATATATAAGTATGTTTATCAGTTGTCTGGTTACCATAACACAAGCTCTGCTTAGCTTTTGATCAGATAACCGTGTGTGAGTTGTCCCGGAATATTATTATTATTTGTCATCTTTATTAATGTAAGAAATCGTACAACGTTTTTATTATTTAATACCTTTACATAGAACTAACGTAAACGAACGACGTACCGTAACTAACAAAGGAAATAAATATTAATTTTCTAGCATAAAATTACAAAATTTTCATAAAAACTATTTTTTTCTGTAACATTATAATAATAATAATAATATTCCGGGACATCTCACACATGGTTATCTGATCCCAAGCTAAGCAGAGCTTGTGTTATGGTAACCAGACAACTGATAAACTTACTTATATATTTCTAAATACATACATATTATAGATAAATTACACCCAGACACAGAACAAATGATCGTGCTCATCACACAAACATTTGTCCTGGGTGGGAATCGAACCCACGGCCTCCGGTATAGCAGTCAGGGTCACTAACCACTAGACCAACAGGCCCGTCGTTATATTGTACCTAGAGGCCTCTTTACAACCTTTTATCATAGTTAAAAACCTTTGTTCATCATATTAAAGACGGCATGATATTTAAATATCAGTACAAATAAAAGCAGGCATATTTTTTTAATACGATGATACATTTCCACATATTTGTCCGCTTCATACTTTTATGTCATTGACTCTGATAACTGTGTAAACAACAGCAAAGCCTTAAACAATATGTCTGCAAGAAATCTTGTATGTTGTAAATCATATACCTACATTATAGACTTTAGATATACTATAGACCGCTAGTATCGCTAGTTTTCCTTCGTGCCAAGCGAGAGCACTTTTTGTCTGTATCTAGTACATTCGTTTACTGATTTAAAGTTATTTTTCGCGCAACGACAGACTTATATGAGAAAATATCGATGGTTTCGACATTGTTAGGATAATATTAGGGTTTTAGATAGTTTTATTAAAACGGCGCGCTCCGTCTTGATACAAAATTTACGATAAAACTAGTTTATACTAGTGCTCACGGTTCATACACTGATAGGCTCACTCTTTTGTTTCTTATCTATACTCTAAGACCTACATACTTACTCGCACGATAGTATATGACTTATACTGTGTTTCTAATTACTTGTATATATTTTTACAAGGGTAACTGGTAAAAGTACACAAACCAGGTTCTGAAACGTTAATCAAAGCAAAAGTTTGTTAACCACCTGTCAAACCTTATGCTAAGCGCTTTGATTGGCTGTTAGTATTTTGTTTAACCCGAGATCAGTTGATTGCTTTGACCAGTCTTTCAAAAACCGGAGGTAAATATCATAGGGGTAAAAGAAACAAAGTTTTACGTTCGTAGATCATACAGCCCGTTGCCAGTTTGCCAGAATAGACACTATTTATACAGAATTTTCATGTGAACAGTCGAAAAGTATTTGTCATTTGTTTTGCAACATAAAATAAGTACATAAAGTCATTGTTGTTTCATGACGTATGAATACTATATTAGTACTTAGCGTATGTTTGTACACATCTTAAATATTTAAATTCATGTGTGTTCAAACAGATTTTTAAATTCTTTTACTTACAACATGCTTAAATAGATCTCAACTTCTTATATACATACTGCAGATAAATAAAAAGGGCACAAAATAAACAAATGTTCAATGAACGAAATTACCATAAATTAGACCTGTAAACAGATCCCTCTTATTTATATATTCCAAAAGGTACTAAAAAAACAAAGCATTGTTTACTTATCTCTTTCGTAGTACAGAAAAAAACGGGGTAGATATGGCACTAGGGCGTTAGAAATTATAATTGTCTTAGTTTCACCTATTATTTCACTTTTCGTCTGTTAAATTCCATATGATCAGTTTCTTTCACTCATATAATGACAGATGTGAAAATCGGAATCAGTTTTAAATGTCCCGCCGTGTATTAAAGTTCTACGCACATACATACAAAACTATAGGTAATACCAAAGACAAGCTGTCTTTGAAATAAAACTACTTTTACGGATTTTATCGCTTATTTGATTTTAGGTAGGGACCTAAAATCTAAATACAAACCGCGACCTAGGGAGATAGGCGATAAAATCCGTAAAAGTAGTTTTATTTCAATGTCTAACATTCGCATAAACTTCAGAACTCGTCAAGCTGTCTTATTAAGGTTGTTAACTTATAAATAATAGACCACTTAACAGAACAAAATCGACAACCATCTACAACCCAATTACCATAATTAAGTCTATCTTAATTACGATGAAAGTAAGAGGAAATTAACAAGTAGCAGTTTCCCACGCTAAACCAGAAATCATTCATCCGTTTCCGATTTTCTTTCAAAGATATTATCTATGGTGTAGAGAAACGCGATATACCTGTCGAGTTTCCGTAGAATAGGGATGTTGTTATGTTTTATTTTGTTTTTAGAAATCTAAATGTAGCTTAAAGGTACTACATGACATATAGGTACTATTTATTCCGGTGGTACTGAATTATATTGTCGGTTTATTATCCAGCCTATAAACGTCCCACTGCTGGGCACAGGCCTCTTCCCATATAGAGAAGGCACGAGCATTGATCACCACGCTTGCTCCCTGCGGATTGGCGATTTCAGATCTCAAGTTTTTGGAATCCAGGTTTCCTCACGATGTTTTCCTTCACCGTTTATCAGAAGTGTCTTAGAATAATTAAGAAAGTACATATAACAGCCACATTGGTACTTGCCTGGGTTCGAACCTGCAACCTTGTGCATACAAATCCGTTCATTGAACCGCTAGGCCACCACGACATTAAATTGTCGGTTTAGAAAAGATAAAATATGGTGTTATTTTTTAGAAAGCGTAGAGTTTTTTTAGATTCCCATTTTTCACAACTAGCGCAGCTTTTTGCAGTTAGAGTTTATATAGTTTGATAAGTAGTATAATTAAAGGTATCAGAAAAGCCTGAGTCAAGAGTTAGTAATGATAAAGTTTAGTAAAGTAAAAATGGATTACGACAGATAATTTGAGTATGAATCTGTATCTCTCAAGTAAATTATATACTTTCTTGCCTTTTATTTTTTATAATTGATTGGTATTTTTACAATTTGTAACACCTGCTACTTCCCACTATATAATAAATATATAATAAATAATAATAAATATGGACAACATCACATACATTGCTCTGAACCCAAAGTAAGTAGCTAAAGCACTTTATGGAATTCAGAGAGAACGAAGGTACCACATACACCCAGACCCGAGACAATGTAGAAAAGTGATTTACTGACTATAAACTGAGAAATCTCAACAAAGCGTTATAAAATCTATAATATTTCCCAACATTCCCTGAGATAGCTATATCAACCGTTATGAACCATTTGCAATACTCGATTCGTTTCGATTGAACGGGAATCGAACCCGCGACGCATCAGCGGTCACTAAACGTACAATCGTTGGTAAATAGGCGAAAATAATTGTAACCGCAAATAACTCGGGGAAATTGATTTTTTATGTACTTTCCAATTTTTATTAAAATCGAGTATTTGAAATGGATTGGTAACGAAAGCCATTGTTTGCGTGATTTAAACTGTTGAGTAGGTACCTATGGTTGAGGGATTTCTGTGATCTATTTTGGTAAACATATCTGGGGGCACGGTAGTGACCCCGCCTAGACGAGCCAAGCGAAGCGCAAGGGCACTACCTACCTTTTCTCGAAGTGTTTCGTCGTTTTTTTGAACCCTCATAGGGTTGGTTTCCGATTTACCAGATAACTAGTTCATATTCTCAGGATATGATGTCAATAATAGACTTATTAAACATACAAAGTCTCAGTTGAATAGCTCTAATACTTTAGATTTTATTTATATCTAAAATACACCGATTTCGTCACTAACACGACACACTGATGATCATGCTCTACCGACCCTAACTTCACAAATTCTACATATTATCTGTAAAAATGTATGGCTTGGCTGTTTCGTTACTCACTTCAGAAACTAAATATTCGCATCACCTCCACGACGGTAGCGAAACGGCGAAGCCATACATTTTTACTGATATAATAATAATAATAATATTCCGGGACAACTCACACACGGTTATCTGATCCCAAGCTAAGCAGAGCTTGTGTTATGGTAACCAGACAACTGATAAACATACTTATATAAAAAAAAAATCAAAATCAAAAAGTTTTTATTTCTTGTAAAGCAAAAAAAAGGCGCTTAAGAAACGTTACGTTATAAACTACTGACTCTAGTTGCTCGGTTCCAAAGTGTCCTTCCTATGGAGAAGAGCCGGCAAGAAACTCCATAGGTTACTCTTTTAAAAAATAATAATTGTTACAATTATTTGTACTATATATTTCTAAATACATACATATTATAGATAAATTACACCCAGACAACCAGAACAAATGATATATGTGTAGAATTTGTGAAGCTAGGGTCGGTAGAGTTAGGCCGTGTAGATTCGGAAGCTTGGTTCTACATGCAATCTGATATCTTTTTCACAGGGCAAACCTTATGTGGTCGTCTTGGCAACATTTTACATGAAATGTTTTTGGTGGGATAATTGTTTTTTGATGGGAAGAATATAGTTGTTATATTGATATTTGATAGGCGCACTTAGAGCTAGCCATTAAATGTGCTTAGAACCAAATTCATGGCCAAAAATATCTGTCATTTATATAACTTTGTGATTGTGAAATATAACAAAAAATATTGCATATTGCACGTGCAAAAAATACTTTACTATGAATTACATTATAATTCAATTACAGTGCAAATACTCTTAAAAAAATAATGTTAAATGTGTTTTTTTTTATATAAAATATTTTTTTTAACATTACACTTACATATTACTTAGTTACTATTGTACTCGTAAATGTCTTCTTCGCGTGTCGATCAATAAAGCAATGACATACAATTTTTTCTTGCGAGTACTTCCTAATTAGACACGCAAACAGAATTGTTTGACAAAGTATATCTACAGATCTTAGCGTGTAAAGTTAAATAGTTACATCCTTACTAATATTATAAATGCGGAAGTTTGTTTGGATGTATGGATGTTTGTTACTCTTTCACGCAAATTCTACTGAATGGATTTTAATGAAACCTTACAACAATGTAGCTTATACACCGGAATAACACATAGGCTATAATTTATAAAGATAGTGTATGAATTGTCATGCACGTGGGTGAAACCGCGGGGCACAGCTAGTAATCCATAGGTAATAGAATATCGGCCTAAGAGTATTTCCATAGTCGGTATTCCTACAGGTAGTACCTTACGAAATGTCCCTTAAGAAATATTTGGTCTGAGAGAATTTCATTGCCAAAAAACCCTCTCTTCTGCTTGTACTTTACCCAAGACGTGTATGTGTTGGCTTCCAGTCAGTCCATTACAAGGAGCGACTGCCTATCTGACCTCCACATCCCATTCTACTGGGTAACACAGTAACCCATAGTAAGAAGTAGTTGTTAAGAGTTGTTAGGACTAACCAAAATCTTGCAAATAATTAATTACACTTAACATGAGTTTTTGAAAGGATCAATTTAATCTGTTTTCAAATCATTTGATTGGTTGAGCGAACGACAAGCAACCAATCACAGCGCTTAAAATGAGTTTTGACAGTTTTTTGTGTTGATGAACGTTCCAGAATCTGACTGGAATAATTTATTATTATTATTTATTTAAAGCCTGAACTGTCTCACTGCAGGGCAAACGCCCCTCCCCCCCCCCCCCCTGTGTTTTTGTTAATTTATTATTTAATTTATTGTGGTACCTTACGAGGCTGTCTTGGCGCACCAGCGCAAAAAGCCTCATCAAATAAATGAATTAAAAAAAAAATTATAATTAAAAATTAAAAAACACGCCTACCATGTAAAAAAAAATAAAAACAAGTCAAATATTTGCAGTCGGGGTCGGTTACTTGGAACAATTCATTATAGGTCCCCCGACTGCAAATATTTGACTTGTTTTTATTTTTTTTTACATGGCAGGCGTGTTTTTTAATTTTTAATTATAATTTTTTTATTTAATACCTTTTAGTGAACCACAAAAAAGCATGACACAACACAAAAAAAAAATTTCGTTCGTAACGCTTTGCAGGCAATTTCGACTCACACTTGACCATTTTTTTATGTCAACATAGCCTATGTCACTCGGGATAACTCAAAGCTTCTAATGATACCACAAACATTAAAATCGGTCAAGCCTTTTAGAAGTTATGGTGGAATAAAGAAACTCACAAACATACATACATACATACATACATACCTACATACATACATACATGAACCCTGAAAACATAACACTCCTTTTTGGGCAGTCGTGTAAAAAAAAAGAATCTGACTGCACGGATAGCGGAGTGGTATAGGTCACCAAGTCACCACGTCAATTACCACCGCGACGTGCTGCTGTTTCGGTTCCCGCATGGGACAAGAAGTTGTGTAATCCACAATTGCTTGTTCCAAGTCTGGGTGTCCTTTGTGCATGTGATTTGAATGTTTGTAATTCCCCCGCTACACAAGGCTTAAAGTACTTATTGGAGAGTGGGTTTAAAAAAAAAAAAACCCGGGTGTTAAAATAATGCAAATTTACAAGGTTTCCTTATTTTGTTATACTTTTAAAGTAAGAAATTACTTGATTACGCTTTATATAATAATAATAACAATAGTTAGATGACAGGTATTGTGATACAAATAGTGTCTGGGAACTGTGGGCTGGCCTTGTCGCCGTGTGAACAATGCACACAATATAAGCTGAGTCAATACTAGAGTTTATAACTTATACTTGTTTAAAAACAAAGATAAACAGACGTAAGTACTATTCCAAATAGGTCACTTGTTCGTTAATGTTGTACTGTCATTATTTTGTTGCTTATCTCGTATTTTAAGGAAATGATTATTTTCTTTAAATTTTTTCCTATTGCCAATTTCATTACCCTCTTACCCATATGGTATAACCCCTTACCCAAATGAAAAAAAGGAATGAATTCTAATGCCAGGTGATTATTGTTTAATTATTAATCCGAGCAAAAAGAAAATTCGGGCAAAATAAATATATAAATACAATCGACACAGCTGTAATAAAAAAACATCGATGAATACCTAATCATATTCATGTAGCTATTTAAAAAAGACAGATTCCGCATCTCTATCATAAAATAACTACCTAGCAACTGTAAAACAGCCTAGTATGTACAGTTTGATTATTATTTTTATCTGTGTGATCCATCTTAACAATGTTTACAATACATACATAAAACCCTTAAAACAATTACTTTTATCTAACACAGATTACATTTTACCAACCTTGAATGAAAAATGAGCTTCGTCAAACAAAAAACGTACACTGCCGTGCAATAAATATGCCACCAACGTCAAAAGTTTGTTAACGTTGATTACACTTCAGTGCAAACAAAAGCGGTTATCTAAAAATACTGGTTTTATTTCCTTAAAATACGCCTAGATACAGTAGCTTTGAGTGGAATGGGCTAGATTAAACAAAAGGCTAGAAAGTCTTGTCTAGTTTACTTTTCTAGTTAAGACTTTTTTATTATATTAAAAGTAGGCCCAGTTTTTATTGCAATTAAGTTAATTGGTAGAAAGTGTAATTGGTTAGTATTTAGTTTTTCTCGTGGTAGCCAGGTTGTCGTTATCTAGGTATTAAATCTATACTTATAATAAATCTGTAGAAGTGAAAATTCTGTACATTGAAATTATCAAAAAAATAAATGGCGGGGGTTGTTACTAGACCGAAACCGAACCCAAAAGTGTGAGACAAAAAAATTTTGTCTGTCTGTCTGTCTGTTTGTTCAGGTATCACGCAAAAACTACCGGTTCGATTACGATAAAACTTGGTATAATTATTCTTTATTATCCTGGGCACCACACTGGGTAGTTTTTATCCCGGAAAACAAACTTAATTTTGCTAAAAACTCATTGATAAGTTTCGTCATCCACGCGAACGATAAAGAAATCTATACTTATAATAAATCTGTAGAGAGGTCAATTCTGTACATGAAATATATTTTCAAAATAACTATCAGGGGGTGATTAGTGATCGATACTGATGCCAAAAATGCAATCAGTAAAATTTTTGTCTGTCTGTATGTTCCTTATAGAAACAAAAACTACTCGACGGATTTTAACGAAACTTGGTACAATTATTCTTCATACTCCTGGGCAGGTTATAGTATACTTTTCATCACGCTACAATCAATAGTAATAAGTTCGTCATCCATTTTTAAGTTTCGTCATCCACGCGAACAAAGTCGCTGGCACAGCTAGTAAGTAATATTAGGTAAATAATAAGTAAGCATTAAACATAATAATAGAAAAAAAATATATAATATCGAGCGAATATGGAATTAGTGGAATTATAACGTTTTTGCGTGTTAAAATAAGCTTAAAATAAATAAAGTTATGTTTTATTCGATAAAAAGTAGGTAGGTAAGATAAACTCCGCATTGCTAAAAGACCGAAGATTCGGTATTGCTCCTAACTTAAAAAAAGGAATAATAATTTAATGAGTTAAAAAAAATGACTGCGAAACTCTTCCTCAATTACAGAATTAGCATTAAAAGCAAAAACACGTGATAATTTACAATTTAAATGCCATGTATATTTTAGTACATGAGTCATACGTCATGCGAAATTGTTAAATCATTAATTTAAACAATCGACTAGGAACAATGACAAGAGTAATTTGGTGTTATCAATAATAATTAAAGAATGTATTGATTGCGTCAGTGTTAAGACAATGCAGTTGTTATTAGGCATGCTATCTAGAATACTAGATCATAACTTAGTCATTTGTAATTGTTGCTAAGGAGTTTCTTCCGCATTGTCAGCTAAATTGTGCGCAGGAAAAAAAGTGAATAAATTAAATAAGTAGAATAGTTTGAAGATTAGTTATGATTATTTAACTGAAATACATCCATATAATATATAAAAAAAACATCTATGTGAAAAATATCAGTAATTTAAAGTCGTAACCATGATTCTAGTATTTTCAAATCAAAATCAAATCAAAATCATTTATTGGAACAAAAACCAGTAAGTAACATTAATTATGCGTTAACAGCCACATTAGTTACAAAAAACTGTGTCGCAACTGTTAGCGCCCACCTCCGAGATGGGGACTGTTCCAACATAAAATTGTTAAGTATAACAACTTTACTTATAACTAAGAAAAATACATGCATGCACTATGTAACTTGTTAAAAAACGGGTCTAAAATCCGGGATTTAATTCGTCCAAAATAGGTTTATCCAACCACATAGATACCTACTCTAACCAATTATTTAATTTCTCA
Organism: Autographa pulchrina; assembly: GCA_905475315.1. Classification (NCBI taxonomy): domain Eukaryota; kingdom Metazoa; phylum Arthropoda; class Insecta; order Lepidoptera; family Noctuidae; genus Autographa; species Autographa pulchrina. Next base: position 2,151,629 of record FR997764.1, read on the forward strand.
CCTTTCATTAGCTAATTAGTTTATCGCTGACACTTAAGATAATCAACATCAATAATAAATTGTAACTCTAATTAATCTCTGAACCATAGGCTTTTATTATCAAGTTTTACTTTACTTTAACTTTGTAATAAAACTACTTTTTCGGCTTTTATCGCGGTTCATTATGATTTTATTTCCCTACGTTTTGACGCCCTAGGGCAAACTGTATTGTTACCTTTATGTACTGCCGAAATTAATTCTGAACTCCTGGCCTATATTATTTTATTTGGTCACGGGCTGACTGTAATGTTATTACTCCTTTCGATTTCCTCAATTGTTCCTAACCACCTATCTTTTTGTATTATCGTAGGTCGGACGGGCAACATCTGCAGCGTTGACATGGACTGCCCGGACAATGCGTTCTGCCGGCTGGGCAGCTACTGCGTCTGCAAGGACGGGTTCGTGTATGCCGCCATTAACGGCACCCATAAGGGCTGCTTGAAAGGTACGAATATTACTCACCATGTTTTGAAAGAAACACACTTTGCGATCAAGCTGATAACATCTTTCGAGAATCTAAGCAAGACTAACCTAATTGTGTGATCAGATTCAATTATTTTACCCTCTAAATGGAACTGCTGTACTATCTCGCTTCATTCAGTTTATCATGCTTGTACCTATTGGCCAATGCAGCGGGTTGGCCATTTAGAGTACGTCTTAAATTAACTATGGAGGTGTTCCTTGTGCCTTTCATAATAGGAATAACATTTTATACGCAACAATAAGTGAAAACGTATTATGCGTGTACCTACCTACACTCTATTTTTTCCGCATTACTTTATGCCAACCAGCAGCATTTTAAAATCTTCATTTACTGACGGACAAGTCAAGGCAAGACAAGCTGAAGTTACATAAGACAGTGTCATATCTTTCGCTCAAGCGTACTACGCTGACAATAAGACTTCAATCGCGCCGCCCATATTCAAATGGACCTACTATAGTCACAATATCCCTAATCAATTAATTGTAATTCCAGAGGCCCGCATCGGCGAGGAGTGTGTGCAACACATCCAGTGCCACTCGACGACGGGCATCCACTCGGAATGCGCTAACGGCGTCTGCGCCTGCGCACCGAGCGCGCACTTCGAAGACGACCGCTGTTACGAGACCGCCGGTTAGTTGTGTTAATTATGATTAGCTTTTGATCCTATTGAGGCCACATGCTAAGAGATGGCTAGATCAATGCATGGAGATCATATACGTATGGACGTCAATGTAAAGTTATTTGACTGCACGGATGGACGGACGTTTGGTATAGATCACTACGCCAATTGCTACCGTGCGCGATGTGCTGCGGGTTCGATCCCCGCATGAGACTATCATTTGTGTGATCCATAAATGCTTTTAAAGTCTGTGTGTTCTTCTTGCATGTGATTTGATTGTTTATGTTGTGGCACAAGGATAATAAAAACTACTCCTGTAATACGGAATTTATTATTACAGGAGTAGTTTTTGTTGTTGTAATCCTTACTAATATTATAAATGCGAAAGTTTGTTTGGATGTTTGTTACTCTTTCACGCAAAAACTACTGAATGGATTTTATTGAAACTTTGCAATAATATAGTTTATATATCAGAATAACACATAGGCTATATGTAAAGATAGTGTGTGAGTTGTCCAAAATATAGCATATTTACGCGGGTGAAACCGTGGGGTACAGCTAGTAACACATAAAAATGACCAACTTATAATACCAACTCGGACCTATCTTAATCGTTCACAAGGATGCTTCTTAAATATGATCATAATTGCCAAGCCCTCTTTGATACTGCTACAACCTTGTGAATCTATCGCAAGATATTTCTAGACTCGAGTTCAGGGTGGCAGGTGTCATGGCTGGACCCGTACCTACTTGCCGTACGGAGTAATAGGATAATAGGCAGCTTCCTCGTGCATCTGAAGTACATTGTGCAATCTAGATGTTGTAGTATTGACACGGGAGGGTATTATGTTTGCTACTATAGGTACTTGCTTTGGATTAGTTACATCTACTATTAGTTTGAAATAGGTACCTTAAATGATATCCCTAAATAATAGCATTTTTAAGTTAATCTTTAAATAGCCCATTTAGCCTACTACTGTACATAAGCCTCCCTTTTCTTATGCCACAGACCTTTGTCTACCATCTCCTATCTACTCCATTATCATCTGCCTAGTTGTGTTTCCCAAACTATGTTGGGGTCGGCTACCAGTCTTACCGGATTCAGCTGAACACCGTATTTTACATGTAGCGACTGCCTATCTGACCTCCACAACCCATTTTACTGGGGAACACAGTATCCCATAATAAGACTGGTTGTCAGAATTGACCTAACGACTGCCAAAGATCTTTGTATTACAGCCGGGACCTACTGTTTAACGTGCTTTCCGAAACACGGAGGGTTCTCGGTATGTTATAAATGGTCACCCATCCACGGACCAACCGCGGTGAGCGCGGCTTAACCTGTCCTATCTATCCTACCTGTCCTATCTACTCCATTAATCTTCTTTAAATCTTCTGCCCATTCTATCTTCGATCTTCCGTCATTTCGCTGAGATGCTGATAAATAATACGTCATGCATCCAAACCCTAAACTTAATGCTATATTTATTCTTCCAGTAATTGGAGAACGTTGCGTAGTAGACCAGAACTGCTACTTGGGTGAGACGACGACAGAGCGCCAAGCGTTCTGCGTGCGAGGGTACTGCACGTGCCAGCTGCAGTACAGTCCTAGGGATAATGGCACCAGGTCAGTTCTGACTGTTATGTTATATACCAGGATAATGAGCTAAAAAAGGTTTATTGATTAGTAGGATAATAGTTGTTTACTTCGGGAGATGAACAAATGGAAGAGCTTCAAAAATATGGTTGGTCCAAAATTAAAAATATTAGGAAAGTATATGCGCCATTTGGTCTATTTGCAGTTGTAATTTTTAAGGCACTGCAATACTCTTGCCAGCATTCAATTTAAATGTGCTTTGTGCATCAAATATAATTTTCTAATTTTCAGGTATTTTTACAATGTTTAGATTTAAAAAAAAAAATGCACCACTTAATGGAACTTAAAGACAAGGATATATGTCATCTACGCAATCTAAACGGTTATATTATTTTTGATCTAGGTGTGTCCGTGATGCGACTCTGGGCGAGTTGTGCGAGGACCAGCTGCAGTGCGCAGGCGCAGGTCTCGAGTGTAGAGGCACGTGTCGCTGCAGAGAGAACTGGGTCGCTCACAATGGAACCAACTCGTGTGTGGAATGTGAGTATCATCAATATTAATAGTATTTTAATTTGGCTTAAGTTGGGGATACGTGTACTTAAATAATAATTGTAGAATCATCCGATACTCAGAGCTGCACCTAGTTTAATAAGTCTCTGTTTTGTTTGAGTATGACAAAGTGTCTGTCTCCGTAATTAGGCCCCTCGTAAAATTCGGGGATTTCTAATGTATCTAATCAAAACTTGCATTGCAGTTAATTGCTGTACGATAATTACCTTCTAATTCTCATTTAATTCTTTAGTCCTTTGAAAATCATTTAGATGTTTAATACTAATTTATAAGCCCTTGATGCAGACCTTAATTGGCTTAATGTAGTTAGAGTTTGAAAAGTACCAATTTATTAGATGTTTCGACAATTACTTACCACCAAAAAGGGCCAGAGTCTGTTGATGTTATTGGATGCTAAATGCCCTTAACCCAATAGTTCTTGACTTATTGTGCAGCGGGGTACGTGATATAGGGCATACGTATAATAGAAAAACAAAACGGTTGTCTTTCCTATAAATTTTGTATAAAATTCCTAGGATTTACATGCTTTCAAATGCACTTGTCAATAGATACAACGAACCGCCCGATTCACACTCGCATGGTTAGCGAGTTTGAACAAGCCCTATGGGTCTGTTTATTATTTTGTTTTGTAATGTATCGATATCCATATGAATGTGTATATTTCTACCAACAGCAGTGAAGGAACTAAACGAGTCATGCGAGTACGACGTGCAATGCGACGGTCTGGCGGGCGCCCCGGACGCGCGGTCGCCGGGCGCGGCGCTGTGCCTGGGCGGGGCGTGCGCATGCGCGTACAGCGCGCGCGCCGCGGGCACGCCGCCGCGCTGCTGGCACCGCCGCCGGCCGGGGCAGGAGTGCAAGAGAGACGAGGTGAGTGCTATTGCTACTAACATCGACGACCTCCGTGGTCGAGTGGCGTACGCACCGGTTTCAAGGTGTCGCTAGCTCTGAGGTACCGGGTTCGATCCCCGGACGGGTCAATGTAGAAAATCACATTTCTACCTTGTACCGTTGTACCTTCGTTGTATCTGAATTCCATAACACAAGTGCTTTAGCTACTTACACTTTACTTTTGGGTTCAGAACAATGTATGTGATGTTGTCCGCATTTATTTATTATTATTATTAGGCCGGGACTCCACCAAAGCAGAAATATGTGCGGTGTGCTGTGCCAGAAGCGATTTTTTTACAGCTCATATCTCCGCTTCCATCGCGCCATACAAATATTACACATCTCCGCACAGCGATCTCCGCTGAAGCTGAGCGGAGAGTAGATGTGTCAATAACACAATTCTATCTGCCACCGACCTGATAGACCGGTATATCCACCAGGTTTACCGAGCTTTTTACGTTGATTATAGAAAATTCAATAAATTTTTAAATTATTTTTAATCCATCATTAAAATATTTACAAATAACAATAAATTATTAAACTATTCAAATATAAATACTATTCTAAATCACAAAGTCTTCATCTCAACCTAAAGTGGCTGATCGAAGCAAGCTTTATCTACTGCGATTTTGTTGTCTCGGCTCGCTCACTCACCTAACAAAACTTGTTGTCTTGAGGTGAAACCAGCGACTTACCGGCGAGACAACAAAACCACGGTAAAACTCGCTCATCAATCAACCTTTACAGAACGTACTAAATTATTATTATCTTTGCAGGAATGCGTCTCGGAGGAAGACGAGCCTGGCTACTGCTTGTCCGGTCGCTGCACGTGCAAGAACTGCACTCCCGACGCCAAAGACTTCGGCGGCGCTTCCACACTCTCGCGCCCGCCATTACTCGTGTCAGCCATCTTGACAATCGCCGCCATTTTGAGATACCAGCTGTAAACGTCAAATTGACAGGTTGTTAATAATATTCGTTGTTTTATGTAGAAATGATATTATGAAAGGCTCATGGAAGCAGTTATTTGCATACGAAAATTTATTTCAATGTTTGCACCAACATTTTATAGTAGGACAGTGAATAAAATCTCCTTCGAGAGTGCAAGAAATAAGCATAATAATTAAGGAAACCAAGTATTCCGACGTATCAAACATTGTCAATTAATGTACCTAATAGATATTATTATTTGTTGAAAACAAATACACCATATTTTAACAATACAACATACAATAGACGTAAATAAATATACGCCGATTTGAAGGTTGAATAGAACAAAAAATATATTAAATCAGTATATAAAATAGTATGTAATACCTCTAGACGACTATCATTCTGTGGCTCTATAATTAAAATTTCACTATTTAATTAAAAGAAAAAAAAAAAATAGCTCGGACAAAAATCTCGCCAGCCAAATAATTAAATAGTAAAATATTATTTTAGTAAGTAACACATCAGAATGAAAAAAAGTTACTAATTAGTACATTAAAAATAATAATAAGTCGCACAAATCATTAGCATAGTCTGTTAAATTGTTTGTAGTTTATTTCAAAGTTTATGTAAGTTGTAAATAATATTTGTTGTTGTTAAAATATATTTAAATGTTAAGCGTAGATTTTAATATTCCAGTTAGAAACAGTATTTTGCGAGTGCAATTTTATATATTTGTTTTAATGAATGGGTAGTGTTTATGCCAAAGAAATGTACACTAATATTGAATGTGTAAATAAATATTATTTATTTTATTTATGTGATGTTTTATTACCTACGTAACACGAATGTTGAAGGCTCAAATCAAATTGTGTGTGTGAATTATAATGAGGGCTAAAAAGATCAAAACATCTGTTAAGGTCGCCAATTATCGCCTCATGTCTATCTGTCAATTTCCACTAATAACAGGTCAGTAGCTTGTCTCCTATTGGTGGAAGAATGACAGAAAGACCTGAGACGATAAAGGCTAACCTATTGCATCTTTTTTAGCGTATGACCGCGATCAGTCAGATCAACTAATCGAATAAGCTGACTTTAGCCATCACAACACACACAAACATAACAAAAAACTACAGGCCTAGCAAAGACCTCCAAAATGGTATAAGAAATTGAAACTAAGCATGAGATATGTACAATATTCATACCTCATCGATGCCTCACGGTGGGTGTCATAGGTACATCAGTTCGCACCGAACTGGCGAGCGAGACCTGTAGGGCGCGGCGGACACTAGGCGACGCCGCTGCGTACACGAGCGGGTTCAGTGCAGAGTTGGTGAACCCCAGCCAGGTGCTCCACTGCCAGATAGAGTCGTAGACGCAGTCGCATAGGGAATCTGGAACGATTATTTTAAGCATGAAATTCAACGCTTTTTATGTTTTTAAGTGCATTCAAAAAAATAATAGTCGGCCATTAAGATACCTACATCCATGGAAACCGATGAAACTCAGGCCTAGAACGGTAAATTAAAATACGTTATCTGCTCGGGCAGGAGTAGCCCACTACAGGGTTGTATTTGTGCTATAAAGAATAAATAATTATCGCAGTTCTTGAGATAGTTAGTAATTTATTAGCCCTAGTTTATCATCGATTTATCGCAAACATACGTACACCAATGCATTGCAGAACATAGTTTTTCAATGTTGCACACAACTTGAAATTTATGATAAGAGAGAGAGAGACTTACCAATAGGTAAGATTACGAAGAAAGGAGTCCAGCAAAAAAGAAAGAGTCCCATCAGCCGTACGATGGTTTTCGTAGCGCGACGCTGACGAGAAATGATACAGCATCTGAAAATGATAACACGGGAGTAACTTTGGATTCGTTAATAGACTTCTGGTTCGTTAAGAAGACGACAGCCGCTTTATTTAATAACTGCCGCTTCTCCACACTTGTCTTGTAGTCTAATGATTAATGAATGATACACACAAATCTTCATCTTGAATCATTAGTGAAAACAAAAAGCGATGGTTTGTTCTAAGTTTTAGCGTTCAGATAAAGAAGCAGCGAGGTTATTTTTTTATAATATAGGCAAGTAGAGGATTTAGATTTTTTTTCGCCATTCTAGATCAAACCCATACGAGCTTCCTAATGCTGCTGTATATGATGTGTACATTTTTAAAGTGACTACGAGTATTAAGCAAGGGCAAAACCATATTGATACTTATCACCTTTACTGCTATGTGGCGTATTTTTTTTAGGACGAAGGTACTTACGGAGCGCCAGGATGCTTAAGAGGAGTCGAGGCTCTGCAGCCCTCTGTCTGTGAACATTCTGGCTGGTTCAGATAAGCTCCCTTTGGGGACAGAACACTGGAGAAAAAAAGAAAAGAACTTAAATGTAAATATAGAAGAAAGCATCAAAAGCAGACAGTACCTATATTGTTACATCCAAGTCGACTCTGCTACGGAACTCCGAATTCCATTTCATCGAATCACGCAATATCGAAATCACTCTATACCGAATCACGCAATATCGAAACCACTGTATACCGATTATCGCAACCACGAAATCACGCTATACTGAATATTGCAACGACGAAAGCACGCTATACCGAATATCGAAAACACGAAATCACTCTTTACCGAATACCGAAATGGAATTCGGAGTTCCGTAGCAGAGTCATCCAAGTCAATACATTAAATGCCTTCTACGGCAGTTATTTGTTTTTGCTATATAAATCAATGGCCTTGTGAATAGCTAAAACTATGTAAGACATTAAAAGAAGAACAATAGTTCCATAGACACTTACATAGAATTAGGTTGAAGTCCCTGCGATATACAAATCGGTTCTGAAGTGGCACATCTTGTTAGTGCTGTTTTTGAAGCTTTTCCCTTGAACATAAAAATATAAACTGAAGGTTATTTTAAAACGTGGTCATCATCTCCCGAGCCTTTTCCCAACTATGTTGGGGTCGGCTACCAGTCTTACCGGATTCAGCTGAATACCGTATTTTACATGAAGCGACTGCCTATCTGACCTCCACAACCCATTTTACTGGGAAACACAGTATCCCATAGTAAGACTGGTTGTCTGAATTGACTTAACGACTGCCAAAGAACTATGTATGACAGCCGGGACCTACTGTTTAACGTGCTTTCCGAAACACGGAGGGGTCTCGGTATGTTATAAATGGTCTCCCATCCACGGAAAAACCGCGGCGAGCGCGGCTTAACCTGTATTATCGGTCAAACCGTACGGCTTACACTTAGCCACGAGCCCCTAAAACGTGGTATTAACTTTATTTTCCAAAAAACACTACCCATACTGGCCATACTGGGCATTATGGTAACTGCAAGAAGAATTAACTTTACAAAGCTAATTTGTAGTGGGTGGCCAGTTCATATAGGTCTTTAGGAAAAATACTCATTTTAAATATGTTTTCATGTTGTACCTCTGGCACGGAATCTAAACAAGGCATGCGTCCCTGGTGCGCCCGTATCGTCGGCGGCACGGCGAGCGCACACAGAATGCGGGCGTACAACACGACCATCACAACTGCTGGCAAGTAGAACGATAAGGTTGCGCTGTAGAATACGTAACTGAAATAGATAGGTATAAAGAAAATGATTTCTTAGGTAAAGTGATGCATGGTTGGGGTCGGCTACCAGTTTTACCGGATTCAGCTGAATACCGTATTTTACATGGAGCGGCTGCCTATCTGACCTCCACAATCTCCACAATCCATTTAACTGGGTAATCCAGTATACCATAGTAAGACGGGTTGTCAGAATTGTCTTAACGACTGTCAAAGATCAACTTATGACAGTCTATTGGAAAGAACAGAAATTGGAAAGAACTGTCAACCCATTTATCACCCTTTGTCTCCACATAAACCCTTAGGACACGCCAAGCTGGTCTATAATTCCACTTCTTTTAAAGTCTTCATACATACCCAACATTAGTATTATCCGGGCACGCCTTCTCCTCCACATTCACATACTTCGGCGAAGGTATAAACGCGGTCGGCAGAGCCACCACCACCGCAGTAGGCCAGACCAGGCCAGCATACAGCCGGGCCTTCCTGGCGCGTCGAGCACGTGCGAGCGGCGCGGTGATGCCGCACCACCGCTCCCAGCCAAGCGCGCAAAGGGAGAGGATGGAAGCCGTGCAGCATAACACGTCCAGCATTTTCCAGCAGTCACAGGTTATGCGATCTGAAAGGATAAAGAAATAAATGTGGATAAAAACACATTGCTCTGAACCCAAAGTTGTGTCAAGGAATTTAAAAATCACAAAGGAATCACACACACTCAAACACGAGACAATGTAGAAAATTGGGTTTCAACCCAGACCTCAGAGCTGGCGACACTTTGAAAACCGTTACGGACGCCACTAGACCAAAGAGGTCGTTTGTAGATGTCCTTTACACGTAATATTAGAAATGTTGTTTTTAAAGATATTAGTTTTCTAAGATTAGAATTCTAAGACTTGTCGGTAATAAAATTTATGTTCATCGTAAAAGATTCTTGGAGTGGACATGACTAATCTAAAATATATGTAGGAACTAAGTATCTACATTGTGGTCAACAGGAAACTCGGCAATCCAAACAACATATTATCCAGGTTCATCGGTTAATGCCGTCATTTGTGATAGGAATCATGCACCACTGGCACTTGGCACTGGACAAACAGTGCGCTTGGTACCGCTTGTTATATCTTACCTAGCTGAAACACGAACAGCTCCCGCGCAGCAATCACCGGCAGTACAAACAGACCGACCAGCAGTTCCGCGGCTGCCAGGCTCGCCAGCGGGTATTGCGCGGGCGCAGTGCGTCAGTACCACGTGTTATAACACTCACCTAGCTGGAACACGAACAGCTCCCGTGCAGCAGCCACCGGCAGTACAAACAGCCCAACCAGCAGGTCCGCGGCTGCCAGGCTCGCCAGCGGATAATGCGCGGGCGCAGTGCGGACGCGGCGCAGGGCGATGAGCACCGCAGCGTTGCCGACGATGGTGATCGTCGCAAGCGCAGCCATCGCTGCGGCTATCGCGCACCAGCTGCTGGAGAAGCCGCCGCGAGGGTGCAGGTTTACCAGCATCTTGGAAAATTATGACAATGTTTTAAGGATATGCCTGAAATGGCCAGTTTTAGGGAGCAGGGATGTTCCTTCGAAACTACATACTGAAAAACTTATTTTTAAAACAGCTTGCTATTTTTTTTCATATTAAATTATTTTAATCTGTAAGTACCTTTAATCTTTAAAGTTTTCCAAATAACTTTTAAAAGAGATGTTTTTTTTTACAAACAGTTAACATCTTTTTTTTAATTTAGCTAAGAACAATACACTCTCACGGTAAAATACACAATCAAACGTAAAAAAAATAAGGATATAGGGCATAAGGATGCCTGCTACCTAACAAAAATATGAAACATCTACCCTCTCTAAACACGTCATGATTAATTTTTAAAGTTTCGTGCTCCTAACATGACTAGGAATATATAATACAAGAGAAAGAACTTTTTAATACTCACCCTGTACACCATTCACAAATCATTCACTACTTCACAATATTAAAACAATCCATGGAATAACTCAATGTTCTATAGAATGATTTCGCACCACAATCCGCAACCGGCCAGCCGAAACATTTCTTTTAATATTAGATTTTAACAACTTCCCTGTCCCGTGAGTCACATATGAACATTTCCATTGTTTAACTATTGTCTCTACTGGCGGGACAGTTAAGTTGTTAAGCTAAAACTTCTTAGTCATCAAGAAGCTAGTTTTTGATAATATTTTATGATCACTAGAATCACATAAGGAAATTAAGACCGAATGAGGTTTTATACCTTAGAGTATGAATAAGCAAACTAGACTGTGTCTGACGGAGATACATAATCTTTGAGCACCAGTATAACCCAACAATCGTCGTCAAATTGGTGTCAAAACAGAGAGTACCATTTACCTCGAAACCATTTTAATAATATTATCCACCATAATATCCATTAAATTAACTTAAAAATATCAGAACAATCGATACCTTAGCAATAAAGTCAGTCTTCGCACCGGAAAATCTCTAAACGAGCGAGCCCTTACAGCTCAACGATCATTGCTTACGATCGGCACAACCAGCCACTCTATCAATGCACTCTAAACATGCCTATATTTACTATAAAAACCAATTTTTTATCGGCCTTCTACTAATTAAAAACTGCTAAATATCCATCAACTCGACAAGGAACAATAAACTTACTGTTGTATCTTGCTTATCTCACACCAAAACACGTGTCACTATGTAAACATATTCTTTACAACCGGTATTACGTATAAACTGTAAAACTTCATATTAAATTACTTTAAACACTTCTGTACTTGTCTGTGACTGTTGAATGACTAACGAAAAATAGATATGTCTTGAATGTTGCAATAAAAGTCAAAAGTTGAGGGTAGGTACATGGAAAATGTAAATAATGTTTTTAGTTATTTCCGTTGATCGTTTAATACATTAATTTTCGATTAGCGGTTAAACCTCAAAGGTTTGTTTGTAGGTAAGAAGCAATTAAATAGATTTAGATCAATAATAATTATAATGAATGTGATAGATCCCATGTTTGTTAGGTTTTTAAGTCCTACTCTTAACATCTCTCATTTTTCTTTCATTTTCCTTTCATTTTTTTCCTTGTATCCGTTTACTACACTAATATTATAAATGCAAAGTGACTCTCTGCCGTCTTTTCTGTCTGTTACGCTTTTATTGCTAAACCACATAAAAGATTTTTAAAAAATTTGACATGTTAGTAGCTTACCTAAGCTTAAATATTAAGAAAGCTGTATACTACTGTTTGTCGCAATAGCAGAAATTCTCGCGAGCAGACCCACGGTCAAAAGCTAGTCGAACATAAATCTAGGTACCTAGTCTACCGGAAAAGGTGTTATGTAAAAAAAATACAATAATTTTATTTTATTCCTTTATTGTCATTACAGGAGAACATTTATTAAAATTTCATTTTTCCTTAAAAATTTAATGCAATTATCTTCAATGAAAATAATTGTTTAAAATATATTTACAAGTTTACCGCCTATTGCTAAGGAATTAAACTAATTTCATAGTTTAAATTACAAACTTTTTAATTAAAAAGGCACACGGATCGAAGTTCTTTAATTCTACTCCATCACTTGAGAACATATTTAAGAAAATGTTCTAAATAGTGTTTTTCTTAAAGTTGTCGTAGTATTAGACCGATATTAATCTTTACTTAGAACGTACTTAAGCTTAGGTTGTACACGTCCCCATCTTGCAACAGGGACTGTATTAGCTGAGCTAAAGTACTTGCTAAGTAACCCTCGGTTCAAGTCAAGTATCACTATCTAAGAACACAACTTAAATATTTTCCTAAGTTACATTTCTAATAACAAAGTGCCTTCAATTTCTATTACAAATGTGCCATTTTTACATTACACGAAAATATTAAAAAAAAAAACAACATAAGTTGAGTAGAGTACCATTTCGCACTTAATATCATTACAGTCTTCAATTTGATAGAATTTGTTAAGATTTTTGTTCCCGAGATTTTGTACTTAAGCCAATTCCATTTTAGGGCATTCTTTTGCTTACAATTAAGCAGTTAGGAAGCACTTACAGCTTATCAATAAAACTATTCTACATCAACTAGTATAACACAATTATACGTGTGCTTTCTTACGGTACAATCATTTGCTCATTGGCACATTCAGATGACACAAAAAATAATAATAATAAAACCTAAAACTAACATAAAACTACGAAGATCATTTATTTCATTCGCTTTTAAATATAACTTAAAATAAAAAAAAATGATAAAAATATTTACAATGAAGGCGTTACAACATCAAAGCTAAAAAAACCTTTAAAATTAATTAATTATAAAAATATATTACAATATAATAGAGTATGTATGGAGTTGATTAAAATTGAGCATGAGTGGTCCACGTCAAGTAATATTTAATTAATAACAAGTCAACTAATTGTCATTACAAGTTTTAATTAAACTTGTTTTTTAAAGCGCAAATGGAATGGATGAGATCTTATTTTAATTGGGAAACAACGCCAAGCGTAGTTCATGCATCGAGCGTTTAAAAATAACATTATTTTGAGTTTTAAAATACCCTTAAATATGCCCAAAATGACATAACTAGTGCATTTCTAATACATGTTTAAAAGATGTCTTATTCATAAATTTGAACTCTTAATTTGCAATTATTGGAAGCAATTGTGGAATGATCGATACGGAAGATATGTAAACTATACCATAATATTTAAAACTGAGATTGTTGCCATCACAATAAAAGTCTGCAAAACAATTTAAATTTAAGAGACTGGCAACATTCTCAGTTAATATTATAATTAAATACTAAATTAACACAATTTGTTTCTAAAGCTATTTTTTGTAATTTCCATTTTAAATTTTTCATAAATTATATTAAATTTTTTGAAAGCCTTGCTTTATTCGTACACTGTATTTTTTGCTAGCTTTAGTAACAAATTGAGGCTATACATACTAAAAGCGATAAAGTCCTATGCTATAGAATCACACATAAATAATTTCCATACAAATGTGCTGTCGAATTCTCAAGCCTACCGGGCCTTTCATGTTATCGACTGCACTTAACAAATCTCAAATGCTTTTGAAATATCGCACTGTGGGAAATATAGGAAGGAAAGCAGACCAAAAATATCTAGAAAAAAAATAGAAATGAAATTTATCAAAAAAAAAAAAAATTGCTCTCTGAATAAAATGGTCGTACTATAATATGCACCTAGATTTTTATTTACAATAAGTATATTAAGTAGACTTATTAAAATTATTTGCACCAACTTAATTTAGCAACAGCAAAGTATATTTTTTACTTGTATTTGAAACTTCTCTTTTTTTGACACCTTTTAATTGAACGAAAAAATCTGTTCTTATTATTTGTCACTGCACGCACACCAGTAATACCTATAGGTACGTTCTTATCACATATTCTTTATCTGAACTTTAAATCTGTTGTGTTTTTGACCTGCTGGCTAACCAATATTTCCCACAGTGCATTAATCCTAAACGCAAACTTACGAACAAGTAAATAAAAAATAAATCAACAACGTAACAAGTGTGTCATTATCAAAATGTGATTGTTTTATTGTTCAGTGTATTTGTCACACGAAATTGAACTCTAAATTACGATACAAAAGACTGTTTGTTGCAGGCAAGTTTACATTAAACAATATAATATCAATGTTTTAAAAATATATTCAGTACTGAAAAGTACTTACTAAAATAATGGAATATCAAAATTGAGTCTTTTAAAATACACCAAAACGGAATGCTATAAAATCACGAGATTACCGAATGTTCGTGCATTATTCTACACTACTTTAAAAGCTATACACTCAAGTCATGGCTGTACAAGTCAGTCTATGTATACGACGATGCCGTCCAAAGTCTTACAAAAGCGGCAATGGACGTTAAATTTACACGCATCGATCTGTACAATGTCTTTTTAGGCTGCTACAGACGTTCGTGTCTTGTGGCGTTTAAAACGCGTTGATGTTGAATTTATTTTTAGTCATATTTTTAAGAATTTCATTACAAAAATATAATTCCTTCTCTGAAACCGATCATTCAAACTTTTATTATAAAATTTGTCTTATAACGTCAACAGTAGATTATTTATTAAAATTTCTCGATTTTTGTGTTGCAATTTCACATATTTTCTATAATTGCAACACTGACCATTTAACAGATTCAACAATATCAAGAATTACAAAAACAGAACGTCATTATTTTTTTAACCAAGCCTTAACTTATACCTATATGTAGATGGCTTCTGTTGCCCCCTTATTGGACTGTTGTATGTCGTTGGGGGAGAGTGCAGCACGGTCTGACCAATCAGAGTGCGGGGATTGTGTGAGCGGCGTCTGCGGCGACGGCGTTGACCAATGGTCGGGCGACTCTGGTGACGGTGTCGGGAATGTGTCACCGATTCCCCAACCTCCGTATAGACCTGTTGAGAAGGTGATCATTAGTAACTTGAATCTACTTATAGTGTAGTTCTAATATATAAAAATCAATCATCTTATGACAGAAGGTGGCCAAGAACAAATTACCCGAACGGAATTTTATCCGATAGGTTTTTTACGGCAATGTCTTGATAATAAAAGATTGGATTACGATATAAACCAAGAGACCTTCTTATTAGTAGTTGCATTTGAGACTGCTATATACATGGCATTTGAAAATTCAAAATATAGGTGAGAGATCATATTTAACGTCCTCCTCAAGTGGTGCACACAACGGTTTTTAACATGCCGCCAGCTCTGAGGTCCCGTATCGATCGCCGGATGGATCAAAGTAG
The DNA here is from genome assembly GCA_905475315.1 of Autographa pulchrina. NCBI lineage: Eukaryota > Metazoa > Arthropoda > Insecta > Lepidoptera > Noctuidae > Autographa > Autographa pulchrina. The sequence goes on from FR997764.1 coordinate 2,167,139, forward strand.
ATTTTTTTTTTTTACATCATTTAGGGTCTGTGTGTTTGTAGTACCTTCGTTGTATCTGATTCCGTAATACAAGGGCTTTAGCTACTTTGGGTTTAGAGCAATGTATGTGCTTATATACTTATTTGACAAGATACTTACTGGACATCATATTGGTGAGCGCTGGATGCTGCGCGCCCTGCACCTGCCCCAGCGCCGCCGCGTGCGTCATCACCGCCTGCAGCTGCGCGTTGTGCTGACCGTTCGCACCTGAGGAGGGGAATGAGCAAATTAATATCACATAAGTCTCGGGTCGAGTCTAGATGAGGCTGGCACAGGACCATAGAAAATGGCACGAGAAATTAGAGGCCTATGCCCAGCAGTGGGAGGACAAGGGTTGTGGATGATGATGATGAAAACATATTATGTACATTGTGGTCGGTATAGACAATAGTTGCAAGTTTTGTATACAACATCAGCCTATTTTGTAAACTGTAACAATGCATTTTTTTTTCTTTTTTTTTTTATAAATTTCCGGGTCAACTCACACACGGTTATCTGATCCCAAGCTAAGCGGAGCTTGTGTTATGGTAACCAGACAACTGATAAACATACTTATATATTTCTAAATACATACTATAGATAAATAATAATTAATGCTATATAGAATAGCTGGTGTGGTTCAACTCATTCATTGACAGCGAATTCTATATTACAGTCCGAAATAACTCTATGTGTAACAGACCAAATAAGAAAAACACTGCATTTTGAAGTTTTAAAACTTCAAACCATCTTACTGTAGCTACATACATCTGGCACTCTGATAAGTATACAAAAACTCGATGTATGGAGATGGTTTTTTTTTTTTGGTGGTGTCTTTGCAGTTAGCCTGAGCGCAGGCTTTGACTGCTTAACCGGAGTATGGCGATGGAGATGCTATGTTATAAAGCTAGACTTACTGAGATGCGCGAGCGCAGAGTATGCCGCGGCGTCGAGCTGGTGCTGGTGCGAGTGGCGCAGCGCCGCCATGTGCGCCGGCGACGTTGGCAGCGATGGCCGCGACTTGCCCGGCGATGGAGATCCTGAGATATCAAGAATTAATTAGCATTTCATTTTTAAATAAATTAACTACGGAAGTAAGATAACATAGGTCGAAATAGAAACGCTAAAGATAGAAACACCATATGATAACTATAAAAAAATTGTCCCTTTTAATTACAAAAAATTCAAACATTCGCTGTTGTCGTAAATAATCCAATTCGATGAAACTTTGCCCTATAGTGGTAAAAGCTCCCAGAGACAAACCGTCATAACGATTTTGTGGGGCATTATTTTGTATTTTTACTAACTACAAATTTTAATAGTTTTCATACAAACATACAATGATTTGCAGGAATCCAAAAGTCTTCAAAAACTTCTACCTTGTACTAGGATATGGTATAAAGGCTGATGTTATTGTATTACTCTACTACATACAACTATATGGGCTGATATTTTTACAATCAATTTCAAGTATAAAATAAAATGTTTCCTTACCAATATAAGCGTGCGGCGACGTAGTATGGTTGCTGTGTGTGGGCGAATGGTTGGAGTAGGGCGGCGACAGCGACGCGCCCAGCACGCCGCCGCCGAACGACTGCTGCGTCTGACCCGGCTGCGGGACGAAGCACTGGGGACGTTAGGTAGCGTCACACAAACGTACAAACATACATACATACTGGTGGTGTAAGATGGAGAAGTCAAAATGCTGGCTCACTAAATTCTAATGTTGCGGACATTTTGAGCAAAACTGGATTTGGGAATGTAATGAGATAGATGACTACTTTTTATGTCCGTTGCTAAATTAATAAGCAGGTGAGATTATTAAGCAACACATATTTTTTTTTATTTTACGTACCTAACCAAAAATTCACAAAACATGAACTTCAATTCGCCTATCTTTTTAATTTTTACTCATTTTGAAAAGAAAAAATACGTGTCTAATAGTTTTTTTTTTATTTTATATACGAAAATATATAAGTGGAATTTATGGATTCTTTGTCTATTACAAATATTTAATATGGTATCTTTTATTTTAATTACAAAAAATTATAAAATAAATATATGACTCTGAGACTCCTCTAAACAGCTATCTGTATATAAAAGTATAATATAAAATTATAATATAGTGAGATATACCTTGACGCAGTCTTCATAGCTGGGCGGCTGCTTGTGCTGCACTAGCTGCTCGATGCCTACGAACTGCGCCATCGCGTTCGAGTACAGAGACGTTGCGTCGTACGGCGACGGCAAGTCCTAGAACAAAACATCATGTTAATGAACTGCTTAAAGGTAAAAAAATGTCTGCCGTAATCACGCCACTTCGAAATCATGGCTCGGGTGGTAGGTGTGTTTCAATCAATGAGTAAAGAATCAAACTACTATGCAACAGGCTGGATATATGTCAAACAATTAAAAAAAAAAAAAGAATATAGATAGGTATAATATGTGGCGCATCCTTTTTTTTTATAAAAGTGGACGACATCATTTACTCTGAATCCAAAGTAACTAAGGTACCTACTTGTGTTATGAAATCAGACACAACGAAGATGCCACAAACATGGTTTTCTACATTGACTCGTCCGGGGATCGAACCCGAGTCCTCGAAATTCAACTACGGACGACATCCTTATCAGTAAAAAAACACTCAATCTGGGCATTTGTTTGTGATATATTAGATCTGACCATACAATGTACTAAATTACATTGTATGGTTAAAGAAATATGTTTACCTGTAAATTTTGGAGCGGTGATTCAACTGGACTCAAACTGGAGCCTAAGCTCTCAACGCTCTGTGGCACTTCCTGTGCCACTTTCTTATTATTCTTTTTTACGCTAGGTTTCCTGGAATATAGAAAAAGATAATTTAAACATTGCAATATTTAAGATATTGTTATCACGAAAGTTAGGCAAGATTTTTTATCTGAATGGAAGTATTTATAGATTTTAATAAAAAATATAATAAATGCGGACAACATCACATACATTGCTCTGAACCCAAAGTAAGTAGCTAAAGCACTTGTGTTATGGAATTCAGAATCAACGAAGGTACCACAAACACCCAGACCCGAGACAATGTAGAAAAGTTTGTTTCTACATTGACCCGTCCGGGGATCGAACCCGGGACCTCAGAGCTGGCGACACCTTGAAAACCGGTGCGTACGCCACTCGACCACGGAGGCCATCAATTTTCTGCCCTATAGGAGGATTTAAAAATATGCTGGACATTTACTGCTAAAACTAAGCTGGTAAACAATTGCTATATACCACAATGGCTTGGGCAAGGACTTGATTTATAGATCTGTTTTAGGAACATAATCATTTCAATAAAGGCACGTGGTTTTTCAAAGCTCAGTGCTTCCACCACATTACTCTCTGCATTGCCCTTAAGTTGACTGGTAGAGTATACCTTCGGCATTTATTCCACCTACGAGTGTGTGGCGTACAGTGCATGAAGTATTAAATAAATAAATACCTTGTTAAGTCGTGGTGGCCTAGCGGTTCAATAAACGGATTTGTATGAACAAGGTTGCAGGTTCGAACCCAGGCAAGTACCAATGTGGCTTTTTCAAAAGTTATATGTACTTTCTTAATTATTCTAAGACAGTACTGACAACAGGTGAAGGAAAACATCGTGAGGAAACCTGGATTCCAAAATTTGGTATCTGAAATCGCCAATCCGCAGAGAGCAAGCGTGGTGATCAATGCTCGTGCCTTCTCTATATAGGAAGAGGCCTGTGCCCAGCAGTGGGACGTTTATAGGCTGGATTATTAGTGTTAAGTAAATGTAAAGTGGTCGCAATAAAGTTGACTGATAGAGAATTCCTTTTGGCATTTTTTCCGCTTATATACCATACATTTGACGGGCCTGTTGGTCTAGTGGTTAGTGACCCTGACTGCTATACCGGAGGTCGTGGGTTCGATTCCCACCCAGGACAAATGTCTGTGTGATGAGCACGATCATTTGTTCTGGTTGTCTGGGTGTAATTTATCTATAATATGTATGTATTTACTATTTAGAAATATATATAAGTATGTTTATCAGTTGTCTGGTTACCATAACACAAGCTCTGCTTAGCTTGGGATCAGATAACTGTGTGTGAGTTGTCCCGGAATATTATTATATTATTATTATTATTATTATTGCATGAAGTATTAAACACCTAACTATTACCTCGTTTTCTTTGTAAATATAAGGGGTCCATACCGTCTAATTTGTGTGGTCTGCAAGTTATTGTTGTCGTAAGCCTGGTCGGGGCTGTCGGGCCCGGCTTTCGCGCGCGACTTCTTCGGCTTGCCTTTCGCGGCAGTGCTGATGACAGTCGGCTGACTGATCAGCTGCGGGTGCGGGTTTGGTGATGCTGTGGAGGATATAATAACGTTAGAACATTACATACGATGTAGGTAAACATTGTGTGTAAGGTAATGGCGCTAATTCTAAATCAGAATTAAACTAATGCTATAACATACAGCGTGAGAAAACCGGCAACAGATAACTACTAACTAAGAAATTTCGAATTAAATTTCGCCTTTAACATCACTGTCCTTTGAGTGACGTTTTGCTTATCCTCTGGACAGTTTAGGCGGAACTAAATTTGACTACTCTAATTTACATCTGTCTCTTTCTTATATTATGCACTTGTACATTGTACAAGTATAAAGATCACGATGGCGTATGATAAGTACAGAATCAGGGCCAACATCATAGTTTTACGATGTTGTAGGCAAGTATCCGACGGCCTCAAACAAGTTTAGAACAGAAACAGGGCCAATATCATAGGACCCCCAGTTCTTGGTTTAGAACAGAATCAGAGTCAAAATCGTAGTTTCACGCGGTCTTGGGCCAGTGAGTGCTCGATGTGATCTATATAAGTATGACTTACGCATAAGATGATGATGCTGCGGCGGCGGCCGTGGACAGTGTTCATCCAGCAGCCTTACTATGTCGTCATGCATCCGCTCCTGCGCCACGTCGCGCGGCAGGCGGTCCATGTGGTCGGTGATCTCTCTGTTCGCCATCGCGTCTAGGAGTGCGCGACACGCACCGTAGGAACCCTCGCGGGCGCCCAGGAAGAGGGGGGTCTCGTCCTGGAAAAGGGAGTGGATAAGTAAAGGCAGGTTTAAGTAAAGGTAAAGCTACGACTACTTGGTGAACTGTAGCCTCAAACGGCGTACGGACTGATAAAAGGAGTTCGACTGCTTTTTGCGCCAGTGATGCGCGAGAGCAGTCGAAAGCTCGTGCAGTCTGTGTATGTTGATCACTGACTAACTATGAGAGCAGTTCGTGATTTTATTCAAATAATTTCTCCTATCAATTGACCAGTTAGGTAATCATTGCAAATCTTCCTTATCTCATCTCTATCCCTTAAAAAATGTCCTGTCCAAACAAAAATCAACCTTAATCCTACAATCCTAAGATCTACTCTCACATACCTTATCATCCTGCGCGTCTCTATTCGCGCCATGAGCCAGCAGTACATTGACCGCATCGATGTTATTGACGGCGGCCGCCCAGTGCAGTGCGGTCTTGCCGCTATTGTCTGCTGCGTTGATGTCAGCGTCCGCGTTGATTAGGTCCTCCACCATGCCTTCGATTGCGAGCCTGTGAATATGTAAGTGTGAGTAATGGAAGTTTGAGGTGATTGGGAAACAAGCCACCCAACGAACTCAATTGTTAGAGGAAAAACAACTGAAATATCCTGTTTTTTTTTTAAGTAATTGTTCGACTGACCAAGAACTAAATGGTTGTATACTGATGCACAAAGACTGACATAACAATGTGACTTTTATAACTTTAGCCGTAAAAGGATCGTCAGTATATCACTGACGATCCTTTTACGGCTTTTAACTTAATCAATTTTGACCCGATAGTATTAGAAAAAACCATTACTTCAAATAACTCAGTTATGTCAGTCTTCACAACACTATCCTTCTTGGGTCATAAAAACACATCATATAACTTTAACCCTAAACAAAGTATTCAAAATCCATCGCATTTAGTTCCACAAGCTAACAACTAAAATCCATCTTTCTCACCTAGCAGCAAGAATAAGCGGCGTAGTCCCATCATGCATCCTTGCATTGAGATTAGTCGCCCTATTCCTCAGCAGAATCTGGAACACGCCCATAGCGTCAGCCGCGACCGCAGCGTGCAGCGGCGTGCGGCCCGTGTTGTCTTGCGAGTTGGCGTCCGCGCCCGCGTCTAGAAGGCGCTTGGCAGCGTCGGCGCGGGCGTATCTGTAGGGGTAAATGGAAACACATAATGTAGGGAAGTAAAGATTCAATTTACGACATTGGATAAGGCTGAAATTTTACAAAGATCTTTAGTTCCGGTCCCTTTGTCCCTGGGCTGTTCCCATTTATAATCATAATGTACAATTATACACATTCTACTACTACTTTTAGCTCCGGTTCTAGAGACAATACAATACGTATGTTAGCTTTTTACCCGACTACCAAGAAGGGTTATATGTGATACTTAATGAATCATTGTGAAAGTTGCTTATTCTAATTTTTGCAACCACGATTTTTCAAGTGTCAAAAAGGATTTATTGATCAATACATTAAGTATGACAGAAACACACCACGTACATATCTAAGTTTGTTTAGACTCTTGGTGTGAAAAGTATGTAAGTGTAATACCTTACTTTCCCGGTAATGTGATCATACACGTAATTCTGTCTGAACCCTCCCTACTTCTTAATTAACACTTCAAAACCCATACTTCAAAATCACGACAATAACAGTAACTAAACGTCTGTAACTAAAACCTAAATAATTTTCAACAATAGTTTAATTTCATCAGTAACTCACCTAGCAGCTAGATGAAGACTAGTCTCGCCCGTCTTATCCATAGCGGCATTCAGCTGGGCACCTTGAGCCACCAGGTCTGATATCACGTGAGCTGTCTGCTCGTCTTCAGCGTCGGAACCCTGGTCGAGACCACCGCCGCGGACGGCTGCCACCATGAGTGGTGTCATGCCGAGTGGGCCGCGAGCGTCGACTTCTACGTGGCCGTCGTGCTGTGGGAAAGTTTATTGGTTAGTTTGGTAAGGGGTAGGTTGGAATTTAGGGGGTTCATGAAAAATATGCGAAGATGAGGTCGATTATGACTGTTAAGATAAGTTTTGAGGGCTAAAAACTAATTTTATAGACATATTTAAATGAGGATGATTATGAGAGATGAGAGGGATATTTTAGATTTTTCTTGCTACACACAAGCAAACACGTCTAGTAAGATTATGTAAAAAATGGTGGTATCCGTCTATATAACCTCATCTCTTCATGGAGTGGATAGTTTGAATAAATACTTACGATAGCGGGTGGCGTCATCATGCTCGGTGGCACACGGATATCAGCCGCATCCAGATGCTGCTGCGTCCAGACCCTGCCGTCGTGCCCAGCCTCCTCATAGTCCGTAATAGCTGTATGATCTGACGCGTACCCGCCTGGAGCGCCGTTCGCGTCTCCTGGACCTCGCGCACGCTTGGCCCGTGGAGGAGCAGACCCATCGTCATCCTCGTCAGACCAATGGTGAGGAGGACCCATATGACCACCATTGATATCAACGTCAATACAACCAATCGAGCCCTTGTTCAAATTCCTCATCTCTTGACCGTCTGGCACGCGTCTGCGTGAACGACGCCTAGTTGACGAGTTGTTCCGAATAAAACCTTCAGGGAACCATGTTATACCCGCAGCTCGTTTCCTCTGAGCAGTCACTAATACACCGATCAGTAACCCGGCCAAAAGAACTATGATCACTCCAATGAAGACATATTTGAAATTCGTAGGGTACTCTATCTCTGGTGGGCTCACGCCTTTCACTTGGAATATTGGGAAGTCTGGTGATAAGGAATGCTTGGAGGCTGTGGCGGCCAAGAACTCTGCCGCCTCTTGCGCTGAGAAGAAGCACTCGGAACTCGACATTGACGTACACTTCCTGTTGTCAATCTCTAAGTACACCTGAATACCCGTCTGTCCCCTTTCAGTATATATAATGCCATGTTTCTTTCCAATTTCGGTGTCCTGTAGACCAACGTCTGTTGAACCCTTCCAAGGATACACCATATCGTTGCCTAAGTGGTCTTTCTTTATCAATATTGTTGTTCGCAACTGATGACCTAGGTCTCGGAGGAAAGCGACGGAGTTTTCCTTAAAGGTCCTCATGTCCATCAATAGAGTAACTGACATAACGCCTTCAGCTAAGTGTGGCGGCTCGTTCTCGCAGTCGAGACCGTCCCAGTTACACTCAGCGTTGTTGCAGCCGTAGTCGCAGTGGCCGTCGGCGTAATGCTTCTTACAGTAAGCGTCGTAGATAGGGTTACAGCGCTGCAGGGACTTCTGACAGTCCCTACCGTCGAACAAGCAAGTCTGAGTGTTGCACTCCTCGTCACATTCACCATCCATGAATACTTCCCAGCATTTTATTGTGGCTGTACAGTTTGCCCAAGGGTTCAGACCCAGAGAGCAATCGTTTCCATCAAACTCGCACGCATAAGTGTTACATTCTTCGTCGCACTGATGATCACCTCGCTTCTCTTTGCAACCCTTTTTGATGCATTGGTCTCTTTGGAAGGCCAGGTCTAGTTCTTCAAAACTGAGTCCTGGTTTTTTCGGGTTGAATCCGCCGCTGATCGGACTGCCGTAACCACCCCTTGAGTGAGGGTCGTGAATGTCACAGCTCTTGCCGGTCCACTGTCTCGGACAGTAGCAGAGGAAGTCACCAGGCTTGTCCAGGCATCTGGCCTCTGGATGTTTGCAAGGACTACTGAGACATTCATTCATGGAGTCAATTTCGCAATTAATTCCTGATAATCCCGATGGACAGTCGCAAACGTAGCCTCCAATTTCTGATGTGCGGCAGTAGCCTCCATTCTGGCACGGGTTAGAATCGCAAGCGTAGCCTGAGTATTCACAGTTCTTTCCGTAGAATCCGTCGTTGCAGAGGCACTCGTGTCCTCCCTGTATCGCGGTACAAATACCTCCGTTCTGACAGGGGGAATTCGCGCAAAAGTTGACTTTGGCATCGCAGTGTCGCCCCATATATCCAGGCTTGCAGTTACAGTGGTAGTCATTGACTAGTTGTACGCAGTCTTGTGTGCCAGGTGACAAGCATGGATTGGACAGACATTCGTTGATGTCTCCTTCGCATCGTGGACCAACGAAGCCTGGCGGACACTTACACTCGAAGCCTCCAACTTTGTCGATACAAGTGCCGTTGTTATGACACGCGTCTTGTTTGCAGTCGTTCACGTTGATCTCACAAATTTTACCGAGCGTTCCGAACGGGCATGAGCAAGAGAAGTTGTTGATGAGATCGTGGCAGGTTCCTCCGTTCTGACAAGGGTTAGGTAGACAGTCGTTGACGTTCAGTTCGCAGTTTTGTCCTTGGAATCCTTTAGCGCACTGGCACTGGTAGGTCCCTACTAAGTCCTTGCATAGGGCTCCGTTCTGACAGGGGGCGGAGTCGCACTCGTTGATTTCTTTTTGGCAGTAAGAGCCTGTGTAGCCTTCGAGGCAGTGGCAGCGGTGAGAGTTGCCGATGTCTTCGCAAGAACCGTTGTTGCAAAGTTGTTTTAGTTTTGCTCCTGGGGACAAGTAATTCATGGATAAGTTGTTTCAATTAATTTGTGTTCTTTATAAAAATAATAAAAAATTCATTTAAATATAATTTTAAACTGGGCTGATTATTTTTCTATTTACAAAAGTGTTGGCTAAATATAGTGTTTTTAGTATTTGACAGTAAATTACCTCTGAAATCTATACCTTTCCTGATAGCCGCGTCTTTACAGGACACCATTTCGACGTCGCACAGCTTACCGGACCAACCCGGGGCACAAGTACAAGTATATTGCGGCCCTTTCTGAGAACATGTTGCTCCGTTCTCACATGGATTTACCTCGCACCTAGAAAAAGTGAGTTTAGGTATATTTTGATGTTAATTGTGATATTTCATGATTTTTCGTTATTTTAGGGAAACCGTCTAAATTTCAACATGGTGAGTACTTCGAAACACATAAAATGAAAATAATATTATCCAATGCCAATATATTATGACGACCCACATGTAGGTGCACAATTTAACTATATTGTAAGTTTCTGTAGCACACATTTAAAAAGCAAATCTGCTTTTCCGCTTCTAAAAAAAATCTACGTCATTGGCAAAGGTAGTCCCATCTCTAATCCTAGAAAAAAAATACACAAACACTAACCAGTCAACATAATTCTCGCAGTGTTTCCCAGTGTACCCGTAGGGACAGTGGCACGTGTAATGCGTGATGTGGTCGTGGCAGGTGGCGCCGTTGTCGCACGGCGAGCTGTCACACATGTTTATACGGAACTGGCAGTTTGAGCCCGTGTACCTGGAAGAAAGATGTATTTAATAAAATTATATCTTATTCGCTATCGCTCTTCTCTATATGGGAAGAGGCCTGTGCCCAGCAGTGGGTAGTTTATTGGCTGGTATTATTATTATATCTTATACACGTGTACAACTATTTATAATAAGGTTTATGGAAATAGGTTTGTATATAGTAATGATGATGTATTTCGATTTTTTTGTAATAATCCTTGTGCGATGAATTTCTTGTAATAATCCAATAGTAAAAAATATAATTAGCATATCGATTAAATCATCTTAAATTAAAATATGTATCGAAAACGAAGTAAAGCAACTGATGAAAATGGAACTTTAGTAAGTATTTCTCTAGTACATTGGTTCAATATAGAAATACAAACTTAATTTGGAATTCTGTAACCGTATATTTTCCCTGTGGAAGTTCTTCAGCTTCATATTCCACGATTTATTTTCAAATACAGATGCACAAATCAATTTAGTACATAAACTTTCGAACAGAAATACGTAATAAGTCTTGCGTCCCAACTCACCCGGGCGGACAGGAGCAGTTATAAGAGTTGATGCCATCGATACACGTGCCGCCGTTCATGCAGCTGGACTCGGTGCAGTCCTCGTCGTTCGTCTGGCAGTTGATGCCAGAGAAGCCAAGCGGACACGTGCACGTGTAAGAAGCCACGTACTGGAAGGGAAGTGGGGTTTAGTTTACACGTTCATGGTACATTTTAAAGATAATTTACATTTGATAAAAAAGGGGTGCGATCTTACTTTCACAAGGGTAACGTGTAAGGCATTGATTTTGACAACTGCCAAAAATTTTAACTTAAAAAAGCAAAGTAGTTTCTGAATAAATGATTCAATGTTTCCTATCCAACTGTTTTTGTAGTTTAACGAGAACAATTTAAGAGTTTATATCCTAACCCTCTTTAAAACGATCTTAAATTATTACATTTAAAGATAAATTACTCTAGAAGTTATTTGTTTCACAATTTCTTGCTTTTTATCTCGTTTTTTGCAATTCATTACATTTTTTAAAGATAGAAGCAAATGATATCTCCAAGACATTCTTAACTTCTAAAATATTCATAATTTCTCACCTGATTACAAGTAGCGCCATTCATACAGGGCCTCGACTGGCACTCGTCGACGTCAATCTCGCAGTGTTTACCCGCGAACCCGCTTGCGCACACGCAGTTGTAGTCGCCGATCGAGTCCAGACATGTCGCGCCGTTCTGGCACGGGACTGTTGGGAACATGGTTACTTGAGTTATATAGTAACTAGTGATTTTGTCTAAGAACAGGCGGAATAAGGTCTAAATTATTTTCGATCAAATCGAATCAAAGGTATATTGCATTGGTGTCCATAAACGTAACTTGTTGACTAATCATACTTAATTAGGAATTTGTGATGTTAACACAATTTTGCATAGTTACATTAATTATTTTTATGAATCCTCTTTTTGTAAGGATTGAACTCACAGCTGTCTAAATACTGCTAGCTTTGGCTTTCTATACTTTTTTCTCAAGAATATGAAAACATTGAATTTTGCAGGTAATTTTGTACCTAGACATCTAATTTACTCAAAAAACAGAATACTTACACGAAGCACAATCATCCGTATTTATCGCACAGTCCTTCCCCTCGTACCCCCTCGCACACAAGCACGCGTACGAGCCCTCCGTGTTGATACACGTCGCCTCGTTGTGACAGGGGGCGGTGACCGCGCACTCGTCGACGTCACGCTCGCACAGCGCGCCCGTCCAGCCGACCGGACACTGGCATGTGAACTCCGCGTATGAAGCTTCGGCTACGCAGCGGCCGCCGTGACGACATCTGAGGAGGAAAAGAGGTTAGATTATTGAGTAACTTGATGTGGTGCTATGAAGAAGTTTTGACCACCTAGCCTAATGGTAAAGACTTGGAGCTAACTGTCCCTCTTGGTTTCATCCGCGTGAATAGCTAGGTCTATGTTTTCGATGTTTCTGTAGTCATTATGTTATTTGAGACGGTGACAAATCCAACAAATCAAAGTTCATGAAAATGAACCCGACTTCGTTTCATATATTAGGACTATATATTTGGAATGTTGTCTTCCGAACACGTATAAAAATCAAAATAAGTTGTCAAGTCATAATTAAGTAACTGTATACCTTAATCCATAGATAATAATATAAGTTTGTATGGTCGTGACTCGTAACGTTTTCAAGACGCAACGTAAAACTGAATTTCAATGAAATTTCTGTTTCAGGTAAAAAGTTTATTATTCTATATCGTTTGAGCTATCGGAGGGTAAATTATATCTTCCATTTCAGATAACGATTCCCTGAGTCAGTATAGCAACGCATTTATCTTCACTTGCAAAAGCCACTCACTATTAACCTGTAACTTGTATGTATATAATTATTTTGTAAGCATAAATTGGTTACTGAATAGTATACTAACTGGTTAGGAGTGCAGGGATCGAGCGTGTTCTCGCAGTTGCGTCCGGAGTGCGGCGGTGCGCACACGCAGCGGTATCCGTTGACGAGGTCGATGCACGAGCCGCCGTGTAAGCACGGGTTGCCGGCGCAGTCGTCGATGTTCATGTCGCAGTTTACACCTAGGAAATTGAAGAATAAATAAAATATATTAAGATAAAAAAAAATATATAATTGAGGTCGCTTGTGAAAAGCGATCGAATTCCATCCCATCATTGTTATACAGTATCTATAATAATGATTTAATAATGAACCTTTTGAAGTCGGTCAAAAATACTATGTAATTGCATTGGCTCACGACTTCATGTATCTACAGAAAAGCTTACACGGGGATTTCACTTATCTGTCCTTACAAAAAATTCGTGTACATGGTTTCATAGATCTGCTTAATCCTATCTTTGAGTTGTTGTGTACTAAAGAGGCCACATACATACCTTAAGACAAGCCAGCGATATAGAAAATCTCAAAAAGTAATAATTAAGTTTAAAATAATTACAAGTCCAACTCACCAGTAAATCCTAGTACACAGTCACATTTGTAGGCGTTCAGTCTGTCGTGGCAGGTGCCTCCGTGCTGGCACGGGTTCGAACTGCACTCGTCTATGTCGCGTTCACAACGTTGTCCTGTAAAGAAGTATAATTGAATTTATCATGTTTTATTGTTGGGTTTGTTGGTATGAAACAGTAGTATTAAGACAGTACTTAGTGCTTTCATAGTGATAACGAAGTTTGTTTTTCGTTCTAATATTATACACCATATTTTTTTAGCGCCATACTCACATATGTGGTAGCTAAATTATAACCCAATTTTAGATCGTAATTAGTTACAATGATTGATGATACATAAACGTAGATTTATAAATAACCGACTTCTATGAATTTTACATGGGACAACCTCTGATCGATCCACGTAACACAACGGTAAAGAAATCGATTGGAGAACCTCCTCAGTCGGTTAAAATTAGAAGTATGTTTAGATAAATGTGTAGTGAATGATTACCTCCATATCCAGGCATACAGTGGCATATGAACTGATTGACTCCGTCCTCACAGGAGCCTCCATTGATGCACGGGTTTGAAGCACACTCGTTCACGTCCGAAAGACATCTGTAGGGAATAGACATTGTTATTAACAGCTCTTAGTTATATAGTTACATTTAAATTAACTTAGAATTTATTAGAGGTAAAAATATACTTGATTAATTAAGTTCACCGAAGGACATAGATTTTAAATGGTGTTAACTGATGTTATGCTTTTAAATCAAGGAACTATTCGTCATCGTCCTTTCCCAGGAGTTCCTCTCAAATAAATTAACAGTAATGTTTCCCCAATACAACTTTTCCGTCAGTAATGGCGTTCATCATCATCATCATCTTCCACAGCCCTTGTCCTCCCACTGCTGGGCATAGGCCTCCCCTTTTTCGTGCCATTTTCTACGGTCCTGTGCCAGCCTCATCCAGACTCGACCCGAGACTTTAACTATGGCGTTCATATGCTCAAAATATTCTTGATCAAATTGGGATCCCTTCACCTACACATAGATTGCTGTTGCTGAATTCACAGCTGCTATCCGTCACACAGTGACGACCCATAGCTAAAATTTTTGTTAACTTTGACGTAAAGTTCATTGGATCTGGGGGCACGGTAGTAAAGCCGCCAAGATCTGATTTTCTGGAGTTAACTGCCATCCCATCACCCAACCCAAACCCAATTTCAACCCATTACCAAATCCCGTTGGGTTACCGGCTCCTGTTCGTACCTAGCGTCATAATATCCTCTAGGGCATTCACACCGGAATCCATTGATCCTGTCGACGCATTTCCCGCCGTTCGCGCAAGGGTTGGAGATGCACTCGTTGATGTTGGTCTCGCAGTGCTGGCCCGTGAAGCCGGGGATGCACTCGCATGTGTATCTGGGGGTTGATGTTTAGATTGAGGATTGTGGATCTTATTGCTTGGTAATAAAGCTGATTATGGATGTGGTTGAGTAATTTTGGGAGGTTTAAGAGGCTAAGATTTGTTTTGAAAAGTCAGTAAAAGATGTAAACATGGTCTTTATGAAATTTGGAATCGAGTTCAATAAGCTTAGTGTTGTAAAGAAACAATAATTCCAATATTTTTTGGAATCTGAACAAGTAACTATTAAAAAATATTTTTTGTTATGAGGTGTGTTTGAAGAAAATCAAATACAAACAGACCACTCAAACTAAAATTCAAACAGTTTTTAAATTATTAAAATCAAAAGTAAAAGAATGAATAATAAGCAAAATAAATGTTTCAGCCATTTTGAATACATGCAGCAAATACAAATCAAACATTTATACAACATGAATTTGTATAGAAAACAAACAACAATTTAAGCTTGACATGCACTAATAAAACTTTGAAACTTACTCAAAATATGTATTGCTGCATGTAAAGAAAATAAATAAGCATTAAAATGTGATATGTACAAAGTAAATGTGCAAATAAGGTGAATCATTGAAATAAAGCGATTGAGAATAACACTGCGGTGATAATAAAAATAAATATAGAAATCATAAGCTCAGGTAGATTTTCTTAGGAACGTTATACAGGGTGTTACCGATAGGGTATTTTAATCCAATAGGGGTGAATAGTAGTCAAATAATTGATACCCATTTTTTCGCGTAAATTATTTAACACCAACTATATACACATATATCCGTGATGAAATCACGCTTTGAAAGCAGCTTTATGTAAACTATTGCAATGATAAGAGTTGAAATGATTGTACTTAGACATGAAATAACTAGAACGTAATTACCTAAGTCCGTTAAAAAATTATGTCATATTATAAGATTTTTTTTGTGTTACCTTCCGAGGTTGGATAGGCACACCAAAAATTAAACATTTTTGGAGGAGTTTTCGATCTAAACTCTTTATAATAAATTAAATTACCTGTTGATTCCATCGATGCAGGTGGCCCCATTCCTGCAGGGGTTGGAGTAGCACTCGTTGACGTTGATCTCGCAGTTGCGGCCTGACGTGCCAGGCTTGCAGCGGCACTGGTAGCCGCCTATCAAGTCCTCGCAGTGACCTGAGAAAAAGCTTCAGGTTAAAAACTACTCTACCATGTTTGTTTGTGTCTGACTGGTGTTCATTGTTTAGTTTGATTTCCGCACGGAAGACAGTTTGAAAGTGTTCTAAAGGTTTTTCAATAAGGTTTCAAACTACAACCTTACCGTCAAAGAATCAATCTATTTCGTGAAACTTGATTTTGAGATTATATTGCTTTCCACTTGGTAAGTTACTGAATGGTTTCCTTACCTCCAAATTGGCACGGATTCGACTCGCATTCATTGATCTGGGTCTGACAGACCCTGCCGGTGTACCCTGGGTGGCAGTTGCAGGTGAAGCTGTTGTCGCCGTCGATGCACTCGCCGCGGTGGCATGGCGCTGATAGGCAGTCGTTGATGTTCGTCTCGCATGACATTCCTGGGAACACGAAGGTCAAATAAAAAATAAGATAAATACGGTCGATAGAACCTTCTTTCTTTTGGAAGTCGGTTAAAAACGTTAACGATTCTGGATTTCTCGGTTCTGTTCCTTGAAAAAGCTGTTGCTGACTGTCGGATGTAGGTATTATCTAATAGAAGGAAGTAGAGTATGTCCTCCAAAGCAACCGAAGTGGATATTTTGAAAGCAACATTTCTAAAAACCTGACTTGCAAAACATCGGCAATTCTTATAGAGATACAATTTTATTTTTTAAATAACCCAAAGATTTATTTATTGCAATAATAGCCGCAAATTACTTCCTAATGCTTATTATTCAAAAATTGTTAAATAAATAGTAAGGGTAACATACCGGTATAACCAAGTGGACATTCGCAGGTGTAGCCAGCGATACTGTCGTGGCAAGTCCCGCCGTTGCGGCACGGGCTGGAGGCGCAGTCGTCGATGTTCACTTGACAACGGGCGCCCGTGAAACTGAGGAATAAAAATAAAGAAGGCATAAGTAAAACGTATAAACCTGTTTTTATCAAAACTAGAAGTGATAAAATCAGAAGTTGTAATCACTTGAAGTAAATTTTACATCGCATTGTATAAATCCGCAAAAAGTAATCTTCGATCTTGGAAAATACAAGTGACTTTTAGATTTAGGAAATAGACCATTCTAGCATCCCAAACCTCTTTTTTTCTTGCCTCCCCTCACTTAGGGAATGTGAGTTCTCTTGTGAGCCTAAAGTAAGATTAGATGCACAAAATTTTACGGATGGCATCGCAAAAAATATTATGCAAAGTATACTTTGTAAGGACATGTAGATGTATCAAACAGGATTGATGTAATTAATGTGCCACTTACCCTATAACACAAGTACATCTAAACGCGTTGATCAGGTCATGGCAGACGCCGCCGTTCAGGCAGGGGTTGTTGGCGCACTCGTCGATCTCCACCTCGCACTGTGTTCCCGTGAACCCTGGAAAATAAGACATATTGTTATAGAAACAACAATAATTGTCATAACAGATAATCTACATAGGTACTTACACAATATTATGGAGGATATATAAGGTGCTATAAAAACATCTGCCACGGCTTTAATGGGAGGTAGTATTGTGTTTATAGATTACAATAGTGAAGATAAATTATTCATTATTTATCATTTTTTTTTTCATACAAAAAAATTAACGTATAAATTTGAATTGATTTATTAGTATAAAACCATCCCGTGTAAGTAGTTGCACTTTTAAAACACTTGTATGCCTGCGTATTATTGCGTACCTAGTAGATTATGTAGTGACGAACTAGTCAGCTGATTACAGTTTTCATTCACAGAAAAGATGGAAAGAGATAGCAGTTGTTTTCGTAATTTGTGAACCACGTTACGCAGAATAGAGTCAACGTTAATTTAACTATTTTAGTCTCTCAATTTTAATTAACTGTTCCGGGGTACGAAAGTTCTTCACTATTGTAATCTATAAACACAATACTACCTCCCATTAAAGCCGTGGCAGATATTTTTATAGCACCTTATATATGGAATGTAAAAGAGAGATAGAAAAAAAATGAGATTCTTGATCCTAAAAATTAAATAAATGACAATACCAAATTAAAAAATCATTATATTCAATACAGGGAATTTATTTTCGTTTGAAAATTCGTACTAAAGAGACGATTTGCTGACAATTTTTGTCGGACCAGTCGTAAATATTGTATGGGAAAAAACTCTGTATCTTAAAGAAGTAAATAAACATGTCAGCTTAAACAAAGCAAGTTATTATCTCCGCTGTAACAAAAACCTAATAAAACAAGTGGACTGACTTAGATTGAAGCACAAGTTAAGTTGACCAGCCATCGTAAAACGTTAAACGTAATGGGTACAACAAAGTTACCTTACTTTGATTGTTTTGTATGCATAATCGTCAGGACTCTATATTTTGAGATGATTTTGTATTATGTAAATGCTTTTACGTGTTCTAAAGCAAGGATTAATGTTTGCAGGGATAGCGACAAACAACAGGGCCTCGATTCAGCTATTTAAGAGTTGCTTGAATTGACTGAATGACCTGCTTCGTTAAGTAATTTTTACGATAATTTGGCATTCATCTAACTGTCATTACGATCAATAATTGGTCATTACGATCATTCTCTTCGAGAGTTCATTGAGATTTTATTGTAGGCTTATCTGAATACGAAAATTAGGCATAATGACAAGTACACTGACCTGCCACTGACATATGTATCTAAAATAGCTGAATCGAGGCCCTAGAGTTTAAGAAGCTTTGTAGTCGTAAAGTAAATGAGTTTAAGTTCATTGAAATAGTTTGTTGAAGTATGCTCACATACTACACTAGAACAATGTAAGCAAAGGTTTTTTTTAGGTCTCCGTAAGTGGACTTGGTTTTATAATCTCTAGATTTAAAACGCAATCTATTCGAAGAGCAATAGGTACTATCGCACATATCGGCCTAATAAACGATGTTAGGTAGGTATTACCTAAAACATCACTGAAAAATGTACCGTGCTATACCCACACGTATTTACAGACGAAACAAAAACCACTAATACAAAAGCAATTTCCATCATCATTTCATTGTCCTAAAATCAAATTATACGTTACAATAGGTTCCATACAATAGTGCTCATTTCATACAGACTTCACATGAATACCATTATGACGGACAAACAGATTTTATGTTTATACCATAGACCCGTCTCTCCAAGAATGCTAATTGACGTCAACGTTCCAGGCCCATCAAAACCATACCACTAACTGGGCACATCAAAAAGCTACCTTAAACGACCGTAATACGACTGGAAATTGCGTATTGTTTGCTTAACCTGGTATTGAGTGGACGATGAAATCAGATAAGTGAGATACAACCTTAAAAGAAAGTTGTAAGGTTGATTTTTCGCTGATAACAACAGAAGTGCTCGAGGCAGGACAATCTAGCCCCGACCAGTATTGAGTGTGCCCTTTTAAAGAAGCAAAGTTAAACATGCAGTTCCATGACCTTTATTGCAAAGAATTAAAGTCTTCTTTCGCTTGTTTATATAACTTTGGCAGCTTGCTATATCGTTCTTAAGAAAATCACTATCCAGCCAAATTGGGAATGTGGTTCTGCATAGCAAAAAATTAAACGTAATCACAATTCTTCAGAATAGGTCTTATTTACAAAGACGTAAAGTTTTGTTTTATTCGTTAAAAATAAATAGGTGGAGAATGCATGACGGTTTAAATGGCTTAAGTAAATATTTGACTTGACCATTTAAGATTATTTTGCTATGATTTATGTGAATAATGAGAAAATGGCAGGAATGTGTGTTGAAGATCTATTGAAGGAACAATGACTCGTGCTCTTAATTATAATAACTATCAATCTATTGTACCAACTGAAATTCTCTTTTCTTGCTCTTATACTAGTATGGAGAAGAGGTAACTTGGTAACTTGTACTGTTTAACGTGTTTCGGAAAGCACGTTAAACAGTAGGTCCTGGCTGTCATACATAGATCTTTGGCAGTCGTTAAGACAATTCTGACAACCAGTCTTACTATGGGATACTGTGTTTCCCAGTAAAATGGGTTGTGGAGGTCAGATAGGCAGTCGCTCCATGTAAAATACGGTATTCAGCTGAATCCGGTAAGACTGGTAGCCGACCCCAACATAGTTGGGAAAAGGCTCGGGAGATGATGATGGAGAAGAGGTAACTTTTTATCACTATCATTCGGTAAGCGTTAGTCAGACAAAAGAGTCTGTCTACCGAAAAATAAACGTCTTTGTTTTAAGCAAAATATGTTAACAGTAAGCTTTCCCTATAATCATAAATTATACCATTGTACTTTAATACATGATTAAAACATGCTAATAAGGTATAAACTAACTACCTTGAGTGAGTGGTTTAAAGCCCAACTTCAGCCAAGTATGTTTGGGTTTTCCCATCATATAACTTAGTCCTCAGATTTGGATAAATGCCCGGTAAGCCTTTCGCTCAGCTTTATAACATAAGCCTTAAACTGTTGGCGAGAGCTTAGTTAATAGAAAACCTTGTTTTCTGGATCATTAGGTTTCAGGAATTAATTACTAAGTACTCAGAGGTTTTCCTGTAAGTCGTAGGTGGACGGATTCTGACAGACTGAATAGAAACCCATATGAGTGAGTGATCGCCGAAGATTTTTGGTATTGCTAAACTGCAAGTTATTTCTCTTTATCTGGAAGGCTTGAAACTTTAAAACTTGATCAAAAGGGCTCGGGAACTAAATAGTTCAGTAGAAATTCTTCTGCCCTGGTAAAGGTGAAGAAGCTTGTCTTAGCAGTTTTAAATGGGGATAGTTTTCGCGTCCCTTACCAGGGGCCAGGCGGTGTTAGTTAGTTATCTACTTCGATCGTCATTTGTTTTAGTATTTACTGTATTAAAAAGGAGTTAGTTTACTTTATTAAAGAGTAGTTTCTATGTTCTACTGTATGTATCTTTTTAATTAATGCCATCTAGGACGAAGGCCACTTTTCGTATCTAGGATGAACTAGCATCAGTGGGGGTACCAGTATATCTACAGTTTATTTTTAGCTGATGACCACAGGGCAGTTGTAGTCGTGATACTATTTCTAGCACGATAACGCATTATTTATACGATTATCTAAAACAATGGCAATAAAATGTGCTATTGCGCAAGTACGGCTCTATGAGCGACATGGCCTATTGAACGCTTACGGTGGCTTGGTAGGGATGCCCCGCCCTGTGCGCCGGCGCATGTTGTGGTCAATTGTGAACCAAGGCACGAGTGGTGAGCGATTTTTATCATGATTACTTTAGTTATCTAATTTTGTCATAATTGAATTTGAGAAGTCTTCAAATGTGATGGTTGTGATGGTTGTAATCGTTAAAGTTCCTCAATATTTTTTTTCCTTTTGAATAATTCTTTGTTTGGTGCTTGACATTTTTACTTTAACTTCCACTTATTCAATAAGTAAAAAAAGGGAATATTTGGCTTTGTTGCAGTCGGGGAAAAAAAACTGGAAGTGAATTTCAATTTTTTTGAGTTACAGGCAGTAAGATATTTAAATAAATACTTAATTCGAGTATACATACTTTCAATAGACATACATCGACTAGATATTCTACATTTTGCACCGTTGCCTACTGTCACGATTTTGGATCACAAGCCACAATGAGAATGTTCGGTGCATGCTAATGAGGGCTATTCGCATACATGAATCTTAATACAGTATCAAATACATATGCTTGCCTGTAAATGTTTTAAATATAATGTATTTATGACTTACATTGTTGGTATTTTTGGATGGGAAACCCCAAAAATGTGGGAATTTTTGGTGTCCAGCGCCATTATTGTTAATCTATTTGCTAGTTGTTTTAGCTATTTATTTAGGTATAAAATACTCAGTTTTGCACAATCTTATGAGTTTAAAGGTTTAGTTTGTAACCGCAAGGCGTAATTTAGCCTTCCTGGGTGAACATAGGTATTTAAGTACGTCGAGCGCTAGCTGGGCGGTCAATCTCGCTGCTATGCCTGTAGACTAGCTATGGTGTAAACTGTCTTTATGTGAAAAGTGATAAATAAAAGCCTCTCTTTCAACTTAAAACATCTGTTTCTATTATTTCACTGCCAGGTTGGTATATAATTAAAATTTTATTTGTCAAAAATCTTATTTTATTTTCCATTTTCGGAAAAGTTATTTAATTAAGTAGTAACCAGTAAAGAATTTATATCTAGACCTTTTGATTTCTTATATTATACGAAAATAAACGCAAAAATATTATGTCTAGTAGTAAAACTACGTTCAAAAGTCAATGAAAACTGCAAAAAAAATTACAGCCAACGGTCGCTGTTTTTTTTAATTATACAGTTCAAAGACCCAAGGAAATGTATTATAAAAAATATAATGTCGTCATACAGAGGCATGCCCTTATCCGTAGTGGCGTGACAAGTTCGAGCCCAGTCGAGCATTGCGAGCGAAACCAGATGTCCAGCTAGTTTTATGTAATGACTACACAATTGTTTGAAGTATTAACTGTTGAGGACTAAGTTTTAGGTTTAAGAAGTGAATTATAATAATAATAATATTCCGGGACAACTCACACACGGTTATCTGATCCCAAGCTAAGCAGAGCTTGTGTTATGGTAACCAGACAACTGATAAACATACTTATATATTTCTAAATACATACATATTATAGATAAATTACACCCAGACATAGAACAAATGATCGTGCTCATCACACAAACATTTGTCCTGGGTGGGAATCGAACCCACGACCTCCGGTATAGCAATCAGGGTCACTAACCACTAGCAACAGGTCGTCGAATTAATAAGACACATGACCAAAAAATACAGATTTTAACCTACCAGTTTCAAACTCCTGCGTTAAGTATACCTTATACGATTTCTTATTAAGCTTAATTTAGTTACTTAACAAGACACGTGATCTAGATTTTTGATCATAACATTTTAATAGATTATGCTTCTTTTTTAAATTATCTCTAAAAGCAATAACCGATCAACAACAGGCCTCTGATTGGTAAAACATGACATACAGGGTGTTAAGAAACACCTGTCCGACCCGTGAAGGTGTTATTAGGTATCGATATCTGATTATAAAAATGTGAAAAAAAAATGGAAAAAAATATTATAACCTAAAAACAATTTTTTTTCACAAAAGTTGAGAGAGAGAGTGTCGGCGTCGTCACAGATGCTACCTTATTACTAAACAAAAGACCCCCAAAAATACCGACGAAATTGGTGCAGTAGTTTTTGTTTTAATCTCAAATTTAAAGAATTTCGGGGCAAAAAATGGTCATTTCAAAATCCATTATTATTGTTTCTATCATGAATTTTCCAAATTTGATATTTTATTTGGGCATGTGATTGTGAGCCCTATATCACCCTTTCGGGTCGGACAGAGGTTTCTTAACACCCTGTATATACCTGCTACAATACTAGCAATCTTTAAGCTGATTTTTTATTTCCCATTGATCAAGGTACACTTAACAATTTTATAGCCCAAACTAGATCTATGTGCAAAGATAAATTTATTATTACTATAAATTATTATACTAAAAGGGAATAGGTACTAAAACTATTACAACATCTACAAAAGCCGTTGAAATACGTAAAGGTACGAAGTAAAGCACGGCAGTAACACTTATTGCCATTAGCAGGAAGTGGGGTCGGAGATCAGAAGGATTGGTTACTGGCAACACCGACTACATTGACTCGTTTATACAACTGTGGGATGAATAGAAACTACAATAAAATGTGTAATTATATATAATGTTAGAATGAGGAATTGTTATTTAAAAGATAATAAAAAATACGATGAATTGAAAACTACTTGTTTTTGAAGTCGGAAAATTTAACTTGGAAATTGTCTCTTGAGATCTAATTTGCATGTATTTTACTATGTAGGCAAAACAAATATATTTTTTTTTGTGTAAAAATCGAACCCAATTAATCACTGTATAAATAATACTCTCATCAATCAACCCACCCTTTCAACTTTAAAAGCATAACGAAAGTCGAAACAAAAAACAGAAAAATAGTTCATAATTAAAAAAAAAGTAAATTATACCGCAATTACAAACCAGTACAACCCGAACAATTTAAAGAAGACTTTAAACTGTAGCGTGTTTATACTGTAATTGTACTTTTTCATTTGGTAGGTTTATCCATGGGAGTATGGTGGTTCCGGAGAGTGGTTTGGCTCGCACCATTGCGTTTCTGACATATTTTATCATGTTATGTTCACTTGACTTGTATGCCTGGTGTAATGGACTGTCTTAAGATGTCCTTAAGTGTAGGTTTTTGTTTTATTTTCATGGTTTTATGGTTGGAGTTTTTTGAACGCGATTTTTTGAGGAAGTATTTGGTTTTCTAAGTGTCTACGTTTTTTTTTTCATTACATATTTATCTATTATATTTGAAATTCTAAATTGATTTAAAATCTATGGGGTTTTTTTCTATGAGATAAATAATATCTTCGAATACTAGTATCATCACATTGAAATTGAGTACATAGAGTAGCATACCGGCTTTATTACGGGCAGACTGATGACGGATAGCCTGCCGGTGCCCATGACACTTGCAAAGGCGTCGGAAACTAAAACCTATATAACGCGATAGAATCCGTAAAAAGTAGTTTTATTTCAATGTTTAAAATTCGCCAAAAATTCAAAAGGCAATACATAGAGTACCTATCTATGAATTTTACACTATTACTAATCTAATTAACATTCA
The DNA here is from genome assembly GCA_905475315.1 of Autographa pulchrina. Taxonomy (NCBI): domain Eukaryota; kingdom Metazoa; phylum Arthropoda; class Insecta; order Lepidoptera; family Noctuidae; genus Autographa; species Autographa pulchrina. Next base: position 2,191,705 of record FR997764.1, read on the forward strand.
AACTACACATCGGCAAACACAATTCACACGGTTTTTAGGCCATCACTACACCGACACCGAAATAAGATGTAACGATACCCTCCGAACCGTGTGTACTAACTGATTGTGTCAATAGATTTACTTATAACATTAATACAATATAATATCTATACTTATAATAAATCTGTAGAAGTGAAAATTCTGTACATTGAAAATATCGAAAAAATAAATGGCGGGGGGTGTTACTAGACAGACACCGAACAGAAAAGTGTGAAAAAAAAAATTTTTGTCCGTCTGTCTGTCTGTTTGTTTAGGTATCACGCAAAAACTACCGGTTCGATTACGATGAAACTTGGTATAATTATTCTTTATTATCCTGGGCACCACACTGGGTAGTTTTTATCCCGAAAAACAAACTTAATTTTGCGGTTAAAAACTCATTGATAAGTTTCGTCATCCACGCAAACGAAGTCGCAGGCACAGCTAGTAATTTAATATAAGTGTGCTTGTAGTCAGAGGTTCCGATTTCCTGCCGATGCCTTTAGTACCATTTTAAGTGTTACAGCAAATTGGTTGCCCGATAAGGTGAATGAACGTTTGGTAGTAAAGGTTTCCGAAAAAGTATAGACCATTTAAGGAGGATAGATAGAGTTGTAACTGAGGGTCTACAATAAAGTTTAGGAAATGCTTTTTAGCAAAAAGAAACCTACGTTTAAAAAATAGATATTATATTATTATGTAATTTTAATTTTCATGGTTTTCTGTTTATTTAATTTATCATGTTTGCTAAAGATATCTGATTCTTAAGACTCTATCGAAAGATGGACAATAGGACAATTTTTTTTGTTTGAATTCTAACGATTTCCTCTCCCAGCCGTAAGAGCCAATTTTCAAATACTTCAAAGATTTTGAAAATTGGCTCAGTAGCTCAGCTCAGAGCAGTATTGTTTTTTTATTAATGAAATGTTTTTTTTTTTATTTTTACTTTGCTACTTGTAGTCTTAAGGGTACTTCCCCTCAAGGCGGCATTGAAAATTTCCACCTTAGGGAGGAAATTTATCAATTTTGAGGCCAAGCATGCCTCAATAATTGTTGGTGAGTTCAAAAGTAACATTGCAAGCTATGTAATGTTTAATGATAATGATGGGATTAAAACAACCTTAATCCATGAAACACTGAATGTATGAATGCACAATTGATGTAATCCGTTTAACAAGATTACGTTAATTGCAATAATTAATAGATCTGATGGGAAAATCTCAAATCATTAAAAACAATTAGTGTAATTAATGAATTTTACATTACATTACGTCAAGCCATATTATGTATACGTTTGTGTCCTGGGTAAATAGTCATCAGTAAACGATTTATTTTTCGATCAAAAAGAATCTCATATCAGGTACTAATCTTTGCTACACGAGGCATTTATAATAAACACATAGGCAACGAACACCCAGAACAAACATCTGGCGATCGCACAAATATTCGTCACAAGCTGGGTAGCCAACCCTTGCCAACTGAAGACCAACTAAAATTGTTTTTCACCACCTAATAACTAGTTGTTAATGGGCGTTGCTAGGCAACCGCGACTGTTATAGAGTAAAATAATGTCACTGATTACTCCGTGTTTAGTACGGCGTGGCGAGATTACGCTAACTGTGACGTTGATAGTAAGGCTTGCGATCGTTTCCGCGTCGGACACAATGCGCGGGCGCCGACGCTCTCATCGCCATGGGAATCGGGTCCCCGGTAGGGCTGGCACGAAGTTGGTGATGGTTTGGTTTAATTGGAGCATTTGAACGAAACTTTTACGAAAAATTAATATGTTCGTGCATCTGCGAATGCATACCTTGCATATCTAAGATAATTTCCAATTATAACTATTTTAGATATATAATACTAAAAGGGAATTACCATTTCCTTAAATATAAATAATTAAAAGAGCACTTGATGTGAAACTAAATCATGTTTTAAATAAAAATGCTCTCCATACTAAAGCCTACAAACATAATTCAAATAGTCTTCATCTTAATCTATAATTAATAGTCTGACTTAAAAACTATAGCGTAATATAGCAAGCCATAATTACAAAAGTCACAGCACACAACTGATTACGCAAGAACGACAAAAAACGTGAACGTAACAATCTGCGACAACCCTACCGCTATCTATCGCCCGTCTCTCTCTAATAGGAATTAATGATAATCATCAAGCTCGCAGTCAACTGGAAGCAAATTGTAAGTTAGCGGCTTCAAGAGAAATCCACAATTCTAGTATATATGTACCTCCAATGTTAGGTAAATGTCGGTATGGAAATTAGCGATACAAGCTGATGGACCGATAAGGGATTTGTGTTTGTTTTAGAGAGATAGATGACTCAGTTGGATATCTCTGTTTAGGTGTAGATTGATTTGTTGGTGACGGTTCTTTAAGGTACTGTAAGGGACTTAGAGCTATCGATAGATAGGCATTCGTTAGCTACATTTAGTATTGTAAACCAGCCGTACAGTATGTATTTAGTATCAAAGCTTAGTCGTAAGTTTTATTGTGACCCACAGACAAACTGTAGAATTCGTTCCTACATTGGCTTCTTAATCATAAAACAAAAAAATAGGTACTCTGAGAGACGAGCTTTTGAGAACAAAACACTTTTCAAGGCTTACAGAAAATTTCTTCAGATCTTCATCATCCTTGCATCATCATCATGCATCCTTCAGTTAGTTTCCTTTACAAATGTGCCTACACTGTACATACCAAAACAATAAAGTAATTCACTTACCAGGCATACAGACGCATCTGAAGGTACCCGGGTCATCGAGACAGGAGCCATCATTCCTGCAGGGGTGGCTCTCGCACTCGTTGACGTTGGTCTCGCAGCGAGGACCGGTGAAGCCGACTGAACAGTTGCAGGCGAAGGACCCTGGCGTGTTGACGCAGATGCCGTCGTGCTCGCATGGTGATCCTGAAGGAAGGAGATAGGTTAGAGATCTGTATGTGTATGTCAAAATAAAAATCGAAAACTTAAGTACTTCAAGTAACCCTTTTCAGGCACTTTTGACAAGACTGTAGTAGCGCAGCTAGAGGTCTATCTAATAAAAAGTACAATGTAGAAGGTATTACAAAGATAAACAGTACACATGTGTACTTTGCAAAAGTTCTTTTTTACATCATCACACAAGACAATATTGGTTTGACAATAAAGTGACAGGTTTTTACACTTGTTTGCTAAGATCAGAGGAAATTGTCTTGTATTAACTAAGAAAGCTCGCATTATTCTTTTATCAAGAATAGTTATATACACATAGATACATAATATAGTAAATATGTTCCTCGAGTTTTAAATACGACCCTTATAAATTTTTACTTCAGTTATTTACCTTGTTCACACTCATCGATGTCTTCAGAGCAGTCGAGTCCTTTATACCCAGATGCGCAGGAGCACGTGTAGGAGCCGTTAATCGGGCTGGTGTCACAGATAGCGTCTGCATGGCAAGGGTTGGAGGTGCACGCGTCGTCCAGGTGGCAGAGGAGACCTGAGAAAAACAATGGGGTTAAAATGGAAAATATGGAACTGTGATGGTGAAAACTGTAAGTATAGAGATTCTATTTGACTAAATGTTAAAAATGTTGAACAAGTAGATTTGGAAAAAATTTACATTTACTTAAAAGCTACTAAATCAAATCAAATCAAATCAAATCATTTTATTTTGCCAAAAAATGTTCTTTTACATCTCCTTAAAAATAACTAAGCTACTAAATAATGCTTGTAGAATTGGCGATCAAAATGTAGTGTGACAAACTGCTAGCACCACGCTAGAACATTATTACTAGCTAGAACTGCATTATGATAAATATTTGTGTTCTATCGAAATTTTCTAGCTTCATTATTTTATATTACTAGTAACATATTTCTGGAATTCGTTTTCATGTTTCTAAGCTTTAGTTGAATCTTTTTTTATTCTAAATCTTTATTTAAATGATGATAAATCTTACCAGTCTTCCCAGGAGTGCACTTGCAGTAGAACGCTCCAACCCTATCGATGCAAGTCGCGCCGTTGAAGCACGCGGCGCCTGCGCAGTCGTCGATGTTCACGGAACATTCGGGACCAGTCCATCCGTTGACGCAGATGCACGAGAACCCGCCGACTGAGTTGGTGCAGGTTGCTCCGTTCTGGCAGACTAGTGGCCTGTGAAGAAATTAAGAGATTAGTGATCATGAAGATGATTTGGATAAACAGTGGTATTAAGAAACGGAAAATAGAAAGGAATTGTTGACAAGGGGTCTTTTGAGACGGAAAATGATCCATATTATATCCGTATTAGACCATTGGCCTAAACAATTCCCTTATTAAGCATGCTACTAATTATTTTACAAGATATTAATGAAAAGAGGACAAAAAACAAAATATAATTGAGAGCAAGAACTTCATACGAAAACCACAATGTACCGCAAAAATGCAATTACCAGAAATAATGACACAAAAAGCAATTTTAGTAACAAACTAAGATCAAAAACAAAGAATTCACATAACGCGGCAATATTTTTGGCGCGAAATTAACAAAAAGCGACCGCCATTTTTTCTTGTTTTTTACTTTTAAAACCATTTAAATAGAGCTTATTAAAGAGGTCTGAATGTTTTTGTGAAGCCGTAATTTTGAATGGAATTTTTGGAGATTTTTTTACTTCGTTGTCCCTGTGATAGCCGTTTAGCATATCTTTATATGTTTTAATGTGACTTCGTAGATTTAAAATGCATTGTGGTCTTGAAGTGAACTTCGTAATTAAGGTTCCAGAGCAAGGTTTATTGAGTTTCTGAGTCTTCTGGATTCCAACCAGATTTTTGCTGTCGCTATTGTTGTGGATTTTAATGATCCAAATATATGTACAACTGATACATTTTCGTTTAGATGAGGTTCTTCAAAAAAAAGTCTTTTCAATAATGTTTTTGAACGGCACTATTCAGGTACAACATCTAAGCAGTTTTTAAGGCTTATACAGCCTTATACAAGTAAACTATAGTGACTCATGTTTTGAATTAAAAATCTTAGTAATTATATTTGAATATTTCCACAATAAAGGTTAAAGTAACAATGTAAATCACAAAAGTCCGTATTACGAAAGATTTATACGAGCGCTCGGGCGCAATCGGCTGCGATCGGCTAGGATCGGGAACGGGCGCGGCACGAGCTCGCCGTATCAGATCAAATTGCAGACAATATTGCCAAACCCTAGGCTTAATAATAATATATGTAGTTAGAAGGCCTATGACCAGTGTCATTACTAAGTAGTTTAGGTTATATTGATTAAATCAAAAGGCAAAAGGACCAAATGGGTAATAAGGACCAATAAAAAATAGCAACCAGGATTTACTGCTAAAGTCAAGTAATCAATTCGAGCCTTTAAGTAAGCGAAAATTAAAGTGACACACTTCAAATTGTTGCTATTGCAGAAGATTTTGTAAGAAAGGCCATAATAAATTTTACGTATATTTATAATAAGCTACATAGCTATTTTTAAACGAGTTTAGTTTATGAGTTTACGATGTGATTTAGAATCGAAAGATACCACCATAAACGTGATAAAAGTAAAATAAGTTATAAATCATATTGACTTGATTTAATGCGTTATTTTAAGTTTGACCTGACTGACGTATCGAATGGGTGTGACATTGGCTTTTTATCTAAAATTTAAAGTCATTTATTCAATTTAGCGCATTATTATTTCTTAAGACCTCTTCTTGTAAAAAAAAACAATTTGGGCATGTGGGAGTGATATAGGAAAAAATACCTTAACTGCGATATTAAACCAATAATATCAGCCTGGATAAACTATACCTATAAATATAATGAAGAATCCAAATCGAAAAAATCGCGAACAAAAAGTACCAAAAGGCCGCTGAAAAGCAGTAGCACAACTTATTTATTTGAGGTCAGAACCGATGTATCTATCATCACTTATCTAGCTATTAGACCTGGATGGGGGTCCATTCATCACGCGGCCTGCACGGAAGTGAACCGAGATGATTGCGAGGTCATCATCATTAATCACTGCGCTTTGCGGTACTACTGCGACGGTCATCGGGAGAATAGAAGCGCAAAAAACCGAAAGCATATGAACTATGTATAAGAGATGTTACTGTAAAATGTGTTGCTATATGAAATTTTATTAATAATTATATAAAATTATCTGTTGGTTTGACCAGTCTTTTGATCGGCAGAGTCCTAATTAGACACCAGCCGAGAAGCGTTTGCTACAACATTTTTACTTAACAATTTTGTATTAGATAAGCGTATTCAGTTTGCACATATAAATAGTATCACATCAAGTTCTTATAACAAAAAATAAGGAACATAAAAATCCCGCTACTTCTCGGAACTTAAACCAACCTCTCCGAGTACCCAGTAGCTCTGCATGCGCAGGCGCAGCTTCACTTAACGATCTACATCGACACTGCGTGTTGAGCGCAAATTGTCTACGGAAGCAATTTCCTCATAAAAGTATCATGTACCAAAAGTTTGGTAATAAACCTTTTTATGCGAAGCTGATTGCTGAGTACCCAGCATCAACGATTTTGAATTAGTAAAAAAAGAGACGAATCTCCCAAAATAACGGGTTGAGACTCGAAGTACCATCGTTAGTGATTTTAGGAAATAAAAGAGATGACACACGTCCCGGTGTGATTGATGTAAATTGCTGACATTAAATGTTCGATCTTAAGAAAGCAGCTACTGCATCTTGCTTCACTAAAAGATCAAACAAACCATTCAACAGGTTTCCAAGATTAAAATATGATGAAAGGCTATAAAAAAGGGATAAAGGACCAGTTTCGCATAACCTTAATAGCCTTTACCTTCGACCATCTGTTAGCGAAGGTACGCGTCTCCGAGCAGATTACTCTTCGGGATATAAAATAATCGATTATCCAATGATTAATAGTCCACCGGTGATGTTCAAATTGAATATCCTATCGGCGATCTAGTAGCCAGTCAGTTACAAATTATATCGGCGTCCCAACTATGTTAAGAACTTGTTTATGTAATGCTAATGAACTTCACGTCAGTCCTTTTGTTTATAACGAAGTTAGCCTTTTGCTAACATTTTGAGGAACTAATTTTATTACAGCAGATTACAAGAAGCTTGAACCAATCAATTTAACTAACTCAAACAACGTAATTCAGTGGGATTATGGCGTCAAGATATAAAGCGATAAATAAACCTCGATTGAGTCTAACTAGTAAGAAATACGAGGTGCCAAGACCTAAGTCCAAGCAAAAAGGCTGATAGTTCAATTGGCTTTTATGACCCCTGTAGGCTCACAGACAGGTCAGGCAGCTGCCACATTCTTTGCCTACCACCTTCTGAACAGTTATAATCGCTAGTACTTATGCGACAATTTCCTAGGCAGCCAATTCCATAGGAATCGGGGTAAAAAATGAAATTGTGCGCCTAACAAGATGGTTGAGCGCTGACTTGTGCCGACACGTTGTAAATCAACCGGTGAGTTATGTGAGTGGCTCCACAGTAAGTGTTTTAGGTTAGGTTTAAATTGTGATTTAAACGAACATGCTTTTTTGTAGTTGAATACTTTCAAGTACTTTAGGTGAAAAAATCCATAAAAGACCAAAATGTGGTCCGTATGTACAAAAAGAGTATTTTTCGTCTAGTGTCAAGAATTTGTTTAACGTTGCATTCCTATCAATAATATGTTTACTAATATCAAAAATTATCTATTCTGAATGAAAGTCTCCGTAGAATCCAAACATGTCCAGTATCACCAACGATCATTATCGTTTGTTATCATTAAACTTTCCTCATTTCGTTAATTAAAACTCACACTTCAAATAATTGAGGAGGCACGGAACATATTATGAATAAACATGTGTCTGTTTAAGAATTTCAAAGGTGCTGGCGACATTTTCATCCAAATGGAGAACGAAGCATTTTAATTGAGACTTACTTGAGGCATCCGTGACTATTCGCTGAGATCGGAAATCATTTGGTCAATAAGAACGTTAATTACCAATTTGAAAATAAACGGCTTCTCAAATATATCTACCGGTAAAAGAAATAATGAAAACAAAACAAAAGGACCAAAATACTTCATTCACAAAACGAGACAGCGTTATCACATACCATACGATTTAAACAAGATGTAATTTCAATAATAAATATCTTAACATGTAATATGACAGTAACGCCACCTGCACCGTTGCAAGCCTCCGGCATAACGAATACATCGTAAGTCATGACAGTCGCTGGATTATAACTGTTTATGACTTAGGAAGCATGCCGACGTGATTAAGGAAAGAGAATATTCAATAAGCTCGTACTTGACATTCGTTATCAATAGGAAACGTAATGTAGAAAATGGCGACAGACTCACAACGATAATCAATTACACTACCTTTCACATTCACACGACAAACTCGAAAGTAAAATAGATAAAATGTCATGTAATAAATTAGAATAACAAAGAAAACTATACATTACATTATAAAACAACGTTTTATAACCTATCCGTAACAAATGCTACACCTACAGCAAGATGCGATCTAGCATAAAACTTTGTTATAAAAACTATATCAACTTCCACCTCAAAGAACTTCAAACCAAATGGAAATAAAAAAGTAAAGGCACCAAGACGTAACTTGATATTGGGCACGCATTTATCTGACGCGTTTCATGAGCCAGCGACTCGGATACTGTGACACTATCCCATGGAGCGACACTACACATAAAAACAGACCTAAATCTGGAAGGAATAAAGACCATAATTTGATAATTCGAGTAAAGCCTGCAGTACATGCTATAAGTAAAACAAAACATAAGCAACAACACTACGCTAAAGTGTGTCCGTACAAAATTATCCCTTCGGTTAAGGCGGGATTTTGTGAACGAAATTTAACCTTATTGGGTTGAAATAAGGGATATCAGAGTTGAGATTTTGTGGAAAATGCAGTTGGGTTTGTTTCGAAAGAGGCCTTTGCAGCGGGAGGTCTAACATATCCATAGATGGTCGAAATATTAATAGTTTGTATAGAGCCGATTAATTCAAATGAAATAGGAAATAATTTTCGTTTTTATAATCGTATTACTTTTATGACGTAGACAATATTTCAGAGACCCTAAAAAGAGACCTTTTTGGTATGGTCATAGTTTTACGAGGTTTTTTTTGTAATTATATCTACTTCGTTTAATTGTGTACCATTAGGCGGCCCACTAGGTGGCCGGATTAAGGACTCATAGGATAGATAAAGAAATTAAGGGGTTATAATATTTAACCGTTACGATGAGTACCTACTATCAAAAATAAAAGCCCTTGTAAACTCGTTTTCTATTGAACCAATTACGTAAGAGGGAGTAAGATGCATTATCTTTCACTTCTCATCCACACATCAATCTTCATCCGAGGCATTTTAGGCGCCATAATGGAAACCATTTATGACATATTTTAGGCAAGATGGTTATGTACAGTTAAGCTTTTATAAAATATTCACGATTATGAACGATTGAGTGAATGTTCCGAATGCCATTCATTCGATACGCGTGACATTGGGGAAACCGAGAAATATGCTGAATGTGTTAAACAAATTCCCGTGCGAATGAGAAAATTCTACGTTTTTCATTATCTATGCAGCTACGAAAGAAAATTTTTTTCAATGAAGCCCTTAATTCCGGACATAAAGAAGCCGGATAATCTTTGGCAAAAATCTTAGAGGATGTGAATTTGATCCTCACAAAAAGTCAAGATACAGAAGCCTAAATGTAAATCCAGAGAGTCACAAACTTAGTTTTGCCGTGTTGATATGACCAGAATAACAATTTTAAATTTTATAAGTAGGTGAAATACTGATAATTTCTTTTTTTATTTAGATGTTTAAAAAAAATAATTTAAAAATATAACAAGATACTGTAAAATATTAACAATAATATTTAACAATAATTGACGACCTCCGTGGTCGAGTGGCGTACGCACCGGTTTTCAAGGTGTCGCTAGCTCTGAGGTCCCGAGTTCGATCCCCGGACGGGTCAATGTAGAAACTCACTTTTCTACATTGCCTCGGGTCTGGGTGTTTGTGGTACCTTCGTTGTTTCTGAATTCCATAACACAAGTGCTAAATAGCTACTTACTTTGGGTTCAGAGCAATGTATGTGATGTTGTCCGCATTTAATATTATTATTATTATTATTTAATAAGCTAGTTACTAAATCCAGACAAAAACATATGTAAACGATCTTTCCTATTCATATCTAATCATCACTTCAGAAGCCAATTACAGGAAAAAATGAAGTCATTTGCGTGTACAAACTCCAAAGCATTATAAACGCGAAGCTTACTATTACCGTGCGAACGAAGGAACATCAGCGTTTTTTGTAGCTCAATCATTAGCTAACAATTAATGTAGGAATGGCGCATCGCACATGGCGACTTAGGACGTTGATCTTACGCCAAGTTGTGAGAACGAAGCGATCAAATGTTTACCTGTCGCGAACGCATATTAATGTAGAACGAAGTGTGATAACAGACCACTAAATTATATCGCAAATTAAGATATAAAAAATAATGATTCAGTAAATGTCAAGGACGATCACAATCTTGCTTATACAAAGCTGCTGGTTAAAGACTCTGTAGAGGATAAAAATAGAAAAGAAGAATTAACTGCACAAATATTTCAGAAAAATGAACAAACAAACTAGAAAAAAATCAAAAGTGCAAACACAGAGCGCAAACAGGAAGAATAACGTGTGTTCCGCTATACTGTCGTCGCTTGAGACGCGGGGCCGTTGACTTCTTGACGAGTTATTTTGTAATTAACGCCCAATACATCGACACAGCCGCGATGATATTGTATAACAAAAAAGCATCTCAATACAGATGTAGATATCATTAGCTCGTTTATAATAACATTTGGCAGTCATTTGTTTCATTAACTTGTCGGTTTTTTAACGAGTTACGCAAAAAATTATATGGACATAGTCGCATGCGCTCCATACAAGATGGCGTCTCATATTGAGTTACACAGGTCTGTTCGCGGTGGTTCCAAATTTCATCCTTGTGTGTATGGAATAAGAAGCTTCGGTTAAATCTATTTTTTCGGCAGTGCAATCATCCGATCCGTTCCAGAGCTCGCCCAGTCGGGACGCTGGTCTAATTGGGCCGCGCCGATTCCTTGACAAGCGAATAATATCTCGCAACACATATTTTACAATCCCAAACACACTGGGCACCTTTCGTCGGGACAATAAAGTCGATAATTCTATGACATTCGTTGACGCAGCTGTAATATTTCATTGTCAATTATGGCAGTGCTTCGAGGTTTAAGAGGGATATACAATGCAACAAATTGGCGGCTTGTAACTGTATGTATGAAATTGTTAATAAAAATTTAGCCATTGAGTCAACTTCCGCAAATAAGAAACGAAATAGAATTGATTTTTAGGAGCCTTTACCAACTTTATTGCTTCACCCTAATATAGCGGAGCTTGTACGAAATCAGCAATTAATTTAAAATAATTGACAGCGTTTTCAGAAGAATGTAACCAATGCAACGGTAATGTCTTTGTTGATGTTAGCAAATCTCTTAACCGTTGGTTAGCGGGTATCTCCACATTTATCTCGATGAACCACGATAAAATCTGATATGCTGATTTGTAATTTTAATTAAGTTAGCTAATTATGATATTCTTCGAATTTATGACAAAACGTCTCTTAAATTTATTTTAATGACACGTTTTCTAAAGGCTATATTTTAGCTCCTATATAATTAAATTATGACTGGATAATTAATAGTTTTGACAAATGAGGTCTATTATTGATTTTAGAGATTCTTGAACCCAAGTTTTTTTGCGCGTTTATGTCGACGTTTAATTTATTTATCAATCAGTTGTCTTCTCTGTCGGTATAGTAATGATAGGCTTTACTTGTGCTACGTCATAAACATTATAACATCCTGAGAGTACCCATCAATCAATGTGATTAAACTTAACTTTAGGATAATTTGATTGAGAACGAAAAGGAACTTCAAAAAAAAAAACTGATTCACTTCATGGTAATGTACCAGGACAATATAACAGTGAAGAGATTAAAAGGTCAGTCCTACCTCAGAGCGCACTCGTCGACGTCGGTCTCGCAGAGGGTGCCGGTGAAAGTGGGCGGGCACTCGCAAGTGTAGGAGTTGAGGCCGTCTACACAGGTCGCGCCGTTCTGGCACAGGTGCCCCGGGCAGTCGTCGATGTCGATCTCGCAGTTCTGGCCGCGGTACCCTGGAAACAAGAAGTTTATTAGATTGGAAAAGAAATTCATACACTGCCTTACAATTAGAACACCTAAAATGTTTTGTATTATGGTTATGGTAAATGAAATTAATAGTTTTGCCAAAGTTAGGAATCCTTCTTATAATCCGACTTCGCCATCGGAAATTAGATGAAATGACAACTTGCCCCCTACATAATTTGTATTATGTTTTAAGTTAATATTCTATGAATAAGTAATAGACTAAATGAAATCTGGATTTTATATAGCATACGGTTAAAAATAGTTAAAATATAGTTTCAGTGTCAGACATAACAGGATCCATTGAAAATTCCGTTGACTGTGACTGAAGTGGATTGATGTCAAACCAAAAATTCTTAGACTATGAATCAGCGTCATGTGAGTTAAGATAAAGAACGGTTCCCAAATTAATTAGTCATCTATCCTCTCATTTTTATAGACTCTTAATACTGAGTACTACATGTGGTTCCTATTTTCGGCTTAAGTGTTATAGCACCATATGGGAAAAAAAAACACGTGCTGTATATTATAATAACGGTAGATCTACTTAAACCATTATACTATCTAAGCTTTAGTAAAATGGCTATTATTAGTGACGCAATCAACTAAATCAAAGTAAAGATAACAGTTAATAATAAATTAACATTGAATAAAATCAGCAACTAATTAATCTTAAAGATAGCGATAAAAACAAAAAACCTTAATAGAAGTCGAAACTGACTATTGAAATAAGAACAATCAACAGTAATGAAATAACCACACAACAATCTCACGAAGCAAAAACAATACAATTACATTGAATTTAAACAATACCTATTAATAAGGAGCTATGTTTGGTTGTAGGTATGGCTATCAAAGCGGAGGTCAATCCCTAAGTGTTGAAATCACACCTAACGCTTCATGCCCAGTGCTTCGATTAGCGAGTAAAGAATCTCATTATGTTCATTAGTCGAGCAGTTCCCACGAGCAACACATGTGCAACTGTTTATGGTGGAGGCGCCTCGTTTAAATCTCTCGACGCCTTTTTTTGCTTCGAAACCAACATGCGGAAGGCTGAGGATAAATATTTTGGTACCGATTTAGATTTAACTTTTGCAGATTTTTGGACTTTACCCGCAATTGTAGCAATTTTCATATGGTTTTTGTTAGTCATATCAACTCTAATTTCTATGTTATAGTCATAGCGACTACCATTGAAGTTCTAAATGAAGTGCTCGTAAAAATAAATTTTAAGGTCTACAGTTATTACAGTGTGTACCAATAAAAAGTTTAGTGACAACAGGCATATCCGAATTACGTTGCGTCCCCATCTCATTTATAGAATACAGTCATAAACATAGCTATAAAAAATCAAGCTTTACTATAAAAAGAAGCTTCGTTCAATTAAATGGTTTAATCCTAATTAGAACTTAATAAGATTGAAAATGGTTACGACAAAGAAAATAAATATCACAATAAAAATGTCACTGAGATGCGCAAGCGCAGATTTTATCTTTATGCCATCACTTTTACGTGTTTGGAAACAAAATTCTAAGGTTTTATTGTATATAAAATATTATTATCCATTCACTATTTGAGTTGAGAAACGAGGTTTTCTAATTAAATGTCCATTAGAGAAATTTACATAGACGCTTTCTTTTAACTCTGAATTAAATATTCATAAATTAAATAAGAGTTAGTAGTACAGAATTCGTTTTGTTGTGTGTCGGCGGCTAAGTTTTATTATCATCAGCACCCGGTTCAAGACAATTTGGATTTTGTATCTATTAAAGCAGCTACATTTTATCTTAAAGTTTTCTTTTAAGATATTTTTAATTTGGTCAATGTCGTCAATATTGTGATGTAAGCCAAGTTTCTCATAAATAATTTCAGTTTTAAGTACGTGATGTATACTCAAATGGAATTTATTCCCAGAAGGCATTCTATCAACAATCTCACCAAACATTTGTCCAAATGCTAATTCTTCATCGGTTCTCCAAACATGATTCTCATTTTCACAAAATCCGTCGATATTTACGTTTGTATCTACTATCTAAAGTACACAGGTGACAAATATTGGCGTTTCGTCTTTCGTTAATGTTTAAGAATCTAAATTGACAATCGTATTACCATAATACGGCGGTGTGATCTTCCCATATTCCCAAAGAGTGGTACAGACTACGGAAGCTGTTATCAAACTCAGTTCACACATGTTAGTACTACTCGGACATGTGTTAATGATTCTCGTATTAATAGGGAAATTAATATTATTTAGAGGAAATGGTGAGACGTAATGGATCGCTTTGTGGTGTATGATTGATTGTTTTTAATTTGGATGCTCATGACGTGATCCTATAACTTAAACTATTAGACTTTTAGGAAGACTATATTCAGCTGTTTTGAGAAAATTACTTAGAATAACCATCATCTACTGCGTGTCTTGATACTTTGGGTGTTAGGAAAACAAATGCATATTATGTATTCGTTATTTAAATTATTCCATAGGATGACAACTTTGTATATTACCTGATACTTGCAATGACCATGAATAATGGAATCAATAATAATTATAAATGTATTTATTACAATGCAAATTGCTACAGCTAACACACAATCATCTGAGTTAACGAAGCGTACTCTGACTAGTATTAAAATTATAGTTAAATAGTAAAACTTGACAGGTTAGGTTACATGTACAGTCAACCGCAGATTCTTCTACAGTTTGACATTAACCGCGCCTTTATTACAAGGGAATACGGTTTGCTTTTGTAATTTGTTTTTACTGACTCGCAGTTCACTGTTCTTGAGCTCATGGATTTATAGGCTTTGTTATGATAACTCCTCTATGCTACAAACATACAACATTATTTTTTCCGGTGTGGATGTGCATTTTACAGATTTTGGACTAATAAATCAATTAAAAACTACTTTAACGAGCAGAAACCTTCAAAATCTTAACTAAACAAGTTACAAGAGATTTCTTTAAAGCTTCAACGTTAAGGTTATAAACAAATAAAGTAAGGTGCTAATTGAGAGTGCATTACTTTTCCCACACTTAGCCAAGTGACGTCACAGTTAATTTAAGTGGATGTCACTTGAGTGTATTGAATGTATGGGTGAAAGTGATTGCCATAGGAATAGATTGAGTTGGTTTATTTTGTGTGAACTCGGAATTGAACTAATTTGATGGCCGAACATTGTACAAGCATTTCAATAATTGAGCTGTTTGTGGGAATTTCAACGTAATCTAACTAGCGTTAAATATACTAAAAACAAGTTATTTAAAACACATTATACCTACGTACATTTTATTTCCCGATCCAATAACTTGTACTTAAATAACTTTTGGCTCAAAGCGGCGATGAACCCGACACTTTTTTAGGCTACGGAGAGAAAGCCTTATATGCAAAATATAATTGAATAAAGTACTTCGTTAATGACTGCATGTTGCTCATACCACATTAAAATGGCGCAAGTAAAACAGTAAGAACAAACTTAATTATACATTGCGTACAATGTTAATAAACAATTACAAAAATCTTTATTAAATTCTCAGTGTATATCGTCATTAGGCATCATTTCCTTATGTCGCAATTTTTTCTCAGAAACTTACTCTTCGAAATATGGAACACTTGAAGTGTTGTAACTTACCACCATTTCGCAATAGCGTAATAAAGCTAATGAATCCTAGATGCGCAGGCGCAGCTACAAAAATTGTGACGTAAGCGTTACGCCACTTGCGGTTTTTACCGAATTACATGGGTATTGAAATAATAGCGTAAGAAAATTATGTATGAAATGTTTTGATACTTTTTTTGTATGAATTATGATTTCCTTTGGGTTTGATATTTGACCGGTAGTCGTGCATCATATTTTGATGTATGTTTGAGCATAAAGTATAGGCAGGTAATGAGCTCCCAGCAATATCTGATGGGAATTAATTCAGCTTTAGAATCTGATTAATTGTTGTCGATTACATTGGGATAAAATTTAATCAACGACAATGTTTTATTTTATATCCGAAAAGTAAAACACTTGGACAAAACTAGCAAGTTCTAAAAACAACTTTTTTTTTATATGATAAAGATATAATTTTGGACATAGAAACCGCAGAAGATGATAATGTATAATCAATGAAATTTTCAACCAAATCCAGAGAAAAAACAGCAAAAATTTAACTTAAAACATTTCATACAAAGCTCCAAGCCGCTCTTGAGAATCAAAACACAGTATATAAACATCTCATTATAATAGATACAGATTTATGCAGTACAACTATTTCTCGAGTCGTGGTCGCCTCGGGCTTGACTTTCAGGACCAGTGATGTAAATAACGCGAGGTATTTCAAGTTATGAATGTGCGCTTGATTGCTTGCGTGTAGACTGAGGATGGTCGGGTGTGGGGATAATGATTATGATAATGGTAGAGGTAAAGGTCTTTACTGTGAGGTTAGGTCTTAAGATTGAAGGCAATAAACCTAGAGGTGACGAAAATTTGATTCGAAAAAATAAACTTTTTTTTTAACTTCGTTAGTTACTTGGCTTTAAGAAATCAGTTCTTAAACAATAACTTGATTACTTACTTATAAAGCAAAAAGATTGAAAGGTCATCTGTGTCTATAACACATAGACAACTTTTTCTGTTGCTCTAGACTAAAAGGTTAGACAAACAAGTACACTCATAAAATCGACCACTTTCCAAGCAGTTAGAGTCGGAAATTACGATGAACAACATAATTAATACAATTCACGCACCAACCATATAAAATGGTATCGCAAACTCGCGATAATGCAGTTAAATATCATCATAGAGTAAGTACCGAACACAGGCAAAGCTTTTGAGCACAGCGCGTAAGAGCTCGGCATCAACGGGAGTTATCAACCGAGTGAGTTATTTCAAAGAGCTATTTGATCAGAAAAAAAATTCAACACTGGATCCGTTGAACTATCATTTTAGATATTAGAACTACATAGCTATACATTAAGATATCAGAAAGAGGATGCGTCTTAGCTCCATTGGTCCTTGTAAGTCATACTTCCATTCGTGAACAGAGGCAAACAATGCACAAGATCGACTTCTGGGCGGTAAAGAAGATTGGGGACTACTGTAAGCAAAGTCAGTGAGAGGTCACACACTCAATCTACCGTTTTTAAAGGTGCACACACAGGTACAGTTTTGCGGTTGCATGAAGTGTTGCCTCTGCGAGGTACATACTCTGTGATATAATGAACTTTCTAAGTCCAATCCTGCTTGACATTACATAGTATAAATTATATTAGCTCCAAGTTTATTGGTCTGAGAAACGAACGGACCTTGGAAAGTTGGTCTAGTCTAGCATATCTCGGTTTAATAAGGTGTCCCGTGGTATCTGAATGTTAATATAACAGACTTAATGTTAACTCGTAACTTATCTACAAAATGGGTGGGGTTTTCTCAGATTGTATAGCGGTTATCTGGTTATTTGCATAGAATATGTGTATTGAGAAACATAGTTTATTTTATTAGCAAGTTTATTATGTCTACTCTCAGATTAAAGTACTTCATTGAATGTGTTTCCGATCTCATAGATTCAGATCTTATACATTTCATATTCGACGACCTCCGTGGTCGAGTGGCGTACGCACCAGTTTCAAGGTGTCGCTAGCTCTGAGGTCCCAGGTTCGATCCCCGGACGAGTCAATGTAGAAACAAACTTTTCTACATTGCCTCGGGTCTGGGTGTTTGTGGTACCTTCGTTGTTTCTGAATTCCATAACACAAGTGCTTTAGCTACTTACTTTGGGTTCAGAGCAATGTATTTGATGTCGTGATGTTGTCCGCATATCACATCCATAACAGTAGATATAATTCCTCCTACATTTATCTTTTCCTAGTTAGTTACAAGTATCAACAATTTTCATAAAGATAGCGTTATGTCCTAACGACACGTCACACCCATCCTATTGCAGGCTGGCTTGTTTCTGGTCAGCTCCAATTATAGAGACTAGTCGTGCAACATTGTACATCTCTCTGATTCAATGATACTGCAACTGCAAGGTAGCCATTAAGATATTGTGCGTCTGTGCGTGTGTACGAAAGAAATATTGGTTTGTTCAGTAATTAGTGGCTAACTAAGGAAGGTAGTATAAATTGATTTGAACGGGACTTAGAAAGCCTTTTTTATTTTTATAGATGTAAATTATAAAAATAATGGATGATATGAATAATGGATGGCATTATTTGTAAGTTTTCTAGTGGATACTTTTAATTTATTTTCTTATTTAATAAGTGAGTTTTCGTTACGACTCATTAAGTAGAATTCTGCCTAACAAGTTGTGATGAAAAAAACGACACCTATTTTTGGTAGAATCAAGTTACGTTACAAAAGTTCTTGCTATTATTTACTATTTTTAACTATTCCAAACTAAAGTGAACACTTACCAGGTGGACAGTCGCACTCGTATCTGAGCTGATCCAGTGGCGTGCATCTCCCATCATGATGACACGGCGAGGGTTCACAGGGAACATACTCCGCATCACAGTCCCTCCCCGTGTACCCTGGCTCACACACACAGGTGTACGACCCGTGCGTGTTGAAGCACCGACCGTGATGGCACGGACCAGACCCACTGGAGCACTCGACAACGTCTTCAGTACATCGGGAGCCAGTGAAGCCAGGGGGACACGCGCAGGAGTAGCCAGCGGTGGTCGTGTTGTCAGCCACGCAGCGCCCACCGTTACGACACGGCTGCGACGCGCAATGGTCCTCGTGAGAACATTCCGCACCTGAGAAAGAATCAAAAATTAATGTTTATGACAGTGTTAATGAAGATCATAAAGTAAAAGACTCGTTAGACAAACACTCTAGTTTTTTTGAAGGGCAACAGCAAAACAAGAATATTAATACGTGAGACTCAATTTAACACACCGAATAATAAGACGAAATTAAGAAAAAATAAACGTCAAATAATAATTAAATGTTGACACCTAATGGCTTATATGCTAATTAGGAACACAATATCTCATCTCCAAGGCTGAGACGCTGCTCTATTTGAATATCGCCACCGAGACGAATGAACCAATAAAATACATTTACAAACATATATCACCTATAAAAAGTTCGTAAACCTATCATTAAGGAAAGCTCCTAAGTCGCATAATTACCAAATGACGAATACTAATGAACTGGACGTGTGAATCTGTAAGAATCGCTAAAACGAATCATTTACATACAGACGACCCTATGAGCAGATATTAATCGTATTTACGATTGCGATTCAGTATCGATAAGTCATAATCGATTGTTAATCGAATAATTTAGTTGCTAATGTTTTGGATACAATTCGTGATGGATTTGACATCGTTTCCCTATAGTTACTTTTTGTCTAATCACATTATTAGCATAAGAATTAGTTTTAAGTATGGGAATGCAGAGAGAAAGCACGTTTGCCTATAGTCGAATGGACTCATTTTCCATATATAGAAATGATACTTATGCATATCATTATTTTAACAGTGAAGTTCCTATTATAAGCAAAGTTATTCCGAGAAGGTCAAACTTTAACCCCCTTATTACAAAAGATGGTCTAAGAAAAACCGAGGTTTTAGAATAGCCCCGTCTCTTTTTGTTATATGACATAAGAAAGTGATGGGTATATTTTAAACCTGGGTTTACCTTAGTCTTGGTTTAAACCATCTTTTGTAATAAGGCCCTAAAGGTTTCTTTTTACAGAAACATGCTAAAACATTATTTGTACTAAGGATAGGAGAGGTCATGAAAAAAGTCCAGGGTAAAATTATTGTTAAGGAGCCAAAGCAACCAAAATTCATCATGTAACAAGAATGCTTGCTGACTAACACTGGCGCACCAGAATTCAGTTTGATTGGTAGAAATTAGTTCAATTGATATTATGGACACTTCGTCGAACCATATGCAAGGTCAGATACTAAATATTTAACGCCTAATAGTGTACCACACTTTATAATAGACACCAATCACCGTACTCAATTCGAAGAGTTACTAAAGCTAACTTTTTATAAGGAAACGGGAAACGAAATTGGAACGACAATTTAAAATCGACGACCTCCGTGGTCGAGTGGCGTACGCACCGGTTTTCAAGGTGTCGCTAGCTCTGAGGTCCCGGGTTCGATCCCCGGACGGGTCAATGTAGAAAACCACTTTTCTACATTGTCCCGGGTCTGGGTGTTTGTGGTACCTTCGTTGTTTCTGAATTCCATAACACAAGTGCTTTAGCAACTTACTTTGGGTTCAGAGCAATGTATGTGACGTTGTCCGATTTAAAAAAAAAAAAGTGTGGAAAATGTAATAAGCATAAAAATCATTTCTCTAAAATTCCTAAACTTCAAAGTTCAGTTACCGACAAACGGTAAACCATTAATTCATTAGCCGCACAAACAATTGAACATAGTAAATTGGATACATTCACACAACATTAACAAAATAGCGGGTCCAGTGATATTCAAAAAGTATGACGAGTTCAGGAAATGACAAATTGCGCTTTCTATGCTTTCACTCACTCCCATGATAAAACTGCTATGATATGTAATTTTCCATGTTTATTAAAAGTTTTATTCGTTTAATTGTAAATTGTTTGCGATTAGAGCTGGTACAAAAGTAGGTAGGTAGGCTGCAATACTGCAGGCAGTAGCACACGGATAATTGGTCGACGAGACATGCGATGTCGGGTCATCATTATTTATAATTATTTTTTTTGCTTCATTTTCTTTCATTATTTCTATTTCCTTTCACATTTTGTCAAATTAGAAAGATTACATAGACGCATTTATTGTTTAAGTAATTTATCTACTGTTATTTATTTATTTATTTTATTTTCTTAATTAGAACGGCCGTAGGCCAATTACACTAATTAAGGACACATTACACTAATTTAAGACATAACTAACACACTGACTTCTCACAATACTTCAGACATGCTGACAAGATCTTCTCCCATTCATCAGCAAATATATCGCAATCAGTACTTTCCAGGAAAGCGTTATCAAACAGCTCAATTAAAGCAGGAAAAAAGATACCTAAACTGTTATTTAACTAATAATTTAATTTAAATAATAGTCTCTAAGTCTAAATACGATAATATTGAGCATCTCAACGTCGCCGTTGGAGCGCGCCATAATTGTGCGCCTTAAATGGAAGCGGCGCAGGCGCAGCCGAGGATTTTTTGCACAAATTCCCTATTTATGGCCAACCATGTAGACTACTGATGAGGCCCAAGTTATAAAAGAAACGAGACATTTATTTCATAACAAGAATAACATGGAAATTATACGATTTTAATTTAGATCTTCCTTTTAAACTAATTTGTATTATGTAAATCCCTGAGCGATGGCCCCATTAATTATATCGATGTATTGACTAAAATCGATTTGATGAATACATTATAGGTGTGTGGCTACTGTGTCGGAACGTCGATCTAGTTTAGACACGTATTATACCATTCATTGGATGGTAAAATTCTTAGCAAATTCCTTCCTCTTTAGTAGTTATTTTGATAAGAAAAGAAGTAAAATTGAATAAACTACACTCCACTATGTACTAATTAATTATAGAGATTTTACTGCACATTTGGTAGTAGACATTAACTTTAAAAATGATGTTACTCTTCTATCTCAAGTAGAACAAGATAGAGATACACTACCTACAGATAATTTAAGGAGATAGACCATCGTCCTCCAAGAAAAAGTATTTTATACCAAATTTAATCTTTTGACCTTTAAACATTTGTTTAAGATGTCGTTGAAATAAAATGAGATTAATATATTCATAAAACCAGTAGCTAAGGACTATAGAAGAGCAGGTATAGCTTAGAAATGTTTGTTTAAAATATTATACGGCTCCAACATATTTCAAGAATTCTCGGGATTTTTTGGAAGGCCATGACCCTAGTTTTGGTCGCCTACCTACTCGTTTGCACAGGAAATTCAGGCGCCATTAAAAACCTTATTAGTTTATTTTAGGCTTTTTGTCTATTCCTAATTATCTAATTTTAGAATTCAAACGTCTTTTAGATATTTTGTCGATCAGAAAAAATAAACTTTTTTTTCTCATACTTAGCCATTTATTTTTACACTAGCTGTGCCTGCGACTTCGTTCGCGTGCATGACGAAACTTATTAATGAGTTTTTAACCGCAAAATTAAGTTTCTTTTTTATTGTTTTGACGGGCCTGTTGGTCTAGTGGTTAGTGACCCTGACTGCTATACCGGAGGTCGTGGGTTCGATTCCCGCCCAGGACAAATGTTGTGTGATGAGCATGATCATTTGTTCTGGTGTCTGGGTGTAATTTATCTATAATATGTATGTATTTAGAAATATATAAGTAAGTTTATCAGTTGTCTGGTTACCATAACACAAGCTCTGCTTAGCTTGGGATCAGATAACCGCGTGTGAGTTGTCCCAGGATATTATATTATTATTATTATTATTATTGTTTATACTTTTCCGGGATAAAAACTACCCAGTGTGGTGCCCAGGATAATAAAGAATAATTATACCAAGTTTCATCGTAATCGAACCGGTAGTTTTTGCGTGATACCTGAACAAACAGACAGACAAGCAGACAAAAAAAAATTCTATCGTCGATCTAGTAACACCCCCCGCCATTTATTTTTTTGATATTTTCTATGTACAGAATTTTCACTTCTACAGATTTATTATAAGTATATATATATAGATAAAATACATAAGCTTGGTATAAACATGTGTATAACAGTGCATTGACTTGATTTTTAGTTGACATTACTTGAGGTAAGAAAATTAGTTTCTAACTTAAACCAAAGGTCCTAAGGAGCGGCTTTTGACACCTGCCTATGCTTATATTATACCAAGGCTGCGATTGCCCTCAGCCTACAGAATTTATATGTGCAATCTCCGCCTCACTTCCGACACCGATTTTATAGTAAACATGCAATAAACTACTTAGTTTAGATGCCCTAGTATTAAAAAACTGTTTAAGTATTCGCCTACGAAATATCAACGTAATTACTTAGTCTCTACTTGAAATTCAACCAAGTTCTTAACTTATCAGTATAATGAATTAAAAAATATTTATCAAGTATCGTGCTCTTAAATAGGAACACAGAATCAAACAAAAATTTGTGAAATTTTTAACCGATTGAAAATTCAAAATCTGTCTATGCATTCATTCACGGCACAACAATTCGACCTACAATGCCACTAACAAACAAAATATTAGACAAAAAACTAAAAATAAAAGTTGCATCAGATACATGACTTCAACGTTTATGATATTATGTTTATGGTCATAAACTTTATTCTACGTAACGAACGACAATTAAATAGACTTGAAACATGTCGAGTCTCGAGGCTAATCCTTAAAAGGATGGAAATATGTAATAAACAAGAAAAATAACAAGAACTAGATAACAAAACATAATGCTATGAAGATGTTATACAGGACCTGACATGAAAAACTTTGAACAAGTTCCAATAGACTTGAAACAACTGTCAAAGCTAAATGGCTAAGAAGTAAAAGTGTCGAAAGAGACAATTATTGACTAACAAAAAATAATTAATACAGAGTAATTAAACTAAATCAGTTAAACGGATTCGATTAACATAATCAAAGCCAGCCGAAATTCAATTGAGAAAAAAACAGAAAGTAAATGACATCACGAATTTAATCTAGACTTATAATTAACTGCGGCAATTAATATTAGAGCATTGGAAAGGAAACTGCGACCACTTTCCAAATTTACTAGTTACGTGCATCACTTACTGTTCCTAAATCATTATGATAACATAATTCCAAAACAAGTTTCGCTCGCGGCTCTGATCGATTTCGCTTTTAGACGTCCATCTTTTATATTAATAATTTATTTGATATCAACCGTAATATAAAAATCTCTATCGGTCTCGATGACGGATTTATACTGACTTTTATTGGTTCCGTTTAAGTTCCAAAGTATATTAAATCTTTCCATATTTTGATGCAAATTCCTAATAATTTAATATCAGCAGCCTGTTTGTTCGTTATTGGGTCATCGTAAATCATTTTAGTTTTTCTACAACTTACGATTTTACTTTAGCGGAATTTGACAGAAATCCCTTTATTAGCCATCATATGAGATTAAATCTAGAATCGTGAATTACGAGATTTTTAATTGGATTCTTGTCAAACAAACATGGCACTTATTCATTTTATGCCTATTCTAGTTTTAATCCTACAACTGCGTTGTTGAGAATAATTGTGAATGAATACCTATAATTATTATTACTGCTGTGGTCATAGCTTCCATAAATGGAGTAGAGTATGCTATGAACGTTCTCTAGAGCGATATTAAAACAAGGAATAAATCAATTCATACACTTGCTTTATCTTTATCTTCATTCATATCTTGTACTGCAAACACCTGTTTATTAGTCATCAAAATGAGTAACCAATTACGCATACAGTACATAAGTAACAGACAGACGGACAGACAATTACCAGTGATACCTGAGCTATTTCTGAGGAAGATCGTAAAGTGAATGATAGTTTTGTTATAATAGAACTAGGGATTAAAATAATAAAAGATTTAAAAATGCAATTACATAAAGAAGAAATGCTTGCATTCTGGTTAGACAAGACAATTAAAAACAAGCTCAGACTTAATTTCTAATTGAGACGCGGCAGGTTAAATCAATTTACTTGACGAAATAATTGCAAAATTTCACTTTATGAATAAAACTTCTATAACAGATAATAGTGAGTTATGTAAAGACGATACATAACCCATTATTATATGCTGTTTAGTTAAATATTTGCTGTTATAAAATCTGACAGGTACAATCGACAGGCGATAGTAAAATACTGTAAAAGATCAAGGTTGTGTTGTCGTCATTCATCAAAGTCTTAGAGACTAGATAATTTTGCCAATTTATTTCGTGACAAAGGAGAATGACCAAGTGACTATGGCACTTAGTATCACTATCAAATATATTGTGCCACAATGTAATATATCTTAATATAAAGTATAATTAAGGTACTTTTAAATGTAGTAATTTTTTTTTTAATAACTCTCCGCATTTTGCCGTAGTTTACCTAATAAGTATGACTAAGTGCGGCTAAATGCAGTGGGTAACCGTCACTTTTATTTTTTGCTCAAAATATTCGCGTAAAATTGTATATTATTATTATAACTTACTGCTGTGGGTGAAATCCAAGAGGCCAGAATATTGTAGATTTCGTCACTGACTTCTCTCAACGACTGCCAGCTCAAATGCCGCAGTCGAAGTGAACAATGAATACACCGGCGAACTGAACTTTCCATAATGAAATTAAGTAATAGAGTCTATATCTCACAATAAAATAAATTACAATGATAGTAATATGGAGTCTCTGTCTCAGGATCACCTTATATCGTAGTCGATAAGTAATAACCACAAAGAAAAATTAAAATATGACATAGCAACTAAACATATTGATTGACATGTTTGAGATGTCAATGATTGACATTCGAGTGTAGGTAGGAATGTACGGAAAGTTGTTATAGAGGTAACTACATACAAAACAACTTTTATTTTTATCAGTTTTTGTCCGGGGAAGTTATGGTTATCTATTAATTGATCTAGGCTTTTAAATTAAAAAAAGGAATTATTGTTATCACCAACTTATGGCACAATTTGGATTGAAGCGATACTGGAAATGGTCATTCTCCTTTAATTGTATTCTATTTTATAAAGAAAAATCTACTACTTACCAGTGTATCCAGGCGGACAATCACACTCGTACGTGTCCAATGACGTCAACCGACACGTAGCTCCATTCAGACAGGGTGCAGAATCACAGGCGGCCGGTATCCTGATCTCACATAGCGACGCACTGTAGCCCAAGGGACAGTCGCAGGCGAAGGACGGAGGACCGCCTGAGACCCCTGGCCTGACGCGGCAGGTCCCTCCGTTCTGACATCGGGGACTGGACTCGCTGTGGCAAGGGTTCAGGTGCTGGCAGAACTCGCCCGCATATCGAGATGTACAGCTGTAACAAAAGAAATTCATGTTAAAGAATTTTTTCTAAAAGGTAAAGTGTGAGATTCCTAAGACTGCTTGATGTATGTGATCAAAGAACCGAAGAAAATGTAAATGTAGAAGTGATTTATAAACGATCACCAGCTGTCAAAAGTGTTGTTTCACTAAATAAGGAAACAACAAAGAACTGGTCGCAAATATCTTTGCTATTACTGCCTTAAATACTCGATACAATGTTCCTTTATGCAAAACTTTTACAGACAAAAATCTCAACGGAGACAAGATGTTGTTCGAGGCTGTTTAAAAGCAAGTCGGGTCCACTTTTCTCTAAGTGAATAATAAGACGCATAAAGACCGCACTGGTTCGTACACTGTTACTCGTCGCAACTCTCTTAGGACATAATTTCAAGTCCATTGGCTACCAGTATCTCCTTACATTCATTATGGCCTGGTAGATACAATTCCTGATTCATGGGCCTTGTGTCTTCATAAAGGAATTATTTCCTTTTTAGTTTTGCAGGACATGTGTGGCTGCTCTATTATTCCTAGTATTTATTGCAGAATCTTGGAGGTCTTTATGTAGTACAATGGCGCTCTGAACTGCAATTTTTCTTTCTGATGCTCTTTATGAGTAACAAAGGTTGAACAGCGAGTATTAATTATGGCAGTGTTTGTATTGGATACAGAAATTGAGGTTTAAGAGACGCCAATCTGGTTGCGATGAAGTTTATTAAAGCTTCCGTATTCATTACTGGGGCAGTAAATAAATTAATTACTAAAGACAGAGACTTGAATTACATTTTATTGATCCCTTTCGAAAATCAGATTGCAGAGTTAAGACCTTGTATTTTTTGTGCAAACTTAAAATTAATACCGTTATAACTTCCTGTTGCTTTCTTTAATTCGACTCCGCTAAGTGGCTTTATTAAGCTTCGTGAAATATTAAATCTCGGGTTGGGTAAAATAAAAAGTATAAAAGCTAAAGGGATAAAATGACATAACATATTCGTTATAACATACGCGCCATACGTAGGTGTGCAGTCGTGCCGGGCGCGCCGGACGTCGACAATAAATAACGCAGATACGTCGCGGACACGACCACGTGACGTGCGCGCGCGCACACTACGCCTTTGTAAAGCGCTGCGTCCCTTTTTCAAGTTTCAAAAAGGAATTGGAAATTATATTTTAAGACGACAACTTTTTAGCCCCATATTCCAAAAAGGTTTTAATGAGCCTGATTTTTGTAACGAACCAGCGAAGTTTTTTTTTAATAAACAAATATGACCTCAAGGTGATTGAAGAGTTAAATGCAGAATATAACAAAATTCTTAAGAAATGAAAATACAAGATTAAAACAACTTTAAAGGGGTAAAGTAATGAGCTTTTTGCAGATCACAGTAATGATGGTAATCACTGCCGGCAGCACATAATCTAGGAACATCATTAAGTAATCAATTTCCCTGTGTTATCTTAGAAAGCTTATAGATTACTGGCAACTAATGCTTTTTTTATTGATGCTAATAAATGAGAATACATGTGAAGACCCGTTAGGTATGAGCTTAGGTTTTAGAGCTAAAGTTCGTGTATTTTAAACAATTGAAAACTGAATTTTAGCTGATTTCAATCTACTGTTTTTGCGATTAGGTTACATTACAGCTAAATAAAGAAATAAAGAAAGAAATCATACGTACAAGAAGGCAATAAAGTCAATAACAAAATACATATCAAACGAGACAACGGTACAATAGTTTATTATTATGTGAACTAAGACATTCTTGACACAGTTCAAGCGTTATTCAAAGTTAAGGTCCAATACGTTGGGAGATAAAACGTTCGAAGCACACCCACGTGGTTCGGAAATCTTTTCTTAGGCAAGTAAAAAGGGCATATTATCATAATCCCACGATAAATTACGGTGACATGATAACCGAACAGAATGTACGGATATAAAATATATCATTGTCGCTCGAGGATTTATTTCCATCAGTTTTAAAAGTGCAGTTTTGTAAGGACGAGTTGTCTTGATGGGATTTTAAAATGATGGCAAAACAGGTTAAGAACTGCAAATATAAATTTTAAATCTCATTTATTCATTCATTTATCAATTCATTTATTTATTTAAATCTGAGTCTTCGAGTTTCGACCCTAAGTTTATTGAAGATAATATAATAGATGATAATAAATCTGGTCGTAATGAATTGACTAGACTCATTATTGACAAACGACCTGTAAAGGACACCCACAATCATTTAATATTAGTTTATGTTCCCGATAGTAGTTCCGATCTAAATGTACCCACCCACGTGTATGGTAATGTTCTTAACTAAATGAAGTAAATCTCATTTATTGGTGCCTCGATGCCGACACTTGAGGTGTTGTGGGAAAATAACCTGTGACTTACTAACGAATTCACACAAATTGAACATCATAAACCTATATTGGACTGTTTGATTATACATTCATATTAAATAGTTTGTGTACTTAATATTGTTTATATTATTTGTAACAATTATAAAATCTCAATTTATGGGCTGTAAAACCCATAAAATGAGTATAGATGTAACGTTATTTATTTTCCAATAATTAAGAATGTTCATATTTTATTGCATCTAACTCAAAATGGTTTGATAAATGTGAATGTGTGTGAGGCTGAAATTTTAGTTTAATTTGTAAAGTGCTTACGACTGTGATAATATACTGATTTATTTTTTAATCAGAAGTTAGATTTATTTATATCTACCAAAAACCAAAACACGGTTTTCCTAAAATATTCACATTTGAACCAACAAAATACACAGGATTTAGTTTTGCTTCAGCAAAATGTTTTGGAACTGAACAATGGGTTCTACCAAATACAAATGGCTTTATCGTGATTTCGTTAGGTTGGTGCACTGAGCTGAGGTGAGGCTGTGAGCCTGTATGCAAGCTGGCGTGGGAGGACGAGCCTGTTGCACCCACGCGGTGACCTCGGCAGAGGGTGCATGCACTGGACCCGCTGCTGCAATGATGTTTCAGAATATTTTCTCTTGCAAAATTCTTAAGGCTGAGATTTATTTTGCCTAACTACCACTGAATGAAATTTAATTATTTACTTTGGATATTAAGGAAAAAAAAACTTAATATAAAGTGAGATTTTATCATAGTTTCAAAAGTGTTTTTATTTATTTTTTCTTCATCAGTTAAGGCATCTTTCTTTCCTTAGCCATAAAAACTCCTGAAAACAAAAAAAAAAATACCCTTTACCCAGGCTTCTCAGCGTTAATTACGACATCAGCGAAACAATAAGAAGGCTAGATGACGATGGCTACCGACTCCAAAGATTATCTCGAAAAACTATAACCTGTCGAGAAAATAGGGCTTTTGTTCGTACTAACAAGACTAGGAGCTAAATCTTCATTATAGGGCGAACAATAAATTATTATGATCGCTGATCTAATTATAGAGGTGGGTGAAAAAGAACCGATGTGCCGACACGGTAGCACCGTGTTTTATGTGCAATTTCATGCCATGCTCGATGAATTTTATGATTTGTTATGATAACCATTTGGTCTTGTCATCGTCTGAAACCTTCAACTGAGTTCTGCTTTCATCCAATTTAGGTAGTTTAATTAATATTTTTAACTCTAAATAATCGTTTTTATGTTCAAGGCGAAATTAGAATTTCATCACAAAATCTGGAATGCACGTCGTCTAAAGCTCCAATAAATTAGCTTCTAGATCAAATCAAACCGTATGCACTGAATGCTTCAGATTATTCCTGTGTCTAAACACAAAGCCAGTTGGAAACCGCGCAAGACCAAGGTTGGTTGTACGACTATAATTTATAGCCGGCGACAAGAGATCCCGTGTCTCAGCCAGTGCCCGCAATAAATAAATAGTGTTGCGTGCGCCTTGTACGACGTTATACGATACGCTGCAACGTTGCTGAACTTTTAAAGGCAACGTTTTGTGTAACAAAATGTGAGCAAAAACTATTTGTTGGCTAAAAATATTCGCAAATAAAACTTTTTTTTGTTTAAAGAAATTAAGTGGCTTCTCTTTCAAAAGGTTCAACACTAATTTGTGCTGCTACAATTTCAAATATAATTGACTCAATAACACAATTCCTTACGAAACTGTCGTCATGCATGTCAAAGCAACTTGCAACGTCATTTAAATAAATATTTGGTAGACCAGACATCTGTCCCGAAACAATTATTTCGAAATACGTGTACCAAATGTAACAGTACTAAGTCAGTTAGTGTATATGAATGAATGTATAATATGATTAAACGCGCACAGACGACAAATATTCCGTTGGGTTCCATTTCGTGGAAGCGCGCATAGCATCGCATGTCGTAGTTATCTGATGCGCGCGCGCTGACGGGCTGCGTGCGCTTCGGCGCATGCGCAAAGGGTGTATCTTGACGCTCCATCGTTTAACGCAGAAGTGTCATCGAAATGGGTACCGATTTGCGGTGATTAAGACCTTAACTCATAAGCTGTTGGGTTGTGATTTTATGGGCATAATTGAAATAAAATTTGTAACGCTATCATCAAAAAGCACTGTCACTACGCTTGTTATTTTTACAATCAAACTTATTTCCTTTGCAAATCTTTCAACAGTAATAAACGCACTATCTAAGTCTAGACTAAGTCCTAAAAATGGTCATCGCGAAGGGAACTCGTTATCCCACACATCGCCAGCCAACCTCATCTAATCGTAGTCATCATACCAATTTGTAACTATAACGGTAACAAGCTGCTTCGGTCAGAAAAAGTGTTTTTCCACAAGATTCCCAACTTTTTTCCAAGAGAACATAGCAGCCGAACCAGTTCAGTTCCTGTCATCATTAGGTGCGCAGCGCATCTATGGACATGCCCAGTTAGCCGACCCGTAAAGGGCGGAAAAGAAGTGCAATGTACTCATGATGTACCTACAACCGTTTTAATGGATTTTTGTATGGGAATTATGTTAATTGGTGGTAAACTAGTTTCAAAGTACCATTGGATTAGTTTTATAGTGTTACAGATAGTTAATAAAATTGTTCCTTTTATTTCGTCGACGTAAAAGATTTAGACCGAATCATTGTACCATAATTGGAGTACTTATGCAACTTTCATAAACTGGTTTAGGAAACAATTAAATTACTTACATCAAAAGCAATTTAACTTTATCAATAAACATTTTCGAAAATATATTGTTAATCAATTATCAACATGTTCAATTTAAAATTTATTATATTATAAATCCAATAAACGATTTAATAACTCAAACGAAAAGGCATAAAGTGGTCGACAAAAAAATAAACCAAAGTAATATGGTGGGAGCATAAAACGCACGGTAGCATGCGCCCGCGCAGCGCGGTGCTGTAGCTCATCGGCTGCGCGCGCACCTAAAACATTACATTTCGCTTGTTCAATAAATACTTCTCTTTTCTCCCGGCTTTGTATGCAAATTGTGGTTTCAATGTCTTATTTGTTTTGTGAATTGATTTTGGTTAGTTTACGGTTTACTATGCGGCTCTATAGTGGTTTTAGAAGCTGATTATGTATTGTCACGTTTATTTCCTTAGAGGTCGCCAACGTATAAGTTTACTAAGAAAATCTAATATTGTTTTTTTTTTAAAGCAGATAAACAACCTACGTTTATTTTTAATTTAAAGATAACTAACCAATTATAAAAAAAACACTAATTTGACACATGTAAAGGGTCAAGAAATAGGTAATTCAGATCGAAGCAATGTAGAAACTTGATGATATCATAAGCTAATAATATACATCCAAAGAAACACTGTTTATACAAATTTCAGTAGCTATGCGTGAGGCATAAAAATATGTTAGACCTCATTCTCACGACACGTGAAGTCAAGCGATGACGCGCCAATCAGCATGTGTAAAAATGCTACGAATGTACAACGATCACATTGGTGCATTCTACGAATGTAATGTGACGGTCATAAGACACGGGTATCTTAGTGATGTAGCATCATATTAAATGTTTTATGGTAAATATATGTGTCTCATATTTCCAGTTACAATAGTACGTTAATTCAGGTTAATTTTAATTAACTATCTTAATTGTTGTTATGTTTAATGATAAAATATCTTTATTTCAAGGGCGCAAATATATATTAGAGAACAAGTTATTATAGTTAAGGAGTTAGTTTTCATAAAATTATAACAGTGACCGACATTGCCACACAATCACCATTTTTTTTTTTTTACATTTTGTTAATTCATTGTAAAGAAGAAAGAACAACACCATGAACAAAGCTTAAAACTCCAATCTTACAGATTCAGTTAAGCCCTTAATTAGCGTAACGACAATTAGAGATAGGAACACAAAGGCACGGATTGTATCGGCCTAAGGCCAGGCTAAGTCCATTCGAAGTCCTTGTAAATCTTCCCGATAGTGGTCCAGACACCGGCCGATAACAGCCCACACGACCTCCGGTAATTGACGTAATAAGCCAAAGGTTTTTAACCCTTTATAAAGGCAACTTTATGTCCTGCGACTTACAGTAGATAGGTAAGATAATGCTATATTGAAGTAATAAATAGTCGCCTATCTTAGTTACCGTGCGAAATTATTTTTGAATTATTTGTGGATTTGTTTTTAGGTGGTAGCTGGTTTACTAAAATTATACAGATACTAGTACTACTATACTATTAGACTATTTCACATGACAGTAAATGAACTCTCTAACGTCCGTAATAGCGGAGGTCACGAAAAAGCGTATGCTTTGCCATTATTAATTAAGAGCTAGAGACCTTCATCAAATTAAGATTAATTAAGACAAATTCATACTTATAGTATCTAGAATGGATTTAGGTTAGATTTTTGACCTCAGCTGTTAATACACATTTTTTGTAGTAAATTAGGTATGCCTGACCGAGTCTGCCTTATTAAATCTCACTTAGGTAAGCCCAAATACAGTTACATCTAAAACAGCTAGACCAGCTTTTTTGACGAACTTCTAACTTTGATTCAAGCATCTAGATCACTTAAATTCAGATCTATGTTAGTCCGTGATTGGGCGAGCGAGCTGCGCGGGCGCAGCGACGGACGCAATTTGCCGGGGGGCGTGGCCACGGTAGCGAGAGGGGGGCACCTACACGTAATGGGTAACCTCCGTGTACACGAATTATTTAAGTTTTTCTTAGTACTTAAGCTTAAGCTGAACTTAATGAGATGATGTTTCTAAATTGAGTTATTTGTTTTAAGGAATTTTGGACTTTATTGCCATAAGCAAATAATTTAATTTCAAAGTTCCAATTTAATATTTCTTAATTATAATTTATAGTTGAAAATAAAGACAAATTTTCTAAGGTAAACACCACTTGTCGAGTAGGTATATTAACTATTGCTTTTAATCCTTTATTTTAAGTATGAAATCAATTTGAAGTTCAATCTCAGACAGCAATACCAGTAACATTAAATTTCTTAAACTCAAAAGCTTACTAAGAAAACGTAAATAAAACAACAACGAGTATAACCGTAAAACCGAAACTCGTGTCTCAACTAAAGTCAATTTGCACAGGACATTAAACTGAGAGGAAAGGAACGAATAAAACGCGAACAAATAATATAGAGGGTCTATGCGCCTGCGCATCCACAACAATACCAGACATCACAATAGTACACTCGACCACACATTCATACAAAGAAAGTTATTCAAAAATCAACTTTACTGCGTTGTTATAGAGTTGATATTAAAGTCGTGTTGTGGAGGACTGTACCAGGTATAAAATGTGTGGCCAGGTTTAGTACTCTCGGATAAAGAAAAGATTTTTTTTGTTATTAGTATGAATTGTGTATTGACAGTTTATGCGAGGAACGGATTACGAACATATTTTTTTGTGATTCTGAGGGTCTGTAAGGTACAGATTTTTAGGGTTCCGTACCCAAAGGGTAAAACGGGACCCCTATTACTAAGACTCCGCTGTCTGTCTGTCCGTCTGTCTGTCTCCAGGCTGTATCTCATAAACCGTGATAGCTAGAAAGCTGTAATTTTCACCAATGATGTAGGTATTTCCGTTGCCGCTATAACAACAAATACTAAAAACCACATAAAATGAATATTTAAGGGGGGCTCTCATACGACGGTGGTACGAAACCATTCGTGCGCGAGTCCGACTCGCACTTGGCCAGTTTTATGTAATACATGCCAATGTTGATTTAAAGTAGCACTTCTATAGAAAAGGTCCTATCTCATTTATTTGCCTTTTTTTGTAGCTTTTATTACATCGAACTGCTAGCTAGGTTCCACTTTATTTAGTAAATATAGTTTATTCATACATACCATATTCATTAAAAAATAAGCAATAAACTCAAGTTATTACGGATTGATGTCAAGTTAAATTCATCTAAGGACTTTTGTTTGCAACCGACTTAAAAAAGGAGGTTATATGATCTCAATGTTTTCGTACATGTCCCGGATTTAAAAGTTGGCAATGTGTTTATTATAAAAGGTGAGCCAATGCAATCATACTTACTTAAATAAGTAGTTAAGTTATGAAATTGGAACTAACTTATGATTTGGACAATATAATGATGGCAATTTGAGGTTTGTCAGAATGGCTGATGCAATTGAATTTCGGCTACAGGTATCACCTACAAAAATATACGGTTATAATAATAATAATAACCTTTATTGTCAGGCAACTAAGGCCCATAGATATATACCTTATAAACTAACATACATATTATATAAAAACATTTTGTGTTAGTATATATAGACTTAAACCTATGTTAGTAAACATGGTAGGTTAGTTAGGTAGTTGTGGTAGGTTATATTCAATGTATGAACTGCAATATATTTGTATGCCTCTATATATCTTTGTACACTGTTACTTGCATAAGGACTAACCTCTGCCTATCCACATCAAATATTAACAGATTTATAGTAAGAATAAAAAGTAAAATACACAACGTACATATAATAATAATAATATTCCGGGACAACTCACACACGGTTATCTGATCCCAAGCTAAGCGGAGCTTGTGTTATGGTAACCAGACAACTGATAAACATACTTATATATTTCTTAATACATACATAATTATAGATAAATTACACCCAGACTGAACAAATTTTAATGATCGTGCTCATCACACAAACATTTGTCCTGGGTGGGAATCGAACCCACGCCCTCCGGTATAGCAGTCAGGGTCACTAACCACTAGACCAACAAGCCCGTCTTTATTATAATAAGTAATTACATAACGACAGCTGTATGTCTATTCTGTAAATAATTTCGGTATCGAGCTTCACCTGAGTGACAATAGAGCTCACTTCAAAAGTGAACCCAATTGGCCTTGATTTAGAATTCAAATTCGAGAATACGTATTTGACATCTCACCGCGGATTCCACTGTCGAGACATGAAAATAATGTTACAGAATAGCACTACTGTTTCCATCAACACCAGAAATAACAAAAATACAATCTCAAGGCCATATATTATTATTAAAACACAAACCATTTAGGCATAATTAGAATAAAACTAATAAATATGCATTAATTGAGATAACCATATCAGTTTAATTACGAGACTAAGATGTTATGTATATGTGTTATAATTAAAATCCTATTAATAACATCGTGACATATGAGGTTTTGATTCAATTGATTTATCTGGCAACATTAATATTAAAATAAATCTAGACTTAGAGGGCCTTATTACAAAAGATGGTTTAAACCAAGACTAACGTAAACCCAGGTTTAAAATATACCCAGCACTTTCTTATGTCATATACCTAACAAAAAGAGACGGGGCTTTTCTAAAACCTCGGTTTTTCTTAGACCATCTTTTGTAATAAGGGGGAGAATGTTTAGATGTGTTTACTAATTGTGTAAACTGCCTCGTTGGCCGAGTGGTTCTAAGCGCGACTGCTACGCTAGAGGTCTTGGGTTCGATTCCCAAGTCGACCAAGGTGTTGAGTTTTTCTATGAAATTCTCAGTAGAAGGTCGGGGTTTGGATTCGTGCCCGGTTAGTAGCAATAGGCTCGCCCCCTATTACATGGGACCTAAAACATACCGGCGAACTGTGGGTGTACATTGGTACACCTCTGCCTAACGCTTCGGGGCTACAGGCGTGATGGTATGTTATGTTATGTATGTGTTTACTAAATACTAACTTTTGGCCGTTGTAACGTCTTTGTGGTAGTCTTAAACGTAAGGCCAAGGCCCTTTTCATCTATTAACATAACATACCATCACGCCTGTATCCCCGAAGGGTTAGGCAGAGGTGTACCAATGTACACCCACAGTTCGCCGGTATGTTTAGGTCCCATGTAATAGGGGGCGAGCCTATTGCCACTAACCGGGCACAAATCCTAACTCCGACCTGCCACTGAGAATTTCATAGAAAAACCCAATAACACCTTGGTCGACTTGGGAATCGAACCCAAGACCTCTAGCGTAGCAGTCACGCTTAGCACCACTAGGCCAACGAGGCAGTTTTC
The DNA here is from genome assembly GCA_905475315.1 of Autographa pulchrina. Lineage (NCBI taxonomy): Eukaryota > Metazoa > Arthropoda > Insecta > Lepidoptera > Noctuidae > Autographa > Autographa pulchrina. The sequence continues at coordinate 2,228,373 of FR997764.1, forward strand.
ATCTATTATATTCACCTATATTCAATTTTAAGTATAATTAAGACACTTGACATTCCAATTCAGAGAAAAAAAATAGTTAAGCTTACATTATATTATTGTAAATGAAAAAAAATAATGTACAGAAAAAATAATAGGTATTTTCAAAATTTCATCTATACCAGATGACATATTGAAAAATTTTTTTTTTCTTCTCTGTTTCGAACCGAAACCCTTTGCCTCCAAATCCGGTCCACTCTCGCCGCGTCATTAGTTCATCATTATCATTCAAAAGTATTAATAATACGATACATATAGTAATAGTATCTTCATCGAGAAATAATCGGATGGATCGTGCAAGTCACATTTATCTGATCGTTTCTATTGATAGACAAATAGAGGTTATATAATGCTTGGAAGCTGGAGATACGGTGCTGCAGATAGTTCCGTATTGCTGTTATTTGGTATAGAAATCACTTTAGTAGATAAAGTTTTATTTAAACTATCTTCACTTCTCTGACGGGCCTGTTGGTCTAGTGCTCAGTGACCCTGACTGCTATACCGGAAGTCGTGGGTTCGATTCCCACCCAGGACAAATCTTTGTGTGATGAGCACGGTCATCTGTTCTGTGTCTGATTGTAATTTATGTATAATATGTATGTATTAAGAAATATATAAGTATGTTTATCAGTCGTCCGGTCACCATAGTACAAGCTCTGCTTAGTTTGGGATCAGATGACCGTGTGTGAACTGTCCCAGGATTTTTATTATTACTTCTGATATGTATATCAATCACGAATTTGATTTGTCTTAAACGCGTTAAATTGTCGTATATGATGTTGTTAATTAGAGCTTAGGGGCACAAAGCACCTGCTACTCTCGACTAAGTTATAAAAATAATTACTATGGCATGATTCAACCCAATAATAGAACGATAACTTTAAAAAGTAAACCTTATCCTGGTCTTTTTTTTTCTTCCTTATCATATTAAATAAGGACCTACCCTAAACACCTACCCTACGCAACACAGTACAGGTCATCTAAAACAAGTGAAGTACACCTAAAAAAATGTATATTAGTTGAAATAATTCACAATACGCATGTGACAAGCGCGCACGCGTCCGCCGCGCCCGTTCCCACGCGCACCCACACATGCGCACGCGCACCGCGCTAGTGTGCGTGAGGCGCGCGCGCAGCCAGCGAGCGCAACTTTCATAGAGTAGTTTATGATACAGCGTGATTTTTTTTGCTTGGCCAAATTTGAAACTACAAGAATTAGTGGAACTTAGTTAAGGTCTTACTGATGTGTGATTATTGTGTCTACTGGCCCTGATTTAAAGACAAAATTATGAAATTGAAATATTTTCATAAAAAAAACCCGTTTCTAGTAATTTGACTTAGAAGCTGGTTAGCAAAAATCTTAGTCATGTTATATAATTTGGTCTAAAAAACATGGAGGCAACATTTTATAAATATTCACACTGTATAAAAATACTTACATTCAAGTTTATTTACAAATATGATAATTAGTTTTTTTTCCTCTATTTTAACACTAAAGGACATAAATTAGGTGTTAAAGTATGTTGCTGTTGGCAGGTAAGCTTCTTTTAACACAGTAATTAACACGAAACCAAAGTTGATTATAATTATATAAAGATTTATAGATATAAACATTTCTATAATTTTATAAGCGGCATTAATTTGGAAATATTAATTTCGAATTCAAAAATTTACTTCGGTATTACACAAATTTATTTCTATCAATCAACGGTAGTTTTGAGACCAGTTTGAACAAGGTTAGGAATGAAAATGGTGGAGTGAGGCATCTTTAGAAGACCTTAGTATGTTACTAACATATTCATTAAAAATGCAGTACATTTATTAATCGTAATTTTTTTAATTGAAGTCTAAGTAAATCTGTGATCAGAGGAATTTTCTTGTTTTCGTGCCAACAAGATGTTGGAAAATTGTTTTGTATTTTTATAAAGGTGCTATGTGAAATTATGACTATGGAATTACCATGAGTAAATGAAGAGCAAATAACATATTATTATTTAAATACAAATACGACTGAATATAATACAAATGACAAAAAAAAATAGTTACTGATATAAACTCATACATAAAGTGCAAATAAACTTCACCACACAAAATGACAACCATATTGCATATCAAATCAAATCTCCTTAAATAAACTTCTAACCATATTGCACATTACCATAATCCAAAACGTGTCAATCTAACAAAAAAAATGGCAGTTGTACAACGTTACCCCAACCTCAGCCTCAGAGAAGCAACAGATGTTACCTAACAAAACACGTCGCATCTGTTCCGTTGATCTGTGAGCACCCGCAGGCCAACATCCGCCGACCCATTGAGCACACGTCTGCTGACACCGCCAAGGTGATAGCATTGTGCTTTATGAACTACAAATCGGATGGTATTATAGTAATGCACTGACTAATGGCAGGCGCTGACAAGAAAATTGCTGCGTGATGGACAGTTTTCTAAAATGGTTAATTGTGTTCTGTTAATGTGACGAGAAGTTGTCGCAAACATGATAAAGTATATAGGTAAATGCGGAAGTGTCTGTCTGTATGTTTGTTGTTACCACATCAAGGGTAAATGACAAAATAGTTTTTTTTTTAAAGCCTGTGATTGTTAGGTGGACAAAGGATCCTTTAGTCAGACAATATTTTGATTGTTCAAAACTTTTGAGAAACTTCCTAATACACCAGGTGCATCTAAATGAAACGAATTAAGTACTATCTATTAATTTACTAATGCTACCAAACATACAATAAAAATAAAATTGCCATCGCACTAAAACGTTCCACATCTATTCATCATCCCTTCATTATTTAGCTGACAATACGGAATTATCTATACACCGGGATCGGGTTACACACACGTGCAATCCCCCCTCCCCTGCCTCAACATGCGCAAGAGTCTCCGTGAGATCGGAAACTTCGCCTCGATGCAGTTTTGTCATGGCCGGCTCTGACGTAATGTCAAGATGATTGAAGTTTAAGGGTATTAGCCTTGTATGCTAGACAGTTAGTTTACATACAGTACTGTAATGTTGATGTAATGATGTAGACTAGACTGTGGAGAATGGGAATATGCTTTATTGTGTACGAGAAATACAGAATATTGTTGCAAGGAAACCTGAATTCGCGTTTTGAAGAATCTTTAGCACACATTTACATAAATACGTAAAACTTGTAAGCGACAAGCTACCATAAAAAGTGTACATGTGCCAGCAAAGAATAAAACGAGATATGTCTACATCCAGTCATCCATTTATTACATGCACTTTAGAAACGCAAATATAACTCAAACAGCAATAAAATTCCGTTCAGAAGAAATGCGCTAACTATACTAAAAGTAAATTAAATTGTCCATACTGAATGGAAGCAGCGTTCACGTCAGTATTACTTCTAAAGCATTTAGCAAAGCCATAGAATTCTGTAATATATGGTAATTACTGGTAAGATCCAGTTAGATCCAGTTATTAATCTTGGACGCATCCAATTAACTGACATAATCACTAATAATGTTTCGCTAACTACTTTATTTAAACTGGTTTTGGTTTAGCCTCATCTTCGCTTTCATATATCGGATAGTCCTCATTAGAGTCTAATTAATCTTGTTAATAGGCACACACTTTATGGAAAGGAAGGCTAATTGTGCCTTTGCAATCAAGTCTCCTTTTTGGTATTAAAAGTAAAATGTTGACGCAGTTTTTGATATGTTTACGATTTCCTTTTACCAAAACAAGTAAATGGTCACGCCACTTTCTGGGAAAAATGAGCAGAAACAACAAAATCCCACTTGTTAAACTGTAATTTATACCCACTTGATTATGGCCAAACAAAAAGAAAAAAAGCAATGTAATTAAAAGAACCCAAACTACAAATTAAAAATTACGAGACCCTAACATGAAAAACAAAATAATTCCCAAAGTAAATCAACACATAATTGTAAATGGAACAGTAACATAACTGTTGAACATAAACGAAGCACGATACGAGATCAATCGGATCATTTAACGGCTCGCGAGAATCGCGTCCGAGCCTGAAACGGCAGGCCCGGCCGGTCCAGCAGCCCCAGTCGGCGCTAGATCGCAGATAACATCGCCAACAGATGTGTGAGCTGTAATGAGATTCCTTTAATTGGCTGTGTTAAGTGCAACACAGAAATAATACAAATATTATACGACTTCCAACTGTACAATCTCAGCATTCAACATTACATTTACTGGCACATTTGCAAGCTATAATTAAATATTTGAAAGGTGCGTTAATCACGCTTTAAAACAAATGAGGGTCTATAAAACCCAAAAGCGCTTCCAGGCACAAAGCAGCCAAAAAAATAAATAATCATCCATATTTGTTTCGTAACACTGATAGCATCACCGAATAAAAACAAAAGTCTTTCGATTTACGATATCAACTTTGATCAGCATAAATATTAATATGGGCGTAACTATGTCATGTTACATTGAGAAGATTAATGTATCGCTCATGTCTTCGTAGGTTTTAATTGTGGACTACTTCCCAGTCGCTATTGAGCACATGTTGGCAATTATTGGAGTCAATAGAGGATGCGAGCATTCGATCGTGATAGTAGTGTGACAAACGTATGGAGTCGGCGTCGGCGGCGGCGGCTCGCGGACTACCTCGCCCATAAATCTAAAAGCCGGGCCGAAAGGACGCGCGCAACCCTTTATTATACCGAGACATGATTGGCCTCGGGCGCTCGAACCAAACGAATGCACGCTTAGTAACGACCGTCTCGTATCTCTGCGACTTCACTTTCTGAGAAGGATTTTCTCTTTTTTCAACCGCAGCGATTAATACCTCAAGTCGAGAGCGCCAGAGTTCAACGTATCACGCTCAAGGTCGCGGCTAACGGTCACACAAACCGCGAATACAATAGTCCATGGTTTAGCAACATAATTGTTCCTTCACGATCGCTACGTGCGACACCGGATTGTAAACAAGACATGTGGGCTCGTGTGCGCCCTGCATACTGATAACCCGGGAAACACGCGACCCCAGCCATCGTCACACTTTTTTGCGATTATCGGCCTCCATACTTGCTGCGCCGATAATCTGATCTGGCTGAGCTCGGGCTTCGACAGCGAAACGATTGTGTCTACATCAGACGTCGCACCACAGTCAATCATGTACTCGCTCGTAAATACCTCTAGAGCACGATCACTATTGAATGCGGCAACAAGAGAACCAAATGTAAATCGAACATGACATCCGGGTGCGAGTTCAAGCGAGCATCACCGCGGATTCAAAATGGAAACATTCACGGACGCCGCTTAATCTCATATCGAATCAATAAGATTGTTCTGGCGAGCACGCCCGGGGTCGGGTCACCGTGCTAAACGGCGCAACAACTCGAATAACCAACCAGACGGTAGTTAAAATCATAAGAATACGTGAGTACATACACTACTCCTGTCATAACTTGTTTTTGAGCGATTCTAAGCCGTATGCCCTTGTGATAAGAATTACTCGACGTTTTCCATCAGCATTACTCGAATGCCGTGAGTCATGCGAACTTTATATTTAATGAGGTTTAAAGTCAATAAACTTGTATTCAGTTTTTCTGAGTTAGCATCTCTGTGTCAGTTGTGGAGCTGTTTGTAAATTAGCTACTGATTGAACAGCTTTATTGGCAAATATTTGAGAAGTTGCTCTGTTTACACCAGAGTTGAGTCGGGTTGAAATGTAATCCGGGTGGTATGATGCTCGGAGTGGCGGAGTGGCGCACGGAGATCTGTGCCCCAAATCTCAGTCGTGGTCGCGCCGCTCAACCATTATATGCAAATTGTCGTACCAAGACACAAGTTTTGGACGACAGCGATAACTAATTTGGCGCAGACTATAACCGACACTAGAGCCGTTTTTGTCCAATCACAGTTTAGATCAAGGTGTCATTATTGAAATCCAAACTGGCTATCTCAGTTAAGTATAACGTACAGCTGTATTATTCTTCAACGCTGTTATTTGAAAACAATGAATGCCTTATGGAGGCAATCTTGGAATTCTTGTCTCAGCATTGCAATTAACTTACAATTTCGTCTTCCAAAGTTGGTAACTTAAACCAAAGACGAAGCTTTATAAAATAAATAAGGATTGGGTAATACGTGTCACCCTATTGTGACAGTAAAGCACGCTTAAGACGTAAAACGTTGAAAACGAACGCCTCTTGAATTCACCCAGATTATTTCCCTGAAGAATTGAGCAATCTTATTATGTATGTGTGAATGACATGGTGCTCGCGATTCTGTTTTAGAAAGCGACACTAAACAGATTGTATAATGCACAGTAATAAAGACATTTGTAGGTAAACAAGCACTGGGCGAAAGCTGCATTTATTGAACTAGATAAGTTTCAAACTAGAAACATTACTTTAAGGAGATTACAGTGCGTACGTAAAGTACAATCTTGAGCAATATATTCAAGATTATGTTTAGTTCTAAGCAAAGGATAACGAACCTAAGTTTATTGCGACACTGAACGTAATCGCTGAATAGGAAATTAATTACGATGAGGTCTGAGAAAAAAACTAAATTATACTTAGTTGGTTTTAGCAATTATAAAAACGGAGACAAAAACAATGGCTTCGCAGCAAAAAGTTGTCAAGCAAAAAGTGCAACAAAAACTCTAAATTTTTGAAAATAGTTTGAAGCAAAGCAAATGTAATTTGCAGTTGTTGATATTATTCGAACGGTATCTAGGATCCCGTGGCGGTATTTACGTGTTGGTGGGAAAGGGGCTTGGCTGGCCTGGGAGCCCCGGAGGCCTTCGTTCTCTCGATTGGCCTCGCGCCCGCGCCACCGCCCCGGGCGATCCGACCTGGCCTAACCACCGGCTCTTGCTGCCTTTTTACATTCGAAACAATGTTAGTAATAATAATGTGTGCTATGATAGAATTAGAATTGGTTTATAATCGATTCAAATGTGGTTTGAGGGTATGATTGGTTTCGTTGTCTGTATTGAGGAATAGGAAACTGTGGGAATAACCAGAGTGGATTCAGAGATCCTATAAACTTGAAGTTTGATCGATTGAGAAGTTATTATCAAGGGAAAGAACCACAAAGCAAGGCTTTTTGAAATACCTACATAGTATACACTTTTATGACTTAAGCTAGCGATTAAACTTGAAACCTTTAAAGATCTATCCATTATTCTGCAGATTATAGATTATAACATTTATTCTGAAGGATTTGCTATTACGGACTAGTTTGGCTACTTTTCTATTTGATTTACACATAATAGTGCAATAACGAGCTGATACCTCAAGGCTTATAAAATAAATCATGCAGGTTGACGCTTTGTGTGAACTGTGCTTCAATGAAATATTTACTTAAGACTTTCAGATTACAATTTATTTCTTTTTGAAGAGACGCTAAAGCAAATTAATTTAAACGGCTTTTATAAAAAAATAGCCGGTGTCTTACCGGTAGTCCTACCGGACCAGTCTAGATCAGAATTTATTTTTACTTCATAATTTACCGCTAGATCCAGTCTCGTGGCTTTGTAGTTAAATTTCTGGCTTCATCAAAATTTTAATTACTAGAAATCTAGACACAGGATGTATAAATAAACGGATACAGTTATTCGAAGTCTAGAAACCCAATACATTTATAAATAAAGAAATAGGGCATGATATACAACTTTTATGCGATCTTATTAAAGATTCAAATATGCAAGCGAGAAATAGTGTTGAAACATACATATGTATGGTCAGTGTGTAATATGAAATTTATTGATGTCGTGTCGGCAGTGATATTGTGCATAGTTCTTTATGGTACAGGAAATCTTGGGAAGCAGGCCGTGATTAAACATGTGAGGAATAAACTGGCGTTGGTGGCCAACAAAATGGACGCCCACGGCTTCTCAAAATAAATAAAGTTAAGTGGTACTCAAGAAATATACGATGCTAAAAGCTAATAATATTTTATGGTAGCAATTGTGCATAAACAGAATAAGTTATAATAAATAATCTTAACGACATTTCGTATAATATTTAGATGTGATTTCTTCATAAATAAAAAAAACGTAAAAGGAATTATGAATTCAAAATAAATTGGAGGTGATGACACATAACAATGAAAAACTTGATTGATTTGTGAAGGAGGATCTAAAAATATAATATGATGGAACGCAGAGAGGTGAGGTTGATCATAATTTATCGAAAATGCAAATTATGTCGTTCCTAGAAGCACCAATAAACGATCCTTCTGGATTCAATCAAATAGGTTTTCATATATGTATGTTACTCTATGGTAGGTATACAACACACTTTTTTATTGATCGTTATGCGAATCGACATGTAGGATATAAAATATGCTAATCGATATGAGAATCAATGAAAAAGTGCTAGATTTTGCATATGGATGTTTAGTTACCAAGCCACCTTGATATTTTTTGTTTGGCCTTTGTGCATCTTCATTTAATACCTCGAGTCTAAAAATCTATTTAAAAACCGTTTGCTATAGTTTTGTAAAAGAGAAACGCTGATAAGAATCACTTGTCTAAACTAATAAATTCGAAGTCCAGTTCCAGTAGCTAAAGAGTTAAGTAAAAGTCAAATAAAAAACAACGTATGTGAGGGTATCCCTAAATGTGAAAGCACGCGGCTCGCGGTGCGCACACGCAGCGGTCATGGGCGACGTGTAGATGCTGTCGAAGATAATGACATAATATGACGCCCATCGCCGTTAGGACGATACGGAATTATCCATTTTAATATCAACGATAAACGATGTGAAGTTTAAGAATATCATAATCGTGACATAAGAAGTATAAAATAGCAATATGAAGCTTTTATCGTCAATTATAAAAAACTCCTTCCTTCATTTGAAATCAATATAACTATTGAAAAAAGAAAGACACGCCACTTCAAAGGTTTTTACCGATATTGACAAAATAAACGCTCCACTGATATTTACAGATTAAGCAAATTAAGTTAGACTCCACGAAAAAATCTGCAAAACCTGCAAAAAGTTAGTGAAAAAGCTAATGCCTGTCAAGAAACTAACCGCGAGATTAATTCTAGATCTAAAATCGGTAGCAGATCAAAGGCGTATCGACATTGACCTTAACTGCGCGGGCGCAGTACGAATCGATTCAGATCCGACCAATGGGGGCGCGACGATGCTGCTCAAACATGGCGGCCGATGACCCGACGCTGGACAATTTGCATACCTAGTTGCATCACCAGTCATAACTAGTTTGACGGTATGATTTGTTCCACTGATTGTGTGGGAGATTACAATAATACTGAATGATGACAGTTGTTATTAGAAAATGGACTAGATATAAAATATGGAATGTAAATAACGCTATGGTAAGACTCATTTTATTTAAATTGGATGTTTAAATGGCTCTTGTTAATACTTCGGAGAGACGAAAAGAAATTGCTTCAAAGTAGATCCCATAACACGAATTCGAAAAAATAATTGAAACAATTGAGACTTCCGACCGCAAATCACCAGAAACCTTTTTCGTTTTTGGTACTTAACATAATGAGTAACATTAACGAAGAGAGATGACAAGGCCAATTTAATATCTCACAGATTTCAAAATTAGGGCTTGTTAAGTATGATTCACTAACGGGTTAGACATAGGTAGTGGGCAGGTGCACGCCCAGCCTTCAAACTGTCATAATTAAAAAGGGTTGCCGCTTTGTATGGGTAATTAGCTTTATTTGAGAAGACGATTATAATTCATATGTTCTCATTGGTACTTTATGAAGAGAAAATAAAACAATGAAAGAGGACTGTCTTAATTTCCATTCTTTTTTCTCTTTAAAAGATAATAGTAGTGAGAGAAGGGTTATTTAAGATATAGATTACGACACGGATGGACACATATAGGACAGAAATTATAGGAAAGATAGTCAAGCTGTAAATTTTCTACCTACAATTTTATACCGAACTGTAGTACTTTATTTGGTTTTCCATATATCACATAAGCCTATAATGAGGGACCACAGTTATCCACAAATTCAAAGTGACGGAATAATCCTGTCGTAAAATAACGACCATAAAGTTCAAGGCACCGTCCATCTTCGGGACCAATTTGTGCATCGAACGGGTCAAAAGCAATAAAACTTCTTAATAGAACAACATTAATAAAAGTTAAATCAAAAAGGTTTATTCAAATCTCTTTATGACGCATTGAATAGAATATTTTTAATAACAATCGTGTGATTTTCATGTTTTTATTACATCGCACGATTATGTGAATATTCACGAGTCGTCGATTCTAAGAAGATCCTTCAATAACTTTAGCTTGAGAACTTAAATAAGGATCTTCCCGAACTTTTTTATTCGGAAACCAATATCAATAAGTAGACTCATCTTACACCTGTAATGTCCCTTCTTACTTGTCTTTTAAACATTCCCTTAAACAAAACATTTGTCTAGATATATTTTGCATCCTGCGGCCTTCGTTGACTAAAACAATTTGCAAACAAACCCACACACGAAACTGGAGCTTCGACCTTCCGTGCTATTCTGTAACATTATTTTCATGTCTCGACAGCGGAATCCGCGGTGAGATGTCAAATACGTATTCTCGAATTTGAATTCTAAATCAAGGCCAATTGGGTTCACTTTTGAAGTGAGCTTTATTGTCACTTCACTGTCACTTCACTTTCACCTGTCACCGAAATTATTAACAGAATAGACATACTGTACTGATGCTACCCGGATACTGTTTACAGCTAGACAAACATAGATTTACAGATTGCTATGCGCATCAATAACTAGACGCTACTTACTTGTCCCTAATCTGACTTGAGTAATTTTCCACAAAACTAATTATATCCTATTATGTAGGGACGGCATTTGGGATACCATCTTCTTCTTAGCTTAACGTTTTTCTAAGTCATGGTGAGGTCGGCTTCCAGTTTTACCGGATTCATCTGAATAACGTTCTGATATATGGGATATCAGCTATGAAGGGATTTATGCCTTAAGTAATGTGGAGTAATATTCTCGTCTTAAGGATTTAGTATATAATCCAAATTTCATGATTGATGCTAAAGCCGCTTTGGACTCCATCAACGTTCACCGTCCATTTGATGATTGAAAGACAGGTTGGATTATGAGGCTTAACATTTTATTTTACTTAAATTTCTCTGTTGATGATGTGCCATGACTTAAAAACTATCTGGCCCCCACGAAGTCAAAATTAAAGCCAAAATGCATTTCATTAATATTAACTGAGGTACCTTAACTTATCGTTCTGCATTAGTAATATTTTTAAGTAGCCTTATTATAAAACAAAAAGTCTCCTTTAGTTTAATAAAACAATTTATGATGTAAATTAGAGCATTGGAAATCCGAACACGTCCCGAGAGTGAATTAACTTAAATGAAAATTCATGACCAGATTATAATCAAAATAAACTGATAAACCAAGGTGTCCCATTAAATCTCTAAGACAAATACATACAAAGAATTAATGGGAACAACACCGGTCAATGATAAAGCTGAATGAGATTGAAATCCAATACCAAATGCATCCGCCAATCAGGGATCAGAATTTTTTCTCTCTGTACAGTGATTGGTTGATATCTCCGCTCATCCTTCGATGCATTCTTGTTCTATATTTATTTGTTTTCTTTTTTAATTCAATACAATTGCGGGGGCTTATTCAAATGAACTGGGTAATCGGTCGTCGGCACCGTATTAACGCTTTTTATGGAGAGATTGGGTCCAATCCATGAGGATGGACGATTAAATTGACTGCAGCCAGAGGATTGTGATCAAGCGTCAAAAAAGCTAAGTAATCTTTATTATTTCACAAAATATAGTGTAAAAAAAATACACAGCTAAAATGATCTGAAAGTGTAGATATATTTAAGACTTATGTAGATGATATGGATATTAGTAAAGAGATGATAGTACTCAACGTAACAATCGAAGACGAATATTGCTGACAAATGGAAACACTTAACAATCAAGAAACGCAAGCGATCAAACAGCTCGCTAACATCTCTCAACTTATACCGAACGAGTGTTTTACCGAAACTCATTTTATTAAAATTCAAGCGCTGTTCTTGTTTCAGTGCTCGATATCTGGAATACATAATTACTAATGGACATACCACCAAATTAGAGACCCCGGTCGACATCACGAGGTCCTATTATCTCTTGAATAAATTTTAATGTCCCAAAGCATTCCGTTGACGATTAAAAATTAAGTAGCCTCTAATAAATTTTCACTTTTATGATGCTGTATTTTTATTTAGCTTTTATTTGATGTTGAAATTTTTGCATATCACCTTGTTTGTATGGTTTATTTACGAGTGGTTTATGATGGTTTAAATTCTTCTTACAGATTTACATCTTGTTTGATTACATTTCTAATAAGATTATCTCAGGTTTTATTTATTTGCATAACAAGGTCTGATCATGTTATTCTTTCTAATACTTCAGACTATAATAATAACATGGATTGTAAACTCGCTTTACTCATTTACAATCAAGGCAACCACGGTTCAAATAAACATTGTGTGTTTACATTACAAGCAACAATATTATGACGCATTGGATCCATACAATCGATTGATACCACACTTGATGTCAAATCGATACCTGCTCGGTTAACTCCAGAGAGGCATGAACACTTTTTTCCTAAATAAACATCCAACGAATCGATTTTAAACTTCATCTCCGAATGTTTACTTAGTAACAGTCCGTTTTAAGAAATCGATTATAAAATACCACAGTACATCTGAAAATGGACCTTATGAGGACGACACAATGTTGTATTTACATCGTATCCCGTTTATTTGATTCATCCTTGTTCTGTGATATGCAGATATAGACACTATCTTCATTACGTAAAATCTAATTTTGTTTGTCAATAATACCAGTCATAGTGTGACATCCGCTATGAATATTTTGGACCAATGCACGTAAAGATAACTATTGAACTACAAGTATCGAGACAGGAAACTAACAAAATACACTTTCAAAGCAATCAAACTTGATTTAGAAAGCAATAGGTGATTATAAAATTGTTGATAAATATTCCTTGCTTACATAAGCTTGTTAGAATCAATTGGAATGGAATTAGCAGTAAATAGAGGTAAATAATCTTGTTTTTATAGAAGTCGGCGTCTTTTATTTATTACTGTCATTAGAGAAATATGTATAATTAACATTCACTCTTTCTTCTAAGAGCTAGTAAGACTGCATGAGATCAAAATCAACATATTGCAGATAAGAAAGGACTAAGCAACTCTAAAAATAAAAAAAATATGCTTTGAATGAAATTTAGTCATAAAGCTTTTCATAGGCAAGCCCTGAATAAATACTAAATACATATTATTGGATCACCTAAAGAAATAAACCACTTTCACTCAAAGTGTAACAGCACGAAACTAACATTGAAAAACAAGAGGAAATCAAGAACTCAGCAACTAAAGTTCATGTATTTAATTACAACGCACCATCGATCAGTGCAGGGCGTGTCCGTGTCGTGCTTAAACACAGCCTTTAATAACAGGTTGAAAGTCAGCCACAATGTGTTACTGCGAACTGTTTCATACATACACAAAGTAAAGATAAACAATATGGACGGATGAAAGAAGTAAATTGTGTTTTGGATGGAGTTGTTAATGTCATTGAATGTGGAGCAACTTGTGGTTGTATGACAACTGTTACGTTGTCCGTTCACGAAGTTGTATTCATTGTGAAGGATATAGATGTTTAAAGGTGAGTGGTGATGGGAGAAGCGTCTTATGAAGACACGATGCCTCGAGAACAAGTCAATTAAGTATGAACTAAAAACAAGTACACAAATTGTGTATGTATGAGGTTCAACAGACAATAACAGCATTTCCCAGTTATGACTGAGAATCTGTATTTCTACAAATACAGATTCTCAGTTACAATCTGCGATATTTAGAAAACTTTTATCTTACTTAAGAATAGTGTAGACTAAACCATCTTAGGTGTTGTTGTCTGGCGATAACTCAAAAAGAACTTGAATGATGCACGCGCACGTAACATCATTGTTTCCTCACCTCACAGAATCGCAATGTTGTCAAAACATTCGGAAATGTCATTCCGTTCAATCCATTAAAAGGATTTAATTAAAATTCTGCGTGCACGCATTACTCAGTCGAATCAATCACGCTGATTGGTGGCACGATGTAATAATTTACAATACCAATCGTTTTCAGCTGCAATAACTTCCAATTAAGGCCCGTCATGTCCAAGATGGTCGATCAGACAATGGTGAAAGATACGACAACAAAAAGCCGGTCAACTACTCTGCAAAAACATTGTCTACTCCGATCCTATTGGTAAGCAGAATCTTTAATGCATGTAATAAAGATGGCATCATCAGTAGAACTGCACTTGCAATTGATGTAACGTTTATTTCTGTAATTCTATTGGCTATTAGCTTTTTCCCATCTTGTCTCTCCATCTTAGACAAGAAATATAATTCAGGGAATCTCCTTTAACAACGCACCCTAAGAATCTGTTCGACGCAATATTTCACCATTGCTAGGATTTATTTAATTAAAGAAAATAAAATAGTATCCATTGTTTTTACCATATTAAGGTGTCGTTAATGACCTTTAGCAAGGCTATTCAAAATACAGCATTTCGAATACAGTATCCCAGTATGTAAAAAGAACAACAAACTTATATTGAGTCAGAATTACTCGTAAATAAGAATTCCAAACTACAAAAACTCGATCGAGTTGTTGAAAAGAAAGTAAAAATTAACGGAACAACGATAAGTAAAGTCAATTAACACCGGCCACCAGTCAGAGGGTATGTGAGTGTTCGAGGCACTAACAAATATATGGAGTGACATTTAGTGGTACTTACGTTTAATATTCGTTAAATAGAAGCATCAGTTGAAATGCGGCAGCTGTTAAATATAGTTAATTAGTTATACGACATGGGAATGCCGTTAAATGGAGCGCGAGATGATGTAATTTACCAAGTTTTAGATATTAAGTGGTCGGCCACGGAAAATATTTTGTCAAGGTGTATTGAGGATGATAGCTCGTAGGTTTTTAATGTTTATGACCGGATGCCGATCGTTTCTGTTGTAGACAAATATGTGGCGTTCATTGATTGAATGTAAATAGAGATGTCAAAAAAGATTTTGACTTTTTTTAATTCGTGACAAATGCAGTCTTGCGATGTATTTGTTTGAATGAAAGACTATAGAAACGAAACTGCTGAAAATGTTTAAGCAAATAAAACGTTCAAGTTATTATAACACCATTATAACATCACCAGAGATAATTACGATTCCCTGCTGCGTACCACTTCACGCTCAACATGCAATGATGCTTCAAATATTTTGTCTTGGAACCTCACCGACTCAAGTATCACGGATTTCCAATGATCGTGCGTAAATAAACGGTCGATGTTGAGTAAACAGTGGTATAAGGCATTTAGACACGGTTGAGGAGTAATCTAAATCCGAAATTAGTTTGTTTTTTATTGAATGTCCAGGGAATGTGGAGACATCACGTCTTGGGATCGTTGAAACATTGAACCATCAGAGTGAAATAACTCACTCTAACGATTCAGTACAAAGAGAATTGGAGAAGATTTTTGTGAGCGTTATGGGAAACGAGAACCTGTCAAAAATATATTTCGAAATGCACCAAGAAAATACACCAAAAATAAACAGAAAGCCACTCAAATGACCCTTAACCCGACTCTAGAAGTGGGTCACAGCAACTCAACAAACGCAAGATAAGATGCAAGCAAAATACTTAACAAAACAAATAGACCTGTTCGGGAAGGTGAGTGACCTATGCCCGGTATTAACGTAAATGGTTCATGACGGTGACTGACAAATGATGAGCGTGGTGCTGCGTGCCTTACTCTCAGAGTTGCTCCCAGAGTTGCTCTCACAGTTAAAGTTCAAGTGTTGCGTAAACAGCTGATGCTGACATATGAATTTGTTCGACTGAACTGTAGTGAGGAATTTATTGGATTGTCTGTTATAATTTGTGTTAGTTTTATTTGCTTCTCGCAAGCAACTTTCTGCTATATGAGCACAATGGTTAAATCATAATCGCGCACTGAAATATTTGATTTTGATCAGGATCTTTCAAACCATTTCCTAATTTAGACTATTTGGTCTAACTGACATTTTAAACGTTGCCAGCTAAACAGACTATTGTTGCCTACTCAGTAACTCCAACATATCTATAGAACAAATACCAAAATAGATTGAACCTAATCGCCTATTAGCGCATCCTAACCCGCCATCCGCTATTAGATAACCACTTAATCCACTTCTCTGTGAATCACGCGTTGATACTGGTGTTATTGGTGGCGCACGTGGTGTTGATCAAACTGTTATACGGTATAGCAAGGACTGTACAAATATAATAGATAGTAGACGTCCAGTAGTGAGGTTGTTTAGACGAATGGTTAAACATAATGATAGTAAATGAAACCAAGCCAAAAGTACGTAGACTAAAAAACTTCTTTTTTTTACAAGTGAATCTAAGCGTTATAACTAGGAAAGTAATATTGAGTTTTGAAGTTTACGGGAAAATTAGACATTTTTAAAACTACTTTTACGGATTTTATCGCGGTTTGTATTTAGGGGAACCTAAAATCTAAATACAAACCGCGATAAAAGCCGTAAAAGTAATTTTATTAGGAAAGTACTAACTAGGAAAACTTAGGTCAAATTAACATCTAGCAATTTTTAGTCATGATGAATGTTAATTTCAAATCTGTATGAGAAAATGGCTTTAGTGGCGAGAGAGATGAGGACTGATAGAAAAACATAAATTCTCTGATCTTAATAATAGTGACAGGTAAAAGGTAAATTACTGAGAAAATATTCTAAAACAATACACTTAGAAAGATATATACAAACACTAATAACTAATATTACTCAAGAAAACAAATACCGCATTCACAAATTATACAAAACCTTTGACATTATACACAATAAAATTGCACCATATTACATAAAACTCTGTGAAACGAAAGCATGCGTGTGCGCAGGTTCGCGCTAACCTAACACACCATTGTTCTAAAGTAGGTAGTTCTAGGACCATCAACCACAAATAACAAACATAGAAAAATGAACCTTAAGGCAATGGAATAAAGATTATGTTACTTTTAACTGTGTACGACTGTATTGCGTGATACACGCCACGGCGAAAGTCGGTAAACAACACTAGTGTTTGATAGGGATGTGCATTAGTTAATGATAAATCGAGTAAATAAATTGACGGATGGTCAGTAATGGACAGACAGTTAGTGTCATAACGGTTTGTAGATGATGCGGGAATTAACTTTATAAATGATACAAGCTGTGGTTTGGCTAAAATAGACTGAACTTGGCTTTTGTTAGATTATAATAATATAATAATATTCCGGGACAACTCACACACGGTTATCTGATCCCAAGCTAAGCAGAGCTTGTGTTATGGTAACCAGACAACTGATAAACATACTTATATATTTCTAAATACATACATATTATAGATAAATTACACCCAGACACAGAACAAATGATCGTGCTCATCACACAAACATTTGTCCTGGGTGGGAATCGAACCCACGACCTCCGGTATAGCAGTCAGGGTCACTAACCACTAGACCAACAGGCCGTCCATCCGTCATTATAACTTCAGATAGACAATATCAAGAAGGTTTTTATTACTGTTATTGTTGAAACAACAAAGCTACGACACGCGTTAATGCTTTTACAGATATGAATGGAAACTCCGCAAATATCCAACAACACTATATGGGATTCATGGGTCCCGTATTATTTTTAAGAGAAAAAACAATCACCGCACTATTTTCTTACCCTAACATATAGCTTTAGGTAAAAGAAAAGTACACAGGTAAGGTATGATAGGAAACCTCAATTTTTATATTTTTTTTAACTATGTACGATGTACATTCTAGCTTCAATTTATTTGCAAAATTTTTAAAATACGTACTTATTTATCTGTTTTATTGATGAATTGGTCTACATAAGTTTTTTTCAAAGTTTAATTAATGATAGCCGCTCGATAGCCGCTGTAGCAACGGTATTGCGACACCGGGTAATGCTGGTTTATAGCCTGTAAAGGCAGCCATTGTTTCCTATCACAATATAATTAATAATAAATGTTCTTTGTTCAGTTTGTTTAGACATGTTTTATAATGTGAGATATTTATGACATACGATTGTGGTATTTTTTATTCCTAGTTTATGTGTGCTCATTAAGTCTGATAGTTTTACATGTGAAAAATCTCATATGCAATCTATACGTGTATTTTCATATTCAATAATCTAGGATCCTCTCAACAAAATCAAATTTATTGCTCCAAACATGCACACAAACTCAGTGTTAAATTTGTATTTATATGTTATTTTTCAGGCTACTTCGGAACCAACTTTGAAAGTTCCTCGATGAAAGTCTTAGGAAAGAGAAAACTTGAGGAATCTCCTAACTTAAAGTAGGTAAGTATACTATTTTAGTATAGGTACATGTATGTATTGTCAAATTCAATATAACACATATTATTACGATCTCCAAAGCCCCAATAGGTTATAGAGCAGCCCTAATAATGCTGAATCGTGATACAACGACTCCGTTATTTCATTAAACTTATAATTAATAGGTTCTGATGTTGTAATACAGTTTAGATGGATAGCTCGTGTTACGCGGAGTGCTGGCATAGAGAACATATTGAGGTTACACGACCATAAGGTATTTAATGATAAAGCTTCGTTGATTAATAAACAGAAATATACACAATATTATTAGAACCTTTGGATTTTAAAGAGCTTAAATTGTGACAGTTACAATACGAGAAGTTTAAAATTATATCTATACAAACTCGAGCACATTAAATACAATATTCAGTAGCTAAATGTATCAGTAGAAGACTTACATTCAATTGAAAACACTCTATTAACAAATAGAGGCTTCATTATGATAAAAGCTTTTATTTGAAACTAGCTGTGCCTGCGACTTCGTTCGCGTGGATGACGAAACTTTTCAATGAGTTTTTAACCGCAAAATTAAGTTCATTTTTTATTGTTTATACTTTTCCGGGATAAAAACTACCCAGTGTGGTGCCCAGGATAATAAAGAATAATTATACCAAGTTTCATCGTAATCGAACCGGTAGTTTTTGCGTTATACCTGAACAAACAGACAGACAGACAATTTTTTTTTTTTTCACTCTTTTGGCTTTGCTGTCGGTCTAGTAACACCATTCGCCATTCATTTTTTTTTGATATTTTCAATGTACAGAATCTTCACTTCTACAGATTTATTATAAGTAATATAGATTTTACAAATCAATATTTCTGTTCAGTAAAGTTCCGACATCGAATCTTGCACGTTCGGCTTTAGACAGTTAACTAAGGAACATTTAACGTAACGTAACCTAAGTATGCATTAATACCAGCCGCACATATAGTGGGTGGCAACACATACATGCACTATACTTTACCAATACTATTTAAACGTATTGAATGAGTGATTAAATAACACGATACATCATGTCTTAACAATCGTATTGTTGAGTTCGAGAGATCATTAGAGGCTTTCATTAAGATCTGCTCTTCAAAGTGATACTGTACTGTGTACCATGTAAAAGTGGCTTCGAAATTCTTACTAGCGGTGTGGTAAGGTGGATATTTGAAAATCGGTGGATATTGGAGACGAATTGAGCTAAAAATAATCACTTAAGATTTTGGAAGACAGAAAAGCAAAAAAATCTAAAATTCATTCATATACGTTTTTTTTTTTATCTTCATTTTTAAAAGAGGCCTTTGTCCACAAGGACACGCCAGCCTCATCGTACCTTAAACTAATACAGTCTACAGAGGAACATCACCTTTGAGTTTTTCTTGTAAAAAAAAATCATTGATGAATCATGAATCATTGACGAGCTAACACCAACATACTCAACCGTTTAGCTAGTTCTGCCTTTTTTTTTTCATTCTTATACTTAATTTAGTAAATGTTATGTAAGTACTTTTTGTATCCCTTTAGATTGAGATAAAGTAATCTACAAGATATTCAACAAAGAACTGACGAGTAACGAACTTTTCTGTTGTTTATTACAATACAAGAAAAGTACACAACTGTAAAAACAACTCCAGTAAGAAAAATAATAAAACTTCCACAACTCGTTAGCAAAGCATACAAAATGTAGAGTTACACTTTACTCTATAACGAAAGGAAATATTTCTCCGACCCTTCGTGCTTACACATGTGGTCTAAAACCATTAAGACATATGACTGTAAGATAAAAACATGGCGACGGAATGAGACGTGCTTCATACATCGAGATAGGCGACAGCGCAGGTGAATTTTCACAGAATAAACACCACAACATAGTTCCCAACCATTCATCTCTATCCCCTACAAAATAGAGTTCAATTTCGTCTGTTCCTTCAAACCCGTCATGGGTTTTCGTCGGCACTTTTTAGTAGAAGTCCAAGAGTTAAAATCCTTTATTACTAACGTCGTCAAGATACCGCGTGATAGTACGACAAAGGTTCACGGACAATGTTTTTATAACTGTTTATTACAGAAAATAGTTCTCTTAAGTGTTCCAAGAAGACGTAACTGTTGTGTGAAAAAGTATTTTATGTATATCTTTGAAACACGCATTTTTTTAGAGATAACAAAAATCCCAAGTCTTAAAAGAACTTTTAAATTTAATGACTAATAAAAAAATAGCAAACATTTCGTAAGTAAGTAAACAATTATTTATTTTGTAAATAGTCTCCTAAATAAATACACACACATAACTATAAACCTGAATATACTAGCAGCGACAACTAGACATAAAGGCGCTAAAGTTCTACACCTCACAAATGTAATGAATCAAAAACCAAAATAGGAATAAGAAATCAAATTCAGCATTAATGATGTTCCTAAACCTGACAAGAAACGGGATAACCGGTGACAAGACAAACAAACCAATAAGAACAAATAAATTACTACCATTGGAACTGTATCATGATTTGCGATTTGTCTGAACTAATGTCAATATCGTGCTCTTCAGAAATATCCATTCCTTTAGAATCAGAATCGTAATATTGTTACAGATTACTGCTTTGTTTTCAACCTTCAAATTTACATTCAAATGTATTTCCGATGAAGATTTTGATACGTTCAAGGATGATGCTAATGATAAAATGTGTAGAGGAAAATTATATTTAAATTAAGGATTTTAAACAGAAATTAATATTTGATTTAAAATCATCCATAACTTAAGCAGAGTAGATAAATAAACCGATGAACCTCGGAGTATTAATGCTTTTAATCGAACTGATCTTATTAATACCAGGATTAAAATTATAATTATTGAGCTTAAGTCCAAACGAAAAGCCGACAGAGTCACGCCTATAACTAACCCTACCAAAGCCTACCGAACTTTAATATCTTAATAACGTTATCGGTACAATCATTTTCAATTATTTAAATTTCATAGACACTAAATTTGGATTCGAAGACCTTTGTATCGTTATAATGAATGCCATATCAAGATATTGTGTCATTAATGGGAAATATTCTATCAAGATGGCTATGGTTAGTCCCGACTGCATTTACCTGTCAACATCTCCATAATCTATAATTTATAATTCATCATGATTATTGGGAACATTATATGAGAATACACATACCGATGATTTTAATTGATTACAAATTTTTGGTAGCTCCTTTCATCTGTTTATTGATTTCTATAATTTAAAACATACAATGTATTTCCATTCTATCAAGAAAAATGCCATCGACATTTAAAGAAAAATATTCAAAGTCTTTCCTTTGTAAGTTTATCTATGATAAATAATACAAAGAAAGGCTCGCTGAAGAACTGAAGATTCGAAGTATCTTCCTTAACGATATGAGTAACTGGACCACAAAGTACACACGTAACCACAGACCACGAGAGATAACATAACCACATATTATTCTTACCTTCATTTCTTGTTTTAACATGTTCATGTTTGTTACATTTTAACATACATGACTTACTTCTATAATGGTGGATGGCCTTTTACATGATGACATACCTGACTTACTTCAATAAATCTGAATAGTACAATTGTAATTCAAAAGATGTTTTGATGTAAGAAACAAATAAATCCATACAAGCCTTTTTAAATTTTGACTGTGACATCAGTATCAACAACTATATAACTACCAAACTTGACTTTCTTTCTGGCAATCATCAACAAACTAAATGTTCCCTCAGTGCAGTATGTAAAAGAAATTAAATAAATAAATAACAAAATAATAAAACTTAAATAACGTCCCCAACTACACAAGTTGAACCGAACCGTTCCACATTTCACACAATCCGCATCGTTAACGACAATGCGATGTGATACAGATATCGGCGAGCCGATTGCGCGGGCGCAGCGAACGAGCCTTAAATGGCGTCGCACCGCTCATTACGTTTGATCCGGCTGACTTGATGAGGTTCGATGTTTGATTCAAATGATTGACGTACCTGATTGTTATAGGTATTCGCTTTGTCTTTCTATCATTATTTTTTATTTAATTTGTCGATATATGGATACTAAGAAAACGAAAGTAAGAAAATACTTGTCAAAAAGGTTAAGTTCTACTTATGTAGAGTTTATTAAGTTAAAGACAGACGGAGTTTTTCCATTTGATTTAAATCTTGAGAATATAAAATAATAATAATAATATTCCGGGACAACTCACACACGGTTATCTGATCCCAAGCTAAGCAGATTAAGCTTGTGTTATGGTAACCAGATAACTGATAAACATACTTATATATTTCTAAATACATACATATTATAGATAAATTACACCCAGACACAGAACAAATGATCGTGCTCATCACACAAAGATTTGTCCTGAGTGGGAATCGAACCCACGACCTCCGGTATAGCAGTCAGGGTCACTAACCACTAGACCAACAGGCCCGTCTTCGTAAAAGAAACATTTTAATATAAATTGACGGAGAGCCATGTAAGCTGAAATCCAATGTCAATTAATTTGAATATATTTGCAATTTACTTCATCAATAATAATATACCGTCTACATTAAAACAACGGACTTTGTAAGTAAAGATGATAGATTTAAATAGACGCATGACAATGAAATACTTTTAAAAAGTTAAGGTCAATGAGCGTCCTTAGTTTCGTAATGCAATTATTTAAAATTAATGTTTTTGTTTTTAAGTACGCATAAGTTTGTCTTAATGAAATAAATGGCCTACAACCATAACGTATTTGGAAACTGACGAAATCTGTTTCACGTGTTCATTTAAATAACACTTACACTATCAGCCAATTAGATAATAAACATGTATCTTAGTTTACCAGATACATGTTAATTATCTAATTGACCGATAGTATCAGCAAGCTGACTTCATTCGCATATTGATTAAAACTCGTCATAAAATCAATAACAACCAAAACATGTTGAATTTCCAACTTAAGATAAACCGCGCAGATACTGCCAATGTGAAACTTGTTCTAATACTAATTTAATTAAAGGACATAAACACAAGTACTCCACATGCTCCAGTTTGGCCAAAGGACGAGGGAACGGAGCCATTCTAAATGTGATAGCTAACTAAATTACAATACAGTAAAGGGAATCGATGTTCGCAATGAGAACAAGCATTGATTCAATTTGAATTGTAGTTGAATTGAGAAACTTTAATACTGTTATAAATTTATATTGGAAACGGGTACGAACAAGGCATCAATTTAGAGAAATAGACTTCAATGATACTGGGATTATCGACGAAATGCTAATTATACGTGCAATACTACTTAGCCACGAGAATAACTGTTTCTGTTCTTCGGAACGCGTGAGAGTCTAGAGTAATGTATGTGTAAAAAGAGTAAATGATACGTTTAGCAATGATATTAAAGTACTAAAAGATGAATTATGATCATCTCGCAGTCATTTGAATATCTTAGGAACAAAAACCATAATTTAAGGCTGTTATTGTTATTAGACCAGAGGATGCCACTCATAATATATGTGTCGCTTATTTAAGAAAGTTACGACCGCTAACCGGACCTCTGGTAGCAACAGACAAGTCGGGCAAAAAGCCATAAAAGTAAAGAAATCAAATCACATCAGGCTAAAACAGATATAAATGCAAATGCCATCATACAATCGCAGAACATCTGCCAAATACAAAACGTGGATACGAAAGCAAATCATTCAAAGGCCGATAATATATTCAAAAAAGGTTGCAAAGACACCCTGGAGTTTAGTGGGTCTCTCGGTTGCATCTGCAAACGATACTTTTTGCTCGAACAAGCTGACATATTCAGTTTCGCCGAATACACGACCTTGATCTATAGCTAGTCAATTTAATATGATCTCGAAAATACACTCATAAAAATCGGATAAAACTAATAGATTCGGTATCTACAAAGGATCAGCTTGAAAATTTTAAATAAATAAATCCTTAAGATGACTAATTTAGATTTAGTCTAAATTAATATGCGTCAAATTATACGAGTTTTTTCTTCCGATATTTTGAAGAATCTTGATAAAGCCATAGGTGTCTTATTTATCATTTCGCACGGCTCTAAGATTTTAATACCTTTACACTTTTCATCTATGCATAATAAAACAGGTGTATTATTTAAATATTTGATATATTCCTGTCATAACTCAACTGATTAACACCATGTTTTGACATGTCCGATAAAACATCATGAATACTTCACAGAGCTAATCCATAGATTTGAATGTTTACTAAATGAGTGTTGTCATACACACAATTATTTGGAACCAACAACATTTCTTAAGATTTTTTCCTTGGGTTAAAACTTGTCACTTCATTTTTCTTGTCTAATCCTATTATGTGTTGTACATTTATATTTTTAACGTTATCATCGTAGTTTTGGTCATTTGTACTTAGGGAATTATTTATTGGTCGGATATTTTCATGTAAATAATAAATACGGTTATTTAAATCTGCATTCTCAGATCTGGCTACAAATGGCCTGCTTTCAAGTTTAAAACTTTGGAATTTCCTAAAGTATTCTTTGGCTAATGGTTAGCTATAGGACCATATAACCGCTTACCGTACCAAGCTGGGCCAGTTATGGTGTGCTTATACTAAAAGCCTATTCAACTTGCAACAGAAGCATACATTTGCATGTACCAACTTCATAAGGCCAGTATCCTATAATGACTCAGTATGTACAAGTTGCCGACCGAGCAAAGATTGTATCACATTATTTATAGCATAAAGTCATGGTTCAATACCTTTGGGCTTATTATTATTCATTGGTGCCGTGTAGGAAATCTTTTGCCGCTCTAAGGCAAGCGTCTGATAATGACAAAGTGTAATCTGTGGCCTGCTTTGAATTTATCCCCCCGGGGGTTTTGAAGCAAATAAAAAGACGCTAATATCAATTTTAATCGATCTTGAACGATATTGTTGTATGTTTTATAGCGTCTATATAATAAATGGTCGGACTTATTCTGAGTATTACAATCTCTTTTGCTGTTTGGTTACGAGACAAAACTACGTAGGTTGGTAAACGTACTGAAGAAATCCTTTGGTTCAAAACTTCTAAGTTACCGCTAAGTAAATTGAAATAGTATCTTCCGGAATCCAATCAGAAATATTTAAATATATTTTCAATTAACCGATAGACGCCACTAATTTTCTATCACCGTTAATGGCCTGTACCGGTAGCAGAATAAAATTCCCTACTCCGAGAAGATAAGAAACAATATTTGAAATCACAGTAGCATCCATTATAGTCGGTTCATAATTTATTTGTTGGTCCGGCGATAAATAAGCGGCCGTCTATGACTTTTTATCGACAAATGCCTCGGACAGGATTCCCTAAAGTTTTAACGAATAAAACTACTTTGGTTGGAATTTCTCCGGAGACTGCGTGCGTGGACGATCGTTTTGGTGCTATTATCTCGGGAACCGGTTTGTTTGGGCGAATTTGAGACAATGGCGGCGCGGCGGTTTGCGCGTGCGCATATACGTGATTCGTTGTTCCGGGACGGTGTATCAAGTTTATTTCGCTGCGTTGTATGAAATAATATATCATAATTTTATGGCGCATACGGGACTGTATTCTATGTGTTGGCATGCATCGATTGTTAACTGAGCCTAAGAAATATATGCCCATATGGATTTGAAGGGAAAATTACAGTACTTGAATGCACATTCTGCAGATACCTGATAATAATAATTATTAACGTTAAATAAGGGTTTGAACAACTTCTCTATTAGACGAGCTTGCTGTAAGTTAATCCATCTTGTTAAACTTGGTTCCTATGTATAAGTAATTCAATAACCCTGCAAGAAGGTAAGTCAAAAATAATTACCGTAAATTACTTGACATATCTCTTGGTCAAGTATACCTTACGGATGAGACCCATATATAATTTACCAAAATTAAAGCCACCAAGAGTCGCATCCACAAATAATGACGCTAAAAGCTTTTTAAAGTTGTAAAACTGCTGTAATTGATGTTTATGACCGCAGCTCGTCCTGATTCGTTGGGCCGAAGATATTTGAATACAAACACTGGGTTTTAAAGAGTCCGTGACATAAAAAGAGTTAATCGTTTTGGACCGAGGATACCGCCTTTCGGGACCCTCTCAGGTGCGGTATCAGACGGCCTTAATACAGGTCGTGCTGCATATTGAAAGGGATTTTAAGATTTTTTTATGCAGTTTTTGGGGACTGCTTTAAAATGCCCGTAAGGTATTGTGATATGATTAAAATACGGAGTTTGGAATAATTTCAATTTCCATTTTGGTAGGATGATGAACAAGGTTATTAATCACTCAATTATAGTTCGTTTCTAAGTTATCAGTTTATGGGTAATCAAATCAGCCTATTCCTATTCAACGATATAAACAAAACACTGCCCATAAAAATGTGGTGATCATTTAAATATTTTTTATCGTTCAACTCAAATCTACTTAGACAATTCTAAAATCTACATATTACGAAGTAGGTATAAGTAGACAACAATACAAACAAAACATTTATCGACGAAACACATTTTGTATTATAAACCATTCTTTCCTTCCCAGAATTAAAATTGACACCAGCTCCGCCTTCGACAAGCAACCTTCGCCACGTGGTATGAATACGTAACGAGGGATTTTGTAGCCTATGTTTATGGTAATTGAGCTCATAATGGCTTACAATGGCAGTCATTATTACCAATACATGTGTATGGTTAAGATCCGCTGTTTTTGTATGAGATTTTTTTGATGACGTTGTATGGGTTGCATTTGTTGTACTTGTGATGAGTTGGTTAGGTTTCGGGTTAACGTTCGAGCTTTCTTTGTTCTAGTGTATGTATAATTTATCATTTTATAATCTCGAACTTATACAGAATTTTAAATCGATTTTTTTGTTTTTTTATTAGTACACTAAACATTAAAAAAATCCAGGTTACTGCTACCTTTGTAACAAATAACACATATAGACAACAATTAAATAAGCCTGTATCTAAATTCGATTGCAAAAAGCTTATTCAATGCTTACAGTTTCGTACATAAGTGAATTTTTTTCTTTTTTCACTCACTTTCCAAAATGTTTCTTGTTTACAGACACATACGTCTGAAACTTTTACATACCTAAATAAATATCACTTACAAAATTCAAGCTTCAATTATCGTCTGATGTCTTCATCTCAGGAATTTCGTTCATCACCTCGTAATCTGTTTTTAATGGTATATCAAACCTTTGATTGCAGCTTTCGACTGTCATTGGTAGAATTAAACATGGCGGACAAAATGTGTCATTTAAAATGTTTGGGTGGTTTCAATTACGTCATGCATAAAGGTATGCCAGATTGTTTAGTATTATTTTAAGTAAGAGGTTTCCCAAATATAAACAGCATGATCATTTAATTATGAAATGTACATGCGTTACTTACTACTTTTGATCACCCGCTGTGAGCGCAGATGCTTTGAAAAATTATAATGATCCAAAAACACAGTATTGGCGGTTAATACCAGGGATTTAGGTGCATTATTTCTTGAATATTACGCCCTTAGAAGATGCTTTTAAAGAAAAGTAAATTACTGCAAATGTTTTCATTTACAGAATCGCTCAGATGCCTTTTTAAATCTATATTAGATCCCACTGCTAGACAACGGCCTCCCCTTTCTTCTTTTAAACCTGCCTTTCTTTTGCTATTTCCGGCCATCAAAGATAAAAAATTTAATATTCAGTAACATACAACTTATTAATTAATATAATTATCAATATCTATATAATAAACACCAGCCCTGAAAACTGATACTGTGTGGTTGAACGTGTCTTCGTGTGACAGTCCACACATGATTAATAAAGATCTAATCAGCCCAAATTCCTAACTTATGAAGTTCCGAATTGCAGCAAACGGTATCTCCACATCAGGTTTTAGAATATAAACATAAATTGAATACGACTTGTTAGATAAAGATTTATGATATGACTCCAATGAGTTGATTTGATTAGTATTTGAGCACTTAAAATGGCAAATGGATTATGGCGGCTGTATCGTAAATACGTGTCGAATGTAAGCTAGTTTATGTGTAGGTCTGTATTCAAAAATTAAATAAAAAAAAACTGTTCAGAAATGTTTAATTTTTTCAGTAACTAAACTTCGTTATATGAAGAAATAATGTTGTGGTGGCCTAGCGGTTCAATGAACGGATTTGTATGCACAAGTTTGCAGGTTCGAACCCAGGCAAGTACCAATGTGGCTCTTCCAAAGATATATGTACTTTCTTAATTATTCTAAGACACTTCTGACAAACGGTGAAGGAAAACATCGTGAGGAAACCTGGATTCCAAAATTTGGGATCTGAAATCGCCAATCCGCGAGCAAGCGTGGTGATCAATGCTCGTGCCTTCTCTACATGGGAAGAGGCCTGTGCCCAGCAGTGGGACGATTAAAAGGCTGGATTATTATATTATACTAGCTGATCCCCGCGACTTCGTCCGCGTCAATTTCTGTTATTATGACCACGATTAAGAAGTTAAAAAAAAAAGTATTTCTGCGTAAATGATAATTTTAGTTAATATTATGTTGATAAAACTCTGTAGCAAATAATTGGCAATAATGCATTAATTTCGACCAAATGATTACCTTAAAAAA
This sequence comes from Autographa pulchrina, assembly GCA_905475315.1. NCBI lineage: Eukaryota > Metazoa > Arthropoda > Insecta > Lepidoptera > Noctuidae > Autographa > Autographa pulchrina. The sequence goes on from FR997764.1 coordinate 2,257,499, forward strand.
GGTTATAGTGAGTCAATTTTAAAAGATAGACATATACTGTCGCAGACATTTTTTTAGATCATTCAAAGCGGAACAATTCTTTCATGAATACATATATTTTGGGTAACTCGAACCGTTTACGCAGCGCACGCAACGGAAGCTTTCAAGTATGAATATTTTCCCCCGTTTTTGTGACATTTTTCACTGCTGCTTCGCTCCTATTGGTCGCAGCGTGATGTTATATATCCTAAAGCCTTCCTCGATAAATGGACTATCTAACACAAAAAGATTTTTTCAATTCTAACCAGTACTTCCTGAGATTAGCGCGTTCAACCAAACAAACAAACAAACAAACTCTTCAGCTTTATAATATTAGTATAGATATGACGAAACAACAATTTCTAAATAAAAAAAAACTAAAATTAGACAGGTATCTGACAATCTTTAAGAAGGAAGTCTCGTAAAAAGACAATGATAATGCAAAACTGAGTCATTAATGTTTTATTTCTAAATTCTTATTATTCTTTATATTTATTTTACTCGGCCGAAATGACTGTACTGTGGGGAACAAGTAAAACTATCATTTTATTTTTCACGGTACAAGACGAGTCATCTCGAAACGAATTTGAGGAAGTCAGCACTATTATCTTCTTTCAACTAAGTCAAACAAACCGAGGTTCGTAACTACGCGTACGCATAACGGGTTCCGTAACTACAATTTATTTAGGCAGGTGTCGTTTACGCTCACAAAAACACGAATACTAAATAATAAAATAACATGTAAATATGTTTGTAAATGCATTTTGTTTTTAGATTTATTTTTAAACTTGTAATAAGGTTTTTGTTACACGTCATTAATTTGACATTTGTCGTAGAATATGTTAATTCTCTAAATGTTAACACGCTGACAACGAATCTTTGTGTATTTCAATAAATCTTAGATAACAGTTTATGGATACCGAATACCAATATTAAATAAACGTCAAATAAATATTTGAAACAAAGTCTTAGATAACGTGCGCATGTATTAAAAAATTTAAATCACAAATTGTTTTTTAATTTATGCCAAATTTATTTAAAATTTGTTTCGCCTAGCATTTCTTCCCATGTTCGTCTTTTCACAGTGATGGAACCAACTATAGATCCACGGATCTCTAAAATTCCCGTATTTTTTGTCAATCCTGTGTAACAAGGGAGCTCAATCGTCTACAATTAAGCTAATGCATTTCTGGGCCTTTATTACAAACCCATTTGGATCTAATAACACAAGACACTGCGGAAGTTGACCGAGACATGTGTTAATGTGGAGGGAGCTTATAAAAAAATATCTAAGGGAATTAATAGGTACTTACTTCAAATGAATATTAGAATCGCAGCCCTTTCATTACTATTCGTCAAAGAAAGACAAAGATGTAGGTGCCTTTGTCCCTTAAGTAAAAAGTCAAGTATATAATATTCTAAAATATAAAGTTAAATTAAGAAAAAATAAGTCGCAACCACACCAAAAGTTAAAAACAAACTTTAGTAACACAGTCACAAACAATAAACAGCGTAAAATTGCTAAAACATATCATTGTCATGTAAAACACAACTTTACAACTTAAGGCATGTCATCATAGTAAAACAGAGTTAATAGCATACATACAAACAGTCAAAACACATTACATGCTAAACCAACATTGCACAATATTGCAATAGTTTTTTTTCTTACGCAACGGTCGTGTGAACTCTTTCGACTAATGTCCTTTCATAATCACTACGTCTGCCGATGCTCTCTCATAGAGAATATTATAAATATAGGGTGCTATTAAGACTGTATTTACTTTTAAAATAGGCAGGAAATGATCTATAGAGCTTTGATTCACTAACTTCATAATTTTAGTTATAATTTTTTTTTTATTCCGACCATTTAGTAATACATTTAAACAATATTGTTTACATGGTATACTTTTTTAAAAATATCGTATTCAGTTTAAATGCCAATAAAAGGACATTTTAAAACTATTTTTTGTTTGTAACTATGTCCAAATTAGTAAGGATAGATAGTTACATTTTAGTCGACTATACGTAACAATATTTAGAGAATTTAGTTTATTTCAACTGACCAACAGACTAACTGAAAAACAAACATACTATCCTTGGGAGTCGGGTAAAAACAATTGAAATACGTGCTTCGCCATTTTAGTTAGTACCCGTTACTATGGTAGCCATAGTAACGGCAATCCACGTAAAGTTGAGCCTCATACCTGCGCACACGCAGGCTAGTCATTAAGTAAAGCAATAACGCATTGCGTCACATCAAATAACGTTATCGTGAGTCCGAGGGGTCGTGGGTTCATTCCCGAGTTCTCAGAAATTGAGGCCTTTTCTTTATATGGTAATAATGCTTTGTTATGTTTGTTGTATTGTGTGAAAACTTCATTTAACTAAAAATAAGATTATTTTTAACTTACATAAAAAAATATAGTAAAAGTTATTTTTATAGAAGATTCTAGTATATTCTGTAATATTTGATCTGTAAACGTTATAATTTCGTTGACCAGTTATAGAAGTTTATAATAAAAAAAAAACAATTACGTCATTCCATCACGAATAAGACGAAATTATTACAAAATTTAATGTTCTAAGATTACGAGACAATCCCAGGGACTATCTAAAGAATTATCCTGTGAAAATTATCCCGAATAAGCACGTAATTCTCTCGATAATAGTGATGTACCCAAATCGATTTAAACATTCGATTATACGATCGATTTGTAGCTACAATTTAATGTTTATGTTACGTGTATAGATAAATGTTTTTGAATTGTTATTACATGTTCGTAGGGATTTATAAATTTATTTGATGTGAGCACGTGTCTGAAGGGATGATAGTAAATTGTCTTTTGTTTGATGCAGGGGTGAAATATCCCCTTTATTAATTCGGACAATTGGAGTAATTCCTAATTCTTTACTGTTGCAAAACATATTTAGAAATTAATGTAGTTTGAAATATACAGAGCTTATTACTTACAGCAAAAAAACTAATAGATAGTAGGTTTTTTGTATAAAAAGGTACGTAATGTAATGACAAGTTTGGAAATATAATCTGGAAACCTGTGCCCAGCAGTGGAATTCATATAAATAACAACAAAAAGATGTACATTATTTTTACATTTTGGCTAATCATTTTGTTCTTAGATCATTTTCTCAAATTCTAAGCAAAGTTTTAATCCTTTACTTGTTTTAAAAACTAATTCTAAATCTACATCTACACAACTCGAGTAGATCGCAGTCGGGATACACGTAAGATGCGCGCGCGCATGACATCAGCGAAATCGGGGCCGGCCGCCCACCGTCCATTAGTCGTCTAGACGAGTGGACAATTGTTATCTATTATCTGTGCATCTCACAAAAGTACCACTAGTATACCCAACTACACATGTTTAGTAACACTATGTCTGATAACACCTTTATTTCAAAGCAGTAAGGTTCAATTTTGAAAGTCACTTTTACTGTCACCGTGCGGTCTGTCTATGCTGTACTTTTTGGGAACTAAACTTTTTTTAAGTTATCCGTGACGTTGCTTACCTACTCTGTTCTTTGCTTTAAGATCAAGCAATAAGGGTATACTGACGACCTCCGTGGTCGAGTGGCGTACGCACCGGTTTCAAGGTGTCGCTAGCTCTGAGGTCCCGGGTTCGATCCCCGGACGGGTCAACGTAGAAACCTAATTTTCTACATTGCCTCGGGTCTGGGTGTTTGTGGTACCTTCGTTGCTTCTGAATTCCATAACACAAGTGCTTTAGCTACTTACTTTGGGTTCAGAGCAATGTATGTGATGTTGTCCGCATTTATTATTATTATTATATTACTTTACTTATGTATAGTACGTTTTTATAGCTAAAATTATGAGAAATGCCTATGAGTCTATGACTATATCTCAAAAGGAACCTAGTCATTTTCGGAACATGTAACATTACAGCGCCATTTTTGTGTCTGTTCGCAAATATTTGGCATTTCCTGTTGACTCATGAATGATTCACAAACCAAGTTAAAGAATACTTTTAACTGCAACACTAACTACACGCTAAATACCTAAGCTTCTAGTCACAGGTTCAGTCAAGTTTTTTACTTAATCGATTTAATAACAGCAAAATTATCGATAAGTACGGGACACTTGTTCATATCGATAAGGTAATACTGAATACAAATATGTATTTGATGTTTTAATGACAGCAAAATTATCGATAAGTAAGGGGCACTTGTTTATATCGATAAGGTAATACTCGATACAAATATGTATTTGATCGTAGTTGTATTTCCGTAAAGCCCTAAACATGGTACTAGCTATCATCTCCATAAAAGTACTCAATTTAATGAGCACGAAACAAAGGGTTTGCCGCATTGCTCCTACTATAAGTTCTTGTGGCTAAAGTGATAATGAAGTGATAAATAAATGGCAAAGCTATTGCGTAAAGATTACAATAACACCAATTAACAAGTTCACAAGTAACAAACAAGTTACCTATTTAAAAGTAAAAATTTCCTTAATGAAGAGAAATTGTAACTAAACATCTGAAGATAGTTTCTTAAACCTTATTTTTTAAAAGGGTAAGTATATACAATACTAGTGCTTATTGGGAATTATGATGACATAACTACCTTTCGCTTTGAGCATAGTAAAGTTTATATAGGTTTTTTTTACGCGAGAATAAAACCTCGCCAAAACAGGAAAATAAAACTGAACTGCCACACTACAAAACCTTAGTAGGTAGTTACTTAAGGGATTCCTTAGTATCGATTTAAGCCAACCAAGTCTTAGAAACTATACATCAGCCACTTTAAAGAAATAATGACCGTGCTTTGGGATTATGAACCTTAATTCAATGACTAACAGTTCAGTTTCCATCACATTCAAATTACTTTTAGGCCCTTTTCGGTAAAATTTGTCATTCTAAAATGAACTTAAACACATGTTGTCAAAGTTGATAATTGCGTCATTAGTAATAACGTTTAATTCTCTTTCCATATTGGCTTTAGTATAGAGAGCCTTAACTTAACCTTTCTCACCAAGTTATCACTTGAAACTTAAAGTAGAGGATGTAGTGTGAACTCCCTCACATTACATGACAAATATGGTAACCAGATAGTAGCCACAATTTATTGCCAGAGCCTTCTTGTGGCCAAGTGAGCCTAGCGATAGTAAGACCATATTAGAAACTTGCTACAATTCCCACTGTTACATAAATAAATGCGGACAACATCACATACATTGCTCTAAACCCACAGTAAGTTGCTAAAGCACTTGCGTTATGGAATTCAGAAGCAACGAAGGTACCACAAACACCCAGAACCGGGACAATGTAGAAAAGTGGTTTTTCTACCGGTCCGGGGATCGAACCCGGGACCTCAGAGCTGGCGACACCTTGAAAACCGGTGCGTACGCCACTCGACCACGGAGGTCACCAATAGGAAGATGGGTGTATGTGACTGAGTTATAGGAATACTGGGTTATGTTACTTCTTCTTCTTCTTCTTATCGAGTCAAAGATCCAAACTTTCAAATTCTGTCTGACCAAAAAGTTGCAACCTGGATGGCTCGGTCGCTGGCCTCCATCACGTCCTGGAGAGTGCAGGTGGCAGTGCAGGACGGGCAGGACAAAAGGTTATGTTACTAAGAAGTGCTTTATGTGTATGTTCCATTATTAGCTTAGCTTGGGATCAGATAACCGTGTGTGAGTTGTCCCAGGATATTATTATTATTATTATTATTTTATTCTGTAACTGTCACGTTAGGATAACTCCTGTCAAGTGGATAAATAAATAAATTATGTGAGAGTTTATTGTCCTAGTTGTGTGTTTAGTCCTAGTTTTTAGACAAAATGGCTGCGTCCCGCGGTTTAACGTAAGAATTTTATGGTCCCGTGTTATTAGGATAAAAGTATTGAATTGTTTTTTTTTAATCAGCTATATATTTTTATTCACATAAATTGCATTAAGATGAGTAGGTAAGAAGTAGAATTTTGAAATATTAGCAATTTGTTTATGAACCGAAAAATTGCATTTTCAACCAAAAAAAAAACTCTTATTTTTTATACTGTAATGTATGTATTTAAATTGCGCTATAAATCCTCTAAAATAAATTCAAAGGACTTAAAATTAAATAAAAATCACACATAAATATAAATTCTTACACCACAAATTAAATGTGTACATTGAATTTATGTATGTATATGTTTAAGTAAATCAGAAATAAGATAAAGAACATGTTCCGTATCTGCTGTAGACATCCACAATCAAGTCTTCATGACGTCATCGAGCCATCACAACATCACGTGACATGTCCAAAATGATGATAGCATCGGAACTGGTTAAACGCTGAATTAAATTAAACTTGATTATAACTGAAGATTACTGTTTTATTTTAAGGAAGCTGCTTAAATATGAATATAACCTTAATTTCAGAAAAACATTGTAAAATTCGAATCAGTCGTATAATTTCAAAAAAGTACTACTTAGTCTAAAAAGCCGTTTTTAGTAGCGCCATATTTATTTCTAAAAAGTGCCATATCCATTTATAACAATGCAAAAAAATACTTCATAAATGAGCATCAAAACCATAATTTATATGAAAACCCACCCAATTCAATACTGCCATACATTTTTAATGCAATTAAGATCCCACTTGAGTGCGAAGGGCTCGCCTGCGCATCTGTCTACCCACACAGACAACACGATTAGTCACACATACACACATAGACACTCAAAAATAAGTCTTACTACCTTGTGATAAAGGCGTTTATTGTGTTGCCGACTTATGGGATCTATAGGGCGCACACAAACACTATGACAAACAACGGTACTCAAAAATTAGTCTTACTACTTTGAAATAAAGACGTTTACTGCGTGGCTGAATCGTGTGGGGTCTATGGGGCGCTCTGAAATAATAATTCTAACGGTTCTATGGCATATGGGGTATCGATTTTTAGAAAATAATAACGTATTTTATGTTAGGGGTTGTAATTAAGTGATGTTATGATAAGCTCTTGTGGTTTTAATCCCTTTTGATCTTACTCTTGAAGACCCTTTTAGCCGTTCAAAGTAGTAAAGGAAACCTTCATATTTAGGTCCTTAGATCTATGTGAAACAGCTTTGAAATGACAGACTTTGCTGCACCTTACCTAACTTTTGTAGTAATGACAAAATTTTTATAAAAAAAAAAAAAAAATTGTAAGCACTTACTTGCAAAAGTATTCTCCTCTCGGTGTAGATAAGCAAGTTCCGCTATTTTTGCATGGCGAGGGCGAACATGACACGAAACCTGGAAAGAAAACAATACATTAGTATGTTTTATATTACATTAAAAATAATACTAAAACCGCTGACTTTACCCACATAATTACTAATGGCATTAACAAAGTATTCATTAAATAAAAACCAATTTACAATAATTTATTGTTGAATAAACAGAAAACAACGCTATTTTAAACAATTACTATAAAAGATATTTGCAATTGTTTTTTTTTTTGTATTTACACATCGAATAACAATGGTAGTTAATGTGGTCTTCTACCACAGTCTCAATTAAAATTTATTTAAATTGCAAACAAAAAGAAATACAAAAGCTAACATAAAGCGGTATTGTGTAAGTTGCATAATCCTTTATAATCCCCAATTCTTGTGTATAATAAATAACAATACAACCAATTAAACAATAAATAACAATACAACCAATTAAACAATAAATAATGTATTCAAGCATTAAAAATATATTATTTTCTTGCTATTTTCACAGATCTTTCTTAAATAACTACGGAACTCTAAAAACGTTATAAATTTAATGCGTGTGATTAATTGCGGGCCTACGTTATGACTGGCGGCCATTACTCGGCCATACAAGGACATCTGGGTCACTGAGAATTAAATAAAACTCTGAATATTGTACAGATCTTGATAATGTTGGTTGGGAATTCGTAATGAGATTGGAAACTATTTGATATGGCTAGAGGTCAATTTGGTATTTCTATGGTGGATGAAATGAGCAAACAATGACAATTTCATCCAAAGATATATTTTAGCCTCAACTAGCCAAGACCGCTTTAAAAGTCTGTGCAGATACATTATCTGTATTTTTGAGGTTATCTTTGAAAAGTGTGCTTAAAGTTTGTTAGTTACTGTAGATTTTTTCTTTTATATATTTATGAAAAGTCCTAGTCAAAGATGACAGGAGCAAAATTCATCATTTTAGGCTGATCATTTTAGTTTAACGACTTTAAAAGTCATGCCTCAGATGGCTCAGGCCACTTACAAAGTTTGAGTAAACTTTTCACAAAAAAAACTTAAAAAAGCGACAATTTATCTGCACTAACTTGTAAAGCAGAAGTGGCAAGTTGCGACCAAAATAAATGCAACACGACTTAACCAAGATTGATTGGCGACAGCAACACCCAGTGATCCGGTGTTTAAGTGTGAGATACGGATCAAGCCGACCACATCCGAACGGAGCCGACGACTCCCGAACCCTTTAATATACAACCTGTGTCGTTGAGAAGTATTGCTGATGTGCTGATAAAGGAACCGCCATTTAATTCTCCTTTGATCTTAGTGTTTAAAGCGTAAATTTTTTGGAGTCTTGCAGTTTTTAAAGGTGTGATATTGATCCAGTGTAATTCTTGGCATTTGAGGGTTGAATATGCTGCTTGTTATATGGCCCAGTCAAGGAAGAATTCTTAAGTTTGATGTAAGAAAATAAAACGATTTTGCTCCAATGGTTTATATTTCTGTATAATAAAACAGTTGTGTAAGTGTTTTTGCTAAAGGTTAGAATTACCGGTCCAAAAACAGTTTATTTACATAAGCAATAAATACAAGGTTCCTCCATAAAAGCTCGTACATCAAAAGCAAAACGCATTACCATAAAATACGCATTATCAGATAGGTCCAAGATAAAACAACGGTAGCGACAAAAAAACTCATTCGATCTGTTATCAACACATACGAATCGATTCCATCTCGATATATCGATATATCGATCAGTCAGAATCGAGACCACCCAAACATGATCGGATACATTAAGTCCAGGAAATTGGACTCAAAACGGCGGCTTTTATTTAATTTAAATAAAAATAGCAAGTACATATCTTGTTGTTAGTACAAAGGCTGCGTGCCATTTTTTGCTGGATACACAGGACATTCATTCTACCCAAGACTTGAAGACTGACCAAATAAAAACAAAAGAAGACACACAATAAACAAATGAACCTGACTCTAAGGTAAGACTGTGACATGAATGACACGACTGGAAATGATGGACTGGCTTTGAAAGAACTGGTTCTAGATTGACAAGGATAAGACAGACAACTGTAAGGAGTATTTGATAAGCAGAGGTATTAAACATAAAACAATTGCGTTATAGACAAACGATCCAGAGCCAATGATCGTAAACAGACTGACTAAGGTCAAGCATCGTACATGCTTCTACAAAACGGAAAAGCTGACTACATATAACATGAGAACTCAGTAAATACGATAAAAGCCTGTAACATTAACTATCCTTTGAAGGAAAGATAGTGTCGTCGTAAAAGCAGACAAATATTTATTCAATTACAATCGATCTTCCTCCATCAATCATCACAAACGATTTGACATTAAAAAATATTTAAAAAGTACTTGAAAATTAAATAAACACTTTTTTATTAGCTTGAATTTCGCATAAGATCTGTGGGAAAATCTAACGAATTTCGCCTTTTTACGCGAAATCAGATAATGTGAGTCAACATTTGTGTAAGTGATAAATAATTTTGGGAAAAATAATTCCTGATAAGAGCATTTCACTGGTACCTTACACTTGATTTTTAAGTAAACACTTGAAAGGTGAGAATTGATTATCTGTTTACATGGGTTATTCTGAATTTTTATGTGATATTTTTTGTGTTACAGCACGGTACTTGTCATTTATGAAAAACAAGCAAATAGCTTCATAAGATGCCCTTTTAAAATCACTATCATATCTAATGGAAATTTGGCCCATAAAAATTTGGTATTTTATATTCAGTGAACTTCTTGACCCTAATTTCCTAATAAATAACAAACTGAACGCAATGGAAATCCCAATTAAACGAGAATCACTCATCCTGATAGGCTATCAGAACATAAATAAACATGGCTAGTGATTGACACGGACGCGTGGGAACAAGTTCACACTCTGTAAACATTGATAACAACTACACAAACATTTCAATAACTTACGCAATTTTACGGAATTAAATTTGACGATTTCTGTTTTACAAGTGAGATGCAAATAGAGAGCTACTCAATAAGTACCTAACTATTGTCTCTTGCCAATACCATCAATACGGAATGAGTTATTGCAATCTGTATCTTTAAATAATCGCACTACGGTCTTGTCAAAAAAGGTTAAATAAGAACTATGAATCTAATAAAACTTAGGTAAGCTGGCTGAATGTTGCAAACTTAGCATGAAAAAAAAAACGACGACATTCTATATTCAAAAACAGTGATTGTGCGTTTTTTTTATAAGAAGAATGTATTTTATGGTAGTTAATACGAAATTATTGTTTAAATATTGACTCTATACATCAGCCACTTTATGAAATAATGACCGTGCTTTGGGATTATGAACCTTAATTCAATGACTAACAGTTCAGTTTCCATCACTTTCAAATTACTTTTAGGCCCTTTTCGGTAATATTTATCATTCTAAAATGAACTTAAACACATGTTGTCAAAGTTGATAATTGCGTAATTAGTAATAACGTTTAATTCTCTTTCCAGATTGGCTTTAGTATAGCTGCTAACGATATTGGTCTGTATTGACTTGCACATTGTTTAGTGATAGTCAAGGACACTTATATAATTTCAGGTCACTCGTTCAGCGCAGATCAGATAAATGCCATGATCCGCATACCGAGTGCTTTAAAGGGCTTTTAGGAACTGCCTTTCACAATCACCTTTCTTGATCTTTTTCCATAGGAATGACATCTGAAGATCAACCAGGAATTGGATTGAAAAACGTTATTTTAACCCTTTAATTGGCCTGTATTATCTGGTAGGTACTTTTTGTAACTTTATTAATGTACAAATCTTAATATATATAAATCTCGTGTCACAATGTTTGTCCTCAATGGACTCCTAAACCACTGAACCGATTATAATAAAATTCGCACACCATGTGCAGTTCGATCCAACTTGAGAGATAGGATAGTTTAAATCTCAAATTATAGTCGCAATTTTAATTTATTGCTAATTATTTGTCTGTTATTATACACAAAGGCACCGGGAACGGGACCTAGGTATTCACGCGGGTGAAACCGCGGGACACAGCTAGTAAGTTTATATAGAATTACACAATCGATGACTAATAAGTGGTTAAATAATGATTCTTGTTTCATTTTTTTTAAAGCTGCTAGACGAGTTTTAATATTTAAGTCTACAGATTTGCAGCAGAACCGATGACCTTTCCAAAATCCCTTCCAAACTCCATCCCAAAAACTATTAAATCCAAACTTCGAAGCGTCTGAAACAAAGCAAGCTTGCATATTCTTTTTTGGAATAACTTCCCAAATTCGCCAACAGCCGGGTGCTGATAAAAACTGGCTGCGTCTGGCATCACCTTATAAGGTCACCCATTGTTTTTACAGAGCAGGCACGCAGGCACGGCTGGGCACCGATAATTCTCTCAAAACTTGTAGCATTAAGGTATTTGTTTCTTATAAGTTTAGTATCAGGTGTTTTATTTCTATGGCCTATTTTACGATCATGATTCGTCTATAAAAGCAATTGAAATTGAGACAACTAAAAGATGTGAACAACTTCCAAAGGAATGTTTCTAACACTTGAAGAGTACAACAATAGCAAACCTTAAATAAAGAGTGATTTAAAATTAACGATATCCTGGTTATAGATAACATTATAGTCTTCGCCGCAACAGTCAAGCGAATAGAAAATCTAGTCATCATGTTTGATACTAAAAAGCCTACAAACAACAAAATACTAAGCAATAAAATTGACACGATAGCAATAAAAAAAAACGGTGCAAAAAACGACGACACAACCATTAAACGACAACAACTTATTCGCTATATTAATAGCAATCTAATTTCACTAAACATACTAAAACTGGTTTAAAAAAACTGTGCGAACGAAAAGACAGAAGCTACGTCACTTCCGATAACCTAGATTTTTTGTTTCATAAACACGAAAGTTTTAATGTCAAACCATGTTGCACAAGCCTGCAGTGAAATTAGACCACACATTAAACTTACAGCTTGCACTAAATGAGAGTATACTTAGCAAGTTAATACTGTCAAAGATAAAATCATTGATGGAGTTTTTATTAAGAGTTGACAGGCCTACTGTGCTTAGATTGGCAACCTGTCAGATAGCGCTTTCAATATTTGTTTTGGCTCCACAAGAAGTGGTCATAATAGCTACCTATTAATGTAAAAAATATTGGGACACCAAGAAATATGCAATTTTTACACGACTGCCCAAAAAGGAGTGTTATGTTTTCAGGGTTCATGTATGTATGTATGTATATATGTATGTATGTATGTTTGTGAGTTTCTTTATTCCACCATAACTTCTAAAAGGCTTGACCGATTTCAATTTTGGTGGTATCATTAGAAGCTTTGAGTTATCCCGAGTGACATAGGCTATGTGGACATTAAAAAATGGTCAAGTGTGAGTCGAAATCGCCTCGGGGTCGGTTACTTGGAACAATTCATTACAGGTCCCCCAACTGCAAATATTTGACTTGTTTTTATTTTTTTTTGACATGGCAGGCGTATTTTTTAATTTTTTTTATTATAATTTTTTTACATTTTGAAAAGAACAGTAAAATCTTGGATTTAATTTAAAAAGGTAAGTAAAGCATTCGACTTCTAGCAAAACAGATTAGAGGTGCTTTGTTCTACTTATAGCTTAGCTTTTAAAACTTATTAGCAAAAAATCAGCATGTTTCATTTCCTATTTATTATATTAAACATCCAAACACCTCAACAAACATATATAGCACAGTACTATACGAAGGTAAAAGTGTACAATTCCGTTCGAATATCAAAACGCTGTCAATCCGTCCCTGCGCGTACGCAGCCGCTCGAGTAAAGGACATTGATCGATGCCGGCTACGACTTGAGGAATGACTATCAAGTAATGAGTCCTTATTGATGTTTTACTGATCATTTTACTTTAACCCGACGAGGTTTTGAGACCAAACTTGGAGTTTCACGATGCCTTTGTATGATTCTGATTTATGTTATGTTTAAGTATGGGAATTAGTAGTAGTAGTAGTGGTTGATGTTAACGTTCAGAGTTAAAATGAACGAGAAGTGTATAGATCGTAAAACTTGGCTAAAACACGGCGTAAAAATTACCGAAAAGACACTGGTCAGCTGATGATAAAGATCGTTATTTGCCGGAATGGTGGGAAGCGGCTCAAAGCAGAAGAGTCTGGAGCAAACTGGGGAAGACCTTTGCCCAGCAGTGGGACAACTAACTTTAGAAAATTAAATGAAGAAAGACATTTTTAGTAAAATAATCATCAGCCCAAGAATAATCCTAAGACATAAAGTACTAAATAAATACTACTTTACAAACCTCGGAAATAATCAACCATAGACTAACGCTCTACATAAACTATTCAAATTATCTCGTATAATAAAATAATGTCTAGTATCGAACGGCCATTGAGGAAGTGCAGATACGGTTATCTTAACCGTGGGAACATTAACCGTAACCCACTGATAACAAACACTAAAATATATTTAACAAATATATAAAAAAATCGCCTACGATCACCCGTTTCCGCATACCTACTTTTGATAACGGAATAATTATATTCGCATCGTTATTAGTTGTGAACTATGACTTTAATTTAGTCATTTAATTATAATGTGACCAGTTTTGTAAAAATTTTGAAAAACATTATTTTTTTTAATTGACCCCATTAGTCTTTAGTTTAAGCACTAAAATAAATAAGTGAGCTAGCAAATATATCGGATTTTTTTAATCGCGAAATCCTTGACTTTATTAGTTCTTACCTCTCTCTCTTTTCGTCAAGCTTGGTAAATTTACCAAGCTTGACGAAAAGGTCATTTTTTTCTTTATTTTTTGAGAAATTTTGCTTTTAAATCCAATCTAAATATTATTACGCAGAAGTTTCTTTCAATAACCTAAATAGACATCTAAGGCGATTATATTCGAAAACATAAAAGTTATTTAAATGTAAATCTTCTTTTAAACTAACTAAGGTAACTACAATGCATTCAACTAGTTCTTATCCTAAGCTTATATTTGCATACATAGTGTAAACTGACACGGCGTCCAAGATTAACCTAAGACGAGATAAGAAATGGCTGCGCTGGTGTGAACAACGTCAACACGGGCTTTAAAAAAACTATTTGCTTACTAAACACTATTTGATGGTTTATATCTCAGAAAGTAAATATTTGATGAAATAAATATTTTTGGTTATGAACTTATAAAACATTAAATATAAATTCGATATTACTTCAATTCTAGGTGATTTTATGCGTGATGAAAATACCTACTTTCCATCTACATTTGTATGATCAAATAATCACGAATGTACTGTCCATGTTAACATAGTCCGAGTGTGTATAAAAAGTACAGCCAATGGTTATTTGTGTATAAACAGCTCATTATTGTCGTTTTGACAGCATTATGGGGTATAGCCACATGTAATACTTGTATTAAAATTCATGGTTGTGACATGACTCCACGGGTGAACCGTGGTCGTGTGGTCATACAGATAAATCGAGTTTTAATTCAGATATTTAGAAACGATTTCGATAACACAGGTACTTTTGAATCAATGGAAAGATAATTATTTTAGAATTCGATTATTTTAATAATTCGCACACTAAATAGAGATGTTCTATCTGATATGCTAAAATTGATATTATGTTTAAATCAGCCATCGATATGAAGTATCTCATCACCATTTTCTCGCAAATATTTACATCTCATAACCATCCATACGGCAGTTAAACAAAAACAAGTTTAACCATAATCTAAAGATTCGAAAACCGGTCACCGGTACCCTCCGACGACGCCACGGATACCAAAAAACCGATACCCAAATCTGGGATCTGGTCATTTAATTGTCAAACTCTACGGGAGTACAATGCCGTTCAAATATCAATAGGAATGACATATCGCCATCTTTGTTTTTATACTTTAACTAAGTGACATTTTAAACGTTTCTATATTTATATAAATCGCATAATATTATTGTGTCTGTATACGTAGGTTGTTTACAAGTTCTGAAAATATTCGTTTCTTGTATAAAACAATAATTGGTTGCGTTTAGCGATTTTATGGTGTATCAGGCTTGTTTGACAGTTAAAGATTTGCCGCCATTTGTCGGAATGCGGGATAAGAAAATGTTTCGCGGTTCCCATAGATCTCAATGATTTTGTATAGGGTTGACAGTCATAGTTAAAAACGTAGTTATTTTTTAAGGGATATTATAATTGACCAGTGGGCAATTTTAAAAACAAAATTTTTTTGTGTCTTTGCTTTGATTGTTGGGTGGCTTTTGTATAAAAGCCAATATTTGCGGTTATATAAATCTTTAGTAGTATTTTACGAACATAGCATTCAGAACTCTATGTAGAAAAAAATGTTTAAAATCTATTCATTTTAGCTTTTGTTACATAATATTGTATAGGTGCCAACCCTATTTTTATAGTTAGTTCGTGTGCGTGATAGTAAGTTTTATTGCCATAATTGTTTTGGATGTTTTCGCGCAAATTATGTAGGACATGACTGGAAAAACAACTGCCGGACTTAATCCAGGATTTGATTCTCAGAACAAATAATATTGTGTAGCATTTACAGGATACAGAGTAATAATTATAATAATGCTAGAAAGTATTTATAGCATAGACCAAAAATGAGTACTTAGCAGTGAGTAAGTTATAATAATAATAATAATATCCTGGGACAACTCACACACGGTTATCTGATCCCAAGCTAAGCAGAGCTTGTGTTATGGTAACCAGACAACTGATAAACTTACTTATATATTTCTAAATACATACATATTATAGATAAATTACACCCAGACACCAGAACAAATGATCATGCTCATCACACAACATTTGTCCTGGGCGGGAATCGAACCCACGACCTCCGGTATAGCAGTCAGGGTCACTAAACACTAGACCAACAGGCCCGTCAAAAGTTGCGCTGACCATGTCTTTTTCAAAGGCTTCTTTGAACATGTTGGTCTTAAAATGGGTTCGGATCACATGAGCCAATTTCACTTTATGACTAGTCGATTTCTTAAGTTTTTACCAATATTACTAACCAATTCTGAAAAACCAGTTTTATCAATGGTCACCGTACGACCCAGTAAATAGGTTATGGCTGTCACAACAATCCGTTGAGACTGGCAGCTGACCCCAAACCAGTGTACAGGCTAGTTAAAAGATCAAAGTTCAAAGTGTTATCAGTATGATAAGGACTAACTAATTAAATATTATAAATCATAATTATTAATTGTTTGTATGTCTAATTAGCCACATCATGAAGTGGTTATTACAATGTAAGTGATAATTACTTTCGAATAATTAGTAATTAGTTAAAGTAATTACAAAGTTATGAGGCGTCGTAAAGTATTTCTGTAGTTATAGAGATAGGGAATGCGATATAACTGATTGAATGAGTACTGGTTAATTATTATGAAGTTTATGACATCTAGCGAGCCTTTACTAAGTCTGCTATTGGTTATGATTTTCTTAGATACATTTTTATGAGTATTACTGGCTCTTAACTAATGAGGGACAAGCTATGATTGGTGGAAATTTGACAAACACATCTGATCTGAGACTAGCCACCATTGCAATTTGTTGACTCACAACAGCAAATATTATCATGATTTTCTGTATGTCTGTTTATTTATTTGGATTTCCAACAAAAATAACACAATACAAGCATACTCACATGTGTAGCATATTAAACAATATTCTATGCTTTCTTATTTATAGGAAATCACATCATGCGTAATAACAAAGTCGAACATAATTAGAATTTCAATTAGAATTAAAATAAACTTATGTTAGAGTTTACAAAATTAATTAAATTTAAAAAGTTTAAAACACATATCAACAAAAAGCCTTAAACATCGTTCTATTTCCCAAGCAGTGACATCAAGATTGACCCTCCTCTTTTCAAGAAAATTATTCAACTGAGATATTATGGTAAATGGACTACTTGTTACTAATCTAGATTCATACTAAACAAACAACCAACTACTCTGCTAAACTTTTACAGTAAGTTAAAAATATAACCCCTGAAAATAATGTCTTAGGACAACTTACACAGGGCTATCTGATCCCAAACTATACAGAACCTGTGTTAAGAACCAGACAATTGATAAAATTTATTTTACATATTTAAAAACATACATATTATAGATAAATTACACCCAGAAACAGAACAAATGATCAACCTCATCACATAAAGATTTGTCCTGAGTGAGAATCGAACGTACAACCTCCGGATTAGCAGTCAGTGTCACCAACCACTGGACCGACAGAATCAATGAAAAGTTTAGTTTATTAATGAGTGACAAATTAACATACTCGTCGTTATCATGAACACGGAATCTGCTAATTAATACAAAAACAAATCATTAGGTTCGGAGGTCGGACTGGCCAACAAAAAGCCATATTAAGTACCGTTATGGTGGACTACTGGTACACTGTGTGGGTGTTAGACGATAGGACAGTTCCTATATAGTTTTCTTTTAAATGTAATTAGGTGTTAGGAGACAATACATGCTTATTATGAAAGATTTCATGCTAGAAATGAATTCCTTGCAAAAAATATCCCCTAGGAAACACCGAAAATGGCGTCATTATCAAAATTTTCGCACTTTAAATAACACACTCTAAATTTACCGCACTTTACAAAAGCCGCGTTTTTTTGTGAAACTGACGGCACAAAATTTATCTAATTGTAATTAAAAAAAGTATTGTTATTTCTGTCCACTATATCGAAACTGAAAAGGACAGTCACATCCAACCCCAACTGGAACATAATACTAACAAAAATAAGTAACATCGTGTAACACCGATTATAATTATTATTATTATAGAGTGTAAGTTCTATAGGGGTCGGGCTCACCCTCTGTGGCGACCGGCGCACGCGCAGCTAGAACTTTCGCGACGCTATCAAATTTGTTATTATTTAGAAGGCTGGGTTACACTTGTTATAAAGTTTATTGTATTTCATAATGGTATATTTCAATTATAATTGTGTACTAGACGAAAACAAAATGGGTTCCTAATTTTAAACAGCGTTTATATCAGTCGTCATCAACTTAAGAAATCAAAGAAAAGCTTTTGAAATAATTCTTTGAAGAAAATAAATAATGATATTTTCACTTCCCACACTTCGAAATGACAAAAAAATCTTGGTCCTCCGAGACGTTGTAATGACATAACATTACATTAAGTATTTAAAATCGCTTTCTTTTTCTCTAACTTGATTGCTTTTCGAAATTATTGACAAATATAGTCCAAAATCGAGACAATTGGAAAAAATAAGGGTTTGCAGCGGGACGATCCTGGCTGTAAATAATACTTTTTTCGTTTGAGGATGTTGAACAATTAAGAACTTTTTAAATTATAAAATGGAGATAGTAGAACAAAAAGCCGATACATTATAAAGGGTACCGAAGGTCGTGGGTTGAGGTGACGGGGGCCTCAAATCAGCGGTAATAGCGGAAGCCACCGCTTAAGCGCCGTATCCGCTAGTTGTACGACACGGTTTCACTTCGACTATTGATATCGTTTCATCTCGATATGTTGTGTCCATATATGTGGAGGTAGAAGAAATTGTAAATGGGTAATGTGGCATTAAATTCATAGGTGTAATATATAGGTGAGTTTTCAAATAAGAGGTGCTTAATTAGACAAAAAGGCGAGGTTTTTTTATTTAATTGGTGCGATGTCGCACTAGTGGCGAAACAGGAGTGGAGTGGCCTTTGCCCAATAGTGGGACAGTATGGGCTAATGATAATTATTATATTTTGGTTCTATATAGCTTACCTATTGGATTATAATAAAAAAGAAATAGTATCATCACACTGGTATAAATATTATAAAAAACCAAAATTCTTATGTTATTATGCTTTCAAAGAAAATGTTCTAAATATAAGTATCTCAATTTCTACCAATTCAACATGGCGACAATATTAGACATGGTAATTTAACAAATATATTAAAAGAGAGATAACCTCCGAACTGAATTTTAATATTCATCACATAACGCAGCAACAGCAAGAATTAAAACACAAATCACTAAAAGAGGTTACATACATAAAACATATATAATAATATCATCTTGCCCTTGTGACTTGACCCATATTAATTGGGGCCAACAAACAAATATTTTCTCTTTCAATCCTATCCCACTTACCGCCTATATTTAAATCACTTTTTGTAAAAAATCTAATAAAACACACCGATTCGTACTAAAAGTTTTTAATTAATATGGAACTCTTGTAATAGTACAAGAATTCAAAGCTTGAATTGGTCTTGCTTATCCTAAACCAAAATCAGAAGAATTACAATTCCTATAGCTGTACCTACAATGAACAATACCGAATTAATATAGCTCTCCAAAGTAATAATATTAGCAAGACAAAAACTTAACTAACCAGGCCAGGCCACACTGGAATAAGGCCGTTATAATGCATATTATGGTCTAGTCCAAGACCCGTTATTCCTAGAACGATAGGCATAAAACATGGACTTCGATCGCTATTTCAAAGGGCGTTTAGTATAAGATTAAACTTGAATATCCAAATGCCTGTACTTTGAATGTTATAAAGGTTTTATTTCATTGGGTTCATTTTTACGATGGAAAACATCGTAAAAGAAAGGATAAAGTGTTTTGTTACCTAGGTGTCCTAACGTCCCATAAAAATTAGATAGATACAGTCTGATATATGGAGATGGCATGACTAAACGTAAATAATATAAATACAATAAACAAGCTATCAAATGCCTTTATGAGCTACAACGCTTGAGATATAAAACCAACAGATTAGAGAGGTAACAAATATCACAATTTTCGTAAATTAGGGTTGCAAAGTAAATAGAACGTAAAACTAATAAGCCTAATGTGATGACTGATGACCATAGTAGTTACGAAGTTCTTATTTAAAAAAACAGCTAACTGTTGTCTTTGATGCAACATCGTTGTCCATTGTCGACTGCACATAGTGATAACAATGGACGTTGAAATAACCTTTATTTTAAAGCGATAAGGTTGACAATCATAATTCGTTGTAAGCTCTGACGGTCCACTGTACCCTTTAAAATGTCTTCTAAACAGTTTAAAAACTATCTCATGAGAGTTCACTCAACTTTTCCACCATCAATCTCGCAGCCACTTTGTTAACTTAATTATCGAGCGGTTTTGTGCGACAAAAGCGTTTCACTGTCCATTGTTCGGTGATAAATTGACGGCCAATTCATTAATACTGTTGAACACACAATGGATGACGAAATCTGTCACGATGTATATGGTCGCAGACTGGTATGTGTATGATGCTCTGTCATTAATTATTTGATTGAAGCTTTCTATGCTCCAGTTCTGTCTTATCTTGATCATGAAGATGAAGTTATGTTTCATTCGAAGTAGATAATTGACACTGAAATCGTGATTCGAAATCGACTACCCGAACAAACATAGTAGAAGAGAACGAAGATCAGCAGTCGATGATACCTGGCTGAAATGATAATGCATTAAACATAAGCCTCGTCGTCATAAAAATACCGATTTAAACAAAAATATGACAAGACTTAAAAGTGATACATCATAAGAAAATTCAAGACATGAACCCTCGTTTACTACATGATTACCTGCCAAAAGCAATTCTTTAACTCACAAAAAGTCAGCAGGTGCACCAAATATAATAACTAACCCATCTTGTTAAGTTAACAATTCAGTTCACACAAGCCCTGTTCGCATTAGGAGCGCCAAGGACCTAGGACAATCGCCTCTGTATAAGGCCCTGTAGCCATCCATTGTTATTCTGGTAAATAATAGGCTCTGAGAACGACCCTTCGTGTTTAAGCTGGTTTAGAAACTAAAATTGGAAAGGATGCCATCTGGGAAGGTGGACTGTATCTGTTAAAGGTATATTTCGAAGATGTGTTTTCTCAAAATTGTTACGCAATCTTTAGAAATGAAAACATCACAAGAATAGCTATGAAATCGTGTAAACGTTTGGATTAACTCTTTCCAAGAGTTAGGAAATGGAAGCCATAGATTAAACCAAGTATTTTGGAAACGTTTTCAGTATTACTAGTTCAATTTTTTTTAATATAAACCAATATTAAGTTGGCGCGTTTTTACTTTTTTTTACATTATGACATGACAGTTTAAATATAAAACTGCTAATACAAACAAATTCCCAAAATCACCTGTCAGGGTGATTTTTTCAAAAATTGACATTGATCAAATTGACAGCGGCAAGAGTACAGGAGTAACATAGATTCACCTGAACTTCATTAGGGTCATGTATGTAACGAAACCATAGCGCGATTCAGGGTGGTTGAAACAACGCCATCTATCGGATACGAACATAAACTGTAACTACAAACTTACAAATCAAGACTATAATATTTATTTTCTATATCAACAGTGACTTAGGGACTACGCACACGTATTCAGCTCTATTCAGCTTTTTTCCATAGAAAACAACAACCTCTATTAAACTCTATAGCATTCGCATGATAAAAACACATTTATCCTCATTTTATACTGGTTTGCCGCGAAAGCAGAATGAACGCGTAAACATCTGCATACAAAATTGTTGTTTTCTATGAACAAAAGCTGAATAGAGCTGAATAAGTGTGCGTAGTCCCTTACTTTTCAATTAAATATTAACATTATTTTTTATGCGAAAACAACACGTTTTGGAACTAGAGCCGACGAGTGACTGGGAAATTGTCATTGCTATAAGAAATTTCGCAGGCGTCCTTAATAAAATCCTATTTTCATTATATTCTCTTGATTAATTTATAATATTAGACAAGAAAGGGTATTCAATAAAATTTGTACGAACCAAAGACTATAATTATTACCAAAGTCATAAAAATTAACAAGGAATTAACGTTGCTCTTGTTTATAAAAAGAAGTGCTTTATAGAGGACAGAAACTATTATAAAATATTTTATATTATGAACAAGATTACAAATCACCTGAATTTTATTCAGATGACTTATCCAAAAATAGATATAACAAGGGAAGTTTGACAATTTTGATAGTTAGGTAGTTAGGTACCTACTTATCACTATTATCACTGTTTTCACACATCGACTGGAAGTCATGGAATTCGTGTAACGAAACCATAGCGCGATTCAGGGTGGTTGAAACAACGCCATCTATCGGATACGAACTCAAACTTTACCTATATACTACCGAATATCACAAGGCCGATATTTAAGCAGCAAACAAGTCCAATATTAATGACATTTAATGAAGAACTTTACTTACTAAACGGATATTTTTTTTCAAAATATTCTATAAGAAATTTGTGACACAACGTTAAAATTGAGCAGTTGTGTGCGATCTCTGCCTTATTCAGAAAAACAAAAGATTGCTCTCAATCGCTATGCTTTTTGCACTTTAAGATAGGGTTATTCTAAGGCCGGATTTTAATGTACATACACAAGTTGCTTAGTAACTTTATGAAGCAGTTTATTTTTATCCTGAATAAATAAACAAATTATTTAAACAAGCAGTTAGCAAACTGTTTTCAAAGGTATGTAAGGTTCAATTATTCTTAATTTTTCATTTAAAATAAAATTGTGAACCCTTTAAATTACTATGGAATATGTCATTTTGTATGACGGGTAGCGTCATACAAAATGACGATGAAAAAGGTTTAATATCAAGTGAAATGGCAGCCCTATCACAAAATGGTATTATTCCTTAGAGCAAGTCGTACACATATAAATAAATAAATGAATGAATGAATGCGGACAACATCGCATATTGCTCTGAACCAAAGTAAGTAGCTGAAGCACTTGTGTTATGGAATTCAGAAACAACGAAGTTACCACAAACACCCAGACCCAGGACAATGTAGGAAAGTTGGTTTCTACGTTGACCCGTCCGGGGATCGAACCCGGGACCTCAGAGCTAGCGACACCTTGAAACCGACGCGTACGCCACTCGACCACGGAGGTCGTCCAACATATTAATTTTAATTGCCAAGTGAAATCGTGCAATGCGCTTTGCACTCATAACATAACGCCTTAAATGGAAGCCTTAGCAGAGCAGTATGAAAGTCTATTGGTCTAGACTTTCTTCGACAAATATTTACTAACAGTATCTAGAAACATTCATTTATTAAGAAACTGTATCAATTATACTTCCTTAAACTAAAATAAATATAAGCTCAAAAATCTTGCGAAACGGAACATAACGATGTTTTTTTTGTAGCATTTCTTTTAAACGATCATCCACATAGTTTGGCTAAACTGCGTAAGCGCATGCAACGAGACGATTAAACAAATTGCCCCCAATTTTCGATGCGCGTTTTTCTACATTCCCAGTTTAAACGAGTTTAGTGCGTTAACATTGAGAAACTGTTTGAACCTATGCGCATACTTATTTGGTTTAGGGTACCTACATCCTTTGGAAATCAAGTATTAATCTTGATCACTTTATTGGTGCAACTTCCTGAAACTGCGTTTAATTTAAATGCTTGATGATCTTTTTAACATAGTAAATATAAGACGTAAAGGTACATGTAATGAACATGATAAATTACAGAACTCTTTTCAGTTAAAACGACAAAATAATGTGTAAAACCTCCTCAAAGACGCTAGAGACGAAAGTTAAATGAAAAAAAGTTTAAAAAGCTTCATTCAATTCCTATCAAAGCCGCCATTGATAAAAATCCGTAATTAAAAACTAAAGACGTGTCTCCAATACGAAACAGAGCTCTCCGGTGCATAAATAACATTCATTTACCGCATCCACCCACAAAGAATGTTGACCCACAATTACGCAACTGACGCCATCTAATTAAAATGGCTTCTACAAATCGAAGCACGTTAGCCACTTGGTATTCTCTGTATCTTATCAGTTTATCATCGGTGTACCACATTATTGGCGTCGGAGTACTTGTCGCAGCTTCATTAGTACACCATTAGTCAACAGAGGTTGTAAATTGGACTATTTATCTGGAAACCCACGCTTGGCCGACGCAAATGTTGGGATGGGAATCTAGTGCTTAGTTTAGGACTATCTAAATCTAAATTTTTAATGTTGTGTTATATTTGGTGATACTTGAAAGGAGTTTTGGACAATAGGTTTTCTATATTGACTGACTTGACAGCCCTGTTGGTCTAGTGGTTAGTGACCCTGACTGCTATACCGGAGGTCGTGGGTTCGATTCCCACCCAGGACAAATGTTTGTGTGATGAGCACGATCATTTGTTCTGTGTCTGGGTGTAATTTATCTATAATATGTATGTATTTAGAAATATATGTATGTTTATCAGTTATCTGGTTACCATAACACAAGCTCTGCTTAGCTTGGGATCAGATAACCGTGTGTGAATTTTCCCGGAATATTATATATATTATATTATATATATTATATAGCGATGAAAAATATTATGTGAGTGAAGCGAATATGAGTACCATTACCCCAAAGTATCTATTAGACAAGAAAGCACATTAAATTATATTCATTCGCTAGAAAGGGCCACGCCGATTCCGCGCCTGCACAAACTCCGAAACGTTAGTTATGTTACAAATATATATGGATCAAATGGATTTATATCCCGTGCGGGAAAGCTACATATATTGTAAAACCTACTATACGAGATCGTATATTCTCCTTCAAAACAGCACCATACAATAAATTCTCGACAATAACTTATTAATCACATTTATCACTTCCTGAATCCATAATCTAGAAATGCAAATTCTTACAAGTGGCGTATGAAACAGTAGGGAGATATCAAGAATTTATCGAACGGCGATATTTGTGACAAATCGCTATAGTGCAGATATAAGCGTATGGAAAGGACTCCTGGGGTGCAACATGACAACACGATCTGCTACAAATACGAATGCAGAAAGGATTTTAAGTTATTCTAATATTATTTATTAGCTCTAGGATACTAGGATGTTAAAACCTTAGAATTGGACAGGATACATTGAAATTATTTCACCAAAGTTAATGTTTCTTTAGAACGCCCCTTTTCTTCAACATGCCTCAAGACCATTTCCAAATAAGGATGAACTTATTTTTCTAAATAATGTGATCAATGAGCTAAACCTTACTCTTTTCAAAAGTCAACCCTATTGGCCTAAAAACCGCAATCTCGATCTACATCTACCCTCAATTCCCAAAGTTTCACTCAATTAAAACTGTTCAGTTACCAGTCGGAGCAGCTCTCGACACTTGAATACCGCGGCTGTCTGGCCGGCCCGAGTTACACGCGTTACTCCTATAATAGTGGTCTAATGGGCTAACTTAAATCGAGGCATAAATCGATCCCACAGAATAGAACCATTCATCAAGCTTGAGTAATATCTTGTTGGAGACGATTCTAACACTAGAGATCTAGCCATTTGGATTGTATAGCCCTTTTGCTTTATTATATTTGCGAATAGATATCTAATTAGTTAACGCAGATGTAATTATGTAATTCAGAAAATGTACCCCAATGAAAAGATAATACCTCATTGCTTCTAAATTAATTGTATGTCTTCAGTAGAAAAATTGTTATGTAAAATGTAATTTTGGAAATAACGTCTGTCGGTAAATTTTAAGCGATTTAAAAAGTTAAGCTTTTGTTCCCCATAGGTTCATAGAGCTCACTGACTAAGCAAAGTCGTGCGATACCACTAGTGGAACTACAGCATGGAGAAACACCACCGAAATCGACCATCACAATAAATATCAATCTCCAGTCCACTAAAATGGCTATTAAAGACAAAATAGTTATATACTCCAATTATAGTAATTAACAGAAATTGTGGCGTCTTACTCTGTAATTAAATACAGTTGATTGAAGTTAGTAAGAGGCGAAGCCGTGTGCTTCAGCTAGTTAATTGCTATAAACAAGTAGCGATCAAAGGTGCCGCGTAACGAAATGTCAGGGTTACCAACATGAGGAGAGGGGTCTCGTCTCATGTTTTACTTCAGACCAATTGGCTGGTATTGAAAAAGGTTAAGTTTGCTATTTATTGGCAATTAATTTTGTGGAAACCGGATGTCATAATATATTATGTCAGGATAATACTTAAATCCAAACTATTCTGGGTAGTTTGGCTATCATCTCTAATGTCAGTTAAATTTTTAAGGCATGTACAGATCTTGTGATCTAAAATTCATAAATTTTATGTTCCTACACCAAAACATTTAGCATAATATGTTTTAGAAACGTTATTAAATATTATTAATTTCTATAACCAACTTTTTTTGGTGTCATAAATATTAATTGACTTGGCAACCCTAAATCGGTCGAAACAAAGTGATTGTTCCGATTGGTTCCGGAGTATAAAAATTCTGAATCAATCGATCGGCATAGGAAAAGAGATTCATCTCAACTCCAGTCTACAGCCATTTACTCGCTTGTTCTAAGTAACTCTATAATTAATTTCGTAATCAAAAGCAATTTTGAAAAACGGTTTTGGATTTGTTTGGAAATAAAATCAATTTAGTTGCAATTTTAGTTGATTTGTAATTGGTTACGTAAGCGAAGTGTTTTCATTGCAATGGGTAACCGGATAGCCATTGTCACCTTGAACTTGTGAACCTTTAATTAAAAGAGGTTTAATAAAACTAATCATTTATTTATTTTAAAGATTATAAATATAATTATCAAAAAATCATAAAGTTATCATGATTAAACGGTCCAAATGGGAGGAGTTCAAGTAGGAAGTTTCCGAAAATGTGAAGTTAGTAATTTTCAAAATAAAATTAAAATATTACACGAGCATTCTTTATCTTTTCCATGTGGGAAAAGATAAAGAATTTGTTTACCTTCTAAAATAAGAAGTCTGTGCACATTAAGCACACACAGAATTCTCACAGATTATGAATATTAATAGCTTTATAAATAACCATAAGAAGCTACTGTTGCTGTCGATACATCACACGTTTTTCATGCATTTATAAGCTGTGTTTACTTGGACACAAATTACAATAACATGAAAAACCGTATGTTTAAGACAGCCTGATTGGCTAAGCACTATGTTTTCTTTACGCTCATTGGCTTATTTATATCATGCGAGCCATCCTATTGGTCAATATTCAAAATGTGTTGCTCATTATTTTCTTTGCAGTTTTTATTTTCTTGTTAATATGTAACATAAAGAAACGAATTTCATAAACTGTGTGGTCCTAAGAGGCGAGAAAAGAAAGCTCGTAACGCCTGTTTACTTTACTAAAATATTTCAAGTGGATTGGATACCCAAGGGACTGACATAGGGTGGTCTCAATCCGTTACTGTGCCACACTTTTGAATACAGTTTTTGGTCCAAAATACAAGACCCTTGTGAATTCGTGAATGAGTTCTCATCCACAAATATATGCCTATATAACAACACAGTTTTTTTAGCTTACTTGTCTGGATAAATTAAGTATGTATGAAGTATTTAGCATGGAATTTAAATACCTATAAATAAAATCGAGCACATTCTCACGGAACGCGTCCACAGTATAACAAGAATTAATGCGCAATATTGACCTCAACTGATCATTATCTCTAATAGCTATATGACAGCAACCTGGTCCTATGGCCTTCATACTGGTACTACATTATAGACCATATTTCTACTAATTTTTTAACGTCATACCGACAATTTGTCTATTGCAAACTAAATCAAGGGCAAAGTCAGATGACAAATTATTGTGAAATAAATATAAGCTGCTGAAAATAATGACTACGGTCGTCTAGCCTACTTATGTGTAAGATTTATGTTCATGTGAGTAAATGTAGACAATTTATTTTTAACTTTGTAATTGAGTCTTATGTGTGCTTATCTGATTGTCAAAACCGCTAACGGCACATCATTTTGCAATTCGTACCAAAGGCCCACTTTGACAATATAACAAGTAACTCTACTAGTATACTTTTCGACTAAAGTATTTGGCCATTTTCAGAAATAGGTGATTAATATCTATCAATTAAACAATCCTTCTTAACTAATTGGCGTCCCATCTCCCTATCCTTTACATCCGTTTGTATGTGCGTCGCGCCCCCGTGCGCCTGCGCAGCTCGCACAGATGCGCGCGCGTTCCCACCGCGCTACCCTCCAATAAAAACACAAGTGCGTCCCATCTGGCGACGATCACTCACATGTGTATCAATGATTTTTACGAGTTTTCGTGTACAATACAACCTATATAGTACAAACATGTCTAAAAATATGTATTTTATACACACTAGCGATTTTGGACTGCGGTTTGCCAAATTAGTAATTAAATTGTGGCCAAACTTTGTTTTGCTAAGACATTATTAAGTAAACTTAAGTTGTTTTGACGTCCATAAAATATTTTATTACTATTTCCATTAACAACAAGAAGGTATGTCAAAATTATTGCGACAATAATTCAAGATTACAAATCTTAATTACCTACATACATATTAATAAAGAAAATATATATACTTTAGACTATCAAAATCAAAGAAACAAAAAACAAAAGTCTCAGAAAACATCGGAGTTCGGACATTACGAGTAATTAAATTTTAATAACACAAAATTTATAAACAGCTGGACATAAAAAGTTAAATCAGTAATTGTTATTACCGACATTAGACGGCTATTCTCACGGGCTGGTTAAATATAACCAAGCTAATTAAACTCAGTTTAAGAGTCGAATATTAATTTGTTGGAATTTTATTACTGCGTTCATATTAACGTTGCTGGCGCCATATCTATCCGAATATTCTGAAGACGTTTTGGGTAATCTACGAAACAATTAATTTGTTATTGATGTGGTTTATGACCGTTCATTTATAATTTCATGTCTCTTTTTTTCTTAAACTTGAAATAAGAAAATTATAAGTCACAATTACCAACATAACCTCACTAGAGAAATTGTCGTTAAAAAATGACAGGTGTCAAATTGACAGTTACATTTGAATCTCGTTTTGTTTTTTTTTTAATGTAATTACTGATTGCGGACATTTTAACACTTAACAATATGGCCGTTTAAAGCCTATGACGTCACAAGTGCCGCGTTCCAGTGTTTCCGTTACATGCCACAGGTGGGGTGCGCGTGCACATGGCTTTTGCATACCGCGTTGTTCTTAATTTAAATATTGCCCAAATATTTGCGGTATCATATTCTTCACTTGTTTTTTTTGTGAGCCAGATGATTAACATTTTTTATTACGTATCTCAATAAAGCTGAAATGAATTGTGAATGATGAAAGGCAAGAATCAAGTCCACTATAACCGTCCTAACGACTTTGATAGCTTACGAAAACAATTCATTTAATATATCAAATAAAACACCGCCATTTTGACGTAAAAAAACGACCAAATAAAGGTCATACGTATTGCATGTAGCGCTCATACATTTTTTGTCGGCCTTTTGTGTTACATTTCATATGCCATTAGAGGCAAAAAATACAAAGCAACAGAAAAAAACGGATAAAAAGTTTGGGTTCGAAACACGTGGGCATTTGAAGGTAAGAGATTAGATGGTTGCTGTACAGCTTTCTGAAGATTTGGATTATGTTATCAGTAGTCTTATATTGTAAAATAAGGTAAAAGAAATGACATTTTTAACCAAGCAATTTATGGTACTCTTGGGATTTTATTAAGTTAGTAATGTTGCGAATAAAAATATAGGTAAAAATTAGAAGCATTCCTGTGAGTAAATATTAACTTAATCTTTATAAAAACAAAAAGCAAATTTAAAAAAATATTCGGTGCAACATCCTCAAATTCTCCAAAACAAAATGACACAAATCGATACAGTTTCACCGCGCGCGCGCAGTCGACTTGACCGGATGATAGATATGCACTTGTGTGAGAGAGAGATAGAGCACCAAAACCTACGAGTTAGAGAGGGAGGTGTATACACGTGGCGTACGTTAGTTGCAGCTGCCGCCGACGTCATAGCTAGGGAATAATGGGAGCCGCTCAAGCGTAGACTCGAGGATAAAAACATGGTGATGCCACCTTTGGACACTTACAGAAATACCGGAATATCAAGTTTAAAGGATAACTGCGAATGTTCCTACTCAAGTTCAAGTTTATACTTGTCAAAGCGAAATTAAAAGTTCCGTTACTAAATAATTTTATGCAAGGACTTATTTTTATTTTCTTTGAATATACGCGAGACCTTTATATTGTTGTTCATTAAGCAAGCTATTTTGTGTATAAGTTATAGCTTTGGCAACATCAATAGCGACGCTTGTCTCCACACCAAATGGCATAACAAAAACACGTCTACTACTATCAACTATGAACATAAACATCTTTCAATCAAACCAACACTTTATAAATACATCAAATAGTACAATAGATATTATTAAACAATGTGCAGCAGAAGTCGAGTCCTGCACAATGCAGCCCTCAAGATCCCACATGCAACATGCGCGTGCGACTGTATGCTCAGTATTGCAAACAATTGCTTGGCCCAGGGCCTTCGTGACGCCCAAAGATAAGGTAGCACAATAAATAAGCCCTAATTACTTCCTATGTAACATTGGAATTAGAATTTTCATTGCCAATTAGATCGAAACAATGAGCTTTCTGTGTTGTTCATTCAATATAATGGTTGTAGAATTTGTAGATAGCTGCTCAGATACTAGATTGTCCCTGTTTTTAAACCGACGCTAAAAAGAAAAGCAAACTCTAAGGGAGTTTAATTTAAATACTTTCAAGAAGGAAGATCAACAGTAAAAGGTAATCTAGAAATACTACTTCATATGAAATGTAAGAGGAAGCAAGCAATTTCATTAAACCACAGCAAGCCAGTACACTAATCAATCACGTTACTCATTCAACAACAATGACCTCAAACCAAAGGAAATTTCGAATCCAATAAACCAGATGAGAAATGGAGATGGGAAAATGTAAGCACACCTAAGTCCGATATTATAGCGAACAAGCCGAGGCATTACTTACCTCACAATGCTGTCTATCAACGGGAATAGAATCGTTGAAACCCGTTATGGGAGGAGCTTACTCCAAAGATGGATCTTTAGTGAAATGATTTACATTTACTTGTGCCTTTCTAGTAATAAGATTCTTGAAAACGATATTCCAGCTATGGT
Source organism: Autographa pulchrina (assembly GCA_905475315.1). Classification (NCBI taxonomy): domain Eukaryota; kingdom Metazoa; phylum Arthropoda; class Insecta; order Lepidoptera; family Noctuidae; genus Autographa; species Autographa pulchrina. Next base: position 2,288,787 of record FR997764.1, read on the forward strand.
CAAGCTGCAATTGACAACAGAGTTTTTTGCTTCAAGTCTAGGTACTATGTACTATTCAAAGTTCATGATCATAACAACAAACCATCTTGATTGGATTTGAACTCTAATAACATTCCAGAGAATTTGAACCGTCTTCTAAGCACGAATGCCTTAGCCATCACCAAATGATGATTACAATTCGTCATGACGGTAACCGACTAGTATTCTTTACACCGTAATTGTCCGCCACGGTCCATACTCGCAAATTATCGCGATATAATATTGAAATTGTTTATGGCCAACCGTAAAATTGTGATATGCTTCAATACGATTTTGTTGCATGTAAAGCTTGATTCACTATTGTGCTGATTGTTTTGTTTATGGCATCATCGATTTACTGGAGTGTTTTGTTTTTTATGTGATGACTAAACATTTTCTCAACTGAATTCTTTTAACACAATATCAGGCTTCTAAAATGAAATACATACAAGCTTTTTTTTCTTTTACCAAAATCTACATAGAGGAACTATCAATGAATAAAGCCCGTAATCACATCACATTAGGTGGACCGATTCCAACAAATTAGTTGATGTTGAAAAGGCGGCATCTACCGCTCATTCATTAATCACTGGGCGTACGAACGATACTAAATCTGATATTAGTCCGGGGTTTACAAATGGCGTCAGCAGCACAGTTCCCGTACAATATGTCTTCCACACTAGTTCGGTGCTACAAGTTTTTGATGGGCATGTAATTTTTCAAAGTGCCTCACTTATTGCGGTTACATTTTGAAGTTGAGCAACTTGTTTTGTTGCTAGTAGTTCAGCTGTCGGCTACTTTCGAAAATGATTATAGCTTAGTATTTAACACCTACCCATCGCCAGCAATTCTTTTCTCTTATTAGTTGTAAATCCGGATGGATAGTTTTTGTATATTTAAATGTTCGAGAAGATGCGGTTCATACCGGATTTCATCTGGGCCTCGCGACATATTCACAATCATCCAAATCTTCTCAACTCATGCATAAAATTAATCATAATTATCCCAAAGCTTTGTGAATGGCTGAATTATGAGCAGCGTCGTTTAGCCAGGGTACCCGACTCGCTAACAATGACTAATAGTCGCGATGAAATAGATTTGTTGCGTGTGCCAATTATGGAAGTGGGTGATCGTAAATTACGTCCTTAGGAAAGACAGAATCTAAGTGGTATGTTTTATGTGTAGGAATATGATGAATATTAACACTAGTGGCCAGTAGAATTAAATGGCCGTGAATGAGAATGGTCTGTACTAAATTAAGTTCCAGACTCACTAGATTTCGATGTTCTTAATATTGAAATTGTTTGTAGAATAACAGTTGCTGATTTTAGTCTTAAGATATGACTTCGTAGCCGCCCTTAGTACCTTTGTTCGTTGGAAGACGCGTCTATTTCTAACAATGAAGTGTTGTATCATTGTCACAAACTGCGAGTAACATGAGAACGCTCAGCCACTCCATTAGACGCCATTCAAGCCTTCCCCGTATACAATCGTCTTCCATTTATGGCATTTACTCTACCCTTCAAAACAAAAGCATCATCTAATTAGAATCAATAGTCATGTCCAATTTTCTTCTAAAGGTCACGAAATGGTTTGCGACCCACAGGTTAAAATCCCTCAGGGAATAAGCTTAAATATTCCATATACGTCTTAACCACAATAGCCTGGATTCACGATTTACTGTAATACTCGTAGTTTAAGTCCGTAAACGGCACATTTAGGCCGACTGGCGAAGATCCGGTGAACACCACTACTTTGGCTAACAAGCTGTTATATTTGGAGTCCTTGTTTTCTGTAATTTTGTTTTCATTGTTTACGGATATCACTATGGCGACAGTGTTTATAGTAAGTGGTAAGAATGGGAAATAAATTGACGTTATGTTCAGTTTAATTTTAAACTGTGGGAACAAACGCAATAATAAATATCCAGCTACTGCAGGAGCAATAGTCAAACTCTAACACCAGAATGCCGACTATGAAGTAGTTTTAGTATCAATATTTCATTCGAGCCCTACAGATTTCATTACGCTACAATCATTTACTTTGTATATTTTATTATCCCTGACGTGGCGTGACTTATAGCAGTGAAAGCGCTCTAAATGATAAATTTAAAGAAGCTTTAAGGAGACTAAGCCGCCTTCCCATACTGGCGATGCATTATTAAAGTTGAATATTAAAAATCGTGTTCCAAAGTTCTAACAAAATTTATTTAATCGCATAATACATTCAAGTTTGACCGCAAACAATAATCTGTGTATAAATCATAGTGTAAGCTCACACGCGAGGTGAATCACGGTTCCGAGAAAGCGGAAACAGCCAAATTCTCCGTTCGTTTTTATGGTATAAGCCGACGGAATAACGCGACACGGTTGCCATCGCTCCCGGCTGGGCCTTTTTGTAGTTTTTGTAACATAGACGGTTAGTATGGTCGTCGTGCGTCGAGCACCTGCGCAGGCACACCCGGCGCAAATCTCGGAGGGTGCGCCTTCGGGCCGGGGAGACCGCCGAGCAGGTAAACGGTCCCCTCGTACCAACCATCATCAAAACTAGTTGAGAATGCGAATATGAATAGCGCGCTTCACCCCGCCTCTTGCTGTTACAACGTATCTAATCATTTTTGACTTAATGAACATAATTACAGAAAAGAAACTGATGAGAGATGAAGTGTTACGCAAGTACCGGCACATCGCATGCGCGGCGTTCGTGTGGCCGCTGCCGAGCATCGGGCCATTCTCAGCACAAATCATCACCAGACAGACAAAAAACGAGCCATGGAATAGGTTTAGAGGTATTAATTACAGCAGCGGCCCGACACGATACTCCGGTATTATATAATTAACCATTACCCAGTGTGTCGAAATCCCACGTGGAGGTTATTTTATTCATTAAATTGTCGTATAAATGATGTATTTTGGTTTATTATTCGCGCCGACATAATTATAAACTTTGATAAATCATCAGATAATTTTCATTTTAAGTTTTCTTTGACATTCATTTATGTCGATGACGTTGTAATATTTTCTCAGACACCAAAATTGTTATTGGTCACGCGATTTAGGAGATTTAGTAAGTAGCAATTAAATTTGTTTATAATTCACGATACCGAGTCTTGGGTAGAATCTAAACAGATTTTAATGGTCTCACGGTCCGCAATGGGTATTTAACCGTCAACGGAGACTGGCCTTCTGGTTTCAGTAGCTTTATAATAATACTTAAGCAATTACGCATGTCAGTCAAGTCAGGCTCGCGGACCAGATGTCGATTTTATGTTCATACCGTTATCGCGTTATTACCAAGACTTGCAGTCTAACCGAGTAAAGGATAATCCATATAATTAAATGCTATTGTTTCACCAGGATCTCGGCGAGTTTAAGACACGTTTAAATCATTAAGTTTTAGCATCGATTGTGGAACGTTCTAGATTTCTTCCAGTTTGGCATGAAATGTTTTGTTGGTGTCCAGTTAATGTTTGTTATGTGTGTGAAGGAACAAGTTTTACACCTCAAATATATTACGCAATCTTTTAACAATGAGTCGTTAAATTACGTAGAATATAATATTATTTAATAAGACAAAATTTAATTTAAATTTAAAACGTTGTTTGTTTGGAATCCTATCTTGCAAACCCAAGCATGACATTAATCAGTGCTCTTTAACGACATTGGAAAGCAAGCAAGTACACCCTCGTATCAAGGAGTACCTACAACAGCTCATTAAAAACACCACGAAGCTAAGACAATGGCGCGGCAGGTAGGCGGACAAGTGCAACTTTATGACTCTTTGTAAAGTCACAACGAGAGGGCTCCGACAGTTTTACCGGATTCCACTCTTCCGGACAACCGCACTCCATTTGAGAGCACTTTAAACAAAAGTTCGCTTTTTCAAGTGTTGACCGAGCTTTTGACTTTAGAGGAAGTCATTAAACAATAAAATATGGAAACGAAATCGAGCTTGGCAAGTTGACACGCTCGATATAAAATAACGGTGTCTGAGAATGATCGAGTTCTCGTGTATGATTTTCCTAGCGTACCAACCACAAATTAATTTGTGTGTTATAATTTTTTTACTAGTACAAAAAATGGCCTTAACGATCAATTAAATTAAACGGCTGATACAAAGTCACCTTATTATAAACATAATATCAATCATGGGCATTCAAATGACGAGATAAGAGATTATATTAAAGCATTAGCATGATTCCGGAACCATTCTCTAAATTCAGTGATTTAGATCAGCAGAATTGGCCAATGGCGTTAGGTTTCGACAAGCCAACAAGGTCAGCCTACAATGTTTGTAAGGGTCACCTAACTTCCACGCGCTTGAAGCACAAACTTATAAATTCTTTAAAATCAATTTTTTCAAGTGTTAGGAGAAACAGATTTTTATGCTTTTGTCGAAATAGCTTGGTGTAGCTTTTTTGTATAAACATAACATTTTGACAAAGGTTTCAGTAGGGAACTAAAATCTACTAAAAAGTTCAGAGCTCATTAACCTGTCCTCAAAAAGTAGCATCAAGGAGTAATCTTCATAGCACCTCAGATAAATAATATCAAGTTTCGACGGCCGTTTCGGTGGCATGATAGTGGCGTTCACACGGTTCGATAGCTGCGCAGGCGCTTCCGAGGGCGGCCTTCCGCCAACTTGTCCAGACCTGACCCGCTATCGACCGCTTCCGCCGGACACCGCAAACGACATGTTTGTCTCAGTATCATAAGTGATAACAGATAACTTGGTGACTATTTGTGGACTATTTTTATGGATTTTTGGATCAAGGTCGCCATTGTCCTTTGTTGGTGATGTTTGTTTAATAATATTTAGGGTGTTTAAAGCGTGGTAATTTATGTTGGTAGATAAAGCTCATGTTTGGCAAATGGATTTATAGAGAAATAATGGACTTGTATGTAAACATAATTATAATGATCATAGGTGTGTGACGTTTTTGATAGAAATAGGTACCCTATATTTAAATATCAATTTTACAATGACTACTTCGGAGAACACAAAACAATTTCATCATAATTTGCCACATTTTTCTTGCTTGCGCTCGCTACTCCCATCATTATAGCTGCGCGCGCAAGTTACAACGTTACGAAAATATCATATTCACACGAAATTAATTGACGTTTCTTAATGTTCAAACGATCTTGTTCATTGTTTTATAAGATTATCCAAGAATGAGGAAATCAGTGGGACGAAATCACTCTTATTTGAATTAAGATCAGAAGATAATGCACACAGCAACATTTCCACGGAAGTCATAAGTATTAATATAACGAAGCGGCTCATAATTACGACGGCACACATAATCTTGATCTTAATATCTTAATTTGTATTAAGATGGATAAATAAACCATCTCTGGAAGTGGCCCTACAAGAATAGAGGTGATTTAAATTAGAAAATGGTTCAAACAGACAACTAAAAGAAAAGCCGATAAAGTCGATTAACTTTTGATTATAATTACGGATTTTTATGAACTTTTTAAATAGATATTTCCTACAAATAAAGAGATAGTTGACCAGGCTGATGAAGCCATTATTTAAACGATTTTAGACAGGACCACCTTTAAACATACTATGACATCAAGAACTTTACGTAATGTTTATCTAAATCAAATCCCAAATTCCTCCATTTCATAATCTAGTCGCCGAAAAAACCAACCAGACACCACAAAACTTTACCTACTGAACTAGTTCCAAAAAAAACAAATAGCAAAGAGATTAGCAAGTCACAATTAAAGCGACAAGCCAACGAAGCGTTAACCAACAGTCTAGCCGATGCAGACAGTATGCACCAATAGGTACGAAGCATTCCGTAATCCAATTACAAGACCGAATGACCTTAGCACCTGTGGATGCAAATTATTATATATATCATGATTACTTTGAATTATGGTCTTTTTTTTGTTTTTTGGGTTGGTACTTCACAGATTTTAAGTTTTGGTTACGAATCTGAATTTTTTAGTTCTGCATATTTTGTTAAGAGGATCCTCTTAAAGAAAGTCTGTTTTGAGAAATCGACTTTTATTGTTCTTATCTGTGGATTAGTTTTTTTTACTACTACTTTATAAATTTTTGAATCGTACTGAAAAATCTGTTTTGTTCCTTTGCATTTAGATACGTCTGGTTAGCTTTATTAACTGTCCCAAAAACTTAAGCTCCTATATCATCAGATGACTCCACAATCGGCCCTTTCACCTACTTCATTTTCTCCACCAACATCAATAAGTAATTCCACCTCAACTTAAAACAAGCAACTCTCACATTTCATTACCGTTTTTGCATGAAGTTGATAATCTATTCCTGATTGCTGCACCACCGTGAACTGCTGCTGACCGACACAAAACAATGAAAGGTCATCCATAATCCATCATGGTGCCCCGTTATCATGGTACTTTATCGTGTTTGTTTAAATAATAAGCGAGTTAGGCGGTGATAGTTCAGTATTATTGATTTGTTAATATCCAAGAGGTTATGCAAGAAGAAGATTATCGTGAAGCTTAAATTGTTTCTCGTGGTTTTTGACCTGAATTGCGTCACTTATTATTTTGGGTGTAGCAGTTTTGGCTTGAATTAAATATTCGTAAGCGATATGGTATATTCATCTAGCAAGTCAATTATTTCAAAATTACTTTCAGGTGGTCACTGAAAATAGAAATGTTGATGACAGTTTATTAACAGCGTCTGTTCTATTATTTATAATGCTTTCAAGACATAAGAAAGGTAATATTCTATAATTATTATCACTAACGAATGTATTACCCAAAACAATATATTCATCTTATTTTATTGTCACACACATTCAATAAAGTAAGCTCTTCTACTCATAAATGTAAAACCACTCGAAGCCTTAAAACACGTTAATAAACCACGATATCAGCTAACGATACCCATTCTATAAAAATGACAATGAGTTTATGCATACAGGTAATAAAGTGGCGACCAAATTAAATCACCCACCCGTTATCATAGAAAATTGAATAAAAAATAATCAGAAACGGAATGAGTTTTTTTAGCTACGGTATTCCAAAACAAAAGATGTGTACCATCAAGAAATAATAGATTTGTAAGAGTTTTATGATTAATGATGAACAAGTAACAAGTAATGTACCGGCGCGGCCGCTCATACTTTCACACTAATGATTATAAAGACAAAACAGTTTCGAAAACTTGATCTCAATGGGTCTACGGTGATTTATAATTGTGAAATATAGGTAGTTATTTACTGCTACCTATGTGTTTTTAATTTAACACATGTGAACTTAATGATTTTAGTTGCTATTACTTGCTATGGACTTTTAAAGCTTTGAGAGCTGTTATTGATTTATGGAAACATATTGTTTTTAACCGAAATTGGAAAATTTTAGTCCCCGAACCTCATTACATAAAATAAAAAATATACCTACTGTCCTATTCTACTTGGCCAGCAGTGTAAATCCAAAGCTAAGCTTCGAAGGGAATAAAACGTAATCTGAATGAGTGGCGATGGGGACCATAAAACCAAAATCTGAGACCGGATAACACCCACAGTATATCAGGGGCTATCCAAATGCTTTACACGTACAATGTTGGTACCTATTTTTGAATAATTTAAAATCAATTATGTGCGGGTAGAAATTCCACACTGTCTTAAGTGGTTAGTGTCGAACTGTGATTTATTCTCGTGTAAGATGTTTGCTCCGTGCATTAACGTATCCTGCTAATGAAGTTATTTATTGTTTTATTGAAATTTATTTTAAGTTTTATGTAAATTTGCCAATGACTGTAATTGCTGAATGATAACATTAACTTTTTGTGTGTGAATACTCGAAATCCTTATGTCTTATATTTTATAAATTCATAGAGAAAACTTGTCAAAATTAAAAAAGCTCTTTAAATTGGCTTCTAAACGATACTTAGGGCTGTGGTATGTATTGTATACGTTAACTATAAAAAAAAAATATAATTAAAAATTAAAAAACACGCCTGCCATGTAAAAAAAAATAAAAACAAGTCAAATATTTGCAGTCGGGGGACCTGTAATGAATTGTTCCAAGTAACCGACCTGATATTTTTTTTATTTAATACCTTTTAGTGAACAACAAAAAAGCATGACACAACACAAAAAAAAATTTCGTTCGGAACCCTTTGCAGGCGATTTCGACTCACACTTGACCATTTTTTAATGTCCACATGGCCTATGTCACTCGGGATAACTCAAAGCTTCTAATGATACCACAAACATTGAAATCGGTCAAGCCTTTTAGAAGTTATGGTGGAATAAACAAACTCACAAACATACATACATACATACATACATACCTACATACATACATACATGAACCCTGAAAACATAACACTCCTTTTTGGGCAGTCGTGTAAAAAAGGGGATATTAAAAGTTAATCAATGATATAAAAGTGCCTTTGAAATACAGATCCCAAATTATGTTTTAAAAATACTGTTACTAAGAATTTGACCTTTCAAAGTTGTCCTTAACATCTCAGTTACTTTGATTTACTAATAAATAATATTAATAACAGTTACCATTTGAACACAATCACTTAGATATCAGTTACTATAATGCCTAAACACCAGTCATTAGATCACAGACGTTGATTGGCGTTACTCGAGATATGATTAGCTTTCACTTGTGTCTGGACCACAACCTGTGTTATTCAGAAGGTTAACTCTTACGACCAACTGAAACGTCAATCAGTTTGAGCTCATGCTGTCTCTATCACTTTGAAGAGTAAAATAGAGACGGATAGACATTTAAGATTGTCTTAAAGTAATTTTTGTTATAGTATGGGTTAGTCTCTTAGTTCTTACGTACTGGATGAAAATTGGTAAACAACCAAAATAAGCATTACATTGCACAACGTAAGCAAAAAAAAAAAAAAAAAAAGTAAACAAAGCACAACCTTGAATTTTACAGAAATGGTATACGTTTCCATGCATGTTTTTTTAATAATAAGCGTATTGCTAGGGACTAAGCAAGGTATATTCCAGTCTGTTCACCTGGGTGATATCACCCATCTTGCCACTTTGTATGCGGGTGATATAAGTCGACTAGAATAGTAAGTCAACTCATTTCACCCAGGTGATATCACCTGGGTGAATCAAACACAAAAATCTACTTTGTTCACCTGGGTGATATCACCCAGGTGAACAAAGTGGAATATACCCTAAGCAAACAGTAACAAAAAGCACAAGTACTATAATAGTCTTGTGTTAGTATTTTTATGAGTCATCCAGCGTGGTATTTCTTTTCAATATCTGGATATTATAACCTTACTTCTGCAATTAGGCACCAGACCAGTAATTTACAATTGACAGGTTATAAAAAGATAGTCGTGAGACAGTTTAAATTATAAATTAGAATTATTGAACTTATAGTTCGCTTTATTATTTAATTTAATCTCTATTTAAATATGTAGAAAAGATAATTTAGCTTACATTTTATGATATACTATACAGATATCAATTAAAGTCAGTAGCACAAAACTATATTTCCAAAAACAATAAATAAAGCTTAAACTTATTCAGGTTACGTTCTAAAGTTTCTTTATAAATTAAAAACTTCAAAGAAACCCGCTTCAACGATTGGAGGCGACACAAAAATATTAATTAATGAATCGATACACATTCGGGTGTCGTACTATCGATAGGATGCACTAATAGCTCACCGATTTAATATTCATATCGATTTAGATGCTTTGTCGAACAATTGTGGAATAGGAATAGGTTTTACGAAGGGAACGGACTCTGTACGTAAGTATTTTGTGTGTGAAACTAAACATTTTGTGATTCAGTCAGTATTTCATGTATTCTTCTTAGCGTGTCGATAAATGGCAATACTAGATTTTCCCGGACCAGTACTCAATGTATATTTAATGTATTTTTTTGTAACGTCATGACGTAACAGTAGTAGTTTACGTTTATGGTTAGGGAAAATTTGATAGTAATCAAAAGTGATTATGAAAACAGACTATGAATATATTTGAATACTCTGTGATTCAAGAGTTTTAATTCCTAGCTAGTAAACTCCTGTGCACAAAGAGCAATAAACATTCTTTGGTTTTATACAAAATTTAACCAATATTGTTTTTTTTTTTTAGAAAGGAGTGGAAAGGCTTCTTTTCAACTCTAGCCATCGATGAATGATGGCTAAGTTAAGTTAAGTAAGGACAAAAGTCAATTTCGAGAGTTGTGAGTAATGAATACGGCTGGCGGTGATTCGTGGGAGAGGACTCAGACATTCGATACGGGAAGGAACCCACAACCCGGTATTGAATTTTAAAAAGGCAAAAGAACAAATAAAAGATAATAGCTGATATACATATTTACATGAAGTTTTATTTAACGAAATTATCGGATTACTTAGAGTAAGCTGTTGTGTTGTATAGAAAAACTTGTTCAAATAGATACATTTTCTATTTTGGGTTTTGGGACATTGTTTTCGGTTATTAAATAAGGATGTGTGCTTAACTGGACTTTGTCTAACATAGTGTATGTTAACCATATATTATAAATTGATATAATGTTAGGAAGTTCACCAAACATAGTGCCTAATATAAATCGTTTGAAACGCGACTTATGATTCCGATATTATCTATCCTTCTCCAACAGGTTGTCAAGGAAAGAGACAAAAAACCTTGCAAGTAAACAATAAAATCAGCACCAATACTACAATAAAAGCCTACAAGGGATTAGAATCTTACACTTTTTTCTACGTCCAATGATTTCCATTTTTCTCGCACCATTTTTTTGAGGTTCAAAGCTCGCTTAGCTTGAGGCCATGTTTGGAGTTCGTGACACCGGCGCAGGCGCAGGCTTATTATTAAAGCAAACGGACGAACGGACGGGTAAGTCCAAGTGCATATGCATGCGGCCATGGACTCTACGTAAACACTAGGAAACGTGTTTGAATGTATTAGAAGTGTCTAGTGCCTTTTTGAAGTAATGTTTTAGTAATCTTGCTACTGTTACATTTTGTTAAAGTTGGAAATTTTATGTTTTAGGTTATGTATGACAGACATTTTACACTCGAGAGCAATGAATCCGGGTCACTTAAAAAATGTTAAAAATCTTGGAAACTAAAAATGATAGGTTAATGCAATAAATTGTATTTAATAGACAATGTAATACTCCTTAAATGAAAGTAAAAAAAATATGAGTCACCATACATTTTATTAACACAAAATTACATAAAGAAAAAAACTGCTGATCTCTCCTTAAAACGAAAATAGGAAACATGAAATTTTTGAACTTTATTACGATTTTCTTGAATTTTAATACTTCGTATTGCCTCCTCGTGCTTCCATTACTGCGTTTACGCGGTTTGGCATGCTGTACACCAAGTTCCTTATACGATTTTGGGGAATATTCTCCCATTCCTCTGTGAGAGCAATTTTGAGCTCACGAAGTGTGATTGGGGGAGGGTTTCGTTGTTTTACGCATCTGCCTAGCTCGTCCCAAGCATGCTCGATCGGGTTGATATCCGGGCTGCGCGCTGGCCACTCCATACGAGTAATGTTCATCTCTTGAAGGTAGTCATTCACAATCCTACCTGTATGAGGTCGGGCATTGTCATGCATAAATATAGCATCCTCACCTAAATTGACCATAAATGGACCAACGTGATCATTGAGGATTTCTTCCACATATCTTTCGCTAGTTAAAGAGCCGTTTTCTATGATCACCAGCTCTGTGCGACTTTCAGAAGAAATTCCGGCCCACACAAGTACAGACCCACCACCGTAGGCTACTTTTTCTTCGATGCATGCTTGCTTGAATCTTTCCCCTGGTCTTCGATACACTCTGTGTCTTCCATCGTGCTTGTAGAGCATAAATTTTGATTCGTCGGAGAACATAAAAGTAGCCTACGGTGGTGGGTCTGTACTTGTGTGGGCCGGAATTTCTTCTGAAAGTCGCACAGAGCTGGTGATCATAGAAAACGGCTCTTTAACTAGCGAAAGATATGTGGAAGAAATCCTCAATGATCACGTTGGTCCATTTATGGTCAATTTAGGTGAGGATGCTATATTTATGCATGACAATGCCCGACCTCATACAGGTAGGATTGTGAATGACTACCTTCAAGAGATGAACATTACTCGTATGGAGTGGCCAGCGCGCAGCCCGGATATCAACCCGATCGAGCATGCTTGGGACGAGCTAGGCAGATGCGTAAAACAACGAAACCCTCCCCCAATCACACTTCGTGAGCTCAAAATTGCTCTCACAGAGGAATGGGAGAATATTCCCCAAAATCGTATAAGGAACTTGGTGTACAGCATGCCAAACCGCGTAAACGCAGTAATGGAAGCACGAGGAGGCAATACGAAGTATTAAAATTCAAGAAAATCGTAATAAAGTTCAAAAATTTCATGTTTCCTATTTTTGTTTTAAGGAGAGATCAGCAGTTTTGTTCTTTATGTAATTTTGTGTTAATAAAATGTATGGTGACTCATATTTTTTTTACTTTCATTTAAGGAGTATTACATTGTCTATTAAATACAATTTATTGCATTAACCTATCATTTTTAGTTTCCGAGATTTTTAACATTCTTTAAGTGACCCGGAATCATTGCTCTCGAGTGTAGATGAATTACTAGCTGTACCCGGCATGCGTTGCAATGCAATTTTTACTACCTAGCACCTGCCTACTACCTACCTACTACCACTTAGGGGTATGAAAAATAGATAGTAGCCGATTCTCAGACCTACTGAATATACATATAAAATTTCATAAAAATCGGTCAAGCCGTTTCGGAGGAGTATGGTAACTAACATTGTGACACGAGAATTTTATATATAAGAAGATGTTACACGGTTCCAGAAAGGTATCCAGTTAAATTTATTACAAATTTTAGAAGAAACGAACTCTAATTACAAAAACAATGTTTTCTAAACTTTGCTGGTAGGTACAGTTTACTTTTTAGATGTTGTTCCTATTACCGTGTGACAATGAGACACTTTTATCATCTTTCGTCGTTTTTCTCACAAGTTAAAACCATGCGGGCTCATATTATGTAAAATAATTGTTTTGAGGTTTTCCACGTCACCAATGAGGCTGGGACATGTTTTTATTGCGCATGCGCCACAGTATTGTATGGGAAATGTCAGTTTCTCATGCGAAAGTCTTGCATTGTCTGCCTTTTTCAGTTTTACTTCACAATGTTGGCGTTTATTGGCTAAAAATTGAGTATAATCATGAACATTATTGAGCTAGCAAAAAATATGATAAACGATCGATTATGATAAATATAATGGCGGTGTCTATCAAACGTTATTTTCCTTGTACGACTCTGATTTGATATTAATATTTAATAGCTACATAGTTATGCAAAAACTTAAGTTAGTTTTTTCGTTATGTTGTCAAGTTTACACTGTTAAATTAGTTTTGAGGGTTTTTTTTGGTATTTAAACCTCAGTACATGTCATATTGGGCCCTGCAAGTGTAATAAAAAGGTAATCGGATTAAGAATCAAAGTAATAATAATATAGATAGCAGGCAGATGAATGTCACAAAATATATGTATCATAAAACGTAGAGGACAGATTTATCACTTGCAACTCTCGTCCCTTCTTAGTTCATATCATAAACCTGTCCATTAGGGCTGTCACACACATAAAAATATATACCACAAAAGTTTGTTTCTCTATTGCAATTGTATTTGTTGAAATTTTTATTGTTTACTTTGACTGTTATTATCTTTTTTTTAGTCTTCAAAGAAGTAAATACTGTGAAAATTATTTTTTGAGAGTTTTTCTGTGTGATTGTAATAAATATTATTTTATAGTTTACATAGTTTTCACTAGCTTTAAGCTCATAATTACATTACTACTAAAACAAAAATCCATATGAATGAAAGCACCTTATTTTTGGTGTGAAGAGGTGACAGCCCTAGCTAACATCCGTGAGGTCCAAACACGGGCGTGTTTGAGCACCGCGCCTGCGCCTGCGCACTGTTGTGTGAGCAAACAACGCTCCGAGATATCTCAGGATAGGCACTGCTTAGTGTGGACCAGGTAACGAAGATTGGGATTAAACTTTTGGTAAAAGCCTTCTGAAAGTTAAGCTAGATGAATATTGGAATGGTTGACAATAATTTAGAACGACATAAATAAATGACGATCTATTAATCAATGGAAATATAGTGTCATTGATATCATAATAAACACCCAAATAGAAATTAAAACTTAAAGTAAAACAACCTAATTATAATAACTGCTTTGAACTATCAAATCATCATCATCGCCTGAGCCTTTTCCCAACTATGTTGGGGTCAGCTACCAGTCTTACCGGATTCAGCTGAATACCGTATTTTACATGGAGCGACTGCCTATCTGACCTCCACAACCCATTTTACTGGGAAACACAGTATCCCATAGTAAGACTGGTTGTCAGAATTGACTTAAAGACTGCCAAAGATCTATGTATAACAACTATCAAATGCAGCATACTTTTATTTCCTTATCCAGCCCTGCATTTAGTTGCTTATTCAAAACACATTATTAAACCATAAAATATATAATTGAGACCTAACCATATCCCCGGATGATTTTCGCGGTAACTCATAAAAGTCTTACCGGCAAACATACTGGTAATCATTTTTATACCCATTTTATGATATAATCTTGCTCAATGTAAGTTTATGCTCACAAATTTATTGGCGGTTGATTCTGCTTGTGTACAATAATTATGTTGTTGAGAATAATAAGGTTAATTGTTTTATGGTGAAGTTAGGTAAACGAGGAGAATTGGGCAGTACTGTTCCTAAGTATTCTGCTTAATTGATTCGTTGCCGACACTTTGCTTCATTAGCAAACACAAAAATTGAAATAAAACTACTTTTTTACGGATTTTGTCGCGCTTTATTTTGATTTTAGGTCCGTAAAAAAAGTAGTTTTATTTCAATGTCTAACATTCGCGTAAATCTAAGAAGCCAATAAACAAAAAAATTATATAGGGTTCCAAGACGTTTTCCCCGTTTTTTTTTAAGTCCTTGTTACCCAAAGGGTTTACGTTATTTACTAAAAATATGTACTTTATATAATACTACCAAATCGATAAGTACAAAAACCTTCTAAAACAGGCTTCCTTATAATATCTTCCACAACACTTACATCCTGACAATTTGTTTCAAAGACATGTCGAGGCATACAATTAGCGAGAAGCATACCCTTGGACACATTTCCATCAGAATGACACTACTATACCACAGCCCAGCTTGACAGTTACTGTCATACTCATAAATACTTCATTAGCAATTTAGTAAATACTAAAACATGTGTGGTCTAGCCCTGTACTTATATGGAAGTTCGCCGGCCATTTTCAAGTAATGGACAGATATTTTGACGAAAAAGGGATTTCAAATTGGTAAGACAGCTATCGGTAACAATTATTGTTGATTTATGACCGGTCTGGCGGTATTATGATAATTTTAGTTTGATTTTAAAGCAGAATGAGGTTTTAGGAATGTGATTGACATAAAAAGATAAACACAGTTGCCGTTGCTACAAAATCACATCTGATTTTAGACAGTACGACATGTTGTAACTTTGAAAAATTTTAAGCAAAGGTCTATGACATTGTTTAATGGTAAAATTTAAGCCTTAAAAATACCAAAAACGAAGCTTGTCGAAATTTTGCAAGATTTAAATCTGTCGTTTTAAGCAAACAAGCATGAAAAAATAAAGCATTTCTGAGCATGAAACTAATGTATTGTCCGTCCCGTCCGCGAATAGGAACTGTTCAAATATTCAATGTTTCTGAGACTACGTACGTTACAAATAAGTAAAGGCAATTCCCAGAACAATTTCTTGTCGCGAACACCCGAGCGACTACAATAAATAAAACTAAAATAGCACCTTATGATGTAGGAGATAAGGTTGGAAATTCGTAGATTGTTAGATACAGATGCAAATGCTGTAGATTAAGCGAGAAATTGGTCATGTTGGGTACATTTTAGTTGAGATTTATAAGTGACGTGCAGTGACCCCGAGTGTTGGGTGCTGGCCGTTTACACAGTGGTCCACGTTGGACAATTGGCCATTAATTGCGAGTGTTTATAGAATTGGAGCGGACTATCTGTTTGTATAACATGGCGACATCTGCGTGCGTTCGTGGACCACTGGTTATTATACCGAGTGATGTTGCGGAAAAATGTATGACGCATTTAAGTATAGCTTGTACTTTTTATATAACTACCTATATGATCAAACCGTTTCTTCTCAGGGGTAGTCATATTGAACTCTATAGTTTAAACATAACATTTATTTTTAGGTACTAAATATTACCTGTATGTATAGAAGTATACATATCGATTTTAGTTCAAAAACGATATCCCTAGTTTATAAACTTTAAAACACCCAGAAAAGTTGAAAAAAAAAACTTATTACCTGCAAAATTTTCACAATTTGGTTTAATGTTCACAATACTTCTAATTATATTTAGATACTTAACCAACATACTAATTACCCAAAACAATGCAAGCGATCAAATAAGCAATTAACCTCTTCGAAAGTTTATCAACAAAATTAAAATAAATCGGTAGCTGTCGGGCCAGCTTTTGTCGTAGATAAGAAAACCAATAAAAATATATAATGCTTTCTTTATCTTTTATAAAATTTTGTTTATTATAATAAATACAGTAAAATGTTAATGGGATCAAATAACGGGACTAATGAAGCCAATTAACGTGATTAAGTCTTAGATAAGCTGCAAACAATTAAAAACATTGTCCACCAAAACCTTTGATTATATAATGTCTAGATGGAGCGTCGCCCTACAATCATGAAAAAAAAAACAAGACAACAATTTCAAGTGTGTGTTACCAGCTATTACAAATTCTCCCATAAATCACATTAAATAAAGACTAATTTATAATAATAAAAAATATTTTAGTTTTATGTACTTAAGTGGTATTATTCAGTTTAAGTGTATTTTTATTAAGTAGTTACTTTTTTAAATAATTAAAAAAAAAATAGATTTGTGTGTTTGAATGGAGTATTAAATCAACTAAGTTAGTACAATATTTTGAGCAGTTAGGATTTTGAAATTTGAAATGAAAGATCACATCTCGTTAATTAGGAATGAGTTTTAATTACAGGCGATCGTTCGAAGTACATCAACGAAATTTTATAAACGTAATGATAAACCAAAAAATTTACCCTAAAAAATGGGAGAATAAGAAACAGAAACTGGCAACACTGATAAAATATGGCGTAATTTGGTAATCATAAAAAAAAACTAAAATAAATATGAAGTTTCTTGGTGTCTTGTCTACGGTGATAGGTGATGTGTTTGGTATTTTTTAGCCTTCCTTTATAATTCCGGCACACTTTAAAAGCACATACTGTCATCTTATCGCTGTTATGTGGTTATTCCTTAGAGCGCGTAAAACGTAGTGACACGAAAGCGGCACGATCTGTACTGGTTGGCGGGAATTGCGGGAAAATACTTTACAACCAAATTTGGTTGTAATTTTTTGACGGGTCTGCGCGCACTTGACAGTCCATCTAGACATTATATAATCAAAGACCAAAACAATATCTCTTAACTGCAAGCACTAAGCAATGTCTATGGCAATCAGTGTCATTATGAATGAATGAATAGCAGACGAGACAAACTTATATTACTTCCTTATTCAATTTCAAATATCGAATGTCTACATTTACTTTTAAACTAGATAGTGCATCCACGCATTTGGTCGTAAGTGTCGTCACCAGCCAGTATTGTCGCTAGTAAAAACCGTAAACCAATCTACCTTGAAATTTAATAACACCTATAAAACAGGACGCGTTAATCTTCATGAGTAATAAAATCTAAATTAATTACATTATGCTTTCAGAAACATGTAGACCTTTGAACCAAGATAGAGATATCTAAACGACGAAGCAAAACTCGCAAAACATGTAGGAACGGAAACCATTTATGATTTCAAACAATATTTGATCCGTTGTGTCCATAACACAAGCCGTTAGTTTGTTTGGGCAAACCCGGCAACATTGCTTGTACTACGATGTACTAGAAGTTGATGTTTCGTTTTACATACGGAAAGGGGTGAATTTGTTAGTTAAAATGAAAAGAAAACGGATGTATGTCCCTTGCCGTGCCACTGTCAAAGGATTTGAAAAGCATTTGGTGGCTCCAAAATAAAAGGGTCTCAGATTAACTAGTGTTTTAATACAAAAGCGATCATTGAATATCAAGATATTATTAAAAAGTTATGTGTATAAGTGTTATTAGTACTAAACTAACCAGCTAATTGCGCAAAGCATTGTAATGAACAATAAGTTTACAGTATAAATATAAGAAAACTTTACGTAATAAATAAGGACAATAATAATATTAAATCTAAACACTCTTTCTCAAGAAAACAAACATCAAATGAGCAATAAGTAAAAACAGCAATAAATAATCAAATCACACAACAGATTTATGTTGAATTACCACCGCGTCCCACAGCCGCATACAAAACGGGTGACAAATGCCGAAATAAAAAGAACTTTCCCTCAAAATCGAGGATTTATACACATATTATCTTTCTAAACAGTATAACGCTAAAGTTGATCAATATTCAAAATGTCCGGGCAGGTCTCGACCACAGAAATCGTGTGGTGACGGTACGAATACCAAGCGACGGGCCACATTGGTATTCACTCGGTCCTCTATAGGCAAACACGAAGAGGACTTTGTGTATGGAATTAAACTGTTCTTTCCTATCTCTTAATCTCGGATATTCAGATGTTTTGAGATATTCTGCGGTCATTTGTTAAGTATTTGTGTTAGTTAATTAAGACTAATTTGATTGCAAATGATTTTACATTTCATTCAATTTTATGGCTTGTTTAGATAGATGTTGACTTAACATTTTATACACTTTGACTGTCAAAAAATACAGTTAAATATCTATCACAGTGTGAAGCAAACAAAAATAATAATCTTGCACCTTATCTTGTAACGTTTAAAAAGCTTGATCATGCGGGCACTATTGTCTTTTCATTTCGGACTGAAAGGGCAGTAATCCAGTGATAAGATGATTAAAAAAAATCCTAGAAAGTGAGCAGGATATATCAATTTGTGATATAGCATAAAGATTTCAGCATAGCAGAAAGAGGGGGAGGCCTTTGTTCAGCAGTGGACGTCTTCCGGCTGATGATGATGATGATGATAAAGATTTCAACCATCAATCGGTTTAATGACAGCCGTTTTAGTATAACCCTCAAATGAACTGTAAAACTGGCGTCTAAATGTCGATGTAATTACACGTCAATTACTTACAGTAATTAGTAATAAGAAATTGGTTAGTAAGACATCTGAGAAACCGCTATGAAACTTGGTTCTATAATAAAGTATTCTTTGTATCCTTATATAGACAATATTTTATTACAGAATTTTAAAGTACCTACTAGTGTATTAGTTGAGGAAAGTGTCAATAAAATAATCTTTTACGATTTGCTATAGGTACAAAATCTTCAAAATGTGTTTATATACGCTTCTGTGTAGTTAGGTTTTAAGAAAGCCTGACTAATTTGTTATGTGCGTTAAAATGAAAAGGCTTTTCAATGTTTCAAGAAAAAACTTTGCTATAAATACAATAATTTGACTTTACGATTAATGAATTAAAGATTCCTAAAAAAAAAACAAATAAATAAGTAGCTTTATTAGCTACTATATTAATGTTAGCTGTTACCGGGTAAGAATCTACAACCAGTCTCAGCAATACCGAATTACCAAGAAAATGGGTTGTAGAAGAAAGATAAGAAGAAAATAATGTAAAAACTCGATAATCAGCTTCGGCCGATGAGATTGATACCTGACCCCAAATTTACGCAAAAGCGGGAATCGAACTTACATCCACACGCAATAATAAAACCACTAAGCCATAGAGCGTCACCAAAACGTGTAAATATTTAAGAACACAGGATGGGATTACATGATTTGTATGTAAAGGTATGTCCACACTAGCCACATGAAAAGGAGGGTGAATGAAAATAATAAGTGACCGTTATTATTATAACTACTGACAAGATGTTTATACATGGAATGAGATCTCTAACGACTGTTTATATGAACTCCAAGTAGGTTAGTACTAATGCAATGTTGATTTCAAGAATCTAATGCCATGTCAAATAGAAAAGTTTAAGTATACTGCTAGATAGATAGATAAAGATGAGATACAGTTATGGTCAGTCTATGACCTAAGTTTATAACTAAATAGGTCCAGTCTACAAGCGTAAGTACTAGAATCAATATACTAATGCCATTGCAGAGCTGAAAGCGAGCCGATGCCATAATACGAGCTCAGGTTACGAGCCGCGCTTAACGTCAACAAACGCGGCACAATTAAAAAACATTAAAAAATGCGATGCGTTGAATTCACTCCAGTTTTTAAAACGACTCGTTTCACAAGTCCCTACTGTGAGAACCAACAGTTAACCCGACCTATTCGAAAAGACACCGGCCCTCCGAAAGCTCGCACAGCCAGCGCGCCAACTCAACTCGGCTGCGTTATTTCGCAGACCGCGCTTTCATAAGCTCGACTACTTGTATAACTAGCACTCACCTTCGACACCTTGGATCCTGGCGGCCAGTGTCGACACCACTATGAACACTGACAGCAATTGAATCCCATAATCCGGTATAAAGTTCCTCGACCACATTTTGTAACACAACATTCACACATGGATCACACACATTTGTTTTACTCCTTCTATGTCGTTTGAACACAATATAATCAACACTCACGGAACTAAAAGTAAGAACTGACACTTCATTTTGTTTTTGAACTGTTGTTACGTCGAAAACATTTGTTTATTGGACATTTTAGCGGTAAAACACGTTTGAAAATAACGAAAAGCCCGGTAGGAACATGCGCAGCCGCGTCCCGCTCGCATCTGACGGCTTTGTCCGTAAATACACAGCGTACGGTAAATCAAAATGGCCGCCAGCGCGCTTGTGTGCGTGCGCGCAGCTTGTAACAATACATATTTTGATGGTTTAGTCGACAAATGTCAGATTCTAGAAATGTCAGACGAGTTTAAAACGCCAGATTCTATGAATGCCAGATTCTAAAAAAGCCAGATTCTGCAAATGTCAGATTCTATAAAAGACAGATTCTTATAATGTCAGATTCTACAAATGTCAGATTCTTATAATGTCACATTTTTGTTAAAATTTTAATTTAAAGTGCGTGTATAAAATTTAACTAATTTCTAAAGTTGTTGTTGTTTTCTTTCAATAGTTTAAATATATTCAATTATATTTTCATATACCTACATTTTAATAAAATATTTTTTGAGTGTGCACTATGGTAGTAGATTAATCATAATGAATATACTAATAGTTAATAATTAATTCATCATGGTCTATTATAAAGCAGGAAATAAAATGGTAATTAAGTACATGATTCGATAAAAAAATCCTATTCAAGCTATTCTCTGGCCGCATCGTCGTTCACAAATTTACCACAAAATGTAGTAACAAGGTAATGAATGAAAATTTTCTTTCACAATTCATGGCCTGAAATGTAAAAGAACCTAAGTTATGTTATATTTATACGTTTTTCATTTTCATGACACTGATTTAGGGAAATTATTAAATGAAAATATAATTGAATATATTTAAACTATTGAAAGAAAACAACAACAACTTTTGAAATTAGTTAAATTTTATACACGTACTTTAAATTACAATTGTAACAAAAATGTGACATTATAAGAATCTGACATTTGTAGAATCTGGCATTATAAGAATCTGTCTTTTATAGAATCTGACATTTGCAGAATCTGGCTTTTTTAGAATCTGGCATTCATAGAATCTGGCGTTTTAAACTCGTCTGACATTTCTAGAATCTGACATTTGTCGACTAAACCATTTTGATATCTAAGCTTTGTTAGTAACTTAGGACGATAGGTTTATTAATTTGAAGATAGTACACAACTGATTTAAGTCATGAATTGGGCAGTGTTAGTCTAGAAGCCCGTGAGAACCGAGTTACACACACATGTAAGCAATACGCGGAGGAATGTTGATTCAATGGAGAAATCAAGCGATTCAGCAGCACTGTGTGCGCGCAACCAATCAAGAGCTTTTGAACTTTGATGTTCATTCGCCACAACAGAGATGGCGCTATCCACCAGTCTAACAAGGGGTGGAATATTCAAAAACATGTTTTTTAAATAAAGTAGTTATTTGAATGTTGTTGAATAACGTTTTTCATACTTTATTTTAAAGCGAATCTTAATATAATTATCTTTATGACGTATGTTTCATTCACCAATATTATGTTACGAAGTTTGATCAATATCCAGTTGCTATCAATACAAGCCTAGCAAAGGGTGGAACTCGTATCTTTTGTATTATTAAACAGCGACAAATATTTATAACAATGGCGATTTGTTATCAAAAACATCCCTTCGAAATAGAATCAGAAGACCGGCTCACAACTATCAACACAAAAATATTTGAGATCAAAAAGAAAATACAACTATCTGGTAAGTTCTCTTGCTAGATGATTTAAATATCTATCATTGTGATCTTAAATATAAATGAGACACTTTGTGTACTCTTTCACGCAATAATTAATGAACGGTTATAAGGTACTTAAATAACGTTACGTTACTTTAAAGTCACCAACTTTAAAGTTGATAAACAATAGCCAGACGATACGTACGTTTGCTATTAATAACCATATATCTATACTTGGAATTAGGATCTTTAGATCCTTAACATACTTTTTATTATTTAATAACTTTTTCAAAAACTGTGTGGTATAAGTTGGCATATTTAAATATATATTTACAATGCTAACAACCAGTCTCATGACGATTTAGCCTTATAAAATTCGAATGTTGTGTATCTACGTAAATAATAATAAAAATAATACTTTGCTTAGCAGTGGTATAGTAAAAGCTAAGAGAAAAACAGACTAATCAATGTTGTGGATGCTCCAAAAACACTAAATTATTCCTTCAATTTCCAGAGGGCCAAAGAAAATCAAACTTCGAGGAGAATGAGGCAGAGAAGCAGCACAACAACGACCACATAGACACTCTTAAGAAAGAGATAAAGTTACGTCTGACGGAGCTGGCGCGCGCGCGGGAGGTCATCGGAGAGGAGGAGGTGCAGATCAAGAAGTACCTGAATGAAGTCTGTCCCATGGGGGATAAGAGCGCTGATCTGGTGAGGGGGAAATAAAATAATATTTGTTTATTCTGTAAAAAGTTTGGAAAATCACAATTTTGTTGAAACTAAAGCTAGCTTAACTAAACACCTTATTACGGAGTTTATGTGAACGGCTTAGAGTTATTAGTTAGAAGATAGGTAGAGAAGTGTTTTTTTTATGTTCACTGTATTGAAATTTGCGCAGGGACCTTATTTTTAAATGCACTTCAAAGTGTCCTAATGGCTTCAGTCTTAAATTCGTTAGTAAACTTGTCTCCATTTCTATTTCAAAAATGTCTGAGTATCGTTATTATAAAATAATCAATTGCAATAGGGAGTTAACGGGTTTTTTCACATAGAGTAGCTCCTACATAAAAGGCAATGTGGCTATAGTAAACAAAAAAATTACTTATATAAAATCCATATTCATACGAGGAGTTTACGAACAATAACCATTCATCTTAGTATTCACGTTCTTCAGATAACTCACAATTTAGACTTAAAAGTGATAGAACAGAGAAAGATGCTAGACCTACTGAAATACGAGAAGAGAAGTAAAAAGAAGAAGCTCACAGAACTAGAGAAGGAATACGAATATCTTCTGATTGAGAACAATAAAGGGATTCTCGTGAAATCCAAGAATAATAGCAGAGCAAGGAAGGTAAGTATGATTGTGAGTAGCTGTTCTAATGATATATTTATATAACTCCTGTTTTCGGCTAATAATGTAGGGCTAGTTTCTGAACGAAAGAGACGGTTTTTGGTACTTACAAAGAAGAAATGACTTTATGGTAAAATATTATGAACTTGCGTGGATATGCTTACATCGTGTGGGGTAAGCTGCAAGTAAATAATAAGTATTAAACATTATTTTGACCATGTTTTGTCTATTACTGCCGCACTCAGATACAATGATCATCACTGAAGGGAATTATTTCAACCATTTTTAGGACACAAACTAACTTTGTAGTTTCTGAGTGCTGACTTACTCTAATCAATACTAAGGGGTGCCTTAAATCGAGCTAACTAAGCCATTTCTCAGACTTCTGATAGATGACTTAAACAGTCGATAGGTACATAAAAATACTTGAGTAATCCCCCCCCCCCCCTTCATTAAATCTGAGTGCGGTAGTTAAACCATTATCAGTGTACATACCATCTTCTTAGTTCTTTGCCCTACTGTCTTTGTAATATAGCTGAAAATAAAATATTCGTAAAAAAAAAATGTGAATACTGTTGCTGATTTTATTGAAATTCTTCCACAACAACTCAGCTAAAAGCCGAATACTCACTCTATTTTATCGATAAAATTAAACCTAGTATTTATACTATTTACATACTCTTCGCCTTCTTATACCCATCTCCAAAATTTGTTTGTTCTCTTATCATCTTCGCAGTGTATCAAACTGTTACTAATGATTACCTTAATTTACGAACAGCACGTTTCACATTTAGAGAATGAGATCCATAAGGTTCTTATTCAATGGACGGAAGCAGAACTCGTGAAGAAGAAGTATATATCTATAAGGTACGACTTTTTTACGCTTATTCAAATATAACCACACAAAACTACACTGACTTAGCTAACTGAGTTACAAACAGCTTTGCTTAATACTTTGTAATGATTTTATCATACTCAACATGTGTATTTCTCGCAGACAAGCTCTCATAGACGATTCGGTAAAATTCGAAAGTTCCTTATCACGCATCGAAGATCTTCTGAAGAAGCAGAAAGAAGAAATAATGAAATTAGAGGTACATACTTACTGAAAACATTTCGCTTAACCAACCACACTACACAACCTATTGTTAAATATGCTCCTATTTCTATTTAGTTGGTATCTACTCCTTCAGCTATTTGATGCTCAAAAACTAGTACTATTATTTTACGGTGCAAAGCCGCATTAAATTTATTTCATGTTTTATCAAATCTACATAAAAGTAGAATGTTTTTCACTAACCTTTGTCTAATCATTTAGCACAGAATAACAGATAGACAAATAAGTCCTTTACCAAGTTTAAAATTACAAATAATTATCCACAGCGCATTCGCGAGGAAGCAGGAGACATGCGCATCAGAGCGACCGCCGCGACAGCAGCAGAAGCTGCGCGTGCGCATGACGCCGAGCACTCACGCGTAGCTGAAAGAACGTACTTCGCGCAACGCTTCGCAGAAAGGAAGCGCGAGTTGGAGAAACTGGAAAAAAGAGTGTTTCCGCCACAAGGTAGAATTTAATTATTTATTTAAAGTTTAATATTTCCTTCTTTTTTTTCATCGTCAGTTTACTGAACCGTAGGATAGTTCAGACTCCAGCTTCCTTAAGTTAAATATGTTCAGTTTGATACGTATAAAATTTAAATAATTGTTTACATATTTACTTGTCTTCCACTTCTGCACTACCTTCTCCACGCTTTTCGGTCTGCTCCCTTAATTTGGGGTCAACGCAATGTGTTCTATACATACATATTAATGAATTATAAATCGGTAACTAAATTCTATACCTACTTACATATTACTTATAGCTCGACCGATAGTACGTCAGGAGTCCACCAAGTCCACCGAGGGAGAGGCGGTACCGGAAGAGGTATCTGCCGCTCAGCAGATGGAGAATATCTTCCAGAGGCTCATGAAACTGACAGGTGAATAGATTTTGAGGAATAAGAGGCTCGCGAACAAGACACATATTCTTTCTATTCTTAATGTCTGTCTCGACCCTATGTTACTAGTTACTAAAGGAAAAAATAAACCAGAACCCAATATTCTTTAACCTAATGCTACTGTTTCAATTTTTGGAAGATACCATAATATGATATCTCACAAATGTATATTTTATTTCAACACGTCATAATTTGTGTCATTTTTTTTTGTACAATGATCGAATAAGCGTAGTTGTTAGCCCGCGTCTCGCCTGTGGATAAATAACTATTCTGATAATGTACATACATACGTTGAAAGCATACATAGCAAAATATGATTACTTCACAGACAAAACAAATTCTCAGCATGTGGATAGATCGATAGATGATAGATCTAAAAAAGGTTTCAGTATAAAAACGCGTAACTTCACTATCAAATCCTTTTTCCAGGAGTAACGGACGCAGAAGAGGTATTCGACAGGTTCCGAGCTCAACGCGAGACGTCACAGCGTCTCAACTACCTGCAGCAGACTACTGAGGAGGAGAAACTGGGCCTGGAACAAACACAGACTACGCTCATGGCTGAGCTGGAGGCCTTCAAGTTTGCCTCCGTTAAGGATAAGGATGAGTAAGAAACTTGATCTTATCCGTGTAAAATGCTGAAAGGACATATTCAATTAAGAGGGTATTTGACCAGGATTGGACATTGTGTATGTTAAAAAAAATTTAGAAATCACGAGGGCCAAAAAGCTACATGAAATATACATAAAAATCAAACGTTCATGTAATGTAGTTATAGATAAACGTGGATACTTACAGCTAAATTGATTTTCTTAATAGTCGATATTAGCTAAAAAAATTGTGCAATAGGTACACGATACTGTTACCAATTTTTAAAAGACTGAATACACTAAAGGATAAGTAACTCGAATTATCTATGCAATAAAAGATAGTTCACGTGTGAATCGTTGTTTTGCCTACTTTCAATGGCCCTCCAAACGAAATAGGACCCGCAGCCAAAATTATCTTAAATGGCCTAATGTTTTTGGTGGCTTGGGACTGATACTGTACCCACGCTACTAGTTAGTAAAAACACAGTCGTTTGAGCGTAGTGGGTAACAATAACGACCTATGAAATTGAGCCTCTAGAATCTAGATCCTATGAAACTTCTATGAAACCTAGGCAATACCAAACTGAAAATGGAATTTGAAATCGCCACTCCGCAATGAGCAAGTGTGGAAGTAAATGCTCATTCATTCAATAAATGGGAAGAGGCCTGTGCTGAGTTGTGGGTCTTTAGGCTTGTATTATTGCTATTACTACTAAACTTACAGTAATGACTTTTGATTGTCAGCATAAATAAGATAAGGCTACTCTTAATATTTTCTTCTTATTTCCCAGAGCGCATGATCAAATAACAGCATTAAAAGAGGAGATCGCAGAAGAGAATGCTATTTACGAGGAGTTGGAGAAGAATATGGACGAGCTTGAGACCTTGCTGCTGGAGATCAAGAGACTACTGTATGACCTGTGCAAGCTGTTAGACGTTAGTACTATAGTATACTAATAAAAATAGTAACTGTATCGTCTTGGCGGAGTCACTGCCGTAACCACAGATGAATGGAATGATCACGTCTATTCTTTATATGTTTCAAATACATATTTTTTCGTCCGCAAACCAAACTCTTCCATTCTGACGTAGACAGCCAGCCAGAATTATACCTACATGAAAAAATAATTATCTTTACATAGTAAATGCATTTTCAACCCAAACTCACAACGATTTAGTTTATGTTAAAAAGTCTCTAAACGGCATCATTTTATTTTCAGGATCTACGGCAACTAAGACATCACATCATATCACAATCACATTTCACATCAATGGCCATTTTCAATATTTTTTTTCCAGATAAGTCCAAAGTCTAGCATGCCATAATAACTATTTATTTTAGGTAACATAGTCTCCTAAACGGCAAAAATACATTTGCAGAGCTGAGCCAACTATGACAATAAATTTCATTTCCAAACAATTCCCAGAATTCAAACGATCATTATCAAAATTTGCTTTCAGATAATTCCAGAGCCAAGCATGCCAGAATGGACGGCGGAACCCAGAGACGTGCAAGAGCTTGTGCAAGTGCTGCAGACACGATACGAGAAGGCAAGGATCAAGGTCGAAGAAGTTAAGGAAAAACAGAAGGATAACACTATTATTATGGTGCCTTCTAACGTAAGTTATTTATTGTAGGAAAGAGTTAGGTAAAGGAAAACGCCTTTGCAATTGAGTGGGATAGATATGGCTAGAAAAATAAAAATGGGAAATGCAATGATAAGGAGCGATTGGCCTATTTTGTTGACCTCATAATGATGGGAAGATAATCAAAGAATACTTTTATTTAAACGATCGTATAAATATTGGGAGGGGTCGAGCTTAGAAGCGCTGTTTGAATGCGCTGCCTTTAATAGAAATAGGATTCATCAAGGCTTGCAGATGTAATAAAATCATCAACACTGACTTGTACAGATACTACAAACCCAGGAGCTTTTCCCAGACAATATTTTTAGCCAAGTTAACATGAATGGTATCTATTTCCAGCCGGCCAGCGCAGCAGCCTCAGTAGCAGGTCTTAGTGGACAGAGCCACAGTACTCAAAAAGAGTCAGAGAAGAACATTCCTACATACAAGGAGCTCTTGCAGAAGGAACCTGTTAAAGCACAAAGTAAGTTTTTATAATTGCCATTCTTAATTGTTACTACATACTAAAGGGGAAACATACGAATTTTGTGCCAAAAACCAATGAGGTACCTATATCTCAATTATATTGAGATCATCATTATTATTACTAGTTATAAAATGTAAATATGAATAACTAAAACAGACCTGAACAAATTTGATATCTAACCATACTAAAAAAGAAAGATATTTTAACTTCACTCCGCTAATTACGAATTTCCCAGAACTCATGGATAACACAGTAGATAATGATAAGATAGAAATATTGGGGGCTAAAAACTACGACTGTAACTAGTACACAAATCCTAATGTAATGGTTAATCTTTCAGCATCTGAGGACGACGAGGACATACCTTCGCGCTGCTACCTGAAGAGACAAGCGCAGCTGATCGTGGACACCAAATGCAGGAGGAAGGGATTCCGATTGCCAATCAAGCGATAGACGAACTATATTATGTTAAAATTATGTCATTCATCACTTTCATTATTCATTTAGATGTGCTGTAGTATTATCGCATTTAAGTTAAGAATTTTATAATTATAAATAAAATAACACTTTTAACCCGAGTTTCCTTTCGGACTACCAATCATGAAGAATATCAGCAATAGACTTCTCATATCTTAATGTGTATACTGCTTACTTTAAAAAGTTTAATGTCGATACTTGAAACAAAACCAACGTCAAACTCTTTACTCATAAAAAAAACCAACAGACTTAACTATAAACATCAAAATTTTGGTATTGAAACGTCAATCAAAACCGTCAATTATTTTGTATTTACTGCAGCAGTTTGTAGTGTTGCAATTAGGTTTTTTGGTTTATTTTAAAAGGCCGGGCTTTTTATTTTAATCATGTTTTGTCCTAACAAGAACTCGTATCTCCAGATGACGGTGGCTATGAACCCTAGGGTCATCAATAAGGCGGTCCGCCGGGCTATGAGGAAGAAACAGTTCGATCCTCACGATGGTAAGTGGTATGATTCTGAGGCTACATGATAACTAGGATATTACTATGGGTGCCAAACACAGGAAGGAAATTATATGGTTTTTATAATATATTTTTTTTGTAATGGAACTATAGAACGGTACTGTATACATACTAAGATCACACAGTAAGTTGCTCCTAAACGAAGGTTATCCTTGATAGACCAGAATTGTTATTTTATTTCATAGCGAATAATGGTCACACGAATAAATATCTGCCTCTGTAAAACAAATGTTTATAAAGCGCTATATCTACCTATCTGAAAAACTGCACTCTGTGAAGACCACGAAGACCAGGCTATGAACAACAAATGAACAAAATAATGACTTAAATATTCACCATAACATCATAACAATAGAAATAGCAACAGGAATTGACCTTTGAGGTTTTGACCGGATTACACTTCATTACCGGCCGTGGTGGCAAGCAACACAAACACAACACGTTTTGGTACCTACACGTTTTGGTACTTACAAATCTTTGTCCTATTAGAGATACCACCAGCCCAGAGACTGGAGTCAATGCAGCCATCAATGTTCGCGCCGTGGGTAGACGTCACCCGCGCACACCTCGGCTTCGGCCGCCGCGGGCTCCGGCTGATCAACAGGGAGCTGAACTCTGAAGACAGTCTCATACAGCTGCAAGCTATACATTCTATACTCGATCAGGTATGGAGTATTTACTAATGTTAGAGATTTTTGTTTGTTACGACTTGTGACATATAGTTTTAACCAACGGTTCATATTCCAGGTCCAAATATCTGAGAATGCGATGTTCCTTATTGATTTGAATGTAGCATACAGGCTCATAGATCTGATGCAGGACCGTGACCCCATCGTGCGGGAGAAGGTGGCGTACATCCTCACGCACCTCTGCAACTACTACCAGGGCCGCAAGCGGATCATGTCGCGCCCTGTAGTTATAGACCACCTCATCTACTTGTTCATGCGAGACCGCAAAGAGATCCGATATGCCGCAGCCCTCTGTCTCAAAACCCTCACCAGAGACCGGTGCGCTTGCGAAGTCATCATGAAAAATAATAATGTTATCGTAAGTCTCCTAAAAATGATCAAAGACGACCACTTGGCTATCGTCATATTCCATTTGAACTCGCTGAAGAACTTGTCCGAGTGGGATCCCGTTCCAGCGCTAAAAGCTAATGCGTTTCAAGTGATGAAGAAACTGATGAAACAGCAGGAGTATAGGATCGTAGCGGCTGCGATGGACTGTATGGTGCAGCTCCTCAAACACAGCGTGGGCAAGAAACTGGCTGACCAGCACGACATGACGCAGTACTTGAGGGTCTACCTCGTGACTCCAGACATAGAGGTGTTGATTAGTGCCGTAGGTCTGATGGGATACACCACGCTAACAACCAAAGCAAAATGGCGAGCGAAAGAGTTCGCGTTCGACTTGACGAAGAGATTGGTGACTCTGTGCGTGTCGCATAACATGCCAGTGCTGCAGCTCCGGGCTATGCAAGTTCTGATAAACCTGTGCGACAGTCCGGACATCAGGGCTCACGTGAAAAGCCACTGGGATAGGAAGATCAAGAATATAAAGATTAGGAACCACGAGCAGTGGGACGGCACGTCGGAGACCACAACCTTCGGGCTGGAGACCGGTCACAACTACCGGACGATGTGCATCGAAAACGTGGAGACCATCAAGAGTGACTATGGAGATAGTATTCACGCTGTGAACGTGACCAGCTACATCAGGAGAGTGCAGCAGGTCAAGGAACACCTCTTAAAGACCATCAATTTTAAACCATACAAACATTGAGAGAAAAGTGGTTATATATACTTTAATCATGTTGGTTACGAAAACGTAGCGCCTATTTTTTTTATAGAAAATATTAAATTGCCTAGCTTTGGCAGAGCGTCGGCTATCATCAAATATTATAATTATGAAGCTTTAAGTATTTAGGGTATCTGAATTATATTGACACTCGGTAATTAACTTATAAGCATTTATTGAATTAAATTATATGAATTACAATATTTGAGCTAGACATTTGGTTTCATTAAACACGTTTTGTGCCTCGAGGCAATCTTATAGCTACATTCAGTCGATAGACTAAATATTTATATTAATATCTACAATATCGATAAATATTTTTATCGGAACAGTTACACGTTGTATGAAATATCTGGATATGTAGTTATGTAAACCAAAGTACGATAAGTACGGATACAAAACAGTAGAAAAGTTATTTTACACTAAAACGATATAAAATAAAAATACTTGCATAAAACGAGTTTGAAACGCTTGTTACAAAAACTATTGTTCTTTCATTACAAAACAACACAAGAGTTTACATAAATAAAAATTGCTTATAATTCTCACTAATTAGCCTTTTCTGCTGCCTTTGGCTTTTGAAGTAACTTTAAAAATTTCCTTAGTTCTGTCGAAAAGGCATCTAAAATTTCATGACAATACGTTAATTATATTGTATTCAGTGAGTATTGTACATTTATATACAGAAAATTAATACATCTATTTTTAATATGGTCTGTAGTAGTTAAAACTTAATTTAACCATAGACCATAAACAAGTTGAAGACTAAAATTCGTGAATATTCTACTTAGTATGATATTATTTATTGTGCGATTTGTTTTCGAACCGAAAACTTAGACATTTACATTGTAATTCAAAAACATATTGAAACAAAACGATTACAATAATCATCGATGAAAAACACGGTTATAAAAACATTAACAGTAGTATCATTTATAGTTTTATATCGACTAAACGGTTATCGATTAAACTGGAAGATCGTGAACTCGAGTAATTTTAATGCATAATACTTTAAGTCGGCTATAGTGTATTAATATACAATATATACAAATATTTTGTCTCAAGTTATTTTTATAACTATGGTAAAGACAATTCTAAAATGCATGCTAAATCTATTGTTATCATCTAGGATATTAAGATTTGTTTTAGGCCAAGTTTCGAATACTATACCTCCCTTAAATCGGAAATTCATAGCCAACTTCGACAATTAAATTTTAACTTTAATCATCTTATTATAAGATTGAAATTAGCATATATTATTATGTGCTTAGTCAAATTTCAATCTAGAATTTGCAGTAGCTACATCTGTGCACACAAAATTAAGGTTGAAAATCTAACCTTCATTTAAAAGTGATCTTGGCATTATTTTCTCATATTATCAACAATTAAATCGCTAGTTATTTTTATTATTAAATACTGAAACAGTATAACAATAATCACTCTAACAAATAATGTTCATTTTGTCTTTTTTTCCACAGCTTGTATTATTTACTAAATAGCTAATTGCATTGGTTATAAGTTTGCAAGTATCTAACCAGTCATGGTTTAACAGAGTATTGGCCGAATACTTAAACTGTTTTAAGTCGCTGTTAAATATAATTGTCTCTCTCCAATGTGAAATAATGACAGATAGTTATTTAAGAACGTCTTAGATATAAGTTGCGTTTAAGTATTCCAGCGTAAGGCTAAAGACGCACTACGGCTAAACCGCCGCGGATTTTAACCGCCTGATTTTGTGAGTAAAGGAAACTAATGGAAGCGGCCGTACTGACGGCTTTTTCCGCGACTGATTTTTGAACCGCGTTTTGTTACAGAATTGCTAGCGGGGAAAAACCGCGTCAAATTTTTAGTACTGGCTTATTCGTGGCTGCTTTCGCGGTTTTTAACCGTAGTGTGTGCGTCTCGGGCGGTTTTGCGGTTTCGCGGTTTACCGCTTGCAGAAAATAACCGTAGTGCGGCCTTAGCCTTAGAGCTATACCATATACAAATCGTTATTTGTATGTAGCTTTACAAAACATAAATATCAATCAAGTCATTATAACACATACACTAAACGACATTAAAAGTAAGTTCATTAAAGGTGGGCAATACTTGAAGGCTTACTTATAATCTACTTTTATTCGTTCTGGAAATTCTGTTATTACGTTTTAATATCGCTTTGTGTAAAATGACTTATAGTTCATAATGATTATTTTACAATTAAAATTTTGGCTTAGCATCTTAGTTTCTGCTTCTACTAAATTTGCGAATCAATTTGATCTATTCAGGAACATTTTCAAATCTACAGCTATAATTTCAATAATCGTTCCGTTCATTTAAGTAAAATCTCACTGTAACTGCAATGCAGTAATTCACTTCTACACATTACAACAATCCCAATCCAATCAATAGTTTTGACTATTATCCACATTTTACCAAACTAATTAATAAACACATTCACAGCACATCTCAGATTTACAACTACCCACCGTAACACAATTTGTACCATATCTTACACTTCAAATTCCGTCTATCAAGTACCAATCTTCACATTAACAAAGTACTAGTGACGTTACATCCTAAACTCGACAACACTTTCAAAGACTTTAGTTTTAACACAAGCTTTCCAGTTTGTCACTATATCACCCCACTATTAAAAACACACACTTTTTTCTTGCTTATATCCTGAAATACACGTCCATCAGCTGACAAGACATGACAATCTACTGTCTAATGAAAAATACCTTTTTTTCTAGTAGTGTAAGTCTGTCATTTGTCGATTTACAGTCGTACACAGGTTGGGGGTTCGTCAGGGGTCCCAGCTGGGCCCGCTTGCCCAGCGCTGGGCGTGACGTACTGGTAGAGCGCCTTGCACAGGTCGTGCAGCGTGGAATCTCACCTGGCGCCACCGCGCTTGTTCAGCGGGTCGTAAACCTCAGCTTCAGAGTCTACCTCGTCTTCGGAGAGGGAGAGAGAACCGCCGACACGTCGAGTTCGGAGACCCTCCTGTGTGATACCCAATTAAGATTAATATTTAATTAAAACTTTAAGTCCTTTACAACTATAAAAAGGCATTTAATTACAGAGATATAGTAAGAAGAAGTGAAACATTCTCCATATATAAATAAGAAAATTGTCGGAAGATTAGTACAAGCTGCTAACATTTAGTTTGATTTCGAATTTCTTTAATAACTATTAGAATGTTGCAGAAGAAAAAGCATTAAGTGTAAGTAAATTGAAACAGATTGATTAGAAAAAGTTTGGAACACAGCAAGCTGTTAATTGTATAGTGGAAATAAATAGCAGTGCAATTTTATACTATACGTTTTGAGTGTTATAACTATACGAGTATTTATTAAGTGATTAACATGCATGCACCACATGCATTAGAGAAAAAACATAGTAAATTGTCCCAACCCATTGAGGTATTAGATGGACTACATAATTAGGACTATATTTAAAAGATCAAGAAATACATGTATATAGGGATAAAAAGATTAGACATCACATTATTTTCGCAAATTAATATTTATATTGTAGGTTGAGCACATGACAAGTTAGGTAGCACCACATTAACAAACCATCTGTACCAAATTGTATTGAAATATATATACAGGGTGTTAAGAAAACCCTGTCCGATCCGTTAAGGTGTTGTTAGGTATCGAGATCTGATTACATTAGTGTAGAAAAAAATTGGAAAAAAAAAAAAAATAGGGAATTTTGCAGCAAAAAATGGTAATTTCAAAATCCATTATTATTGTTACTATGATAAATATCCCAAATTTAATATTTTATTCGGGCATGTGATTGTGATCTCCATATCACCCTTTCGGGTCGGACAAGGTTTTCTGAACATCCTGTATAAAACAGTATATTTATATAGACTGCCATTAAGTAAAAAATCTAAAAATTGTACATTAGGATAGGTGGCCCTTATACGAATACCAGACATTAATGTTATCTTACAAATGGTTAATCATTTGAGCTACAAATAATGACGACTGGTTTGAAATTTAAGGACTTAGATCATCATGCTTGGATATCCCCAAGGCAAGGGTAAAGTTAAAGATTAAAACGAGAAATCGACGAAAATGTTAACCGTTTTACACATATGTATGTGATTTTATTTGATCCAAATACCAACAAAACCGAATAAAATAAAAGGAGAAGAATAATCTTAAAATATAATCTATTACACCGATTCTTTATACCCTTAATACGATGGCAAAGATTATTACATTTTGATCACTTGAAAATGCTGGGTTTGTGCAAGTATGCCGAAAAATGTTTAATTACATGGTTTAATTCACAACGAGTTAGTACTTTAGATATTGGTTATTGCCTAGTTAGGTTTAAGCAAATTGAAATAAGAGAAGCACCATTTCTGTCCAACCTAATATTTGTAGCATTATCCCGCGCATGCGCAAACAGAACTTGCACATACCCAAAATGTTCAAGTGAACTAATTTGAAGATAAGTAAGGCGCTGAGCAGATGATGGGAATGTTGTCTATTGGATAGAAATTACCTCCCTTGACGAGTTAACGCGGTCCACTTAAGCTCCACAACCAATAGGGATCGTGTAAGGTACCGACCTCTAGTGCCAATATTGGAAACTGTGTCACTAATGTCGGTATTGTGCTGTTCGAGACAGCGTGCACACTAACGGGACTGATTTCCACTAATGGTCAGATCTAAAATTTTGTACCGCCATGCATGAACACGTGTACGCATCCTATGGCGCTTATGCTTCACTGTGACAACAACTATCCATCAACTGCTCTGCGCAAACACAAAAGGCAACCCAAACCAGTGACGTCACTAGAAAGAGAGAGAAGAACAAAACCGTGTGAACTATGGTGCGGTGGTGTTTATATGTGCCCACCAGTTCCGTGTCACTGATCCACGCCGGCAACCCGTCCTCAACGCTTGAAGACATCTGAACATATGGTAGGAACTCAGAAACTATATACCAATGTAGATGTAATTAATTAGTATTAGTATGTACGTACTATGGTATGTTAGTAAAGAATGATGTTGGTATGGTAACAGTCAAAACGAACTCATATGATGCTGATTTGAACCATAACTATTTTTAATCATCCAAAAGACGCTTTATTTTTGAATAATGAAAAAATCTAGTGCCTATTAAAGAACACATGTAAAGAAACATTAAGAAAAAAAAAATAGGTAAATGGCAAAAGGAAATCCACAGAAAATATGAAAAGGTACACACCACACACGAAAATAATGACAGGTTATAAACAACTTATACAACTAAAAAATAAAAACCTTTCCTGTTTTAATTTTTGCGACGAAGAGTCAGACAATTTTCGCTAGTATAATAATTTATAAATATATGTTTTGATTTTAGGGCTCCCACACATAACAGCGATTTCGCATCGCATCGCAAGTAACTGCGAGCTCGCGTTCTATTTTGAACTTTATTTAAGAAGTAGTTCTTGCGGTTCGGCTCCGCATCGCATCAAATCGCATCGCATCGCAGTTTTGTGTGGGAGCCCTTATACGTTACTATAATAGGATTGACATTGAAGTAGGTTTTTAATTAAACACAAAAACATCTATGCCTTTTTAAATTTATATAATTTTTTCCTCTTGTCGATAATTTATAATCCGTGCACAAGTAAATAGCCTATGCATCATTCATCATTATAAAAAAAAAACTTTACAAAAAAAAAGAGAACCGCCTTCAAAAATCCGATTCACTGAAAAGTATTAAATAATTTTAAATGTACTGCTTATCAAATAACCAAAATATTAGGATAATAAGTATAATTATACTTCAAGCACAATTATTGTTATGTTTGGAGTCGGTGTCTGTCCTTAGGTATAATATAGTACTAAAATTTGCTATTAGCTGCTGACACCGACTCCAAACATAACAATAATTGTTCTTGAAGTATAATTATACTTATTATCCTAATATTTTGGTTATTTGATAAGCAGTATATTTAAAATTATTTAATACTTTTCAGTGAATCGGATTTTTGAAGGCGGTTCTCTTTTTTTTTTAAGTTTTTTTTTTATTTAATACTTTTTAGTGTTTGATACTTTGTTTACTTACTTAAAATGGGTTTAGTCAAGTCGAGATAATCGCGTTTAAACATACACACATACATACAGGTCAATCTGAGAACCTCCTTTTTTTCAAGTCGGTTAATTATAAAATACCAAAACCTTTTCCTTGGTCTAACAAACACTTTTCTGAAAACCATATCAAAATCGGTTCAGTCAAACGCGAGATAATCGCGTCCAAATATACATACATATAAGTCAATCTGAGAACCTCCTTTTTTTCAAGTTGGTTAAATAAAACATACTAAAACCTTCTCCTTGAACTAACAAATTATTTTCTGAAAACCGCATCAAAATCGGTTCAGCCAAACGCGAGATAATCGCGGACAAACATACATACATACAAACATACATACATACAGGTCAAACTGAGAACCTCCTTTTTTTTTAAGTCGGTTAAAAAGGAAGAGTTTATTTTTATCATCGACAGGGTATACCTCATTGATGATCCCATATAAATGTCATTCCAATCTGTCTTTTTCACATTTATGAGTAATCAAAAACAGTACATAAGTACATACCTCTAGTATCCCAGCGCTGGGCTCCGAAGCGTACCCCTCAAAGTGCCGCTGGTCCTCCTCGTAGTCTGATGATGAAGAAGACTCGTTGTCGACGTCACGAGCTGTTCTGACGGAACACACCATCTGCGCTAGGTCCGTGAATGTGTAGCTGAAATATTAAACGTAACAAGTTTAGATTTTGGTTATAAATCTTTATTTTTACGTGGTTAGGGAAATTCGATGGTTTTCGTCTGCTTTCTAGTGATGCACACATGGTCTTTGCACTCAAAAAGCAATTAAACACAGACAGTCGTAGAGACAAAATAATGCCCTTAATGATGTCAATAATGTACATGTTAGAATTAGTAAAAATACAACATTTACACGCGATTTATTTATTTACTTAACTTTTTTTTTAAACCTACTTGAATGTTAGCATCCTCGTTTCAGATTGATTTGGAAAGCGTAAGGTCTCGCCAGTCTCCGTCTGTACAATTTATCTTAGTTTTTGGGTGCCGTAAGGAATTAAAGAATTTTTGAATCACGTTGTGTTTCAAAACGAAAAGTAGGTTCTCTTACATTCAAAACTGAGTTTCAATAAACTTAACCGCTGTGATCGGGTCAATTCAATATTGATTCAAAATTGTATGGTGTGTCCAGATCTGAACAATGCACCGCGAAGTTCTGCAATGAACATGAGCTGCGCATTTATGGAGCATTCACCAGATCACCACACCACACAGCCTTAGCTTAATTCTACTTAGCTTCGTTTTTCACACCAATTGTAACTTTAAACTTAAACTAAAGTGACAAATCCAGGCCAAACCAACGGCTCTCAGAAATACATCCTAAAAATTACTCCTCAAACCCACCACCACTTTTCAAAGCATACTCATTACTCATCTACCTCAACAAGTACAGTATAGTGGTAGTACTCACTCGGTAAGCGATGGCGGAGCATCCTGCCGCCTCCCCTCAGCCGCGGCCCCGCTGACCCCGCCGCCGCCGCCGCGCCGCTGGCCCTCGAAGTACGCCGCGCCGTGCCGGTACCCCACCTCGCGGATCTCGTCGAACGACCCGAACTGTAACGTCTTGTACGCGTCGATGGGCGGGCGGATGTACTCGCAGTAGTCGGACTTCTTCACTTCCTAGAATTTATCAATTATTCATGAAGTTGTATAGAACTGAAATTTTGTTATCTGACTCTATAACAGATATACTCTTCATACCTTTTGAATAGATTTACCCTTTTGGTAACAACCTGTATATGCGGTGTAAAAGCGGAATCTCATTTAGACTTGAACTCGTTATGACTAGATGATAAGTACGGAACTAAATGTTGTGACATAACTAACACATGTCTACTTGCGGATGTAAAGCAAAACTAAGAGACCATCATTAACTACCTTAATTTGGTTATGGAATTTTCTTCTGTGTCATTTCCTCTGGCTATTTCATCCCTGAATTAAAAATATATTAATAATAAATAACAAAAATTATTTACCTCCAATTGTCTATTGCAGGATACGTAAGCCAGTCTACTCTGTATATCAGGTAAATTGGGAACCTTAACAGGCGTTGTGAATGGATTCCATCTGAAAATATAATAAAAATAGTCAAACAAAGATTCTATAATGCAACGCTGTGTATATGATTTTTAATAATAACATAAACAACAT
Organism: Autographa pulchrina; assembly: GCA_905475315.1. Classification (NCBI taxonomy): domain Eukaryota; kingdom Metazoa; phylum Arthropoda; class Insecta; order Lepidoptera; family Noctuidae; genus Autographa; species Autographa pulchrina. Next base: position 2,328,368 of record FR997764.1, read on the forward strand.
CAACATGTAAAATAAACCATTTTTAAAGTTGTTTCTTCAGCAACATATCTTTTGGAACTGCATCCAATTTTGAATAATGATTATAGCATGATGCGCGATCAAAACCAAAGGACCAAATTCTTGTTTTTTTTTTTCTTTTTTGTCTTTTCTAAAACCCCCTCACTCTGCTTCTTAATTATCGTTTATTTATATATCTATGTAAATCAAATACAATTCTATTAAATGATTCTATATCTGATCTAGATTAAAATATTATCTATTCACCTTTTCCACAGTAGCCACCAGCCAGACAGGTCGTCGCCGTAGTTGGTGAGGTCCGTATCGTCCTGGGAGCCCACGTCGATGGCCAGGATGTGCTTAGCGCCTAGTGACCTCATCACATCCGCTGGAAATGTATATAATAGTATATTATAGACAGGTAAATAAAAGGGCATCGGATTATTTTTTAATTTAAGCAATGCCTATTTTGTTTTCTGTATGCAATTTGTTTTAACAAAATTTCATTCTTTACATACCTCAAAGTGGGGATTTTGCATCCTACGGGTAATTTAGAACGTGAATTTACATACATATTTTATATCTTCAATCAAAAATAAATATTGTCTTGACAAGAAATTGTCTGAATATATTCCATTGTTCCTAATAGACTAGATACTTACTGTACTTAAAAAAAGTATGGGGTTAGGTTAGGTACAGTATTTTGAATTTCTGTATTATACAAAACCCTTATTCAAATCCCTAACAGGTGACTTATTGAGATCTGTTTAAACATACATATCTGACTATTGTAGCCGCTCTTTCAAGGTTCTTTTTCATAAACTACAAAATAGACTAAACACTTATAAACATCCTTCAATACATTACCCGGCACATTATTGACGTAACAGCCATCAAGTAGCAAGTGTCCATCCATAGGGTCGCAGATAGGGGGGAATATCCCCGCGATGCTCATGGACGCCCTGCAGTACCTCCACATTTCACCTGGCAACACTCCGTCACTATACCGTGGACCACACACCCATGGCAACACTTAAAATCAACCTTAACACCTTGGTATAAAGGTGTTTCTAGTTTTATCGTTCTACCGGAAAATGGACCTTAAGTAGTTAAATAAGGTTTTGTTGCCGTATAGAGGGGTGGTCGACAGGCGACGGGCAGTTGCCATCACTTACCTTTAAACGCTAGACTGAGTGACAATATTCGTCTATACTAATACGATTCTATTCATCCAGAAAATTTAATGTAACGTTCAATATTAGTCGTGAAATGGTATTTAGATTTATGCTTGAGTGAGATAGATGCGTGAAAAGGTATTTGTGACAAGACTAAGAGAAAGGTTGCTAAAATTAGATTCCCGTGAATATAAACCCCAAACTATATACAGAAAAGTTGTGGACATTTACTAACGCACAATTTGTGTCTATATATTTGCAAAAGACTAATCTTCATTATTAGAGATTACTTATTAATATGTGTCGAACTAAACGGAGACTGTGTTGTCAGAACTACAGAGAAAAACTATTCAGAATTTTGAATTTAGTAATTGTTGTGTAGAATATTTTCACTCAGCCTAACAAGTGCGTGCGTACGATCAGCCAATGGCGCACGCAGCTGTGATTGGTTTACCTGGGAGATTGTTGACGTAACCGCCGTCCAATAGGAGGTGGCCGTCTACGGGGTCGCAGAGCGGCGGCATGTAGCCGCTGAGCGACATCGACGCGCGAATGTAACGCCAGAGCGAACCTACACACACGGACCCGTCTTACACTGCCTACTGTGCATTAGTCAAGTTACAACACTCCATGGAGAGGAAATGAACGTGAGACGCGCTTACTAACCCAAACAGAACGTAAAGTCGTGCCGGTCGGTTAATCTATGATGAGAATAGACATTGCTACAGTACTACATGCATCATGCTACGATGATAGCTGCGTCACCGCTGCGGACAAACTACAGATGGAAAGTTAAGAATTAATACACATAAAGGTTATAAATGAGGAAACTAAGAACCACACTCATGCATATACATGAAGATGAGAGAATGTATGACAGATGTATGATGAATTAATACATACAAACTTTATATCACATCCAACCCGACATTGTATGGACGATAAATATATATTTTTTATTTAAATGAACTCCCAAATAAATAGCGTTAGGTAAACCAATCACAAGCGCTTTATAAAGAGCAATGGCAACTTCCCAAAGGCAAATGTCGGATTCGTATCGTTGTTAAAAAAAAAATAAGATTAAAAATTTCGATATTTTACAAAAAAACGGTGAGGGGGACGGTACATATACACATAAATATAATTGCATGTAACAAACACACGTTGACATCATACAAACATATAAATGCAAGTGAGTGTGGCTTGTAAACTGTAGCGGACAATGAAACAACGTCACAGTGGCAACAAAATGACATGAACACAATTAGCACGTAAACTGCAACAGCTATTGCCATCATAGATATTGATCGTATGACGGTATAGGCGTCCGCATGGCTCGACCAACTGACTGTTAGTGGCATTCATTCTGTTGTACAACGAAGTAAAATCTCTCCATCTCTTTCTAACCACTTTTACTGAAGCAGGACAGAAGACTTTATTTCAATTTTTTTATTTACCGTTATATGGTGCAATTGAAGGCAATGTCTTAACGGAATATGCTGTTTGACATTTTAAAAATAACAAGGGATTATCACTTTTTTTTCTATCCCTCTTTGACGTCTTCTGTTAGAAAGAGACAAGGCTAGTTTATGTAGTACACAACAGAATGGACACCATTCTAATGAAGCCAAATGGTGACATCAATAAATACACATTAATTACTGTCGTACACAACCTGGTCGGCAGGTAGTGACGACGTTTACGATAATATACTCTTTTATTAACATGCAACAATTTGTACATATAATTGGGATGTTATGGTGTTTCGTCTAGGCAACAAACACAACAATATCGATAGAATTCATGTAACTTAATGAAAAACACATAAATGAATGACAAAGTTAGTTTATATTTATGGGTTTTTTTCGCATCATTTAATATAAGTTCAGGGGGTTTGCATATTGAATGATTCAACAACGTCTCTGTATACAACAGAAACACAAATCTAATCTTCTATACTTATAATAAATCTGTAGAGAGGTGAATTCTGTACATGAAATATATTTTCAAAATAACTATCAGGGGGTGATTAGTGATCGATACTGATGCCAAAAATGCAATCAGTAAAATTTTTGTCTGTCTGTCTGTATGTTCCTTATAGAAACAAAAACTACTTGACGGATTTTAACGAAACTTGGTACAATTATTCTTCATACTCCTGGGCAGGTTATAGTATACATTTCATCACGCTACAATCAATAGTAATAAGTTCGTCATTCATTGATAAGTTTCGTCATCCACGCGAACGAAGTCGCTGGCACAGCTAGTTATGAATAAAGCCTAGACGAAACACATTCCTTTTCCATATTAGCTGTCCAAGATACATTTCAAACGAAATGTATCTTGGATACATTAAAACACATAATTAATACAATAATATACGGCGCCATTGATATTTACTTGTTGAACAAATAAACACAATTTGGGTTAGTAAAGTGCAAATAAAGCTAAATTATAAAACAATAAAGAAAATCAATTTCCTGTCCACGTATGTGTTGTGTTAATTTAACTAATACTACTTCGGCTTATTAAGATTATTAAGAATACTAGTAATGTTTTTTGTAGTTAAAATTGACAATTTTTAAATCTAAATCTTAAGAATATAGTTTATTCATAAATATTTTAATACATTACATATGTGTGTAAAATCTCCCTACTCAGTGATAATTGGCGGCAATACAGACATTACAGACATTTACAATAAGATTTAAAACTACAATAGTTTCAAAGAATTAATTGATTTTGTAATCTTTAAAACTTGACACATTACAAGTATTCTTGTCGTATTTTAATTAAGCTTAAGCTAAAATCTTAAAACAATAATGCAACAACTGAGATTCAAACCCACGATTCTCGCTTGTGGGTCTGTATGCAGCTGTTGAACTATTGTCAGTTACTTATGATATTATTATTGCAATCACTCGTGTTTTTTCAAACTGTGTATTGTAAGCATTCATAGTGAATTATACTTATTAACACACTTCACAATCATAATTAAATATTATATTTTTAATACTTTTAGATATAAGCAAATAATTTTAGGGCTATTTTATATTTATTTTATTTTAAAACTTGATGATATCGTTATAAAGGTTATTTATTATTTTAAAACATATTTGTTAATTGTTATGATCCAATTTTACTTCAAAGGGAAAATGGGAATGGATGTTTCTTTAAACCTCTTCTGTCTTTAGCCGAAGCTATTATAAACTCTTATATATCGTTGTAAATGTCCCACTGCTAAGCATAGGCCTCTTTTCATTGAAAAAGAAATTTGCATTAATATGGGACTTTAAAAACTTCGAAATGTTTCCTTGGAAAATTGTATGAGGAAAGTTGTTCTAAACAACTTCTATATATAAATTTCTTTTTCTCTCTAACCAACTGACATTTCTAAAAGATCCAATTTTTCAAATTTAGGACGTGATAAGTATCCTGATTTATCAAAATCAAATGTCATTCAAGCAATTCCTATCATCGTGAACACTTGTAGAAATGTCACTTGGCTTGGGACATACTTTTCGGTAGATCCTAACAACTTTTGCCATTATGGCCACCCTACCAACTAGGTATAAATCAACTCACCATGTCTATGCACCCTCATGCAGCTGCTGCTGATATCAGTGGTGACCGTGAAGTACGGCAACCACAGGTCCTCGATGTGAACGTCTCCGAAGGTGGACCGGATGGTGGCGTTGAACTGTCTGCCAGAGAACATGGAGGTGGCCGGGTAGGTTAGATCGAGGAGCTGCTTGCCCCATTGTGTCATTTTCTGGAAGGGAGTGAAAAATGGTTTGAGTAATGAATGGGATAAGTAGCCTGTGTTTTGTTTGCAAATCTTAATGCAAATTATGATTGCAGAGATGACGAGTAGAAGAGATGAATGGAAGCTGAATACGCATTGCGCCGAAGATAATGATGAATGCAAATTGTGTGATAATAAGAAAAATTGAGAAGCGACTATTTTGGCTTTTTCTCACATATTAACCAGCTATAAATTCCACCAGAAAGCACTTTTAATGGGATTTGTTTTTCCTTCCAGTAAACAATAAAGATGCACGGCGATTGCACAATCATTAAGGATTCAGCTCTTCTTTATTTTTATATAATTTTGGGTAACCAATAAAGTCAAGGTTACCCCGCGCGCCCTTAGTTACTGTCGCCTAACGTAATTAGTTAAAGTTTCTCTAGACGAACGTTAATTACACCAAGTACAGTTGCTTAGTTAGGCTAAAAAAACAAAGAAGTATATTATATACACACCTGCGACCACTCCCTAGCCTTCTGCGTGACGGTGGTGATGTTCCTGTCCATGCACCACAGAGCGCCCATGAACGCGCCGATGCTCACGCCGCCCACCATGTCTATGGGGATACCGGCCTCCTGGAAACGAGATATATACGGGTTATTGTCGTGAATAAGTGTTTACTGATAAATGACTGATTTTAATAAACTGTTATAAACAGGATAAAAATACTCTTTAAAGAAAACATGATCATCATTTCCGACTATTCTTTAAGAGATTTTACACAACTACTCATAATGAGATACACAATAAACACGCACTCATTTTGGACTTTAACAATCGTTTACTGACATTTAATTACTATAACATAACGGTGCGTCCAGATCTGGCTGAACATGCACCGAATGAACAATAATTGTTCGTGTTATGGTCATTCGGTGCGCGTTCGCCAGATCTGGACGCCTCCCCAAAACAAAGGACATGGCCGGATTTTGCCCTGAGAATGAATTTTAGAATAACTAATGTACAGCAACTATCAATATATGAAAATTCCTTATTAAATATACTAAAATTAATAGCCACAATTATATTTCTCTAGAACTTGCGAATAAAAATGCCAAAAAAAAATAGTGTGCTCGTTGATGTTGTGTAGGATTCTGCCCTCAGATTGAAATAGAAAAAATAATTGTACAGCAACTATTAACATATGAAAATAACTTATTAAATATACTAAAATTAATAGCAACAAAATTACATTTCTCTAGAATTTGCGACAAAAAAATATACCCAAAAATATGTTTAACTGATCTTGTGTTTGTATTAGTAATTTCTCTAAGTGTTTGTATGTTTGAACTGCGCGCGCACCCGTACTCCTTTCCGTCTGTCAATGAAAGTGACAACCGCAGTCATAACTTAAAAAACATATTGAATGATTGGTTTCTGTTCAAGAAGTAGTAATTATTTTCACATTTTACCAAGTTCACTTACGAAACAAATTCGATAAGTATTTCTTTAGTGAGTACAACATAAAAAGACATGGTTTTTTGCTCCTCTAAATGAGCAATTCATCATAAATGATGAAGAAGGTTCACATAGCGGAGTACTGGGATACCCATTGTGTGAATTTGTTGTGGGAGGCTCTGTTATGGACTCGGTGGTACACCAAACTCTTGAAGAAAACAGTGCATAAATGTATATAATACTTGATGACATTGAAAGTATCTTGTCTGAGTAATTATAATGATGTTTTCTTTAAATATCTGTAAAACAAGTAGATACAATTTGTATACAACCAAATGTAATCCTACCGACTGCTAACCGAAATAAACACTTTTCGGGGCTAAACTTCTTAGGGTTCACACGCACTATGCGGTTACCCGCAATGCGGCTAGCCGTCCGGCTGACCGCAAGCACAATTATGTATGAACGCTTATGGTTGTCTTGCATTGTATAATATTCTACAAGAACAACCATTATAGTGTCGTTTAAATGTATTATAAATGTAATGCTGTATGTAATCCAATAATAATATATTGTTTAGTGTACAAAATAGTTTTATTTAAACGCTGGCCAATTAGATCTTAAAATAAAGAATAAAGATTTACCTATTTTAATGTTTTATTGCCTATTTATTTGTATATTTTTGACCACTTCGCTTTTTTTAATATCATAGGCTAGGCGTCTAACTAGATACTATAATATTATATTACCAATATATAAAGAGTTCTCCATAGTCATCTCACTGATAGATAGGACTAATTAGGAAGGACGAGCACCACCAAAAACTAGATTTTAACTGTAAAATAGGTATATCAACAACATGTTTTACATGGTATTTCGATTTTAGACCCTTTTTCCATAAGTTGACTTAGAGTGTTCCATTTATTGAATAGAATTCACTGATTTTATTTATTATTGTTATTGTATTTCACCTATTAATTTGGCTATAAAACTCGGAACTGATACTCATTGCTATTTAAAAAAATCTAGGCGCTTAACAAGAAAAGAACCTATTTACCGGATCTCTCGCAAGTTCCCTGACCATGAAATCTATACTATTGTATAGACAAAACCATAAGCTTTAATATGAGATACGTTACATCACTGTACATGAGTATTTTTTTCAGGGCATAGCTCCATACTAATTCCGGCCATGTCATTTGGGTCAGTTACATCATTTATAACTCAAGAACGGTTGGACCGATTTTCGTGATCTTTGGTTCGCTGGGTTCGTTTCCGCGGCGTACAGCTAGTTATAACTAGGTTATATGTCTCTAGATCCGGTCGTACCTGTATAGCGCGCACCATGCCGACGTGCGCGGCGCCGCGCGCCCCGCCGCCGCCCAGCACCAGCCCCACCGCCGTGCCCGTCAGCCAGCGCGCCAGCCGGGAGAAGTCCGAGTGGACCGACGCCTCCGACATCAGCACCTTGTCTCTAGATCCGGTCGTACCTGTATAGCGCGCACCATGCCGACGTGCGCGGCGCCGCGCGCCCCGCCGCCGCCCAGCACCAGCCCCACCGCCGTGCCCGTCAGCCAGCGCGCCAGCCGGGAGAAGTCCGAGTGGACCGACGCCTCCGACATCAGCACCTTGTCTCTAGATCCGGTCGTACCTGTATAGCGCGCACCATGCCGACGTGCGCGGCGCCGCGCGCCCCGCCGCCGCCCAGCACCAGCCCCACCGCCGTGCCCGTCAGCCAGCGCGCCAGCCGGGAGAAGTCCGAGTGGACCGACGCCTCCGACATCAGCACCTTGTCTCTAGATCCGGTCGTACCTGTATAGCGCGCACCATGCCGACGTGCGCGGCGCCGCGCGCCCCGCCGCCGCCCAGCACCAGCCCCACCGCCGTGCCCGTCAGCCAGCGCGCCAGCCGGGAGAAGTCCGAGTGGACCGACGCCTCCGACATCAGCACCTTGTCTCTAGATCCGGTCGTACCTGTATAGCGCGCACCATGCCGACGTGCGCGGCGCCGCGCGCCCCGCCGCCGCCCAGCACCAGCCCCACCGCCGTGCCCGTCAGCCAGCGCGCCAGCCGGGAGAAGTCCGAGTGGACCGACGCCTCCGACATCAGCACCTTGTCTCTAGATCCGGTCGTACCTGTATAGCGCGCACCATGCCGACGTGCGCGGCGCCGCGCGCCCCGCCGCCGCCCAGCACCAGCCCCACCGCCGTGCCCGTCAGCCAGCGCGCCAGCCGGGAGAAGTCCGAGTGGACCGACGCCTCCGACATCAGCACCTTGTCTCTAGATCCGGTCGTACCTGTATAGCGCGCACCATGCCGACGTGCGCGGCGCCGCGCGCCCCGCCGCCGCCCAGCACCAGCCCCACCGCCGTGCCCGTCAGCCAGCGCGCCAGCCGGGAGAAGTCCGAGTGGACCGACGCCTCCGACATCAGCACCTTGTCTCTAGATCCGGTCGTACCTGTATAGCGCGCACCATGCCGACGTGCGCGGCGCCGCGCGCCCCGCCGCCGCCCAGCACCAGCCCCACCGCCGTGCCCGTCAGCCAGCGCGCCAGCCGGGAGAAGTCCGAGTGGACCGACGCCTCCGACATCAGCACCTTGCTGTATAGCTCGCTCTGGAATATAAAACAGTATGAGTACTGAACACTACCGATCCCATAATGTTACATCCATAAAAGGACATCATCCATTTTGGTCCAAAAGTCGAAAGATAGGTAGAAAGTTAATTTTTTTATGAAAATTCAGAATTTTTAGCCTTGGATAAAATCACATGCAGCGGTTCCACAGCTTTGGTGTCATATTAAGAAATGCTGAAGAGGACGAGCTCTGTCCTCTTAGTAATTCATTTAATCGATAATATCGTGGTATGTGATCGAAAAATGTATGAAAATTCAGAATATTTAACCCTGGATAAAATCACGGGCAGCGGTGCTACAGCTTTGGTGCCGTATTAAGAAATGCTCAGGAGGACAAGCTCTGTCAGAATATATTTTTTTTTTGTTGACCAAAAATGTATAGAGAGTGGATGATGTCCTTTCGTCAAAAAAAAATAGAATTATTATTTCTATACTAAAATATCCTACCCTAAAGGATTGAAAAGCCTTTGCCTTGCAATGGGACAGAAATTGCAAAAAAAAAATATAACACGGGCGCAATAGCGCATGAGAGTGTTTGACACGTCATAATGTTGACTCAGATGTGGAATGGTGGAATCAGTAAGCTAAGTAGCTAAGTCGTGACAAACAATAGCCAAGCGACTCAAACGACGCCTCAAGGAGTTTGGTTCAGTAAACGGTATGAACAAAGCGTCGTAATGTAAGGAGGTTCCTTTTTCTGGCGTCCAAATCACCAGCTATTTTGACCCTGTTCTTGATGCCGGTTGAAGACTATATTGAAACTATACACTGAATTAATATAACTATCATTACTCACGATTCTATACTGCGACTTCCTCGTGAACATTCTGTGCGGGCACCGCACGTGGTGGTGCTGGCTGACCCACGTGCGCATGTTCAGCCAGTGCACCGTGCCCGACGGGTTCGCCCCGCCTTCACGGTGGAGTAGAACTAGCTCCTTTTGTGTACGGATGGCTAGGCGTTCAATCTCTTTTTCAATCTGGAAATAAGATGCGGAATAAAAAAACAATTGATTTAATATAAAATCGAAACATTTGATAAAATATCTGATAGCATCTTTTTTTCCAACTTATTAACATGTATTCGAGACATTAAAACCCAAGAACACACCTAAAATTGGGTGTTAAAATAATTCACAAATAAATGGGAATAAAAAAACAGGTATAATCGTACCTCCACTTTAAATCAAATTAAACTTTTTCTTAACTAGTACATAGGTAAAACTTATTTGAATGTTACCTTTCCAATGCTAGGCTGTTTATCTCCTAAAGCGACGATAAGGATACAGTCCGCCTGACGAATGCATCGCTGCGTCCATTGTGTAAGGCTTGGGTCACACTGGTATAAAGCCACCTGGCGACAAAACATAAAAGTAAAAGGTAAAGTATTGTACTTAATCCCCAATTTAGTTTAAATAAATCTTTAACATGTATATCACACAATACGAGTCACGATTTCACGGTTAACGGTTACTTCCAAGCGTATCTAAATATAACCTGTAAGTACAGTATGTAGCATGCTGGTCATTGCTGGTAGCCTGTAGAGACCTACAAGCTACATAAAGCGAGATGAAAGTACACATAAATAGTGAGTGTGACAGGGACCACGCTTTACCGGCTAATAAGATCACGTAAACAGTGTAGAGAATTGAAGTTTGTCTTTGTGATTACCTTGTGTTTGTCTTCTTGCTGAGCCAACCAGGAACTTAGCCTATACTCGTTGTTAGGGTCCATGATGGTCAGACCAAGGAGTTTCCTGATCACGTCAGAAGTTAAACGCACCGTTGGCCCTGTGTGTTATCAAATGAGGTAAGATTATTATTGTATATTTGTAATCAAATAGGGTAACATACTGTTTAATAGACGTCGGTGAAGTTTAAGAGCTTTTCACATAAAATTATGTAACTGTTTTACCGACAGACTCAACATGAATATTTGTAACACCTACAACTTTTATAGAAAATAAAGACTTTTCATATGAAAATATAATTATTACTTAAAAATGTTCACGATTATTGAAGTTATGATCCTTATTCATAGCTCATACTCTGCAAAAAAGATGATCCCAAAATGGTCTTGATCAAATGGTCTATTGAACTATGAGGGTTTTCGTTTTAATGACCTTTAGTTTCACGTCAGTTAACTCATGTCGATATTAAAGAAAAAATATTACTGTGAGCTTATGTTAAACTCACCAATAGCACTCAAAGAGTGATACAATTCGTAGGTGAACGCAGTTAGAGGCACGTCATCACTGACTGGTACGACTGCCACGGTCGAGAAGTTGTGCTGCGAGGTTCGGGGTTCGATCGCCGCTGCACCGCCTAGACCTGCTGTGGGTTTCTGCCATGAACCTAGAAAATGATTATGTGGTTAGACTGGGGCCGGGTAAATCGCGTCGTAGTGAAGTTAATTTTCATCAAATAAAGGCGGGTTGTTAAGATGAATGGGAGCTAAATACGCGTTGCACCGTTCCAGTATAACTAATTGGGAACAGGGCGAGATGATGATGATATAAGTCAGGTTGTAAATAGCCAATCATCAAAAAGTTAATATCTCAAATCCCAATATAGTAATCAAAAGATGCCAAAACCTTGATTGTAGCATTCATGGTCTTATATTAAGAAGTTTGTGGATTACACTAAGTTTCGTCGTAAACATTTTTCTATAGCAGTTTACATAATCCTCACTAAATTTTTTTTTCGTGCGCTTCGGCCATTACTATTTAAAAATGAGAAACAATTTAAAAGACAATATAATTTAATAAGAAACAATTCAGTTCAGTTCGGTGCACGCTCGACTACGGACGTGTATCCACTGCACACGGCACGAATTATTTTATTCGCGTTTTGCGCGGCTATAGCCGCTGCACGGCAGACATTATGAGTTCCAAAAAACTCATAGTGAACGAGTTGTTGGCGTTCCTCGTCCATGCAATTGACTACATGGATGAGGTGAGCATATTACAAATATGCCGATCTAACTTCAAGGAGGAAGATGTCAGCAGTGCAAAGCTGCTACTGTTCCAGTCTCTTGGAAAACTGGACCAGATGCCGTCTCGCCGCCGAGATGGCACCGAGAAGAGTCTTCAAGATATTATAGATATGTTGAAGAGGACCGATCCAGACGACGTGCCTGACTTTGTGGCGAAGGAGCTGAGTAAACTGCCCCCCGTCACATTCGATCACGTCGATGTAACGAGACTGCTGAAGGACATCACGTCATTGAAAGCCGAGATGACCACGATGCAGTCTAGAATGGAGATTTCAGACGACATCATTGCTGAGCTGCGTGCCGAAGTTACATCATTGCGTAACGCTGGCACAGTAATTAGGTCACCTGAGGTCTCAAAGGTTAACAGTCGTCGCGGGGCTCAGAATGCCTCAATCGGCAGTTTTGAGTCGACAAACACGAGTCTGTTACCAGCTTCTAATATCGCTGACGAAGATACACTCGCCGCTGCCGTCGCCCGTACGTCTACGCCGGCCGCTGTGACGCCACACGTAGGATCGATGACCCCTACACGTGCCTACGCCGATATTGTCGCTAAGAAATCAGCTGCATTGCAGAAAAAGCGACCACTTGAAAAAGGGGCTAAGCAGAAGCGCTGTGTATCCGCTCATAAGGATAACGTAATACAGCCGAAGGAGCAGGTCGACAAGGATGGTTTCATCATGGTACAGAAGAAAAAGAAGCCAACCCAAAACAAGTGTGGCACTGCACCGACCGGACAGAACTACTTGCTGCGTCCTGCTGTACCAGTGACGCCGCTGTACGTGTCCAGGCTGCATTACTCTACAAAGGCCGAGGAGATTGTAGAGTACATCAAGATCAAGACGAAATGGAATTTGAGAGTTGAGAGGTTGGAATCTCGTCACAACGTGAGTTTTAATTCCTTTGTGGTGAGAGTGCCGACTACACATCTTTCAGATTTCATTTCTCCGGAATTTTGGCCGAAAGGCGTTATTTTCCGACGATTTCGTGGCCGGATACCCGATACCGCGCGATACACGACGCCGACGTTGCAAAATTAATACTAATCGTGTATAATTTTAGTTTTTAAGTTTATATAGTTTAATTGTTTATGTATAGTATTTTATACTTTGTTATTTTTGTATAGTATTATTGTATTTTAATATGGGCCTTTGGTGCCTGATTCAAATAAATAAATAAATAAAATAAAATAAATAAAAAGCTTATTTATAAAAATACAACAATTAAGTACATACCTAAAATCCTATGCCCCAGCAAGTTAATGAGCCTAGTAACAACCACGGGGAACCTCAGTTTAATCGCATTGAACAGTCCTTCAGGCAGTTTCGCCAGCTCGGAATCTCTGACCGCCATGACAGTGGTACTCCTTCTAGTTTGCGTCACCATCTCCACTATACCGACGAGATCTCCTTTACCGTACTCTCCTACTAACTCCTTCTTGCCGTTAGGGTGGGTGATGACGGAACGGAGACGGCCGCTGAGGACTATGAATGTGGAACCGGATTCCTCGTCTTGGCGGTAGACGGCGCGCCCTGATTCGAGGAATACCTGGGGAAATGTAGTGTTAATGAATTGAAATAAATAAATACATATGGAAAACATCACATATATTGTTCTGACCAAAAAGTAATTAGCTTATAGGTAACTAGCTTTATTGTATTATACAATCAGAGACAAAGAAGGTTTTTATACATTGACCCGCTCGGGGATCGAACTTATCGAACCCTAAGAGCCGGCGACTCCTTGCAAACTGGTGAACGCCCGTCAACCATGGAGGTCAAGCAATGTTATTTATATTTTTAGTACGTAACATGCCATCAGGCTCGTTTATGGTTTAAAGCATAGCCGCGGCTCCGGCAAAGGGGTCCGGCAAACCGGGTCAAGGTGTCGCTAATTCTGAGGTCCCGGGTCAATGTAGTTAAACTTATCTACATAGCACCAGTGCTGAAGCTACATCCGAACTAACATCCAAGAGCAAAGGTAAAGGTATGTTACCCAGTCCAGTGCGAAGTCCACTTGTCTGACGAAGGGCGAGAGTCTCCGCACCACAGTGTTAGCTATATGCAGCACTACGGAAGGTCGCTCCCGCATGATGCTGTACACCGTGGTCTTGGACAGCAGGCCGATGCGGGAGAAGTGCTTCGCGCGGATCGAGAAGAAACTCGGTTCGCCGGTTAACACGGCCAGGCCGCCTTCCACTTCACCTGGGTAAATAGAAAATATTTTTATAAATATCAAAAGTGTACAACATCATATACGTTGCTCTAACCCCAAAGTAGCTAAAGTACTTGTGTTATGGAATTGGTCACAATGAAGGTACCACAAACACCTTAAGAATAAGGCTACACAATCAAAAGGGCGTATGTGTCATTTATTTTTATAAGATTTGTGGACCACTATTAATTTTACGTATTTAAATGCAGCTCTGCCATTATTGTAAAAGAATTGAGTTCTGAGTCAATAATAATAATAAAATAATAAATAAATGTGGACAACATCACATACATTGCTCTGAACCCAAAGTAAGTAGCTGAAGCACTTGTGTTATGGAATTCAGAAACAACGAAGGTACCACAAACACCCAGACCCGGGACAATGTAGAAAAGTTGGTTTCTACATTGACCCGTCCGGGGATCGAACCCGGGACCTCAGAGCTAGCGACATCTTGAAACCGGTGCGTACGCCACTCGACCACGGAGGTCGTCAAAGTCAAGATTCTCTTTGTACGTAAATATTAACACTATATATTTTTAAATGACTGCCAAGTAACGACTATATTTTACATATTACCCCTACAAATAACCTATACAAATGTCCCCAACTCACCCGGATAAGCGGTAAACATGTGCACCTCGCCCTCCCCCTCAGCCACCCGCTGCGACACCAGCAGCGCGCCGGACAGCAGGTAGACCAGCGCCACGTCCTGTTCAGTACATACCTATACGTCATATTATGTAGTACGGTACTTATTTACATGGTTAATGAAGATATTACAACGTTAAGGGCAAGTTCTGGAAAGCTGATCAACAGAAAAATTTGTTACAACGATTTTACAGTCTCGAACAAAAATTTGAAAACATGCTTGAATCTTTCATTGATTTTCTATTCAATTCTAGATTAGTATTGTAAAACGTTAAATAAAGAAATTATTGAAAACAGTTCCTTAATCATGTACATATTTTTCATTTTAAATATTAACACAAAATTCTCGCTAATTTTATATGTGTATACATTTTTTTGTTCGTGAATTACACTAATTACATAACTAAACAACAAGAAAAAATAATTTTCAATAAAAACATTTATAAAACTAAGTTATCTGCACTTTTATATGTTTTCTTTTCACAAAACATCAGACATGCCACTAAACATGTCAAACCTCATGTTAAGCACTGTGATCAGCTGTTAGGCTTTTTGTCAAAAAATCACAGTTGTGATCAGTTGATTTGACAGATTAAGTTGATCAGCCCTTCAGAAATAGGGGGTAAGTATTATAGGACAAAGATAAATCTGTACAAAGAAATGGGTCTAGTGGGCGTTATTTATGGAGGTATGTTTAGAGGCTTATTTCCACTGCTGGGCCAAGGTCTGCCCCGTAGAAGTCAGTTATATTTTGAGGAAGGTATCGACAACCCATAGGACAGAAAAAGCAAAATTAAATAGTATATTTATGCTTATTTTACAAGTGTATGAAGCCTTGGAAAACCTTTATTTTTATTTACGGGGCATTTTACTTGGATATTTGAAATCATTTGGTCCTTCAAAAATAATACATAAAGCAAATAGTCTCTTTTTTCCGGCTTTATATAGCCTTAATTATGTTTACACGGTAGCGAAGTCTTAGCTGCCCATGTAAAGAAACTGCTCCTAAACCAAAGTTTTTTTTTTTGCAGTAGGTTCCTTAACTTATTACCTGATCCTCAGATTTATGACAGTGATATGGTCTATAATGGTACATAAAACTGTCACAATTTCACACTAAAACCATACCTGAACTATATCTGGTTCACCGGGGACACTATAATACAGCTTATGAAAGGAAATTATAAAAATAAATTAAACAAAAAATACTACAATAAAAAAAACTAAGATATACCAATACTGCAAATAAAAATAATAAACTAATTAATTGTTTCTTAACCGAACTGGGACCGTATTATGTGTCAAAATCATTTTCATTCAGTTGTCAGCATGATTTAATGCTTTTAGCCGAATAGCTTTTTTTTTCGAGAAAAATAGCATCTTTATTTTTGCGAAGACCATTTACTGTGAGGGCTTTCGCAAACACTCAAACCAAGGCTTGGAACAAACATTTGTGGTACACACAAATATATGTGACAGACGGGGATCGAGCCCGTAACACATCAGGCAGAATTATTCAACCACTTTGCTACAACTACAATACTTTTTTTGACAGAAACTATTTTGACATATACCACGGACCCCAAACTTCTTAAAACTATATTCACCTTATGGCTTTCCTCTTTCATAATGTATGTCCCCGCCGGAAGGTCCCTCACTTGAACGTTCCCTTTGAGAACGGCATCACAATCCAGGCCGAGTTCCTTCACGAACGCTTCCGTGGCTATCTGGATTAATGCCTGGACCATACAAACAAATTTTGAATTAATATTCAATTGGAAGATAGTTATCTTTTTTTGTTTTAAAAACCAAAAATCATTCTATATAAATTTCAAGTAAAAAAACATTTTGAGTATTGAAGGACAGTGTCAAGAATGTAAAGTAATTTAGACGAGGCGAGAATATTATGCAAGCTGCGGTACATTGCGGGGCCACATAGCTATGGTGTCATAAGCAATCGATCATAGACGGCAATGTATGGCAACTCACACGGTTTTGTTCGCACCGTCTAAATCAGTTTTACATTAGATAGAATAACAGAGTAATAAGCACTTTATGGGAATACTATAATAAGGAAAGTAAGATAGAAAGAAGACCGATATCATTGGATTTTAAGTGATTGAGGATTAAAACCAGCCAAACCAGGTACAGTATAAAAAAGAACAGTTTTTTACCTGTTCATCAAGATTATCCGTGTTGTGCTTCTTGAAGGAGGATCCCTCGCGCGCTCTCTGCAGCGACGGCGTCGGCTGGACATCCGGCTGCTGCTACATGACATACTACTGTTTATGTTGGGAACGATAACGATATACTGATGATGGGACGAACAACTACATTCGTTAAACTATAGAGCCCAGCTTAGTTCTACGAAGTGTAAGCAGTTTAATTAAAAAATAAATTGAATAGGTGTTGACACCAAAAATCATAAACCAGATTAACAAAACCTGACGAAATATGTCTTAGTAGAGCGGGGGTAGCATGTTTGTTATGATTTTTAGTGTCAAATAACCGACGCGATTTTTTTTTATTACCTATTTTTTATTAGAAATTTTGTAAACTGGGTTATAGAGATAGATATAACGATTACATGACAGCCTGTATAGTATTGAGTAACTTAAGTATTAGCAAAAATCATTCCTGATATAGGTTTTATTTGCAAAGAAACACAAACCCACGGTTTCTCAAAGGCTGATTAACTTAACCTGTTGTCAAATCAACTGATCACGACTGTGATTGGCTGACCAAAGATTTCGTGTTGATCAACGTTTCAGAAACCAGGGGCTAGACAGTTATAAAGCTCGTTACTCACCTGCGGCGTGTTAGAAGCTATATCTGGCACCATGTCGGGCTTCTGTCTTCTACCTTGGATGTGTATGGGCGATGATGACGCTCGCCCCTCCTGCGCATGCGTGAGGGTAGGGTTAGTTAGGGCTCACACACACACAGTTAGGGTTTATAGTTATACAACATGCATGTTACACATAGGTAGGCCTTGAAGGATTTCCTACCAGTCTTTTTGAGATCAGAGGTATAAAACTGATTTTCGTTTTTTTTTTGTACTTTTAAAACCAAAAGTGTAGTTGAAGGTACTTTTGATAGTATATTGAATTGGATTTTAAATTAATTGTTGTTACTATTATTATAACGGAAATCGCGTCATTAGTAAATTACCTAATGCAATCAAATATACAACATACACAATGTCGAAATTAGGCTAGGTCAGTTAAAGAATTATACATTTCAACAAATTATTTCAGACTTACCGTTACCGTTTTCCAGTACATACTGTATATCCTAACAATCCACGACTGAATTATTTATTTTCATGCACATACACACACTCAGGCACTATCACTCTACCACACACTCACACAAGAACATTATTTACATAATATATACTTATTCCTTACCAAATGTTCCGACATAGCTCTCTCGCTGTGGTGCGGCGAGTGCATGTTGCCGCCGCTGTCGGCAGTGTTCATCTTCGCTTTGCCGGGAGAGGACGAAACTGTGGTAGGGCGGCGTTTGTCGCGGCCCTAGAAACAGAGAGAAACATATTTTTTTAGAAAAATATGATTATATTTCCAACAAGGATAAGTGGCTAAGTGTAAGCCGTACGGTTTGACCGATAATGCAGGTTAAGCCGCGCTCGCCGCGGTTGGTCCGTGGATGGGTGACCATTTATAACATACCGAGACCCCCTCCGTGTTTCGGAAAGCACGTTAAACAGTAGGTCCCGGCTGTCATACATAGATTTTTGGCAGTCGTTAAGTCAATCTGACAACCAGTCAACTATGGGATACTGTGTTTCCCAGTAAAATGGGTTGTGGAGGTCAGATAGGCAGTCGCTCCATGTAAAATACGGTATTCAGGTGAATCCGGTAAGACTGGTAGCCGACCCCAACATAGTTGGGAATAGGCTCGGGAGATGATGATCCAAGGAAAACATTTCTCCGACATCTGATGAAAAGGAAATTCATATTCGCTAGCGAGGTTAAGCGCAGCCTATACCGACTAAAATGAAATACAGATCTTAACTTATAGATGTGGTACTCCTATACAAGTATAAGGAAAATTTAAAAACTACTTTTATGATACCTATGTGCGATAAAGAATTAATTGCTTACCGGATTGACCAACTCTGCACTCAATCCAAGGTACTGATGCAGAGCTGTAAACGTCACACGTTGTAGTCGTACCATGATAATCTGAAAACAGACAAAAAGCAACTTTAATACATAGTCCTAACGTTCAAATTTCAACATCATAAAATGTATATAAGAGTATAATCTCAAGACAGTCAAAAAGCGACTTTGCCAAAATAGTTCTAAGGTTCAAATTGCAACAAGGTAGGATAATTTGTTATGCTATGGGATACTGACCTGTATAACTCTAACGAATATATCTGGATACTCCTTAAACACTTCCTGGAATGCCCTCATTGGTAGCTTAATGACTTGGGAGTCTTCTAGCGCCTTCGCATTTACTGTTTTGTATGGTTGTGAATGACCCTGAAAAATAAATACATTTTAATTTTGTTAATATATAATTCTACCTGTTTGTCACCTAACGCCTGCTAAATTCGTTTGGCTAAAATTTTGTATGTTTATTTCAATGGGTTCCTGGATGATTTGAATTAGACCCGGAAGGTGGCGCTGCAGTAGGTAGGTTCTGCTGTTCCGGGAACACGTTTGACAGTGTTCGGCAGTTGATTGTGGTAATGAGTATGCTATAAAACGCAACTTTCGAGGAACATATAGGAGAAAAGGTGTCTGACTAACTGCCCTAGTAAATAAACCCACATGTCTTAGTTTTCTGTCATGTTTTATGATAATGTAAAATAATTCATGCGATCTTACAGTAAGCACGTCGGTAAAGCTGAGCAGTGAGGTGACACTCTCGCCGGCGCGGACCACCTTAAGAGACAGACTGCTGCCATCTTGGTTCGTGATGTACACGTTCACGCGCCCGTTTTGGACCACATACACGTTCTCGTCGGTGTCACCTGGAATATTAAAATGCATGTTAGTAAAGTCAGCATGATTTATAACAAAATAATATAAATGTCAGCTATATGAACCTAGCCTATTTCAGGCAAGGCCAGACAAATAGGGAAAATACAGGTGTTCCGGAAAGTATGGACGATCGGGTGTCCAGAGGTAAATGACATTAGAGGTATCCGAATCACCCACATGTATGTTTCGCAGCAAATCTTTTTGCAACATTTTGTTTCCTCGTTCTCGTTGTTTAATAGACATTCTGAAGCCAGTAGGACAAAAGGTAGAAAAGGCAAAGGGAGTTAAAACATTTTACCACGTTCTATGGCTGTTAAAAAACAAGTACACAGCATTAAAACAGGAAAAATACCTGGCTTTATTTTTCTCGTTTTTTCGCCTTCGTATGGTACTTTATTAGGTGGCAAGTGATATCATATTATTATAACTTACAAGACATAAAGAGGAAAACTACAAATGTGAAACTCACCAACTTTAAACAGGAACGAGCCAGCCGGCAGGTTCAGGATCTCGGTATGCTTGCACAGCATGAGGAACACCGGCTTCTCGAAGTGGCCGAACACGCGGATGCTGTGCAGCATGTACAGCGCGTCGGGGGGGACGCGGTCGTCGCTAGTTAGGTCTTCTTCTAGGTATTCTGCTGGAGGTTCTAATACCTGGAATTTAGAGAGAAACTTTGAAGTACTTGGTCACGAAAATATACCAAGATCTGAGTGATGGTATCATGATACACCATTTTAAGAACGGAATTTAAAGGTTACTATTTGGGTAACAGACATATTGTTTGGTGTGATGTAAACACATAAATAGGACAGATCGCATGTAGTAGGCTTTAGTCAAAGCTGCATTTCAAATAACAAAAACTTCGAAGAAATAAAGCGCTGATTTCTCCTTGGTTAAGACTTGTGAACAATGTTAATAAAACCATTTAAAATGCGGTTATTATTTGCTCCAACTAAGAGCAGTAACATCAAACGCTTCACAAAAGAACCAAAAGGATAGGTCAGCACTCTTACCTTCAGTTGTTCCGGAGCCGACTCCTTCTTCAGCTGCAGCAGTTTCCTCGCGAACCTCATAACAGCCCTCCGCTTCTTACCCTGGCCAGAGTTGGAGATGGACTTGACCTTCCTCAACATCCTGCGACCGTAGAACAGCATCTTGTCTCGTTTTCGGAACCTCTTTACTGGATCCCCTGCGGCACCAGCTCCTCCTGTTACGCCTGCTAATTCTGGAAATTATTTCGTGAAGAGGTTTTTAGTTTTTGCAATTTTTAGATTCGTTCGAATTTGCAATCAAAATAGTATTTTGCCAGAAACTCTTACTTCCACGGTTAGTTTTTGAGGAAGTTTATAGGCAGTCGGGAAAAACGGACTTCATATACTTAGTATTTTTTTATCGTAGATATATATATTGTTGAATGAAGAGATCAAGCTGAAGGCTAATTTAGGCAAATTCCCGTAAAGCTAAGAATAAGTGTGGATTACCTTTCGCCCGCCATCTTCTATAATAGTAGAAAAATACTACCACCAAGGATACAAGAAGACAACCGCAAATTGACCACAGCAACTGTGAACAAAATAAAACATTATTATTAGTCATACATTATATGGACATTTATTTAAACAGATGTTTTAATTCGAAAACAATAAATTGTAATTGTGTTCAAAGACCTAAATCTGGGTTGAACAAATCACGGTGTGGCTATGGAATTATTTTGTACACAATTAAATAGTACTATGTTTTAACATCCCGCCCGCGGTATCTAGCTTGGTCAAATAGAACATTAGAATCAACAATTAACTATATTTCGAAGCACATTTTTTTTTGCCTCGCTTATTAACCCTTTCCCTGTCCTGTGAGTCACATATGAACATTTCCATTGTTTAACTATTGTGTCTACTGGCGGGACAGTTAACCTGTTAATAGCACCGGTAAAACAATGCCTTGAAAGCCAAAATTCATCTTCAAGTTTAACTTGACGATAACATACTTATACATTCAATTAACGCATGATAAGTTTTTTCAATTAAGATAGGAATAAAACTACGTAAGTAAGCATTTATGAATGTGTTACTATGTCACATACCGCCTACACCTAACATGTAAATAAGTAAAACCTTCAACGCAATAGTTGCCTATTTTGGTAAATAAGTACGCCTTGGACTACGCGATATTATCTCAAATTGACCTTAAATGGTACGTATGACGTTCATAATCTCATAATAAATCAATTTAAACATTGTTGTAATAAAGAAATAATAACAATCAACTGTTTTGCAATTTTATCTTAACGTTTGCTACATAGCTTGAATTAATATTTGCATGACCTTAAAATATTTTTTTCGAGGTAAGCCGTGGCCCTTGAACATGCAAAAAAGATTCTTAAATTAAGTCCGAGCGTACTTAGATATCCGACATGTGTCTCAGTTTTTATTATAAAGCAGCAAGAAAATTCTTATCTTAAACCTATGAACTGAAAAAAAACGTAATCTCTTAAGATTGTGTATGTAGGGTTAATTTTGGTACAAGATAACTCGATCTAGTTTTTTTTTTTAACGAAATAATATCCTTATTTACTCCCTGTGCCTTGGGGAAGCCTATACTAACGACTGATCCATTGGATTTTCCATTATCCTCTATCGGAAACGATGCGGAAACATTAAATTTTATAGAACCCAAACAAAATCTAATTTGTCTTGTGTCTTCCTTTGAGAAAATAAGAGTACCTATGTCTCGAAAACAAACATACATGACCTTCAAGACTTTGCGATGTTTTTCTACATTCTGTGCAATGACAGTAATGGCATTTGCAGCCTCATCGTTAGTCAGCAAGGTTAATTCCATCATGACGAGCATTCTTCTACCTTAAATAAACTTTAAAATGCTTGAATTATTTTTATAAAGGATTTCATTAAAAGTAAATACATGCCTAGATAAAATATTCGCCTATCTTAGACGACCTCCGTGGTCGAGTGGCGTACGCACCGGTTTTCAAGGTGTCGCCAGCTCTGAGGTCCCGGGTTCGATCCCCGGACGGGTCAATGTAGAAAACCACTTTTCTACATTGTCCCGGGTCTGGGTGTTTGTGGTACCTTCGTTGTTTCTGAATTCCATAACACAAGTGCTTTAGAAACTTAATTTGGGTTCCGAGCAATGTATGTGATGTTGTCCGCATTTATTATTATTTATTTAGTTGCTATGCTGAGAATACCGAATACGATATTTTCGTAGAAACTAGACTATAAGATAAATAATCTTTAAGTTTCTGTTTCGTTGCTAGCTCATTCCTTATCACAATTAGGTTTTCGTTGAGTCTACTATCAATCGCCTGATTTGTAGTACCTACTGAAAGTTCAACGTCCGTTGAATTGTTCTTATACAGATTAACTTTTTGGTGACTGGCATTTTATCCACCATTATTAATATTATCTTTTTCTTTTGTTTTTCGGATTTCCTCTCGATCGTTGTGATTATGTTTTGCTTCAGAATCTTATCATCCGTAAAAAGATTAGCAATTTTTCCAACATATCATTACCCCTTACTATTTACCTAAGTACCTAATGCCGATTACCATGGAATTCCACCACATTTTATCAAGGCCTGTCCTCAAAAGTAACAACCATAATATATTAGACCGCGATAAAATGTGTCAAATTGTAAGTAGGTATCAACCTTGTAACTTGTGTTAATTTTTGCGACCAAGTCGGCATTGAACCGACGAAAAAAAAATGGAAATTAACATCTCCAAGATCAAAATGATCTTCACGTTATTTAACTTTATAGATTAGCAGAAATTCTATATAAAAGATACCGTTTGTCTTTGTTATTTTATGTCAGACACATAACTTTTTAAATTAGTACCTATCTCTTTATGTTAGACTTCTATCAGCCCAATGTCATTTATGTCTTTAAATTAAATGTACGCTCATTTGCAACTGCAAATTATTCAATTTATAATTTTGAGTCGGGGTTATCCCATCCAAATTGTTTACAGGAAAATAATGAGTTAGCCTCAATTAAAGTAAGGCATTGTTGCAGTGTAAGACGTTTTTCTGCTAAGGCAATATTTAAAAACAAATTGTTTTTGTTTTTGTGCAGAAAAACTGTCAGCAATAACAATTTAGCTAAAACATCATAATATTATTTAATTGTTTATTAAATAATTTATTTACACAGACATTAATCATAAATGTGTTAGAGTCAGCTGAAAAAATAATCTTGAGTTAAATAAGCAAGACAAAACGCTTAGTACGTACTACGTACTAAGTAATGAATCGCATTGGTATACTATCACCCGACACTCTGTTTGTTTCTCTGCTCCGTGAATCACTAGCGACTACCGCGAAACTATTGTTAATGAAACCGTGAAGTTAAAGTCTAGACTTACACGATACTGTTTATCTCCCAGCTGAGCAGTCAGAATAACACACACACAGGCCACAAAAAACACCATGTTAACTTCACATCACTTTTCAAATTTTGCACATTTTTTTTAAGTTGTGCTTTTTTTTTAAATAATTTTACGTAAACGTCCGTCGCGCAATAAATATAATGGATGCACTACACTACGCGTTAGTAAACAAGTTTAGTCCATGCGCGCGACTTTTCATTTCTGTCGCAACTACACTGCGAGTCCGCGACTAGAGCGTTGCGACATTAGTCTTTATTGCCCGTTTGTGTATCGTTCGCAACAGCTGATACTCTGATAGTGATGTCAAAAACTGAATAAATTTCCGGCATCATTATCTACGCGTTGTATCGTGACCACATGTTTTAAATGTGAAACCACGATGTTATTCAATTCCTTTGTTTACAGTCCGATCAAGCGAACGCATCGATTTGCAAACTACAGTATTGTAGAGATATAATAAAATAGACAACAAAGAAAGCTGATTACTTTTTTACGTCAGCTCATAATTAGAGTTGTCTTGTGTCTAATTTATATCAGTGATTAAACGCGTGGTGGTTAAATAGCGTGATATTCACAAAGATATAATGATGCGCAAACGTGAAATGATTCACGAGTACAGACAGACAAAGGGAATGTTTGTTACCCCCTGTTACTAAGTAACAACCGCGCGACGAGCCCACACACAACTGAATGTGTACGATCCGTATAACATATTTTGTTTTATTTCCTTCTTTGCAAATTATGTGCGTGTCGCTAATACAGTTCAGCATGTAGTTTAAACTGCGCGCAATGAATTACCAATCATAGCGAATTTGTAAAGCAAAAACAGATACCAATATTCTTGTTTGTAAAGTTATGTAAATATATTTTTATCACTTCTTTCAAGGTTTGTCAATTAAAGAAAATGAATGAACGGTAGACGACCTTAGTCCCGTAACGGAATACAAAAGCATCGTCCATATAATTTAAACATAAATTTTGCAAGATGTTCTCTAATGCCGATTTTTAAACCTAAGTAGGTACCGTAATAATTTATTGTATTTTTACCATTCTCGGTCGTTGGTTGACCGAGGTTTTGATTAGTCAACTTAGCTACATACACAAAGGGCTATTAGTAAGCAGCGTAGGACTAATAAAGTTGTAGCTTGAATGTAGTCGGACCGGATTTTTTAAGTTCAAGGTTAAGAGTTAAAAACCAGATAAACAATAAAATAATATGGTTATTTTCACTGTCAATGTCGTATTTCCCTTCAAGTTATGCTCAGAGTGCCTACAAGGGATTTTGCTTGTAGCAGAAATATTTTCCTGGTATTTCCTATTTGTGCATTACTTTGAAGGAAGGTCCTCAACCAAGTGCCTATTTACGTCTCAAGAAGGCGACTATTCCATCCCCTTTGAAACTAAATCTAGGATAGTAATTTAGTTGGTTACGAACTATATAAAAAGTCAAACAAACTAGCGTGATCTCACACAATACGATGATAACAACATAAGATGAAAACACAAGTCATTCGTCACAGTGTTTCATAAAATAGAGCTATCTATGTATTTCACTATCTGTACCTCGCGTAGTATTTTACTTATTAGTGTGTGTATTAAGTATATGCAACAATAAACACGTGCGATTTCATTATCAATCGTGTGCCATTCATCACTCAATTATGAAATTAATTTGAGTGAAAACTTAGCATACATAGGTACCTATGCTCCTATGTAAGATTAAATAGCAAGCATTTATTTAAGCAATTGTGAATAAAATATTGCTTTGGAAGGTTAAGAGATTTTTGTCATCGAAAACTTCTGGCCCAATAAGACAAAAAAAATACACTTCAAGAAGAGATTTTTTTTCTAAAGTTATCAAGATTCACCGCATCAGAGACTTCAGAATCTAATTTTGATTCTTAACTTTTCTTCGTAGACGAAAACCACTTAGATATAGTAGCAAGATAAATAGACTAAGTAGCTATTTCTATTTGAAATGGAAAACAGCAAATAGAAGCTTCTTACTCGGTGAACGTAAGTCCCTGAACTAAAATGCCAAGTGATCGAGCATCATAGAACCACCGCTGGTTAATGGCAATTGACATTATTACAAATTATTGCACGTGTTATATTACCTACATAATATCTCTAAAACTATATTTTTTGCTGTTTGCTTCGTAAATGTATCGTGTTTTGTTCCTAAGCGGATAAGCAAATAATTTGTTATCATGATTTCTACCTTATCACGTTTTAAGAGAATGATTAATTAAATAATTAGGTCGAAATATTACAGGCAAAAGCATGGCAATCACTGAACCTATTTATCTAGGAGTGTAATCTTTGAATCTTGCACACCATACCCATGCCGAAAAGTGATGGTACAAATCGCTGCTAGGTCAGATAGCTAACTCACAGTTTCATATTTTCATGTAAATACCTAAGTTAATGAACCAAAATAATGGTCTTCCATACCAGTTGATATAAAACTATAGTCTATTTCAACAAAGCCATTAAGGCTGGACGCAATATATCCAACTACACAGTAATTGTCTTGCATGTACCATAACTATTAGTTTCATCTGTTATGATACTTGTTTACTACTTCTTGTTAGAGTAGGATTGTTATTTTTTATGGCAATAGGTCTCGTTAGTGGCTTTGACCGCGCGGACTATAAGTAACGAGAAGTTAGAGGGTATCTCCAGTGTTTAGGAACCCTACAGTCCACACCCATTAAAGAAAGACACGAATAGAAAAACAAAAAATACCATGTGTAGATACTTCATTTTTAGGGTTCCGTACCTAAAGGGTAAAACGGGACCCTATTACTAAGACTGCGCTGTCTGTCTGTCCGTCTGTCTGTCTCCAGGCTGTATCTCATAAACCGTGATAGCTAGAAAGCTGAAATTTTCACAAATGATGTATTTCCGTTGCCGCTATAACAACAAATACTAAAAACAACATAAAATTAATATTTAAGGGGGGCTCTCATACGACGCGACGGTGGTACGGAACCCTTCGTGCGCGAGTCCGACTCGCACTTGGCCAGTTTTTTTAGTAAAATAACAATAATAATGACGAGAAGTGCTTCTAAACGCTGACGGCTTTGATTATAATTATGTAATACTTAAGAGACTCCTTTGCCTAACAAAGGCCTATGATTAGAAATAAAAATAATCCTATTAAAAACATGTTTTTTGTCCCCCATATGGATCTTAAGCAATTTACTAAAATCAGCTGTATTTACCTAAGTTGTAAACAGCAACTAACAAAATGACTTAATAATACAAATTTTATTAAGTCATCACTGTTAAAATGTGATACAGCAAAAATGTTTTAAGATAAACAAAATATTCTTCATATTTGGACTTTGTACAGTGCCTGTCCAGTGAGTTTTTTTCTTTATACCATATACATTGTTTATAAACCCTTTTGAGGGTCATAGCCTAGCCCAGTTGAAATCATCTATTTAATCACAGTCAGCATTTAATGCAGTGGCCAGCGTTTTTTATTTTAACAGAATCGAAGGAGGAAATTTGTCATGGATAGGGTATACCTCAGTGGTGGTCCCATATCAATTTGAAGTTCCTTTTTACATTGTGTGATCCACTATTATTATGTAATGTAAATCCCACCAAAAACATTCAATGTAAAAAAAAGCCAAGTCTCTCTATGCAATTCTTCCATCGTAAAAAGTTTTGAGATCGCATAGGAGCCAAGTCCTGTTCAACTTAATTTGTAATAATAAATCAATTTTTTGTGACTATATCAATAGTTTTGTTTACATTACAATAACAGTGACTTGGCCATGAGCACAAGTTAAAGGTCGTTTGCTCCTTGTAATTACGTGCAAATACCGTTGAATTTATATATTATATATATTATGGATATGATTTTGTAACTGATTGGAATTTGAGATCACTATGGACTAAACATGCGCCATAGTGCATGTGCAGTTCACTGATCTTGGATGATACCGACTGTCGGTTAAGGTGTCCTGATATTATTTATTATTTACTTGCAACTCCTCCAAATATGCCGTTTTATATTTGTATCTTATTGTGCTCATGGCCAAGTCACTATTATTGTAATGTAAACAAAACTATTGATATAGTCACAAAATATTGATTTATTATTACAAATTAAGTTGAACAGGACTTGGCTCCTATGCGATCTCAAAACTTTTTACGATGGAAGAATTGCATAGAGAGACTTGGCTTTTTTTTACATTGAATGTTTTTGGTGGGATCTCATTTATTTTTTGTAGGTCTCTTTCTTTTCTTTTTATAAATAAACAAAATTGCTATAAAATTATATTTGCTTTTTGTATATAAATAAGGGTCATTCCACAAAAATCGGATTACTTCTGATCTTGTTTTGTCCTAAACATTTTTAAGATGCTTTTGGATACTTGAGTAGTGTATATCATGTGTAATTGTTTAACTATCTTACACCTAAAAGGGCCAGTCATTTTATCCTTTATTTTAGGAGAAATTTGGAGTTTTTCCAATTTAGGCATCTAGGGACTGACAGCTCTGGTTAGGGACTGATTATTGGGCATCTAGGGACTCCTTTTTGCCAGCTGCAGCGCGACTAATGCTATCGTCTTCATAAAATCTGTGAACCATTTCAACTATTAAATGTTTCTTAGTTTTATCATTACGTTTAAAAGTTTTGCGCCGAATCTTGTTATACAACATAGAGTTACAACCTTGTCACCAAAATATTTTTATTTATTTTTTATTTATTTATTTAATAATTTATGTACACACACAATAGTTTATAGAAAGAAGATATTAAATATTTACAAATGATGTACAAAGGTACTGCTTATTTCTTAAGAAATTTCTGCCAGCAGACCCGCGAAAGGAGATGTCGTCAATATTGGCAGTCAGTGTGCGACTCAATTTATAAAACCTACGAATCTCAATTTTTCTTCTTTGGGACCAGACAAAAGCTGTTTGAAGTTGGATTTTTCTTGATGAGATCGAGCTTTTGAAATATTCTCTGTAATTTGAGCTTGCAAAACTTCGCCAAATAAAGCCTTTTTGACCAGTTCTCTACTTTGGTTAGGGTCTTCTGCCATTTGTTCTATTTTACTTTAGGTGTCAGCAATTTCTTCGCTTTCTTAATTTTTCGTTTCAGTCTACTGTATTTCTTCTGTTGAGTATAAGTTTCTTCTTTAAGTTGTCAATAATTGCACATTTTTCCTGTAACACTTTATTTCTTATCTTCCGTTGATGTCGACTTCTTCTTTTAGCTTCCACTTGTCTAAGGTCTTCGTTACCTATTGTTATTATTGATCTGTGATTCTGGAGCTATATTTTCTCCATTTTCAGATGTAGTTGGCGTATTCTGAGCAACATAATTCTCACAGTCTTTTCTAATTGTTTTCTTCTTTCTGTAATCAGTGGAATATTTCTTCCATTTTTTTCTAATTTTTCTCTGCTCGCGTGGGGTCATATCCTGAATAGACTTACGTTGTCCCCTCTCTTTCTTTTTTAAGTCAGTCTTTCTTTCTCTTTAAATATTCTGCCAACAGAATTGGATTACTCTTGATTTTTTCCAATCGAGCTTTTGCGGCGGCTGATTTTTTACAGGCTATTTCCTCTTTGGACAAGTTTGGTTTCTTTTTAGGTGGCATTTTTCTGGAAAATAATACTTCATGCTTAATTATATGACCAACGACCACAAACAACACATTATAATTATTCTAAACTCAAAATAAAAAAGCCAATCCTTAAATGTAGTATTATCCATTTTAATAAACATTTTACATAAGAAACTTAACCCTAAATGACTTTTTTGTATCCTAATATCTTTTCATAAAGTTTCTAGTTAATTTAAATATTTTGTTAATATCACAATATATAATAATCGTCATTCCCTAGCTATATCCGTCAGTCCCTAGCACAGTTAAAAGCTAGGGCCTGATGGTCCAGGGACTGACGATTTGGAGTAAAACTTAAGACAAATGCAGGTTAAAACTCTAATTGAAGCTGTTTAAAATGATGTATCGTAGAAGACCGAAAAATCACACGTAAATATTGATTAATTATCATCAATTACCTATTATGAACAATAAAACTACTCACCGAGGGAATGACAAAGTGACTGGATCCACACGTGTTTCCGCAACAACTGCCGCGTTCGCACTAATTTACAAAATAGCCGCCGCTCAGCGACTATGGTCTATGGATAAATTGGTGTCGTACTATTAAATCAACTATATGTCATTCACTCTTCATTAATATTATGGCGCGAAATTTGTAAATCTTGGTGTGGCTAGGGAATGACGTATTAAATCGAGGACACTTTTTTAACTTTAGAAAATCGTATTATTTTTTATTCAAACTACAAAATATGAATAGAATTTGGTGTATGCACGATACACTAGACAGTTGTTAAAGCAAATAAAGTATACAGTTGATGTATCTATAAATATGAGTGCCCAAACATAAAATTTTGGAGTGCGGACATGCCTAGGGACTGATATTTCGGGGACTTTATGAGAGATTTCAAGTTTATTATAAATATATTTATTCCTAAATATATCGGTACTAAATAAAACACATTTCGAGCTGTTATTTAACAATTTTGTTACAAAATATTACTAATTATACTATGTGAAAGGTGTCGCGGACAATGAGTGGTACTATTATTGTAGAATGACCCATAAACATAATATATATATATATATATTGTATATACATAAACAAAGAACAAAGTTAACAATGCAGTCAAAATTCATACACCATGTTCTTGTAAAACCGCAAATATAAATTTGTTTCATATTATTTACTAAGGTATATAATTTATTACCGTTTTTATAATTTTCCCTTTATATGTAGCTAAAAACCTATCTTGGTGCCAAATTTGAAGGTTCTAAGTTTGCTAGAAGTACCTTAGATTTTTGATGATCGGTCAGTGAGTGAGTCAGTGAGTGACAAAATGGTGTAACTTTGATCGCTCATAACTCGTAAACTATTGGTTCAAATGTCATGTAATTTTGAGGCTGAGCTTGTTTTAATACTTACTCTAGGTCATCGAAAACCTAAACCCCTAGCTTTATCCGTATCGATGATACAGGGGGGGTGAAATAGCCGCGAAACGCTTCGAGAAAAGAATGGTACGGCCGTGCCCGTTTTGCTCGAGACTTGGCTGGGGCACTGCCGTGCCCCCAGATTCATAAAATTTAGCCTTGACATCCAATACATCCAATTATTGAAGATATTGTATGTTCCTTTTGCGTTTACAATACATATGATTCAGGAGATATTAAATAACACTTACAAGAAAATACAATTAAAGGGAACATAATGGGTTGTTACATTGTCTTATTAGTTAGTTTTTTTGTGTATATGCACTGCAGTATTTAACTGTACCGAGTGAAGGAAAAAACTATGCTGAAACTTTTTTAATCCAAATTTTCGAAGCGTGGTGATGAATGATTGGTCAATTGTAAAGAGGCTGTTACCCAGCAGCGAGACATTTACAGGTATTATTTATCATAAACAAATGCAGCAGTTTTACTCATTCAAAAAGTATAATAATAAGTATTTCATAATTGCATTAATATTTGCATAGAAGCTTGCTACTTAGTAATAGTATCTAATTAACTTACTGATACATGACTTTATGTAAAATATTGTTTAAAATAATATATAAGGCGTTAATAAAAACTTATTTAGCTATATTTTGTTTTGATTAAATAATAAGCTTAAAATCAAATTTTATATAACTTAAGATTCACAGTAAAAAAAGGTACAATATTCTTTTGCCATATTTAGTAGGTAATTAGTTTACACAGTGAAAATGAGGTAAAACAATATAATTTATTATTCATTTTATTCATGAATAAATATTGCATGATTAAAAGGGTAATCTTTCGGCCGAACGTGGAGGTCATTTAAAAAGAAGCATTTGCACGATAATGATCTTTCGTTAATTGATAAACGGACTATTTCCAAATCTATTCTTATATCTAACACGATAACATTGAATTCAAGGATACCGATTTCTATTATTAAAATTCATTACCATTGTAACCTAACAAAACACTTCCTGTTTCAAAAAACTATCACCTATTCTTCACTAAGTTTTAGAATATTATTAACTTTTCATAGAATAAAAGAATTTCAATATATTATATTACCGAAAAATCAATACTTACTTGGTTGTCTTGAAAATTGTTTGACCACTCGGACGTCCATGTTTTCACAGCAAACATGTTCGAATTGTCGTTTATATTGTTCAATAGTCCTACCACGTCCATCGTCAACTACTATTTAGATTTTTATTCAAGCGATTTTCAGAAATTCATCGCGTTACAATGAAACAATCAGCTGTTTGACAAATAAATAACAAAAAGTAAGAGGGGTGTAGACAATCGGAAGTGTCGGCATCGACGACCATAGGTAAAATAAGTGCTTCACTCTTTGGTCTTTGCTTTGTGGATATGTTCAGTGCATCATTCTTTAGTTCATCTCATTCAGTCGATAAGTTGTCTGCGCTGCACGGCGCTTTATAAAATTTTAATTATCTTTAATTTTCCATTCCGTTCGCGACGTTCACCGTTGGTCTTGTAGCCGAAAGTTGATAAGTGTGTCGTATTCGTATTATCCAAGTACTTAAAATAAGTATTCTGTTTCTAGTTTGACTATTTTAGTGTTGATATAACAGTAAGGTAACATACTTTTTATTCTATTTCCATGATAGAATCGAGTCAGGGTCAAAATGGCGTCGGAGAAAATGTTACACGTTGCTTTACTTTCCAGATGTCTCGGTACCGAGAGTGGGATCTTTCATGCAAAGTTTACGTGGGAAATTTGGGAACAAATGCATCAAAATATGAAATAGAGAAAGTGTTCTCTAAGTACGGCAACATAAGAAATGTGTGGGTGGCCAGAAACCCGCCAGGATTTGCGTTTGTAGAATTTGAAGATCCACGTGACGCCGAAGATTCTGTACGAGGGCTGGATGGCACGTAA
The DNA here is from genome assembly GCA_905475315.1 of Autographa pulchrina. Classification (NCBI taxonomy): domain Eukaryota; kingdom Metazoa; phylum Arthropoda; class Insecta; order Lepidoptera; family Noctuidae; genus Autographa; species Autographa pulchrina. The sequence continues at coordinate 2,361,630 of FR997764.1, forward strand.
GTAATTTATTACTGGATAATTTTAATCTAGATGTTGTTTTTATTAGTTACATCAGTATGTTGGCGTCGTAACTCTAGCGAAGTGCAATTAGTCCGCCATTTTGGCTTCACTTGACCCATTTGGTAATACCTAGTATACATACACTACTTACCTACCCTAACAAGACTGTTTGATTAGTTGTATAAATTAATACGTTGCTATATGGCCTTTACATATTGTAATAGAAAATCACGCTAATAAAAAATGCTTATTTTAGAATCTAAATGCATTATTTGAATAGTATTCGGTGGGTCGATGTAGCCTAGTGAGTAAGTTGTCAACTGCTGATCGATTGGTTACGAGTTCAAATCATGCTAATCAAATCTGTATTAGTATCGCACGCTCCTTAGATCCGTTTCATTCTCAATGTGAAACGCTTGAGTCATAAGTGTGCAAGAGCATGGTACCTCCATACTGAGACTGATATGTGGTTTCCTAAAGGATTTCACTTGTCTTGGAATGGGGAACATTTTTTTTATTACTTACAAACATAGTTTATTATTACCCTCTTATCTTTTTGATATTTATCAATGCAATGTTTTTCATACAGCCGATGCTGTGGTACCCGCATCCGTGTGGAAATGTCAAATGGTCGTACCAGAAGAGACCGCCGATACTCCAGGTATGTACAAATAATAACATTTTGCCCATTTGTGCTGTCAATATTAAAAAAAAATAGATAATGGTTGATAATGTACCAGTCTAATGTCTTAAGTATCATTAATTAATTATTTGTATGGGTTTAATGGGTATTTTGTATATCTTTGGTAATGGTAATTATCATTGTCAACTAATTATCTATACTTAGTTAGATGTGTCTGCTTTTATTATTAGCAAACAGACATTTTTACTAATTTGCTTTTTACACTATTGTCATAAATAATTAAGATATATTAATTAAATAAATCAGCTAAAGACAGTAGATAAGTTGATTTGGAGATATTAAAAGTGGTGGGTGTTGGAACGTTTGCAGGTCCATTTTATCAACCAACCACCAACACACCAACGACCTCACCACATGTCTTCACCACAACTACGGCTCGTTAACCAATATGACATCAAACAACTTCTGCGATCGGCTCTCCAAACTTCTGCGCGCAGCCGAAGTCAACATCTGCGTCCCCATAACTTACCTCCTGACCGCCATCACCTAGCCCCCAACCGTTAATCAAACCTGGACCTGAATAAAATGCATTCTAGAGTGCCACACAGTATAGGAACCAACAAACATCCTGAATGTCATTGCAACTCCTAATGCTTCACCGACTGCACACACTCGTCGTCACCGTGGCACCGAGCTAGAAATACAACCTAAAGGCGACGACTTCCCCGTGTTCCGCAATTTTTCTTGAAACTTCCGATTAATGCCACCGTTCGACGGAAGATACAATTGAAACCCGCCTCAGCCTCGGTAATATCCCTTCGGCCTCACAGCAGCCCCACAACGGTCGTCTTACTTCGCAGGCTCACCATGTCTCGGTACTTTTTAAATCCTATACTTAGAACCTTACCTTGCCTTTACTTAGAATTTAGACCAGTCGTGTTGGCGTTTGAGGTGTAGGTAACTAGGGATTTGAGTAATGTAGATTGTAAATATTTAATGGGCCCCAATATTGTAAATGCTAAAACATAATAAACACATGTGATTTGAATTTAATTCAACAAAGCGGTAAAAATTTAAAGATTAAAGTTGGGAGTTTAAAGCGCTGTTAAAATTAATAGATCCCTGAGAGGTGTAGATGTTGCACTGTGCACGAGTGTGGCGAGGCAGGGCGGGTGATGACCTAGTTGTGTTGACAGATCCCGCAGTCGCAGCCCGCGCCGTCGCTCGTACTCGCGCGGGCGCTCGGGCTCGCCGCGCCGCTCGCCGTCCGTACGCCGCCGCTCGCCATCTGTTCGCCGCTCGCGGTCGCGCGACCGCCGCTCACGCTCTGACAGCAAGAGCAGGTAGGTACGTACTTACTTCCTAGTTATTAACCACCTTAAAAAGAAGTATTTTTGTGGATAATTATATTTGTATTAAACGGTCCTCAGAGTTCGACCCTTAAAAATGTCATTATAGACTCAGTAGTTATGTTAATAAACGATACCTACCATAGCTATTTTTTTTATCAACTAATTATTTTTCTTTCTACTTTTCAGATTATAAAGCTTCAACTGTTACAGTTGAAGATGAAAAGATTGGACAAATATTCTGTATTATAAGTGATGTGAAGTGAATTGAGCAATTGTGTGCATGAATCCTAGGTTAAAAGTATACTCTTCATATGAGACATGCAGCTTCAATGTTAATAGTAATGTAGTTACTTTCTTTTACTGTAAGGTTGTATATTTTATTTCTGTAGATACCTTACAAATTATGTAAGTTTTCACGTTAAAGAATCATTAAATAGTTTACATGCAAGATATTTTGTAAGATGACTTAAATAAATGTGGGAAATTAAACTACTTTTTTTTTTATACATAAACCTTTGAAATATAAATATAATTTCGTAATCTCTTAAAATATACTTAACATTTATAAATGCTATTATTTAAAAACTTTAATAAAATGTATAATTTTCATTCGAACCAGTTATAAAATCTATATAAAAACATCTACATTTCTCTACTATAAATAACAGTTGTTATTATATACTTCACCAAGTACCACATAAATTCTTAACTACTAAAATATAATTTATAAATGCAACTATTAGAAAAAGTATTACATAAATATGTTTCTAAAACTACTAAGATCTCTATAAAATCACTAATATGAATAACAATAAAAAGTTACTCAGTCTAACGGGAATGTCAAATAAATACGTACATCACTTGTTTTTCATGGTCACGGGGCCTTGTCGTCTACTAGTGAAAAAGTCAAAGTAGACATAAGTACCAATGGCCACAAAAACTGTGCCTATCACATGATATAAACTCAAGCTATTCTTAAACACTATGGAAGATAACAACAAAGATAAAAACTTCCTCACAGTTAATATAAATGTTACGGTAACTGAAGTTTCTTTGGTAGCCAACTCGTGGACTGAATGTGTGCAGTAGAATTGTGAAAGGATGTTAAGGGCTATTAACATCCAGGTGTCCCATGAAAGACCAGCTGAAGTGTCCATCAGTTGAGGATATATGCCGAGGAATACTGGCATTGGTATTGCATGGGTGTAAAACAGCATCTGTAATTATTTTTTTTTTTGAAACATGAATCGAAGTATCAATATTTAAAAAGCATTAGTAAGTTTAAATACAGAATAGGATGATAACATTAGCGATCATCCTATTCATCGCGAACATGCAGCGAACGAACTCATGTCAATTACGTCATCTGACAGACGTGCGGGCAGCTCACGAGCTGCTCGTGTAATGCTCGTTCGTCAGATGTGGACGCACCCTTAAAATTTTAGATAGATGTAGAACAGTATAATTAAAAGTAGGTTAATCCATAGTTATCTAATGAGATTATCTAGTTCAGTTAGTGTATTATGATGAATGTAACTGACTTATGTAGGTTTCACTTTTCAGGTAGTATTCTAGACACAAGACTATTATAGAATTGAAACAGTTGTCATGTAGTATAAAAATTATTTTCAATATAGTATAGTACATTATATATAAGCAATAATTTTAAATAAACTATTTTCTTTTTAAAATAATTATGCCAATCGCCTCTGTATATTGATAACCTTTTTATGTAGAAAATGAAAGCAATAAAAGATAGTTTGGTACCTAATCACAATAAATTAACATCAGGAAAGCAATAAAAAGTGCTATTAAGACCAAAATTATCTTTTAGCTATGTAATTATGAGCTCAATTAAAACAATGATATTTAAAACAAATGAGGCAATTATCTAATTATCAGAATGATTTACACACAATTCTAGATGCCTAGTAAAGTAAGTTTTTTGCATAGCACAAACATCCTCAAATTCAGTTAACAAAAATTATCATGGTAATTAAAAAAAAAGCAGCTTGTAATCATTCATATATAAATATGAATTAAGGTATTTTGAATACATACCTCATTAGGATGTTTCCCATATCTCGAATACAATCTCTCCTGCTGTATTCCAGTGAATGCACCAGTTATCAAAGTAGCCAACAATATTGTGACCCCTATGCACCAATATAAAAAGGTTCCCTTATTTTCCTCATCTGTTGGGGCACCTCCGTACATAGCTAATGCGACACCAACACTTATAAGGACTGAGCCTATAGCATTGTTTGGTTTTGGGAACTGTTTCTTTACACAACAGTATACTAGCATACTGGCTGGTGACGATGCTGATCTGAAAAAAGGTTGATCAAGTTTTAACCATTTCCCTGTCCAATGTCACAAATGAACATTCCTATTGTTTCTGTTAAGTGTACTAGCGGGACAGTTAAGTTGTTAATAGATGCATCATCACCTATAAAACATGTTTTCAAAAAGGGATGTATGATTTATTATGATATAAAACATTTGTTATGACATAATCACATAATGGTATGATATAATCTGACTCAATCAAAAAAGCACATCAATATCATCTTTATCATGCCATTTTATATCAAGAGATAATTATCAGGAAACTCAAGTTGGCATAGCAATATCAGATACTCGTAGTTCTGTTGTTTAGTTTAAAAGATAAATTGTTTTGGATCTCAAAAATTTAATATTGTATGGAATATTCGCAATATGAGAATCAATAATTTATGTATTAGCCAATTATTTCCAAATTTTCCTATTGGATGTCATATTACCAAACCATTATTACAGATACTAATGTTTGTGAGAATTTTATCCATCAGCAAGTATTTAATAAAGTTGCAGGTAACCAACACAAGCAGCATAGCACCAATAAGTCAGTCAACCAACAGTCGGAGATAACAAAATGGTAATTACCGTATTATCATATGCAGGGTAGAAGGTACATGCAATGCATACACATAGTTATTAGCCACAGTCGTAATAAAGAAGAGGGCAACCAATATTATATACTGCTTTAGAGGTATCTTTGGACCTACCTGGAAGGTAATTTAGGTAATTAGTTCCAAAGATCAAAATATTTCACTGCCCTACTCTTATATATAATGTTACTTAAATGACTGGGAGGCTGTTTATAAAAGTAAATCTTATATATAAAATTCTCGTGTCACAATGTTAGTAACCATACTCCTCCGAAACGGCTTGACCGATTTTTATGAAATTTTATATGCATATTCAGTAGGTCTGAGAATCGGCTACTATCTATTTTTCATATCCCTAAGTGGTAGTAGGCAGGTGCTAGGTAGAAAAAATTGCATTGCAACGCATGCCGGGTACAGCTAGTAAGTATCTAAATCATTACAAGCAATGCATGATTAGTTTCTAAGAATTAGGACAACATACTTAGTACTTATTATCCTCAAAAAGATTAATTAAAAAAAAACTAGATAAGCCAAAACTTTAAAACACAGTTACCAGGAAACTTTGTACTATTGTTTAATGTTTTCTCAGGGCAAACACAAAAGGAAAACAACAAAATAAATCAAAATGCAAGCAATTAATTGTAGACTAATTTTAGTTATAAAATGACTCACCGAGCCGAACTTTGTAGTGGCAATAAACCCGTACAAAGTTATAAAGAAGAATTGTAAAAATGTAACCAAATTAGCACTGCTTGGTTTCCTGGCCATCAATATTTCCATAAGAAAAGCACTGGAACAACATCCTACAAAAACATTCACTGTTGTGCGCGAGAGACCCATCTTTGTACCTTTAATTTGATCCACATAAAATACTAAATAACTTCATCAGTTACTTTTACAAATTACATCTAAATATAAATTATATAAAAATTGCACTTTTTCATAACTTTCCCGGCGCCCGCGCAAAGGATCTTTGCTCTTTGACAACTAAATACTAATCTGACAGTGACATATTATGATGTTTACCTAGTGACAGGCTGGCAATCTCATTATGACGTCATTTCCGTTATACGCGTTTAGTTGCTCCATCATGTGAACGTCTCTGGCGATTTAATCGATTCGATTTATTATTAAAAGTGATAATTTGGTTTTGATAAAATGCGTAAATCCACTAAATACAAAAGAACGTACTTCTCTTTACTTTTTTTATTTTCCATCTGTCTTTATTTCCATTGCATTTTTTTTACAGAAACATATTTTGCCATTTGCAATCAATCTTAAATTAGTTAAAAATACTTTCTTAACATGACCTGGCAGGAAATATTTTGTAAATTTCATAATGCCAAAACCAAAACTATTCGTACCGTTTGGCTACTTATTGTAACTGTAGTCATAAATGTAATCGCTAATAGTTTAACCACCAAAAGTGTTCGGGATAGCGGTTTTCTATACCAGCAAAGCAACGGCCAAGTCAATTGAATTTAAATAATGAGCCATGACGATACAAAAATATAGGAACTTACAATATTGATAGCCGATTGCGTATCATTTTTGAAGAGGCACTTAATATTAATAACGGAAAAATTCAATTACACATATCTACGCAATAACGTAATGAATGGTAGAGTACATAGGTATAGTAAACTGTTGGTATTGTTACTAAGGTAAAATGGTGTTTTTCCACATAATTTAAACATATAAAATAAAAATACATGTGAATAATTAATTAGTCTTCGTGCATACATATTTTAGGAGATGTAAAATAGAGTATCTTCATCATTACAGTATGTCTTGTACGTACAATTTATTTTTCGCCTGGACATATTTTGACTTATTGGTTTAAGATACCATCATCAAAATGTGGTTATAACGAAGATGAGGGATCGTTTCCCTTATTCATTGGTGTGCCTTGCCTATTTTTTTACCAATATCTTTTTTCCTGGAAATGTAAACCAGAGATAATAGTTTTCAAGATATAAGACAATAGTGCACCCTGAAACAGCGGAAGGTTATTATGATTGAATACTTAGGAAGAGCTCTATCACAGACACCAGTCTCTATCTTAGAGCCTAATTACATAAGTACTGTAAATAACCCTTCTTGGCAGTCGGGTAAAAATATGTGATGATGAGAAAATAAACATTTTTATTTTGTCATGGCACATTCTTCATTTCTTCCTTTTCGGTTCATACAACACAGCTTAGCCTCTAGAAAAGTTTTAGTCGTAAACTCGTAGTGATGGTCGACTTTTGACTAATGTGACTTTTCCGATGCCATCATATGGAAAGAAGACAAATATTTTCTTCGCTTGCGAGTTGAAGACTGTTTTCAAAATATTTTTTGATATTTCTTGATTGCATTGAATATTTGATCATCCTGGTCCTGATTTTGTATCATTTTTATAAATTACGTGGGACAGGATAATAATGGCAGAGAGGAAGGACAAGATTGATTCAGTGCAGACAAAGGGTCTGCGAACTCTGGGAAGTGGTTAATCTTTATCAATAAATATATGACCAGTGCGATTGACCTTTTACGGTGCCAACTTTTATTGCACAATGCCGCAATAACGAATCTCCCGGAAAACTGGTCAGAAAGTTGCGCTTTGTTGAATGAAGTTGATCAGAAAAGCGTACCAGTTAGTGTTGATCTATGCTGTGTAAGTAAATGCTAAAGTTTTAAGGTCATTCAAGAGTGGAGGTGATGTTGTAGTGGAACGCGTACCAAACTGCCGCGTCGCAACAGCGTCACTCGTAGGTAATGGCGAACCGCCCAAACAAGCCTCGCGCCACAGCCGCCGACGCCGGCCGAGTTGCTTGATCAACTATCAAGTCCGCCTCGCCGCGTACAGCCGCGCGGTCGTGTAGTGTTTTCGCGCCAAGATGGTCGCACCGCTTCGATTTCACGTACCGAACGTTTAAAATAACATTTTTGATCGCTATATAACTGTTTTTTTTTTTACTATATTCAAAATAAACAGCTTTCTTAGTGATGTGAGTGCTAACCAGTGTGTGGTGACTGGTGATTGTATCTGTTGCAAGTAATTTCCTTTCAAATGCACAATGCAAACGGTTCTGTTTTTTGAGTATTTGTCAAGTGTGAAGGAAATTGTACAATTGGGAAAATGTTGACAGGATTCCTAGTGTTGTGTGTGCTCGTGTCAGTGATATTCCCATCTGGTAAGTTAAACACTTAATAAGTAAATACTTCACTTAATTAAATTAAATAACAGTTTATGTGCGACCTTCGCGATTAAATAACTTGTTCTTTTCGTATTCTTACAAATATACTGTTTCAACAATAACTTGGAGGTAGAGATTTTTTGAATTCTCAGTTCAATAACCGTTTTACAAAAAAGGTTTTCCAGACACCTAAGGGTAACTTAATATATTATTTTGTAATCCAACGTTATGTATATAGCTTGTGCGATAGTCCTTTAATTAAATGTAACAAACAGGTAACAATACTAGAAATATAGAACTAAAACCATGACTACCTACCCAAAATTTCATGTGAAAGAAATTTCAACTTGGCAGATATAAATTTACTTTTTTTCATGTAAAAAGTTATAAACTAATAAGCACGATGATTCTTCGACTTTCTATTTTGATTTCAGGTTAAGTAAATTTTATGTTTCTACCTACATTTAAAAACAATCTCATATGGAACTAGGTAATTAATAAAACCTCCCTAATACCTAACTTTTATACATTTCTGAACTTCCTTCATTCGTCTTTAAAACCTTTTTGTAGGTACTAAAATCAATGTGAATATTTTTATACGGATCTTATTTAATAAAGGTTTTAAGTGTAGTATTTATCAAATTGGTAAGTAGTTATGTTATTTATTTTACTTTGACAATTCCAGAAAAGAAGATGAAAATACCTAAAAGAATAATTACAGCTGCTCGCACGTCATTGGAAACTGAAATTGACAGCCTCTTATAACACACGCATGCTAATCTAATAAAACAACCTTAAAAATCAATTATGAACGTTGATAAACACGTGTTTTAAAACCGAATAGTGAAACAAAACTAATCGCTAATTTAAAAATATATTTTTTTCCAATTCAATATAAATATCGATAATAAACTTAATTTAATAACCATATCCTTTTTTTAATAACTACAACGTGAGTTCGTGATAGTTAAGTTACCATGTTATCGAATAGTTAATTATTTTAACTATTAAAGAGGAATGACTAAGTTGGTATTAAAATGTCGTGTGATAGCAATTAGCCTCATTTACCCTCTCTTCGTTAATATTATCTTCTAGCTCTATATTGATATGACAAAATATTTATTTATGAATTAGAGACATTACACTTCACGCCACTTGACAACAGTTGACAATATATATTATCACTGGTATAAAAGAATTATAAAAATGCATTTTATTGCTACGTAATAAAATAACTGTTTGTAAAATTATAATTTACAACTGGTGTGCATGAACGCCATAAACATAATAATTAAAAGGTGTCGCTGCGCGTACGCACCCTGTAATTTATCGAGGTTGTTTTTTATTATATTTAATAATAATTACGCTAAAACATATCTAGTATACGCTTAGCAACATATTGATTATTGATCAGTATTCAAGGTTCGTGTTTATACGTTAAAATTAAGTTTTTTTTAAAGTAATAAGTAAGTACCTATCATTTGTTGTAAATTGTCATATATGCCTCAATATAAAAAGATTATTAAACTAACAAATTAATATAATATATTTCTTAAAACCATGCCGGCTAGGCGTAAGCTAAGTATGTAGAACGAGTTAATTGTGTAATTAAAGGTTATAAGGAAAATCCATTGTTGATAAATCAATGGGATAGGAAGCTTGTTAGAAAAACAGTGCGAAGGTCGATATAAATTGGACATAATAACAAAGTAAATAGATCGTAAAAGCTCATGCTTGTAAAATGTTCTGATCATGATATCACCCTGGTGAACAAGGTTAATTTTTTGGTGTCCTCATTTTACTTCGATAACATATCACCTGGGTGATATTTTTGAACAAAGTGGATTATACCCTCGAGGTACGGTGGTTAGTGCACTTGATTCCACCGTCAACATGGCAACATAGTGGGCCCAAGTATTATACATCTACCGCCAAATCGAAAAGAAAAGTAACGTATCTCGTAATTAATTCGTAGTGTGCTAATAGCTTATATTCGAATGTCTCGCGATCTCGACAGTTCCAACAAATGGTTAGTTTAGTCAAATTGTTGAATTCTCATTAAGATGCATGGTTGGCACACCCGAGAGGCAAATGGTCATATCATAATTCAAAACTGTCAACTCAGGATTGAGATATTGCAGTATAGAGTTTCTGGAATTTTATGGAAGAGTTGTCGGTTTAATTTCTAAGTATATACCAGCCATTATACCAATTTTAGGCGTCCTTAATAAGTTAATAGATTGTCTTCAGACTCTCCTCAAAGTAAACTTCAGCTGTGTTTTTGCTTGACATGTGAAAGTCAGCTTAAAAAAACATGCTCTTTCGCTTGCTCTGCGATTTCTACCGAGAATTTCACAAAATTATATACGACTGGGTTGATAAAAGTCTGATTATAAAAACAAACCACATCACATTTCCCAAGCCAAAGGAAGGCCATGAGTTTCCACAAAAATATGTGACAATAATATCCACTGTTTTGTTTATGTGTTCTATGTATCTATTCAGACGACAATATTTACTAAATCATCTATTAATATCATGGCGTTATATAGGTCTAGCCTATGAGTATCTAATCATAAACAAGAGTATTAATTGCTATTAAAACATTAGTAAACAGACTCGTCTCGATAATTTTAATGATACAAATTAATTTTCACTATCACTGCCAGTGCCACACGCCAGCCGCCAAATTGCACGTGGATGCAATATAAGTCGCTATAGGACTTGTGAAGTATTTGGCACTACGTCACTATATCATACAAAGTACCTATCTAGCACACACAAACTAAATGTTTCAGTGTATAGTAAAAACTGACGATCACAAAAAAGTAGCAAGGTTTTGGGTGTTATAACAGCTAATATGAATATGTAAATCTATACACAGTACACACGTTTAAATTATGTGTTTTATTGGTGATTTGGTCGAGAGATATTTTGTTACATTATGTAACTAATCACATTATACTCAAAAATATCTTTTCAAATTCCTTTAGAAATATATTTTTCTTCCTTATAGGCGTTTTCAAACTGAAAGGCAGAAATTACATTTATTTTTTAAATATGATCTATACAAAAATTAAATGTATAGCATGTCCCACTGCAGGGCTAAGACTCCCTCTCTCTTCCACCAGATTATAATATTGTCAAAACAATTGATTGTAATATTTTACAAAATCCTGAACAAAATTGGCTTACACGAACACGGTCGGGAACTAGTCATCTGTGGCAACTGCGCTATTTTTATATCAAGATGAGTGAACTCAATGTTTTCTGCCAAGGTGCAATAACAAACAACGTGTTTTGAAACAGTCGCGTGTAGACGCATCACGCAGTGTGATTCAACATTGTTATATCAGCTTGAAAATATCCACTGATCGTAATAATTATGAGGGAATTTTATAAGGAAACGAACAGCGAAGGGTTTTGTAACGAAGCCTAGAAGTTTCGAGTTAAAACTATGCTATGTATAGTGGTAATATTTGTGACCCTAAAACTGGTCTCTGTTTAATTTCACCTTTACATTAAATTCCACTGACCACCGAAAGAAACTTAGAGCATAGGTAAATTCAGAAAGAACTTCTTTAAAGGCTTAAGTAATAGTTCTTATGAATTTTTATGCTTAGAAACATACCAGCATGAACTGTTTCACTTCAGGGCAAAGGCCCCTTACACGGTAGGAACGAGTATTGATTACTGCATTCAAAGTGCCCTCGTTTTATTTTTCGTCTTGAAACGATTAAAACCGGTCCTTCTTACACACAGCTATTACGTGTAAATGAATGCGTGGGTACTCATGCTATCGCAAATTAACACGGATCCGCCAAATTTATTTTGAGATGTGACTTGAACAACTCATTACATGTACAAACGACAACTTGCCAAATCACAAATGCCAAAATGGCTGTGTGAGTTATCTGTTCAAGCAGTTTTTTGCTACAAATTGTAAGAATTATAAAATAGTTCTAACAGGACTGGATAAGGGTGCAAAAAAAAATACCCAGAGCCCAGGTACTTTTTTTCTTCTTTCGAAAGAGATCTGAAATTAACTACACGTCAAGAAGAAGACTGCACCTCAGTGTTAATGTTTGGCAATTAACGCTTTAATTGTAAGCAATAAACATTAGTTTTACAATATTTTCTAATATGAAGCGAAGTACGTCTAAAATGAGTCTATTCATGGTTTTTCAGCAAGGGATATGGTAAAGCATGACAATAGGTTTGATAGCTGTTCAAAACAACTGTTGCCCTTGCGTTGTATCAATGACCGCAGACAAATCATGGCGAGTCTAGTTGACCCTATAAAAACTAGATGTCAATTGATCATCAAAATTCTAAAACTACGTGATGTTGTTACGTCACCTATTGTGAGGTTATTTATGCTTGAATAAATGTCCAAGGAAAGCCACAAATATGTCTTATAGCTACAATGACATAGATGTTATAGAACCATGTGTATCAAAGAATATGGATCGCAAGAGGTTCTTGCGGGTACAATGGATATTTACAGATTTCTGCTTTGTACCTCTTAATTAACAATGTATTTGTCCATATTATGGTCTGCAATAAAGTATATAAACTCGATGTAAGTACATACGGATGCCATCTTAGTATCCATATTCAGCAAGTGTGCCGAGAAACGGTTGACCTGACCGCCTGGCCGCCCCAATGCCTCGTCTGAGAACCGCTGAGAACCATCACATGGAAACGGTTACATCTCGCATTATTTTATGGTACACCATAGTTGTAGATAGGCAGATTCCATTAAATTATGAGTTCGCTTGAATTATTACTGTATTTTGGAAAACAAAGATAAAGTAAAAAGAAGAAGGCTGTAAGCAAATTATGATTGTTACTGGCGTTTGGTTTAAGAATTTAGTTACTATAGCTGTGCCTGCGACTTCGTTCGCGTGGATGACGAAACTTATCAATGAGTTTTTAACCGCAAAATTAAGTTTGTTTTTTATTGTTTATACTTTTCCGGGATAAAAACTACCCAGTGTGGTGCCCAGGATAATAAAGAATAATGATACCAAGTTTCATCGTAATCGAACCAGTAGTTTTTGCGTGATACCTGAACAAACAGACAGACACACAGACAATTTTTTTTTTCCCTTTTTTGTGTTCGGTGTCGGTCTAGTAACACCCCCCGCCATTTATTTTTTTGATATTTTCAATGTACAGAATTTTCACTTTTACAGATTTATTATAAGTATATAAGTCGCAATCACTGGTGAACCTTGTGTAAAAATAACCTTTATGTTTTTTTAACCCCTATATCGCGTTTTATAGCCTGAACTTGAATGTGAAGCTTTCACATTATTCATTGCTCCGATAAAAAACCATACAAAGGATATTAAAGTAATTAAACTCGATATATAGATATCATTGCGAGTAAACACGGTGAAGTAAATATAATATAAACTGTTCAATGGTAAGTGTTCTATACAAATAATACGTATTTCCAGATGTTAAAATAACTATATGCTGCTTCGTTGGCCTAGTGGCGCTAAGCGCGACTGCTACGCTAGAGGTCTTGGGTTCGATTCCCAAGTCGACCAAGGTGTTATTGGGTTTTTCTATGAAATTCTCAGTAGCAGGTTGGAGTTTGGATTTGTGCCCGGTTAGTGGCAATAGGCTCGCCACCTATTACATGGGACCTAAACATACCGGCGAACTGTGGGTGTACATTGGTACACCTCTGCCTAACCCTTCGGGGATACTGGCGTGATGGTATGTTACGTATGTAAAATAACTATTAGGCTTGTAAATAGTGAAAATGCAGCAAGAAGCTGTAAGTGGTTACAAAAACGTTTATATTTGACTCAAGCAAAGAAATCCCTGGCTTAATACAATGAATAGTGGCAGTAACGGTAATATTTGTAATTTATACAATAGTTTATCACATGCCGGAATCGAAACTGCAGCACAGTTGGCATGGACTTCAATTGTTAGACATAAGAAAGACGTCTTTAATATTTGTATGCGTATTCCTTACATTATTATGTGCAGTCAAAGAGAAATAAGTAAATGTATTTACGTTTATAATAATAATATGCCGGGACAACTCACACACGGTTATCTGATCCCAAGCTAAGCAGAGCTTGTGTTATGGTAACCAGACAACTGATAAACATACTTATATATTTCTAAATACATACATGTAATATATAAATTACACCCAGACAACCAGAACAAATGATCGTGCTCATCACTCAAACATTTGTCCTGGGTGGGAATCGAACCCACGACCTCCGGTATAGCAGTCAGGGTCACTAACCACTAGACCAACAGGCCCGTCAAAACGCCCGTTTGTAGATTTTCTTAACGAATTTCCACCATTGTATTTTTAACGCTCGATATACTCAAAACGTTTCACAATGTCCAACCTTCGGGAAGACATGTTTAACCTCAAACCAATGTCAAAGACAAAAATTCTCACAAAATAGATGACCTCCTTTGTTGCTACGTATTTGTTCTCCACCATAGATATTTTAATCTCAAGTTCTAGTTCATCTACACAAATAAAGATTATATTTACGACCATTTTATGAACCTAGTTTATTGACAAATATATTATTATCAAACTGTTCCGCCCCTGTTTATTTCTCTGATGTAAATAGTGCAGACATTCTATGTGTTTACAATTTTACAGTTTACTACATAGGTATGTACAACTAACAGCTTGGGGCTATCTCCTATTCAAAATATTGTCAGAAGGATTTCACATGTTTTTGTTAAAAGTAAGTCTTGTAAAATAAATTATAGACATTTGTCTCCAGGTGCATATAATTCCGACCTTTCTCTTTCTTTACGACAAACATACAGTACTTATTTAGTAAAAAGAAAGGCACACTTAACTTATTTGGATAGACAATGATAACTGTAGGAACACAATGTATCTGATAATATCTGAGAAAGTCGGTTATGCGCATGCGCAGTGCGGCATAGTACAATAGACAAAACAAACAAAAGCATTAGTTAATTAGTTCCTTGACGTGTTGACTTTTAGATGAGATACTAGCTGTAGGTACCCGGCATGCGTTGCAATGCAATTTTTTCTACCTAGCACCTGCCTACTACCTACCTACTACCACTTAGGGGTATGAAAAATAGATAGTAGCCGATTCTTAGATCTACTGAATATGCACATAAAATTTCATAAAAATCGGTCAAGCCGTTTCGGAGGAGTATGCTAACTAACATTGTGACACGAGAATTTTATATATAAGATTTAGACAAAACGTAGAGAAAACTGAAAAATATAATAATAATAATATTCTGGGACAACTCACACACAGTCATCTGATGCCAAACTAAGCAGAGCTTGTGCTATGGTAACCAAACAACTAAAATAAACATACTTAAATATTTCAAAATACATACATACATATTATTATAACACCCGGACACAATACAGTGTAGGTACTGTGTTTGGAGTCCCTTTAATTAGCCTTATGGGCTGCCCTGAAAAAAGTTGCTTGAGTACCTGAGAAACCTAAAAGTGATAAGTAGGACTGAAAGCCGCAACTGTTATGGCATTTTGTACTAGTCAATGTGCACCCGGCTGTGGGACTTGATAGGCCAAGTTTCATGAATATACTCATCAATACGATTTCAAACCATCAAATAATAAGTTTGTCGACCCCAACCCCGATTTTACCCGTACAATGTCCTATCCTCATCTTAAACTGTCTGGCACAAAAGTTAGTATTGTGATAAGCTGCCTACTAAATATATCTTCACGGTCGTTTGTTTATCACTACGTTAGTCTACGTTCACTTATGTCATGTATGTATTTCTATGGTTTCTGTGTCACTTCGGTTTTGCTGTCGACAATCGTTGGCATACAATAGTTTGTTGGAATTTCTTGGTATTCCTTCTACGAACGTTGTCAAGGTACAATAATATCAGTATAGTATGTATAGGTTTACCTAATATTTCTTACGTGTGTATGCAACTAGTATTCACAAAAAAATTAACTTGAATGTAATTCAAAACTTTAGGGACTTATTGTCTACCTAAAATAATCTAATTCAAAACCCAAAAAAATATTTGGTGACCTTATTCTACGGTCCTATCCATACACACACACAGTACACACATTACAGTGTATCTTTAAAACGTAAAAAAACTTTTAGTATCATTCTTTAGTTTCATTAATTGCCAACATTGAGATTGTGCTAAGTTCATTACTACTATTGATAAGATTATTTAATTATATTAATGAACTGTGCTATCAAAAGCGCTATAAATTTAAATACCTGCTATCTTGAATATCCTTAGCGGTAAAGCGGTTAACAGCCTTTCTTTTATTGTATTTATATCTTTGTTATAAGTATTGTTTATTTATTTAATTTTATAATGAGCACTCTTATCATTATACGTATGTTATATTTTTAGCCTTTCCTGGTGATCGTACATATTGTAGTTCATAACCTGAAGGGCATCTCTCGGTTTTTTTTTTTTTTTTGGTAGAGATCTTTGCAGTTAGCCTGAGCAGGCTTTGACTGCTTCACCGGACTTTTGGCGAGGACCTTAAGGCCTCCAGCCAGAGCAATAGGAAAAACTAACTACGTCAGCAACGTCCACTAAGGGCACCCCCTGCGGGGTTCGGACCTCGACTTAGTGCGTTGCTAACAATCTTAATAAAGCAAAGGCATCTCTCGGTTTACGTACTTTTCCTCTGGTCCCTATTGCATTATTTTACTTGGTACCAGGTGCTTAAAATTAATCAACAAACAACTTAGGTCCCTGATATCCTGTTTATTCTGGTTACCAGCTTCTAATTAGTTTAACTTTCCACAATTAACTAATCCATACAACGGCCTATTAACTTCCGTCTCAAAATCCCCATAATCAGAACAGAATTTGCTGTCAGGGTTTTCGAAGCTCACTATCATGATCGATACTTTGATCTTTGGGGAAGTATGGCGCCAACATTTTACAAAATAATATTACCTACATTATAATTTCATTATAATGAGCGTTTGTTCAAAAAGTTATTTTTTCGAGTAGACGTTACGGTTTTCGCTTCTTCAATGTAGGTTAGGTCGGCTTATCCGTTATAAAACTATTACTAACGGATTATCTAGGTGTTTGCTATATTTTTAACTTGGTCTTGGTAAATGGTTTACAAACTGTGTTATATGGCTTATTTAATTGTCAGCACAATTTTTTTTTTCTATCAACTACTCCTAATATTGGTAGTTGGAGTTTTAAGGAATTTAACTCAGAGTAATATCTAGGTAATTGGCCAAATGTATAAGTGTATAAAGTGGCTTTCTGACGTCATCATTGATTAAAAACTTTCAGACATCAAAACCACGTGATTTTCTTTCTTCGAGTTCATTTAACCAATTAATCACACCTTCCTTTGTTAGCATACGTATTTTAACAAGTGAACAAAATCCTTGTGTACCAATTAATAGTTCACGTCGATAAGGTTGGTTCGTAGCGTGGTAGCACACGTGCTTCGCAGGCGCATTCGTTGCACAAGACGACTGACGTCATAATTTTACAAAGTTGTAATTGCTAATTGCCCTGCTCGATTTAAAGGTCGAGCTATACATTATTATAATTAGTGGATTTGCGGTATATTATTTAGTTAGTATATTTTCTATGACTAGCAAATTAGCTCATATGGTCTCCTTTCTGTTATCAACGATATTTGACCAGTTAAACGGATGCTTACTTTTTGGCCTCTGTGAGTGTTATCTGTCAAAAATTTCGGAATGGTGATAAAAAAGCAAGACCAGTTACAGCTGTCGGCAAACTTTAAACATCTTTAGATTTGACTGCTAAAAGAAATAATCAATTAGTCCTTAGTCACTTAATTCAGGAAAACCCTCAAACAGCGATGACTGTTTCATTATTATTCAAGTGACGTACTTCGATATCTATTTTCATCATATTAATACAGGATTCTTGTCGTTCACCACGTGTCTACCGGAAAGGACTTGTTATTAAGACAGAATACTCATGTTGTGCGTATCAATACTCAATGATTTACGCAGTTGTGCATAATATATGTATATGTATAATGATTCATAGAGTGTAGTATATGCTTTGCATCAAACAATGTTGGGTTCGTTATGTTCAGAGCCGGTTCAAGGGAGTGCAAATTGCTGGATGTATTATTATGCTAATTAGGATATTTTTGCTGTGTGACATAAGAGGTGGTTGTGGGTGTGTAGTATAGCTGGTAAAAAACTGATTACAATTTTGATTGAACAGAATGAGACTGTTACAGGACACTCCGAAGCCAAAGACATCACTTACTGTACTTCAATTTAACTTAAATGATTTATGACCCGTCAATTAAATTGAACAGGTGCTTACATAGTAAACAATTCATACAATACGTAAAGATGATTTATAACCGTCAAAATCGTTTCACGTCTTGCACAAGTCAGTAGAATCGTATTAATTAGCGCACTTCCTTTGTTTTCGAGGATATGCCTAAAAACAAGCGAACCAGCATAAGTGTTGGAAAAAAAACAGTGGATGCAGGGTTGGTTACCAATAAGATACATTACATAGTAGCCTAGTAAAATTACAGAAATGTAAATAAAAATAAAAACTTGCATATATCAGAACCACCTAATATGCACTATTAAAGAAGCTATCCGCAGTGTCAATAGTGTATACGGTAGTATATTTTGCCTTTGAAATTTCAGACTAAGTTTAACTTAAGTTTCCGGCAATAGCTAGTCTATAAATACAACACCTAATTCTAGAGTCATAATACCTTAGAACATGTCTGTTGCTATAGCAACGGTAACCATGGTCACAGGGTTGTTGACGTCAACGCGGGTCATTGACCGATAGAGTTGTGCACACCATGT
This sequence comes from Autographa pulchrina, assembly GCA_905475315.1. Taxonomy (NCBI): domain Eukaryota; kingdom Metazoa; phylum Arthropoda; class Insecta; order Lepidoptera; family Noctuidae; genus Autographa; species Autographa pulchrina. The sequence continues at coordinate 2,380,581 of FR997764.1, forward strand.
AATACAATAGAAAAACACTTGTGTGCGGAACTCAATGTAGGTGAGTCTCAACGTCATTTTTAAGTACTGGGTTGGATTCCTAGTTATGTCAGTCTTCGTGTATGTTATTTTAACAACACAACAGTTGTGAACAAACCCGCTATACGCGTTCAGTTGGAGTTAGGTAATTTGTGCTTTAAGCAACATATGAATTTTCATATTCAAATCTATTCAAATAGCAGTATTGCATTATGTTTAATTACATACATATAGATAGAGACATAAAACCTAAAAAATATTTGCCCCATATTGGGCTAGTGGGTGTGATAGAGCCTAAATTATGATTAGATAAAAACTGTAGAAGGTACTGCTGTGAAGGGCGAAGGCGTTCACGACATACGGAGAAAACCAAACAACAAGATGATAAACAATCACTAAAAATCAACATCAAACGTGACTACGTTTAATCTTGGAATGGTGCCTATTACTAGCAACAACTTAGTCTAACTAATACAAAGTGTCGTAGCACCACTTACAAACACTTAGCAGTACTTAAGTGTCGCTCTAACAATGCCTGGCTTGTCGCCAACTTTGGCACAGAACTGCCGTAAACATTTTGTGGAGGTCATAAAAAGAAATTAAGAGCTCTGAATTCCTATACAAAAATGCTCGTCGAGATTTACCTAATAGTTTACCTAATAGTTTACCTTAATAATTTAGTTAATTTCCGATTTGAATGATTATTCACAAAATTAGTCAAACCATAGGTACGGTTGACCGCCTTATGTTTTCCATACCTTCTGATCCTTCTAAATTATAAGGTCCATTAAGATTGTCAAGAAGTTTGTATTAGATTTAGGATGCGAAAACCATATGGTCAACACAATCATGACTACACGCATTTTGTTTTATATTAAACCACCTAAAGTAGCCTCAACAGTTATATCCAAGTGAAAACTTGCAGTTATCCAGTATAGATTTCTTGCAATGCAGACAGTGTGTCAGATACGTGTTCGTGGTAAGAAGCGGATTTCTGCCCGGTACAGCTTACGCAAGGCGAGTTATTGAGCTATAAATAGTAAACCCGCAATATAAGACCTTTGGAATGGAGCTAAATCATCAATATTTATGTAGAAGCTTCTTAGCTCATCGGATATCTAAAATTAGTTAATTATTAAAACCAGTTATCAGTAATAAAATGCAGTTTAGTGCTCCTTGTTTATGCATTCCGCGAACGTGGAAATTATATTGATATTGTGATTCTGTGCCCATTACATAATGAGTTAGACAATGCCGAGTTCCTTGCTTACAGGCATTTGAATTGATACATACTGTTTCCTAATATCAAGATACATATCATATTCATTGTATCAAAATACATAGTTTGACCTCTTAACCGACTTAAAAAAAGGAGGTTCTCAGTTTGACCTGTATGTATGTATGTATGAACCGATTTTGATGCGGTTTTCAGAAAATAATTGCAAAAATATACATCCAAATAACTACTGCGGAGTTACTGTTACATAAATATTTTGTGATATTTTCAACATGCTTTAAAACCTTTATGGGGTTTGACGTTTCGACTGCCTCGTTGGCCTAGTGGCGCTAAGCGCGACTGCTACGCTAGAGGTCTTGGGTTCGATTCCCAAGTCGACCAAGGTGTTATTGGGTTTTTCTATGAAATTCTCAGTAGCAGGTCGGAGTTTGGATTTGTGCCCGGTTAGTGGCAATAGGCTCGCCCCCTATTACATGGGACCTAAACATACCGGCGAACTGTGAGTGTACATTGGTACACCTCTGCCTAACCCTTCGGGGATACAGGCGTGATGGTATGTTATGTTATGACGTTTCGACCAGGTCGAACCGGCCATGTTCGCAAGCAGACTAATTCCCGTTTAATAACTTAAACATGCAGCGCGATAGTTTTAAACTAACTATAGAATAATAGTCCAGTAGTATGTGAACAACTAAAACCGTTTGTCCTGCTTTTCTTGGAATATCTCAAAGAAGTGCTTATTGAAAGGTGTGCCATCAGTGTGAGCACGTAATTTGCGTTATTTGTCTGCTCATCACAAATCTCTGGCTTATTGTATAACACTTTGACGTCAGAGACGATGAGCGAGTAGTTTGAGCGGTTTTTGTTTATTTCTAGAAAAGTCATAGATGCGTACAAAAGGTAAGTATGCATATTTATGAGTGACTTGATTGATAGTGATTCTGTGCTAAAAAAATTGAAGATAATTTTGTCACTGACTTTTTAACAGGAGTTTTTTTGAATAAAACGTTTGATGATTTTTTGCGGATTCATGTAAATTAAGGTTTTTTGTCATGATGTTTTCTGTTACCTAGTGAAATGGGTTGTGGAGGTCAGATAGGCAGCTCCATGTAAAATGCATAAAACTATATTCTACTGAATCCAGTGAGACTGTAAGCCCATCTTAACATAGTTTGGGTCAAGGGTAGGCAGAAGAAGGCTTACAGTTGTAAAATTTAGCAAATAAGTGCCTTGAAGTGCTTTTCCATTACATTAAAGACTAATTACTTGTCGTCCTTTAAAAAATGGCCTCAGAATTAATTATAGTAACAAAATGTGTATTACCTACTTAAAGAAAAATATGTTTACAGTATTTTCAAGGTTGATATGAACTTGGTTCAGTAGATTATCCATGACTATGCTGTAACGAATGAAGACTTAACAATGGACGCAATTTAAGTTTACAAGGTATTTTAGATGTAAACAAATAATTATGTAAACTTAGCTTGACTGGTTTTTCATAAATTTCGTAATACATATTTGAGTCATTGTTGTTGCACTAGTAAATCGTACGTACAAGATATAAGATCTTGTACGTACGATTAACTAGTGCATTGCAACTTGAGTAGTTATTATATAAAAACCGCTAATTTCCTTAAAAGTTTACTCTCGGGATCCGTTATTTCTCCATTCATTCAGGCATTCGCAGACAAAGGTCAAAAGTTAATTTCTTGACTGTGTATTTTATTTAAACATTTTTACTAATATACTCTAGCTCTTCTGTCGTACACAAATAAATTGCCTGAGAAAATAAAGTTGTTTTATGCTCCTAACAACATTAGGTGGTGACATAAAATGCAAGACAACAAGTAATAAAAATAGCACCTGTCTATATATGACCTCTGAATTCCAACCAAATATACTAAACATATACAGAAGACTATATTATGTAATATTAATAAAGCTAGTCTTATAAAACTGGTTAATAAGAATGGAAAATTAACATAAATAATAATATCAATCACTAATTATCCCACTGCATGGCAAAGAGCTCTTCTCGTGTAGCGAAGAAACGAGTATTGATCACCACGCTTGCTCATTTGCGGGTCGAGGAAACATAGTAGGTTTATTAAAATTCTGACATGTTATGTAACCTTTATTTTAGCATACAATATTACGAAAATATAATTAGATAAGAATATAACCCGTTTTGAGATTCTGTTTCTATTTATGTAATACCTAAAAAGCAAAACAAACGTTCTAGAAAATGAGTTTTAAAGATAATTTTGGACATAATGAACTAAGCGATTACAAAGCGGATGCATTGAAGGTTATTTTCGGCATAAAATCCTCGCAACCATTAAAGGTGTTTAATTTAATGTATAGTAATGAGTCTAGGAATAGGTTGGAATTTTAATTAGTTTTATTTCTGTCTAGCCGGTTGGTTTAGTTATGGCCTACGCAGACCAGGACGGAATGGCAAAGGATTTATTTTTTTGCCAATGGACATTCAAACGTATTGTTATAGAAATACGACATAGATTGCCATGCTTTAAAATGATGGAATTAAGAATACTGTGGATGCCACGGCATAATTTTATAGCATAGCAATTTATGTCGTGTTTCTTTATCAATACGTTTGAATGTTCATTGGTAAAAATCTAAATTCCTTGCCATGCCGTCCCGGTCTACGTAGGCCTTTACATGATCAGGTCTATTAAGCATTCTGCTGTCGTTTGACCGTTTTCTACAGCTGTGCGTGCGAATTGTATTTTAACGCGATTGTGTTTTGTTTACCAATACTACAGACAAGCTAGATTAAATTATGAATATCTCTAGAGTACCAGTTTACTAGATTATGTTAGATACTATGTCTATATATATCAAAATTCTAGGCATAATTTGGCGTGAAATTGAACGTGCTGGCTTTTAATTGCCTTCTATTTATTTCATTATTTAGGTTGTGTTGCCATGTTAACTTAAAACCTATTAAATTTCATGCAGGTACACATTAGATATCCTACTTACGTGGTAGTAATTAAGATAATTCGTATTAAATAGTTGTGAAAATACCTTGATAACACTAGAATAAAATATAGCTAAGGTCGTCAGAATTAGATCATACGGGTACGATCAATTCGAGAAATAAGTGCGCTTGTTTATAATTAATTCACAAAATAGTTTTAAATATCTACCAAAAAGGTTTTACCTAATTAGTTGTTATGTAATCTTTGTTATTCATACAAACTGGTTGTAGCTACACATTTAATTAGCCATCTAAGATCTAATTGCGGCGAAAATATAGAAAATAAAAAGAATGGCTTTTGTATATGAGACTTTTACGATATATCTTAACCTGTAACCTGTAAAAAGGTTTTAATTAATTGTGAACAGAACGTTAAAAGGTTCTGTTTTTACCTTTAAAAATTGTTGAAATCGAATAAAATCACTGAACCTTTTGCAATAGCCAGTAGCCATCGTTATGTGCAACGGTGCACGGGTTATTACGACTTCCAAGTATTCTCGCTAATTGAATTAGCTTCAGCTGAAAGTGGAACAGGGCCATTCTTACCGGGAGGGGTCGAAACGACCTCAAATTCCGCCTTGGTATTGGGACGTCCTGCTGTCAGTTAGATAAGATTCTCTTCAAACTATCGCAAGGAAAAAGTAATTCAGATAAAGTGGAATGAATAGCCTTAGGTCGCAGGACGAAAACGAGTGCAAGGTTCTGCAGGCAATCATCTCTTGTGCAACAGATCCGCTTAAGTGTCGTCGGATTATATTGACTACGAAATCATCCTGTTTTTGTCACGATGACTTATTCGTGAACGTTATGGCTTTTGAGGATTTATATTGTTATTTTTAAACTTTATCCACATAAAAACGTTCATTTACCACTATATCCTTACTTACTTATGAGAGAAAGGACGTTAGGAAAAGCAATTTAAGAGTTTTGCCTTTATCGATATATAAGGTGCTATAAAAATATCTGCCACGGCTTTAATGGGAGGTAGTATTGTGTTTATAGATTACAATAGTGAAGAACTTTCGTACCCCGGAACAGTTAATTAAATTTTAGAAAATAAAATTGTTAAATTAACATTGACTCTATTCTGCGTAACGTGGTTCACAAATTACGTGAATTCGGTGCGGAGCGGCAACAGCTTAGGACACGGGATGGTTTTATACTAATAAATCAATTCAAATTTATACGTTATTTTTTTTGTATGAAAAAAAATATGATAAATAATCAATAATTTATCTATACTATTGTAATCTATAAACACAATACTACCTCCCATTAAAGCCGTGGCAGATGTTTTTATAGCACCTTATATTTAAAGAAATGAACTTCGTCGGAGTCACCAATTTATTGGATTCAATAAGGAGTCATTTCGCTCCATGCGCACAGGGTCTGCACTTTATGAGATGAATTGGTCCCAATATTCTTAATTGTCTTATATGCAGCTGTAGGTCGGCCAGGAAATATTAGCTTAATTATTTGAGTAGTTGCGGCAGTACCGGCCAATGATACATTGTTGTGCAAAATGATATATTTCTAACTGGGTCCAAACATGGACTTTAATCATGTAATTTAGAAGCTTTGCCCTGTTGAAACCGTCTAACTCTCTATTGACTTTTGTGACTATCATATTATTCTAATATGATGCGACAGTCTAAAAAGCGTAATAAACGATATTGTAGCTGTGTGTGTTTACTACTTTACCCAATGCCTACTACCTACCCTTTGATACTCAGAAACCTCCCACGTACATTACATACACGGGTCCATATTGTTTCGAATATATTGTTTTAACTATATAAGATGCCAACTGTATAACATATGGAACGCAAATAAAGAATTGAATTGAATTGAATTAAATTGTTACATTTTTTTTCTCATTTTAGTTTTTTTGTCAAGTTCATCTATTGACTTCTCATTTCTTTTGCCCCCAGGGTTGTGTTCTAGTCTACTATGCGGGCGCACGGAGAAGCTGGAGCTGGGCAGCAACAGCGGCGCGGGGGCTGCGCTGGCGCTGGCGCTGGTGCGGCCCCCGTCCGCGCCGCGCGCTCCGTGCCAGCTCAGCCTGACCGCGCCCGAAGCTGCGGCCTTCGCTGTCAGGCTTATTGATGTTAAGGTGCGAAATAACCTCCTTTTTCGAGTTTTGCCTAAATTGGAGAACAAGTATTTGCTGAAACGCAAATCTCTTCTTAGCGTGTTGATCAATGGCGATACTAGATATTCCCAGACCAGTACTCAGCTACGCGGCATACGCAGTATAACTAAGATATAATAAATAACTAATATCAAACGGCTTCACGGTAAATTCGAATGAGAGCTCTTCTCGCTATGCAGAGGAAGGATAGGAAGGTCCATTGATGGCCTACCCTTGACTACTGTTTGATGACGATTCTAAATATTTCGTAGCAGACAGTATCTGAAAGAGTCAAACTAGTAATATTATGAAAACATAGGGACGTCACAAATTTTATTCACTTCAGCTAAGCCTAGCTTCACATGATACGCTAAGTTATCTTCTGATTGAAAGCAACTTTTTAAACCGGATCGTCGGTTACTACCTGCTTAGTTATGTTAAAGAAAATAGCCGATAAATGTTACGTTGTAAATCGTGAACAATAAATAAGCGAACGATTCAACCGAAATCAGTTTTCGACGCGTAATATATAGTTACTGGTTTATTACGTTACGATGTAAATCTATTACGTAACTAGTTAACACTGGCTTCGCATGTCCCTATTAAGTGTTTGTAAACCCGTTGGTGTTTGACGCCTACACCTGTATTGTTAAGTGGTTAAACTGTCGTAGATTTGTTTTAAAAGATATGGTTTTATGTGTCTGGGTAACTTCGCCATTTCTTCATTCTTGGCATAAATATCAAATTAGCATAGCTTGGTCTCAAAATAATAGAACTAAGCTTCTTCTTTTTTTGACAACAACAGGGAGAAAATCTAGTCGAATACAATAACACTTTTTGCAGATCATGCATTGTAGTAAATATTTTAGACAGAACCGTCGTTTTATGGAACCGTTGTATCGTTTATACCGATGTTAGTACATTTTATTTATATTGTTGACACTATTTCCTCTTTTATGTACGACTGTTTGCGGTTTAGTATACGATGTAGTCTACATAATATGCGGTCACACTTAACGTTACATTGGAATTGCGGTCTAACCTGGATACTTCAAGTAACTAGAAGAATTAACTTGAATTTATTTTAGTTTAGGGAAATGAGTGATTTATTCAGATAATATGGGACACTTCTTAGTTCGTGGTTTAAGAAAACGTTTCTTGAATACTGTTTTTATTCTTTATGACCTATAAATCAAATATTTATTATTGGAAAATTATCAAATCGTAAAATGTCGTGTTTATAGGTCAAAGACTTTTTCTTATATATAAAAAAGAGCTGATAATATTGATTTTTCGCTGTAACCGGTATTTACACATATTTCCTTCAAACTATATGTGTATCCAGCCTGCCCCACATCCGTCCACATTAACAATACAAGCCTTAAAATGATCTAGAAGTATCCACTAAACTGTATAACGACCTACAATTAACCCAGGAGATAGAAATTCGACACGAAACTCAAACAAAACAGCTGAAATAAGGAAAAATATAGACGGACAGCTCGTTACAAACCCGTCAATAATGCACCATGAAATTCTTAAGTAGGTCACATAGTTAAAACAAACAAAGACATATCGATAATTACCATGAAACCTCTCAATACAGATGTTAATAATATACACATAAGTAAGGTAGCACATAAGTCCCATGACCCGGTTGATACCAATGAAGTCGATGAGAACTGTGTCGCAGTCAACAGCTGAACCCCTAACACGAAATGAACTACCGTAAACGATGGCTGTAGTAGGTTTTATAGGGTGGTTTGTGTTGAAGAGGCCTTGGATAAGTAGGGCAGTTGTAGGCCGGTATTTTTATTTCATACCTGGTATAACTATGTGTCTAAGAATAGGGTTAACATCAGATTTTGTTACTTGAAGATAAAGGGAGAACGCTGCTGTTTAAATATTTTTTTGGGAAGACACAGATGCATAAAGCACAATACTAATATCGGGCTTATTTTTATTAGGGTTTATCTTAATAGGGTTATTTTAAACATAGGGATTAAGAATGCATCCATTGAAATAAACTTTAGAAGAAGAATAGTCTGGGTTGGATGACTAAAATGTCCTAAAGTCATACGACTGTCAAGAAAAACTGCATTTGTTTGTAATTGACGTGTTTACGTTAATTCACGTCGCATTATTGGTGTTAAGGCCACTGGCCTACGTCAATCAATCAGTTACAGACATTAAACCTGCTTATGTTTAATCAATAATTCGTTTACCCTTCCTAATTTACCATCATTATGATTCCATTAGGAATACTTCGTTTCCCTAGTATGACATACAGATAATTATGTCAATAACTACTTATAGGCACTGGTCATTGGGTTGTCATGGTTTATTTAGTCGAAGCATAGCAAAAGTGATTCAAGATTTTTTTCTTATACTTCTGCTATACAGTATCAATAAATATTATTTGCAAAGTATGAAGAAAATCAAAGGTAAGTTACTAATAGTTACCGCTACCAGCTATGATTCGCTAAGGGCAGGATATCCTCGAAGTTTCGTCACCAAACTACGTTTGTCTAGACAATTATAACGTAACAGATCTGATGCGGTTTTCCTCAAAATGCTATTGACCCTATGACAATTATTATGGCGACATTCTTACTTTTCATGACTTCCTCAAAAGATGTCAATTTTCCTCAAGATTACTGTACTTTGCGTATTATGTGTGGATGTTACCTCTTGGTCTACATATGTGCAGAAATATTTATATAGCGAACCCGTAGGTATTTGCAACAATCATTAGTGCAATTAAGTACATAGTTTCTTCTGCGAGAATGTCCAGATCCAGTTCTTATCATTGTCTAAAATGTTGGACATAAGCCATTTCAGTATCTTATCCTGTTACTCAGAAATTTTGACAACGCGTTTGGTTTCTTATTTGAACAAAAAGCGAACTCAGAAAACCCCCAACAAAATTTATCAAATTAATTCCTGTTCAACGCAAAAAGCCATAACATAAACCAACGCCATAAAAGGTAAATAACAAAAATAAATCATAATAATTTTGGAAAATTTCACAATTTAATATTCTTTGAAGGAGTAGGTACATGTCGTAAAATCAATTACGCATGGCCCAAGATTTACGGCCTGAGTCATACACGTGGACCAGAACAGAACGAATCAATTATACGAGGCGATCCGTTATCGGGCTTTATCGAAAACCAAGGCAAAGGCAAGGAAATCGGAGATTTGAAAAATTTCATCATAAATATGTGCTATATAATCGTTATAAAACAAGAATATTACGGAGTCAACGACGACGATGATGAAATTTTTAATATTCTGAAAAGTCACTTTCCAAACTACATTAGGGTCGATTGCCAGTTTTACAGGAAGAAGCTGAATTCCTGTTTTGGATAGAAAGCGATGAGACACTCGCAATATATTATTTTTTATATGGAGGACAGAGACCTCCATATAAATAAAAGCTCTTTCCCAAGTACATAATGTTGCCTCAGAGTATTTCCAAGACATGTCATATAAAGATATTTCAAAACCCATAAGGCATGTTCATCCTATTGTTTGCACTATAGTATTGCAGTGTAGTACCAGGAAATCCCATTAAAATCACATATGGGTGCCAAACGAGGCGTGGACAATAGGCTAACAATCTCAGGATAAGATGGCGCCCGGCGCTAATCTTGTACATGACATATATAGTTTCATATGTAGGTCTGATAAATAACGGCCGAACACTCAAACGAAAATTTTTATTCAGGTTTAAGACTCATGCTGTCCCTGTCACTTAAGGGTGTAAAGAGAGAGATAGATATTTAAGCATGCCTTAAAGTTAGGTTACATTTAAGGACTTGGAGTTAAGTATTTCTTAAGTTGATTGCTGGTGCATGAAAATATGATCACTTCTCTGCTTGCCTATTCTTAATAATGAACTCTGAGAGTTTGCTTACTTAAATTGATACTAAGAAATTCCTTAAGTAACCATTAATGTTATATTATAACTTATGTTTAAAATACTTCACAATTTAGTGAATATTATTTGCGTATTCGGGTTAATAAACATTAATACATATTTTAGTATATTTATTTGAGGCCCATTAAATAGCAGATTTTTTTACATGTCCGACCTGCTTCAGATCAAGTGATTCAGTTATCCTTTAAAAAATTAAAACACGATACTAAATTACAAACCGCCTCATGTGATAAGTAATTACGGTTTTAATACTTGTAAATGTAAAAAAATATTCAAGGTCACACAAAGTAGACCTAACAATAGAGCCATGAATCTAAATTTAGGAAGTAATTGATCAACAAGGCCGTTTCCAAAATCAGAGAAAAGCAGGAAAATGCTATTGTAAACAAACCTTAATTGATCAAGTAATTACAATACATGCGTAGACAAGGTCCAGTGTGTTTTTAGACCTAGTTCCTTAGTGCATGTTGATATGTTATGGTTTTATTGAAAATTCACGATAAGCAGAACCATAAAATACCGGTTCATGAAAGATTTAAAAATATTAACAGTATATTTTTGAAAAATAGGTACATACGTACCATATTTTAGATATGGTACGTACCTATTTAATAAAACTTTAATAAAATATGTTTTTGTCCCAAAGTATTATAATTAGTGATATAGTGGCATCTTTATGTATCTTTTATCTCTTACTAATATCATTGATAATGCATGTACTTTTAATTTTAATGTCTACTTATAAATGAATAAACATACAAATAAAATAATCCGGTATTCCAATGACTCAGGAGTCTTGAAAATGCAAATTGCATATTAACAATCTTTTATCGTTTTTGCATGTAGTTAGTGCATTTACCTATGTGCAGGTTATGTTTTCTTTATGTAATATTGTTTACAAAGAATAATCGTTAGCAACTAAATTGTAATTCATTTACATATTATGCATTTCCTATTTATGAGCTTTAGATATAGCAATAAAAAGGAAGATAGTATAGTTAGTCAGAAGTCAAGTTTTGCATGCATTGCCGTTTTTGGTCGTAAATTATTGCCTTATTTTGCCTTATAGAATGGTTCTTTAAAATAAAATGATAAGATAAAAAAAACATATTTGATTTAAACTCGTTAATATTCTATTATAAATACCTTTTTGAAATTACCCACCACTTCGATCAAATGGTATATAAAATCAAAAAATCTCAGTACATTAGCAACATCTTTATCGTAACTTTCAATTTTACTCCTACAGAATTTACTGTGAGTCATCAATTTAAGTTCATTGTATAGGGTGGGTTGTGGCGAGTGCAGTCGCAGTCAATGACCTCAGCTTAACTATGGATTTGTCCTTCAAAGTTTTCAGTGGCCGGTGTTAACTAGCCTGCTTATGTAACTCAATATCAAGAATTAGTATCGATTATTTTAAGTTTCAGTGCAATGTTTTTTGTGTGTGTTATAAAATCACTCGTCTACATTTACGTCCATTTAATAAAAAATACGTAAGAAAAAAGGTCCGAAATTTACAATTTAGTGTATAAAATTATTCTGTCTAGTAAATGCCAAGTATGCTGCAATTCATCAAGTTTTTTCTTTAAAAAATATTATCATTTTAATTTAAAATTCTGTCTGCGAGACACAAAACGCCTATTTCCTTTTTTATGTTACACGTTGCTGTTTAAACCAGTTTCTGAGTAAAAAATACAAGGACGTCTATATACGTTAGTTGAACGTTTATTTTTTAAATTGAAGACCTTTGTAACCTCAGTATAAGTCTTGTAAAGAGGCAATCAAGAGCAAATAACTAAAGAGTGGTCTGAAAAAAAGCCTTTGTAGTTTAGAAGAATAGGTACTGGTAGGTACCTATAAAAAAAACTCCCGCCTGGTCTCCAGCATAAGGGAAGGGTGAAGCACTCCGGTGGTCTTCGCCGGTAAGAGTCCGGCATACCCCTCCGCCTTACCCAGGGCGGAGGAAGTCCATGAGGATTTCCCCGGGTGAAAAATGGTACCTCTAAAAATTATCTTAAAATAGTTTGGGTTTTTTTTTATATTTATCTAGACTAAAATGTCTAAAAAATATTTCCGCAGTTTCAATAATTGCACTAGATGTCAACCCAATAAGGCAATATTTGTGTAGGCGTATATTTTTATGTTTTACTAATTTTTAAATGTCAAACCATAGTTCCGGGTACAAGTGCCTTATAAGTTGGTGTGATTCACGACAATTTACAAGTTATTAATGTGCTGAATTAAATTATTTGATGAGAGTACGAAGTTCAGGTAGAAAAACAAAAGAGAATGAAAATGCATGTTTGTAGCTTAATATGGACTGGGTACAAAGTCTTGAAAACTAGATAACTGAACCTTAGAAAAAAAGAGGTGTCTAGCTAAGATTAAAAAAGATATTGTTTCTTTGTTTTAAGTTTAGAAGTATTTAAATGGTAAAAAATCATAATCCTCAGCAGAATAATTAACGAGTCAAAACAATAGCAGCTATATGTTAAATCAAACAACTTGTGACAAGAAGAAGTCCAAGTTATGTATATTTTATGTATTAATTGATTAATAAATACATAAAAATATCTTTAATATAATAAAAAACTGAACCGATTTTGTTGACATCGAACTGAGAAACTCCTCTTTTTACACGACTGCCCAAAAAGGAGTGTTATGTTTTCAGGGTTCATGTATGTATGTATGTATGTATGTATGTATGTATGTATGTATGTATGTATGTATGTATGTATGTTTGTGAGTTTCTTTATTCCACCATAACTTTTAAGAGGCTTGACCTATTTCAATGTTTGTGGTATCGTTAGAAGCTTTGAGTTATCCCGAGTGACATAGGCTATGTGGACATAAAAAAATGGTCAAGTGTGAGTCGAAATCGCCTGCAAAGGGTTCCGAACGATATTTTTTTTTGTTGTTTACTAAAAGGTATTAATATTAATTTTTTTTTTGACATGGCGGGCGTGTTTTTGAATTTTTTTAATTATTATTAAACTCGTTTATAAAGCAATCGATATTTGACTAAGCACTATCTATATTTAGCCACATTTCCTTACGATTCCCAGAAAACTGCAATTAAAGATTCCTCTATACAACAATGCGGAAAAATAAGGAGATAATTATGAAAACGCGTGAGAAAGTAACAAGTCTATCGCCCCGTGGACAAACACGTGATGACAGACTGAAGATGCATCTGAAGGCAGGCCACGTGCTGTAGATATAAGGCTTATTTACATTAGCGTGTTATTGTCTCCGCTTGTTATCGATAATTGCGATGGGGAAATGTTTTTACTCTAACCTAATTGGATAGATGAAAATACATGAGCAATTCCCGCTAACATTTATGAAGAACATTTGTTATTATTATTGTTAACCCATACTGTCCCACAGCTGTGCAAAGGCCTTCCTCAACTTTTTTTCAACTTGTCTTCGCGACTAGCCACATCTATCCATCTAAAATTATCCCGCCACCCCGTTCTTTGATAGTGGTAGAAAATCAGTTACTATTATTACTTTACAAAACTTGGTCAGAATTATCTGAATGTTCAAATTTTTGAGGAAAAGTCATACAAAGACAAGGCAAGCTAACATATGCAGCGTAGTTGAAACATCAACAATATTAACCCCCCTTTAACGAATATGGCCTCTGCTGCCACTGTCGGTTACAAAGTCCTTTTTGCAGACATATTCAATTCTGGAAGTATTTTACTACCCAGTGAGAAGATTGCAATTGCATTGAAGATTGATTGGTATCAATTGATTCAGAGGCAATGGCACGTTTCTCTTCACTGATTTGATCTGTAACCCTTTGTATGAAATGCAAATTTTCCATCTTCTTTAAGTGTTAGCCAAGGTCAAAAAAGTGTTTGTTAGCGGTCTGTCCATCTTACTTTACACTCGTAGAAGTAGAAGTAGATTCTACATCAACTTAGTATTTCTCAGTAAAATCTGTAAAATAAGATGAAGCCTGTTTAAGGCGGGCTGAAGTTGTGTCATTAATTAATTAATAGTTGTATTTCTAGCTACTTTTAAATTTTAATATGTGGAGAGCGTAGTGGGTAGCATAGTTGTTATAATATAATATAATGTTTGGTTTTTCTTTAATACATAGAATAAAATTACGACCGTAAAAAATATTTTGATTGCAATACTATCAACGTTTTCCTCTAAAGGTGAAGTGATGCAACTAGTCTATGACGTTGGAAAAGCGTTTTAGATGCATTATTTAAAAAGTGTATTATTGTTCAAATAGCAACAAAAACGTGCTGGAGTTTTCCTCTGCGTCATCTAAGGTCAATTTGCCAGCAAATCACGAACAATAAACATCCTTTGTCGATATAAAAATCAAAATGGCTGTAAGTGGGATGAATTGGATGCAGTTGTTGATCGGGGTCAAGTAATGTCGGGAGAAATCAATTGTGTTCTGTTGCCATTCGTTAGATGAACACGTCTGTTTTGCGTGCTGCTGTGATTTGCAAATACGTGTCTTATAAGATGAAGAAAGAGAAAGCCAAGTTATAAGAAAAGTTAATGATATGTGGTTACGTTATGGCAGCAATAACCCATATAAAAATTAAGCCCAATTTTTCAATCGAACAATATTTTTCAAAATTTAAATAAAATTCACCTCTGAAAAAGTTTTTATATAAGAACTACTTTTAAATAGTTCCTCGGATAAAATTATCTGTCGTTGGTAAATTTAGGTCAAAATATCTATCGGATACTCTCAATTCCATATAAAAAATAAGCAAGTCCAAACCAGTCCAAAAAATATTATCAATGACAACCAATGTCAGACAAAACGAACTAAATTAACCAAAAAAAGTTCTGCCCCAAATTTAATTTAGTCCTGTAGTTCGGAAAAACGAATTGCATTTTTTATAGAGCGTAACCAAGTTGCCATGGAAACACAATTTGTACACAAACATAATTAAGACATGTTGTTTCTACAACTTTTAACTGTATTACAAGATAATTAAGTCCAAAATACCTTTGTTACAAGGTTACCGGTATATTTAAGGTATGTAAGGTTTTCGTTAACGAAAAAGTTAATTGTGTCTGATCATAAATAGCTTAACTAGGGCAGGGTTTCATGGGTTAATTGAAATACTTTATTTAATATATTTAACAAGAATTTTGTTTGTTACAGGTACAAGAACAGGTATTAATACAATTAATTTTCTTTAGTCATTTCTCATTAGTTCAATGGTAAGTTTTTCTTCGAAAATGATTAATTAGGAAAGGGGAGCGGAGAGACCCTTTAAAATTCGGTTTTTGAAGAAAGTATTGCTGTCGCTCTAATTTCCCCCGCCCTCAAATTCGTGCGATAAGGACAACTGCACAGCTCAGACCGAAAAAAGGACAAAAAATCCAGGTTTTGCTCTCGTCTATTTTCTCCCCCAATTCTTAACCAATTTGAAAGATATTTCATATACTGCATAAGAAAAGAATAATCTGTGCCTCTATTTTTTCCTTTTTTCAATAATCGTTGCCAAATTTGAAAAAAAAAAACGCCTCTGAAAACTGCGGTCAAAATCGGCACTTTTTAGAAGGCTCTAGTTTCTTTAAATATAACTTATTTTAAAAAATAGGGGCATAGATCTAGTTCATATTTATATTACTGCAAAAAATCATAGCCCTAAGTTCAGAAACCAGCGAGAAAACAGACGAGAACGTTTGTATGGAGAAAAGTCCACTCCCCTTTCCTCTTAAGGAAATGTATTAAGCAGTCTCTATTACAATGTTATTTAGAAGAACAGTAATCAAGTGCGTAACTAACTAACATATACATAATAAAGGACTATTTAAGGAAAGTCTTGAAGTCAATTAATTTAAATAGGAGTTATCTTCGAGTATCAAATTAAAACCGTCCATTCTTGTTTGATGTTGATAATTGATAAAAAATATTCTATAACCTTCCTATGACTAAGTTATAAAATAATTATATAAAAGAATCTTTGATTTTCCTTGAGATGAATCAATTTTATATTTCATTGTTGGTTATTGGTCTTTCCCGATATGTTAGGTACGTATTATCCTCATTTTCAGCATGGATGCCATAAAATAACATAGGTATAGTTGGTGTGTTTTACAGGCATACGCATAGGTTCATAATATCAAATAGATTCTGGCCTAAATCATTTGGTAAGAATATCTAAAATATACAATTTAACTCTACGTTAATTATGTACAGAAATGAATATAATCTAATCTAAATCAAAAATATAAGTATAATCGAAGTGGACATCATTAAATAGAGATAATATATAAAAATACAGAAATGCTGATTCAATTTTGATAAAATTATTATAGGATCACTTAAATAAACCTACCCTATCGTTGAGGAAAGATATTTTTATATTGATACTCAATTGCCGGATATCTCACATAAAGCGAAAAAAAAAATTGAATTAAGTACCTCTTCTTTTGAAGTAGCACTCGACGCGTCTCCTAGAATTATAAAATTACTAGCTGTACCCGGCATGCTTTGCAATGCAATTTTTTCTACCTAGCACCTGCCTACTACCTACCTACTACCTGCCTACTACCTACCTACTACCACTTAGGGGTATGAAAAATAGATAGTAGCCTATTCTCAGACCTACTGAATATGAATATAAAATTTCATAAAAATCGGTCAAGCCGTTTCGGAGGAGTATGGTAACTAACATTGTGACACGAGAATTTTATATATGTATAAGAAGATTACTACAACTGCACATCCTGTTGGCGCTAAAATCCTACGTGTTTCATTTGTTATTACACTAGCAGACATATGTAACCTTTAAAAGCCTTTGGGGACAGGTTTTGTAAAGTGATGTCATAATGTCCTTGCAAGTCTCCGCTAGTCCAGTGGTGTTTTACCAATAGGACTGGACTGGTTTTGATACTGATTTTTCGAGAAATTTCGCCTTTTGTCAAGCTTTGCTATAAATTACTTTTGCCTGAACCTAAATAACATTAAAAAATGCTTTGCATGTCAGTATTAAAAGTAATTATACTTTGCTTGCTTGTATGCTTTGACCATTATAAGTATCAACATCATTATCTGTATCTTATCTTTGCCTGTATCTTTTGCTATTTTCCAAATTGGTAAATAAATTATTTTCTGCCATTTTAGATTTTAGGATCTTCTTACATACAGCTTACTTTAATTTACTTTGCTAATGAGTCTTAAGACTTTTTCGTTTATATTACAGTAATGTAGACATTACTAAGCTGTCTTGAAAGAGAAAGTGATTTCTTATCAAGATTCTTTCGTTAAGAGAAATTAAGCTAAAAGTAACGGAGATATGTCGTACTTCGTGTCTGCATCGCATTAAGTTGTCAGTGAATCAGCAAATCATTTCACATTCGTTTTTGGGTTGCTTTCTAATATTGTACAGTGAATAATTATATATGAATCTCCGTGTCAAATGGTCCAGATCTTTGCAGCTTCTAAATAAGCGTGGTTTTTTAGAACGCATGATACGATTAAAATTCTTGCAGTATTCCAATTTCACCCAATTCTAAAACCGTTTCTACTACTGTTTAATTTTAAAGATTGCAAACGTTTTTTCGTACATGAAGCCTCACTTTTCTCTTAAAGAAAAAAAAACCGAAAAGTATTTCTTCGTTTTGATTTAGGTCATAACAATCGGTAAATAACAGTACAAAACAATACTTTTAAATTACTTTGTAAATTGACCATCAGACAAAAGAAAAACTTCTGGTCAGTAGCGCCAAAAAGAAAGAAAATATCCTGCATACTTAACTTATGAGTGTTGAGGTGCAACTTAACACGGTTTGCGCATGCGCCGACCTCAACCGTTACGAGAAATCGATGTTAATCTTTGTTATATCATTTACTTGTGACGTCTTTGTTACAAACGATTCTGCAGTTTTGTTTTTAAATTAAGGATAAGTAAAACTACCTCAAACTTCTAAGAAGTCTTGTAATTAAAATAACATTAGCATCAAACTTTAGTTTTTATTTTATTTGTTTCTCTGACATTGACTTCAGCTCAAAAGTCATCGCGAATCTTATCCGCAAAAAGTTTGCAAAACTTTTTTTACAGTTTACGAAACAAAATGAACACAACGTAATCAAATGTATAGAGATATTAACGTTAGCCTATCTTGAGATCAAATCGAGCTAAAATTGACTGTACGCGACTTACGGCCGAGAAGGCTGCAAAACCCGCCGGTGACTCGCCAAGCAGGTTCTAAGGTCCAAAAATAGCTCGACCAGCCGCCATTAACGGTGCGTACGCGCACCACAACACGTACATTTCTCCTTTCACTAACAAAGTAATTTGCACCTTAAATGATCATGCCTATAAATGATATTTGTCTGAACTACAGATTATTTCATTCCGACTCCTTTGAACATAATTGTGGAGAAAAAGTATGTTTTATTTGTGTATGCTGTAATTTGCAGCGAGTTTGTAGAAGCGAGCAGCCATATTTAATTTATGGGCGGCATTTTTGAATGCAAAAAGACGGACAGGCCACTTAGGTGCTCTTCTATACTTAGCCACAATTCGGTATTATTTTTAGCAAAGATTTGAACATTTTCCTCGATATGAGGCAAGATAATATTGTCCTCTTTTAAAATAACATAAAGTTTTGGACTGTTAGTCATTTTTAGCCAAATTTTTTTCTTAAATTTGTATTTGGTTCGGTATAAACCCAGTCCTAAGAACCTTGGCCTCAATTTCAGCTTAATCGCTTTGTTAACTTAATGTAACTGTTAAGTTTACCGCTTTTAATTAACTGCAGCTTATTTACAGATAAGTGCTGTATGTTTCCACCTTAAGCGATTGAACACAATTTTCTAAATCTTATTATTTAACGAGAAGTAAATATAGCAACATGGCGTGATTGAAATAAAACAACAATACTTTAAATACTCTGTGTTTAATTGACATAATAATATTGATTAAGTTAACGCTAAGCTTGATATGATATATAAGTCGTAGCTTTATAATATTAAAACCACAACAGCTGCCAATACCATATTTGAACGTGGACTAGTTAATATGATACTCTATAAAATAACACGACAAACCCACATCAATACAGACACTATATCCAACCAACTTCAAGATTAACTGCGTATCAAAGACTGGTCTAAAAAAATTATACGTCAATAATATCGCCGTAAAATATTTCCAAGTATCTAATCTATACTTATAATAAATCTGTAGAAGTGAAAATTATGTACATTGAAAATATCAAAAAAAATAAATAGCGGGGGGTGTTACTAGACCGACACCGAACCCAAAAGTGTGAAAAAATTTTTTTTTGTCTGTCTGTTTGTTCAGGTATCACGTAAAAACTACCGGTTCGATTACGATGAAACTTGGTATAATTATTCTTTATTATCCTGGGCACCACACTGGGTAGTTTTTATCCCGGAAAAGTATAAACAATAAAAAAAAAAAAAAAAATTGCTGTTAAAACCTCATTGATAAGTTTGGTCATCCACGAGAACGAAGTCGCAGGCACAGCTAGTAAGGAAATAACTGTCAAGAAAAGCTGGTTTAATAAGAAACAGGAAAATTATTAAGTTGTCGACGAAATCGATCCATAAGGATGCTTTGAAATCCACGGATACAAGTTTTCTTGCGAAACGATTCTCCGAAATGATCGGCCTGTTTTTCAGAATTAAACACATAAGGTGACATTGAGGCTTTAACGGTTTAGTGACATCATAACTTGCACAAATATTTGTCTCGTCGTCATAATGAATTATATGTGGTGAAACATCTCATTCGGATTTCGCTATAGTTAATTGGATGGCGAAACTAGTGAGCCACCACACGAAGGGATGGCAACAACTTAAACAAGAGAAAACTACTAAGAATAATTTTATATTATGCTAAATGAATCCTTGAATATAGTTCGTCAAGTTACCATAATTAAAGTTTAAAAAAAAAAAGTATCTAGATTAAATAACTCAACAAAAATGGCACAAAATAGGAGAGGCTGATACTCGGCAGTGGGTGAGTGATTCCAGGCAATGAAATGATAATGAAGACAGGACCAATAAATCTTGCAGATAAAAGAACTAAATCGAAATTTTCCTTATTACTGTTCTCTCGTCTTTTCAAGTAAGACCATCGATGTTATTCTCAATAGCTGTCTTGTTTGTTAAACTCATTATCGTCATTACTTGGCGCCACCGGCCAATCACAGTTTATTTTGATACCTGTTCTATGTTTGTGCTAAGCCTTATTTAGGATATACGCAGTAGTATTAACATCGTATATACTTATATCTTTATTTTAAGTGACCTTCAACGGGTCTTGTTTTGCAAAAATATACAGTAGGTAATTATGTGATAATTTTAAACTTAATTTGAGATAAAAATTCCAGGCTATAATAAGATGTTACCGAAAAAATGCTACAGAGAAATAAATACATAAGAATACATTATTAAGAAATAAATTATACTGAAAACAGTAAAATTTCCGTTACAAACAGACAGAGATAGAAATTTGAAAGAAAAACATATCACGTCATAGGCTATTATAATCAGCAGTATCAGCATATAGATACAAACTAAATATTTTGTAAGTATAGTACTAAGCAGAAAGGCCAATCCGAAACGCTAATCAGGTACCCTACTTTCGAAACTCATAATGTAGACCACTTGGTCTCATGGGGGCCATAAACCAGTCAGTAGAGCGCTTAGCAAGCTATATCATCACGCTATCTACAATGTACAGTCACCAGCAAAGGATAAACGATAAAATGCTGGATGTCCTATGAGGCAAGAAGAGGTCGTAATATTTTGTAGCATATTCCAGTACGGAATTATTTTTTAGGAAACTTTGTGTGGGATAAACTTGGATCCAGAGAAATATCCTGATAAAAGAAACTCAGGCATCACCTAATATCGTATGTTTTTTTTAATATACCACAAAAACAAAATAAAAATTGTGTCTCATATATTTTGTCGACGACTTATTCACTCGGTCAAATATTTTACTGCTTACAGTAACAGACATAAAACTCCTAAACGAGCGTGTATCTGTCATTAAGTTAATTATTTTAGTAAATACTCAACAATTTGTAGCGCAAACTCTTGCGCTCATGTTTAGTACAAATAGTTTTAAGTATGGTATGTTTAGCAGGCTAATAGGAAGCGTTTGGGACTGAATCTTAGCTTTTCCGTAATACAGGTTATAGATAATATATGTATTTAATAGTACCATTTCTTAAAAAATATGTTGGGTTATTTTTTTGTGAACTTACATCGGTATTTAGATTGTATGTACTTATTTTATAAAAAAATATGAGCTATTAATTTCCATAAAAAAATGTCGATGAAAGCGCGTGTAATATTTGATACCAATTAGTGTATCAAAAATTTAATGAACTAATATATTTTAGAGGGACTTTCCCTTCAACACCTATCGGTACAATGAATTGATTTGAAATCAATATATAAAATAATATAATCAATATATTAACTTTTATGACGTAAGAAAAATGCGGATATCGACACCTCTCAATATAAATTAACACCAAACCAAAACGATACAATTGACTATCCTATTAATATTCTTCCCATATAACTATATATTAAGAATTAACTATTACATAAAGATCATGAAACCATTTAAAGATTCTTACAATTCCTGTCATGTCAATCGTAGCTTATATTAGGGTTGTCAGCAATGGTATAAAAAAATGAGGTGAGCCGCAATACGTCGTCAAAAATGAGGAATTAGAATTCGGACAGTCTCATTTTCCGTCTCGCACATTCAATATGATCTGTTTCTTTCACGCACATAATGCAAGACTGAAAATTGAATCAGTTTTTAAACGTGTCACAGTATTGATATGCTTCATCTATATTAAAACATCATTGGTTTTCAGAGATTTAAATTTTTTATCATATTCTCTAAGGTGTCAGATTCATTGCATAATTGTTCATATGCAAGTTCAGCGGTTGCTTATCGGTTCTCAGACATTTAAGTTTGCATATTATTATGTAGGGCAAATGTATCTCTTATAGTTCTCATATTACCTTCGTTTTGCAGAATTGCAATTTTAGATACTGCCTAGACTAGCCACTTGACTGCGATTTCGTTTGCTTTGTTTTATAAACCAAGTGACCAACTGTTTTAAAATTCATGAAGTTTAATGAAATACCTTTTCTTCGACTTGTAGCTTTTTAATAATTACAAACTTTTACACAGTATGATAAATAGTAAAATGTCAAATCTTAGACAAGTTTACCACATGTAGGACAAAAAAGAATAAAAACAACACGGAAATTAAATTTTACCAACTGAATTAAAAAAACATTTTACCTCAAATTCTCGTTCGTAGCAGCCCTACTCAAACGTAACGTATTCAGGCTGCGTCAAGTTGCTTGTTTTATATAACACAAGTAATTATGTCACTCGGGACCTTCATAGTAAGCCATGAACACTATGTACCTACCTACCTACTTGTTACATAAGGGTCCTGCGTGATGTACATAACAAGTACATAACAATTAAGGTATGGCACGCGTAGGAAAATTAAACAGACTAACAAGTGATTATAAATGTAGAATATTGTAAGCTGCCTCGTTGGCCTAGTGGCGCTAAGCGCGACTGCTACGCTAGAGGTCCTTGTGTTCGATTCCCAAGTCGACCAAGGTGTTATTGGGTTTTTATATGAAATTCTCAGTAGCAGGACGGAATTTGGATTTGTGCCCGGTTAGTGGCAATAGGCTCTCCCCCTACCTACATATTACATGGGACCTAAACATACCGGCGAACTGTGGGTGTACATTGGTACACCTCTGCCTAACCTATGTTATGTTAATATTGTAATATCGTGCTCATGTATATAGCCGTCTATAAGTATGTAAAGTAGCCAAAGTTATAGTAGCAATAAATGAATATACATAATTTAATAATATTTAAAAATAATTACATTAGTCTTACACGAGGAAATCGTCCTTTTATTACCCATTTAGTGTGTTTATTAATCATACTGCGTTCAGTCGTTACCTCATTACACAAAAATGGCGACCTTATGTACAAACAAACCCAACTGATTTGACGACCTCCGTGGTCGAGTGGCGTACGCACCGGTTTCAAGGTGTCGCTAGCTCTGAGGTCCCGGGTTCGATCCCCGGCCGGGTCAATGTAGAAATCATCATTCTACATTGCCTCGGGTCTGGGTGTTTGTGGTACCTTTGTTGTTTCTGAATTCCATAACACAAGTGCTTTAGCTACTTACTTTGGGTTCAGAGCAATGTATGTGATGTTGTCCGCATTTATTATTTCATCTATTAAATATAATGCTTAATAACGCTTTTTAATTATCCTGACAAATGAGAAAAGTATTCTGGAAACTACACTACCGTATGCTCTTATTAAATGACATAAATAAGGAATAACAACAGCAAAATTAGTTACCATTATCCTCATAGTTGTCAACTGTGTTCGCTCATTACACGTTTGTATGACATAATAACAGCGGGATTGTATTACACTGATTGCCTGTCTAGTGCATTACTTTGCCATGCTACACAGATACAACTAAATCATGCAGCCATGCGTGAAGTTTGTGGCGGACTCAGGATTGTATTTGTTTAGAACTCAGCGTGTAGGTAAATCAAAATCAAATCCGCGTGAATTTATGTAAAATATTGATATTTAATTAATCTTCAGGACCTAAACATTAGTTAAAGCAGGAGGGATTTAGGTAGGTACTTCTACTAGTACGTAGGTATACATCATGATGATAGTATAAAAAAAAAACATTTAAACATAGTCAAACTTATCTTCAAAATCTCAATAATCATATTATTAATTACGACGTTTTTGGTTTCTTCATAGTATCCTTCGCCTTGATTGCTATTTACAAGGAAAAAGCTTGGCTGCACTTTTTACTGACGGTAAATACAGCACGAAAGGACGTCTAGACCAAAATCAATATTAGTTTTGAAGTCATTGCACTAATCGTTCAAAAAGGTTATACCTACAGGTTATAGTCAAATGAAGACTTGGAAATAAAGGAAAAAAAAGCAAATCTATTTCCTGACTTTATTCATACAGTCATAAATATAGAATGACAAAAGCTTTATGAATCAATGTGTAGTTACAAAGGTCATAACTACATGCATCTACATGTAAATGACCTTAAAATTATCGTTTCATGTTAACTTAGCACAAATACATTACCGACGTAAAATCTAAACATATACTTATTAATATTCTGCCTTTAAGTGGTTAAGTGCACGTAGGATGGGCTGATGACCTAAGCATTGTAATCCATGCTTAATATAATAAATACAAAAGAAACTGTCTGTCTGTTACGCTTTCACGACTAAACAGATGGGCCAACCTGATATGGGTAAAGCATGGAACCCAGAAAGGACGTAGGCTCGGTTTTGCCACGACAACCGACACCCACGCGGGCGGTTCCGTGGGAAAAAACTAGCCTCCATAATCATATATAGTAGCCATAGTAGGAGTCTTGATGTAAGTTCAAAGTAGATTGACAGATCTTTAATTTTAAGATGGCGTTCACAAATGTATTTTTATATCTGCATATATAAGAGTTAGATATGTGAATGGCACGCCTGACTAGTTTCTCACTTCTAGACTTTCAAAACTAAATAATTGAAGGTTATTTTTTCGGCCATTAGAAATAGAGTGGTACCTGCGTATGTAGCTACTGTAGCTTTGTTATCTCTATTTGTTGTTAGAAAACAGTATCCCACCAAAAACATTCAATGTAAAAAAAGCCAAGTCTCTCTATGCAATTCTTCCATCGTAAAAAGTTTTGAGATCGCATAGGAGCCAAGTCCTGTTCAACTTAATTTGTAATAATAAATCAATATTTTGTGACTATATCAATAGTTTTGTTTACATTACAATAACAGTGACTTGGCCATGAGCACAAGTTAAAGGTCGTTTGCTCCTTGTAATTACGTGCAAATACCGTTGAATTATATATATTATGGACATGATTTTGTAACTGATTGGAATTTGAGATCACTATTGACTAAACATGCGCCATAGTGCATGTGCAGTTCACTGATCTTGGATGATACCGACTGTCGGTTAAGGTGTCCTGATATTATTATTTATTATTTACTTGCAACTCCTCCAAATATGCAGTTTTATATTTGTATCTTATTGTGCTCATGGCCAAGTCACTATTATTGTAATGTAAACAAAACTATTGATATAGTCACAAAATATTGATTTATTATTACAAATTAAGTTGAACAGGACTTGGCTCCTATGCGATCTCAAAACTTTTTACGATGGAAGAATTGCATAGAGAGACTTGGCTTTTTTTACATTGAATGTTTTTGGTGGGATCTCATTTATTTTTTGTAGGTCTCTTTCTTTTCTTTCTATAAATAAACAAAATTGCTAAAAAATTATTTGCTTTTTGTACATAAACAAAGAACAAAGTTAACAATGCAGTCAAAATTCATATACCATGTTTTTGTTAAACCGCAAATATAAATTTGTTTCATATTATTTACTAAGGTATATAATTTATTACCGTTTTTATAATTTTCCCTTTACATGTAGCTAAAAACCTATCTTGGTGCCAAATTTGAAGGTTCTAAGTTTGCTAGAAGTACCTTAGATTTTTGATGATCGGTCAGTGAGTGAGTCAGTGAGTGACAAAATGGTGTAACTTTGATCGCTCATAACTCGTAAACTATTGGTTCAAATGTCATGTAATTTTGAGGCTGAGCTTGTTTTAATACTTACTCTAGGTCATCGAAAACCTAAACCCCTAGCTTTGTCCGTATCGATGATACAGGGGGGGTGAAATAGCCGCGAAACGCTTCGAGAAAAGAATGGTACGGCCGTGCCCGTTTTGCTCGAGACTTGGCTGGGGCACTGCCGTGCCCCCAGATAATGCGACTGTAACTCGCGCGTGACAACGCACCTGTTTAAATGATCTTTCATTGTACTCATATAATGACCATAGTATTGATAAGAGATAGATGCATATAGAAACAAAAGCGTTTTAAAATTTGCAAGACATCACAATGAATCACTTTGACACTCGTTTTTCAGTATAAAATTGTTTATTTTTTCTAATTTTTGTAAGGGACAGTTTATGTAACCAGATTTTTTCGATTTAAATGTAAAATGCAAAACAGGTTTCAAATCCATTCTTTGTTATGTAAACCTTACAATATAAAATAAAAAACTGGCCAAGTGCGAGTCGGACTCGCGCACGAAGGGTTCCGTACCACCGTCGTATGAGAGCCCCCCTTAAATATTATTTTTATGTGGTTTTTAGTATTTTTTGTTATAGCGGCAACGGAAATACATCATTTGTGAAAATTTCAGCTTTCTAGCTATCACGGTTTATGAGATACAGCCTGGAGACAGACAGACGGACAGACAGACAGCGGAGTCTTAGTAATAGGGTCCCGTTTTACCCTTTGGGTACGGAACCCTAAAAAGGCAATGTGATCGTGTTTTGTTTTAGTCGTTCTGATAGCGACTTCTATTAGCATTAACAAGTCTGTAATTATAGCAAAGTAACCATCATTAAGATACCATGCTATTGTAAAAATGTTTGTTCAACTGTGAAGCAGTTATTGTTAACCTTTGAATAGGGGTTAATGATGTAAAAAGTGATAGCTATGAAAGTCAATACACTTAAATAAGTAAATATAAACGTCAGTTATTATGCTTGGTGTATATTATTAACCGCTTCTAGTAATAAAGGATCACAAAAAAGTGATTATGAGCTGAATGCTGAATGGCCGGTCATGAAACCAAATGAAATTAAAAAAAAACTGGTATAAAAACATTTTCGAGGCACATAATGCTGGAGGACTAGCAGTTATCTTTAGATACTTTGAAATTGATAATTATATTCGAGGGTGATTTGAATGTTAGTTAATTGAAAGTCTTTAAAAAATCCTATTCTAATAATATCTATCTATATATATAAAAATGAATCCCTATTTCCCTTGGTCACGGCATCACGCTTGAACAGCTGGACCGATTTCGCTAATTCTTTTTTTGTTGTGTTTGTTATTGTCAGGAAAAGGTTCTTATTAAAGAAAAAGTTTGCAAAATTGCGCTGAAAATTAGGAAATTGAAGAATACTCAACCACCAAATTAAGTAATCCTGACTTTTGTTACGATAGTGATTTGTTGGATTCATCTCCACCCCTAATAATACACAGGCACCGGGAACGGGACCTAGGTATCGAGCGGGTGAAACCGCGGGGCACAGCTAGTAATATTATAAATGCGAAACTAACTGTCTGGCAGTTACGATTTTAGGTATAACAGATTTTGATAAAATTGGTGTAGGTCTATAGATCCATAACTCCAAGAAGAGGCATAGGTTTGTTTTACCGTGATATCCGACATTCACACGGCGCCACGGAAAGTTAGTAAGTATTTGTATAAAAGTAAAACTACACCAAGTTATCAATACTTAAAAATAAAAACAAACTTATAAAAAAAGTAATCTTTTCAAGCCCATAATAGAAGAGAAAGAAACGCCTCACATTACTTTCATTTTCAAATAATTTCAAAGCAAAACTATCTAAAAATGAATCAATCAAAACCATCTCGGCATATGTAACGAGAAAGTGTCTGTCACAGCCTCCGGCCTTTTGGCGGTGAAATCTGATGACGTATGGTTTGTTTACGGTATTAACTAACGCGTGTTTTTCTTATTTATTGTCCTTATTGATCAAGAGTTTTGTTCAAGGCGAATAATCTAAACAAGATGAAGAAATTAGGATTGGAAATATATGCAAAAGCGTTTATTAAAATTATAGCTTCTGTGCTTTATCATTCACTTTGTGGTTAATTTGTATGTAAATGAATAAAGAGTATAATAATAATAGTATTTGTGTATGGTAGTAAAATAGGGTCTTGATCCAATAATTTGAAAAACTACCATACTTGGAAACTCCAACTGAATAACTTTAAAGGCTGCAATGTATTCTCATTTAATTAACCATTGCTTTGAAAATACAAAAAATCAAGATACAAAAACAGTCACATGTTTTATAGCGTGGTTGATCATACCACGTACTCATACATACTTAAATCAAGGTTATTTTAGGTAGTTGGTCGGGCAAAGGCCCCTGTTACACAACCGGGCGCGAATTAATGAATAATCAACTATGAGGTCCTAGTGTTATTGACCTGGAATTGAATCTTGGTCCGTGTGACGTCAAACCACGTCAAAAAAACTATATAAGATCATACTTACGAACTGTATAATAAATATAATAATTGCAAAGGTATATCTGTCTGTTCGCCTGTTACGCTTTCACGGCTACACCACTCAACCGATTCTCATGAAATTTCGTTTGGAGTGAGATTGAACACCAAGAAAGGATATAGTCAGCTTTTTACTTCAATAAACAACATCAACACGGACGGAGCCACGCGCGAAAGCTTGTAGAATACAATGTTGATGATATTTTCAAAGGTTAAATACCTTTTGCTGTTGCGAAGTATATGACATCAGTTGATTGCAATTTCACTTTTTTATTCTTATAAAAGTTAATGATGTCAAAAAAATTGAGTACTAGTGAGCTAAATTTTGAAACGCTGAAGCAACAAACACTTATTCATAAATATAGAATTTACCAATGCAAAAAAGCGGATGTAGGAATACGATTTCTTAAAAATATATCCAGTGTGAAGTTACAGTATGACTCTAACTATGCTATTAACATGAATTCTAAGGAAACGTGTCCTATCAATTTATTAGCACATGGAAAATATTTGATTTGTACACGTCAGTACAAATATTATGTACGTGACCTATTTTTATGTTTCTTTCTATTTTTTTTTTTATTTTCCTTCACATGTTATTTGAATGGGTCTTAACTTTAAGTGATACTGATTCAAAGAAATAATGTTATTCATTTATAGATTCGGGCAATTTATCCTAGTATATAATGTGCAAGGAAAATATATCTCTACATATAATTATTTATAGTATATTTGTAACGGATATAACCTTTAAACTTTAAAGTGAGAGAAACTTGTTTCGTCGTGGACGAAGGATCTAGCTGTTTACTATTTATTTACTGTGTTCAATGATTTTAAAGCCTACATTACTCTAAAAACGGATAAGTATTAACTTAGCCTAAAGCTTTAAATAAAACTCACCGTCATTCTGGTCCTTCAAGGCATAACATAACATCACGCCTGTATCCCCGAAGAGTTAGGCAGAGGTGTACCAATGTACACCCACAGTTCGCCGGTATGTTTAGGTCCCATGTAATAGGGGGCGAGCCTATTGCCACTAACCGGGCACAAATCCAAACTCCGACCTGCTACTGAGAATTTCATAGAAAAACCCAATATCACCTTGGTCGACTTGGGAATCGAACCCAAGACCTCTAGCGTAGCAGTCGCGCTTAGAACCACTAGGCCAACGAGGCAGTGCAAGGACCAAAAACCTTTGATCAAACAGCTAGCATGATTGCATAATTTATTTAGCGGCGTTTTGACGTTAATAGCAATACATTAAAAAGCGCAATAAATTAGCGTTTATTGAATAATGCATCTATAAAAATTTCCGCTTATGGAACGCGGCAAACATCACGCATTCACTGAACTTGACCGAGTTTGCTAAGTTTGTTGGGACAACACTATTTTGTTGACAACTAAATTCAAGTTATTACGAATGCCACGGAAATCCTGTTAAGTAGGTGACCAAAAACTTTGGTATTTGATTAGAATTGTATAAAAATATTGACTTAGGTAACCGATAACGGAAGAAAACAAAACATAAATAGTAAAGACTGGATAATTTTTGCTCTAAATTCTGTTAATTACTGAAATACGGACCTATCGTTCTTTATTGACTTGTTGAAACTCCTGCCTTGATTAAAAAGATACATTCAGAGAGACATACAGAACATATTTAAAAAAAAATTTAGAAGGAGAGGAGGCAGTAGATAGAACCATGGTGCAGTTCCCTATCTGTGAAAAAAGTGAAAAAAGTGTGGCAACACTTACGCTGTTTACTTCACCCGCGTATTTAATTAACGTAAATAAATGATTTAACAACTAAATTACTATAAATAGTGGTGCAATAGACTATAACTATTCTGATTGACAAGTGATATTGATTGTGACTATTTACTTAAACATTATGACAAGTTCTCTCAGAAATATCTAAATCTGTACAAAAACGATTTATAATCAAGAAATCAGTGCCCATAAGAACATTTGCAACGTTCTGCCTCAAAAGTACAGTCTAATAACGAGTTCCCACAAAGTTTACATCAAGGTTAGTGAATTACTTTGAAGAATTCAAAACATAAAATACCGTTTCGAAAAAATATTTAAAGTATGACCTTTGGACTCTGCATATTGTACGACAACTAGCGCCAGCAACACTACAAGC
The DNA here is from genome assembly GCA_905475315.1 of Autographa pulchrina. Classification (NCBI taxonomy): domain Eukaryota; kingdom Metazoa; phylum Arthropoda; class Insecta; order Lepidoptera; family Noctuidae; genus Autographa; species Autographa pulchrina. Next base: position 2,411,290 of record FR997764.1, read on the forward strand.
GGTGAATAGACTAACTACAAATACTCCTACTCGCCGCCAGAGGGCGTGAATAGTGATACCAGTGAAAAAATAAAATTGTATTTGGTGGAAAATTATTATTTTTGAAAAATATAAATTTAAGTCAACATGGATGAAAACATAACATACCGTAATAATAACCTATTCAGAACAAGCTCTTTGCCCGATAATACTGCAGATAATTCGGATCTTTTTGATCAAACCATGGCTAGTTTACCGAATACGTCACTAAACATGAGTCAAACAATATTAGATCTTCAAGAAAAAGTTAAACAATTGTCTAGTGATCTACAAAGCGCCCATCTAGAAATTGAAAACTTAAATTCAGAAAACTTTAGACTGAAAACTGACGTCCAAAAATATATTAAAACAATTAGTGTGTACAAGAAAATAAATGATATTGACATAAATAATTTGACTCCGTGCTCGGAACGTAAACGAAAATCAAATCAAAACAAAGTAACGCCTATAAGAAAAAAAAAGCAAACAATCACACCCATGCAAAATGAAAAATGTGACGAATCAACTGAGTTCATTGGGACAAAAATCACCAAATCTGCAAATATATTGGATTGTAGCTCCACACCAAGCTCTGAATTAAACTCAACGCCTATCCACAATGTAAATCGGACTGACCTACCAGCTGAAAATTCAGACCAAAATACCTCAACAAATATGTTAGACTGTAGCCCAAAAACAAACACAGAATTGAAGCATACTACAAAGAGTACCTTAATTACAATATCCCAACACGTGACAAAACCGGAAGTACGCAAAAAGAAAGTTATTGTCATAGCTGATCAACAGGGGCGCTATACACAGAGAATTCTTCAAAAACTTATAGGCGAAGATTTCTCAGTAAGATGTTTCTGGAAACCAGGAGCATGCCTGCAAGAAATCTTGATGACGGAAAAATCAGAAATAAATTTGTTAAATAAAGATGACTATGTCATTGTATTGGGAGGTGTAAATGATACTAACCCAGTGCTAACTCAATTATGCCTTAGTAACTTTTTAAACAATACAAAACATACTAATGTCATGATCTCTGAAGTACTTTTTAACACCCATTTAAATGTAAAATTTTTAAATTATAAACTCAAATTTATATGTTCTCACTACAAGCATTCAACTTACGTAGATATGAATTACTCAGCATATGTGCCAAAGTATCGCTTTTTGCCATTAAATATATCTCAATTAATTCTGAAAGAAATACTAAGAAACGTTTATAAACGAAACTATGACAAATATACGAAGGAAAAGCTTAACCCTGACATTGAAACTACTAATTGTTACGACAAATTTACTCAGACAGAACTCAGTTATGACGATAATGAAAATTCTTCCTCAAATAATGACTTTTTTCGTGTATAAACAGATAAACATACTACATCAAAACATAAACGGCTTAATCAGTAAATTAGATGAGCTAACAGTACATTTACTCTCGCTAGGTAAAAATAATAACCACAACCCGGTCGACATTCTATGTATAACTGAACATAACATGACAATTGAAGACAGTAAACTACTTAAACTACCAAACTTTATATTAGGAGCCATTTACACACGAAATAACAGACATGGGGGGTCCTGCATATTATTAAAATCAAGCCATAAATTCAAAACTATAGCTGAAGCCAAAGCCTTCAGTATTAAAGGTATTTTTGAATGTAGTGGTATTCAACTAATGGACCATAAAATTATAATATTATGTGTTTATAGACCACCTAAGAACAAAAAAGACTGCATGGACTTATTTTTTACTGCATTAACAAATTTACTGAACAAAATATGCTACCTAAATAAAAAAGTTATAATTTGTGGTGATTTTAATATTAATAGATTAGAATGTAATAATGTATCGCAACGATTTGAACAACTACTAGCAAGTTACAACTTAAAATTAACTATAAATCAACCGACCAGGTTAAGCAGCATGACTTGTATTGACAATATAGCCCATAATATAAGAGGGTCTAAATCTAGTGTTCTGGAACTTTCGCTTTCTGATCACACCGCACAAGTGTTGCGGTGCCCAGTAAAGAAAAGTTACCTTATTACACACTGGTTTAAAATGAAACGAGACTATTGTGAGGATAATATTATAAAGTTTGACAATTGTATTAAAAGTCTTAGTTTTACGGAATGCTTCATAGAAAACAACCCTGAAACGGCTTATAATATTTTCCATGATTTGGTTAAGTTATTTTACGACTTGTGCTTTCCTACCATTAAAATTAAAATACCTATTACTAAGAGACCTGTATGGTTAAGTAAAGGTATTAGGTCGTGCTCTAAACGTAAACGTCAACTACTGTGGAAGTACCGTTTAAATTCAAATCCTAAGGATAAAATGTACTTTAAAGAATATTCGAAAAGACTAAGGACAATTATTAAAAAAACCCAAAGATCACAAAATAACTACTTTATAAGCTCATCTACTAATAAAAGCAAAGCGACATGGAAAATTATAAACAACTACAAAACAGTAACACCAAAGGAGAATATTAGCCAAATAAAAGTAGCTGATAAATTAGTTACAACGCCGAAAGAAATAGCCCAAGCATTTAATAATTACTTTATCAACGATATTAAGCCGACGCCAAAGGATAATAACTCTTTTGTAAACACACTGACATATAATAACTATAAATCAATATTTTTTAGACCAACGAATCCACATGACATTGACCAGATAATCAAAATGCTTAATAACACAAACAGCACAGGTTATGATAACATAAATACAAAGATAATTAAAAAGGTTTCTCATCTTATCGCGCCCGTACTTAGCCATATTATAAATCTTTGCCTTGAAGAGGGAGTGTTTCCTTCAAAGCTAAAATTAACTATTATAAATCCCTTATTTAAAAAAGAAAACAAAGATGAGATGAAATATTACAGACCAATCGCCTTAATACCAGTCTTTGCCAAAATCTTTGAGAGAGTTATTTATAATAACTTGTATAGCTACTTCGAATATAACAACATATTTGTTAACGAACAATTTGGGTTTAGAAAAGGTAGATCTACAGGTGATGCATTGTTTAATTTTCTAAAGACAGTAATGACAGGGCTGGATAACAAACAACACTTAACCGCGATTTTCATGGACATGTCCAAGGCTTTTGATCATGTCGATCATCAGATACTTATGACTAAGCTTGAGAAATATGGAGTAAGAGGCAATGCACTAAATCTTATAAGATCATACCTCACAAATAGATTTCAAATGACACAAATAACACGGTTAACAAAGAATACAAGGATTGAACGGACTTTCATATCAGATCCGAAAATTGTTCAGTATGGAGTGCCCCAAGGAAGCATTCTTGGACCTCTTTTGTTTATAATTTATATAAATGATCTCCCAAAAGTTATAAACCAGCAAATGATATTATTTGCGGACGATAGCACGGCCATTTTTACTGACATTGACAAAAATGAATATGAGACAAATATTAATAAATCTTTAGATGCTATTATAAATTGGTTAAATCGAAACAATCTTAAAATTAATCTTGACAAAACAAATTACATGACATTTACAAATAAAAACACAAAACCAAAAAAACTTCACATAAGTTATAAAGTTAATACAATAAATGAAGTCGATGTAACAAAATTCTTGGGTATGTACATTGACCGTGGTCTGAACTGGAAACACCATATCGATCACATTTGCAAAAAATTGAACCAATACTCATACGCCCTGTACATGCTAAGGAAAGTGGTGAATGAGAGCGCACTATTAAACGCATACCATGCGTATGTGGGCTCCACTCTAAGATATGGCCTTCTGTTCTGGGGAAACTCCTCTGACAGAGAATACGCCTTTAGAGCCCAAAAAAAATGTTTGAGAAGCATAACTGGACTCAAACAGACAGACTCATGCCTAGAAGTGTTTCGGAGGTTAAAAATTTTAACTCTGCCTTCATTATATATTTATGAAGCGGCCGTAACGATAAAAGGCGATATTAGTAAATATGAAACACTTAGAAGTGCACGACATAAAAATGAGCTATCGGGTATTAGATGTAGAACTATTAAATTTCAGTCTAGTATATTTGGAATGGGAGTAAAAATTTATAACAAATTACCAAACTATGTGAAGAGTATTTCAGCGATCAATAGTTTTAAACATGAGCTAAAGGATTTTTTGTTAAACAAAGCGTATTATTCTATAAATGAGTTTTTTAACGACAAAAATTTGGGTTAATTCTATTTTGTTTTTTCCTTTTTTATAATGACTATTGAATGTAATGTTATCATGACTTTTTATTTTTATGCATAATTTGACATTTATAATATTATTTATGTATAACTTGACCAATTTAAATAAAAAATTTACACCAATTTATTAAGGTACTATTTGATATTAATGTAAAGAATGAGTAAGTCGACTAAGAATGTTTTTATTTAACGCAGGTAAACAACACAACTTTATAAATATTGTACACCTTACAGGTATGTTACATTGTAACTAAAATTACAACTACAACATCTCTATCAATTGACATGTAACAAACAATAAATGATTTGAATTTGAATTTGAATTTGAATCTTTTACCGTAGACCCAAAACGGAAACAAATGCTGGCGATCTAGGGTTGACAATAATTTGTGTGCTAATTTGTCTAGGAAAGACCTCCAATTAGAAAAAGTGTAGTCTTATTAGTTGATAAAAATATGTATCAAGATAAAATCGGCCTTAATGTTTCCTGGCAATTACTAGATATGAATTTATTTGTTGGTAGTAGGATATATTTGCTAATATGATGATGATGTGGACGCGGATATCTAGTTACGGATGGTAGTTATAAGTGGTAAACAGTCGTGATTTAAAGTAATAAAAAATGTACAAGCTGTGTAAAAAGGTATAAGTATACTCTAATCCAGTGTTTCCCAACCTTTTTCAGCCACGGACCCCTAGGAAATCAAGCACAGATTTCACCGACCCCCTTAATAAAATAAACAGCAAAAAAATCGGATTAGGTTTTTATTTTAGATATTACAGATACAAAATAGGTACTTATAACTGTTTATTATGAAAAATATGAAAAAAAATAATGTGAAGGTTGGTGTTGCTTTTTTGCAACTAAATCAGCGATATTCGGGTTGATGTTGCTCCTAAGTTGTAATCTCAAATCAGATTAGCATTTATGTATGGTCCAGAGATGACACCGGGGACCCCCACACATACGGTTGGGAAACAATGCTCTAATCAATCATATAAAAACAAAACATTTGTTCTGCAAATGGGCTGACCAAAAATGACTATGTCTAGAAACATAAAAACTATCCAAATATAGCCATTTCAACAGCTATAAAAGTTACTCTTTGACCTAAAAAGGAATGAACTCTGAAAAGGTTTGCACTAGTGAGCAAATTGAAGGAGCCTTGGCAGCCGTGCGCCCGCGCATAGCATTCAATTCACATGATCTGTCGCAAGATTTGCGCAAAATCTCACAAATTGTTACAACAGTGCATCTTCTTGTTCTGCATTTATATGTTTGTTTTGGCTGAAAATTCACACGGTTTTTAATATTTTCAAAACTGCGTATTCACTCGGGTTATGAAAATGTATAATTTCTAACCTTAGGAATAATATAAGCCGGTACAATATAGTATTTTATAAAATAAATCGGAAGAAGATATGCTATTATTTTTTATTTTTATTTTAATAAACAGCATACCTAAACTTATTGTGCAAAATTAATTAAAAATGTATATTGCAACCATCAAATAACTGTGCGACTAAATTATGAAACCTTAAAAAATATTGAATAAAAGACATTTGTAAATATTTTTAACCGACTTTAAAAAAAAAGGAGGAGGTTCTCAATTCGGATGTTTGTGTTTTTTTTTTTTTTTATGTTTGTTCGCGCATAACTCCGTTGCTTTCCAACCGATTTGAATTTTTTTTTCTTTGTTGGAAAGGGTATACTTCCCAAATGGTCCCATAGTCACCAAGTCGGGATCTGATGATGGAATCTTGGCGAAATCGAGGGAACTCTTCAAATTTTATAGGAAAACGTACAGCGATTTTGGTATTTTCTACAACAAGTGAAGCATTTGCGTTCAATAAGAACCATTCTACTATCAGATCTGATGATGAAGCCAAGATGACCTCGTGAATGTATTGTGTATATATTTTGTAATCCCAATTTAAATTGGCATTTAATATAAACGTCTTTCTTCAGTCAGACTAACTCAGATTATATTTGAGCTACTAACCGCTAAACACAGTGAAATACTTTCAGTAGAAGGTCAAGAGTTATCTGCAAAGTAATTAGTTATATTTAACTCTTTTACTAACTGGTGATAAAAATAAACAGTAATGAGTTCAAAAGTGATTAACGTTTGACGTTAATGATTTTAGAAAACAGATAAGTCACTCGGACTATTTTGTTTGGCTCATGCGCAAAACGTCTCTTTCGCAAAATGTCCCCTGGTCGTAAAACGTCTCTTTCGCAGAATGTCTCCTTCGCAAAACGTCTCTTTCGCAGAATGTCTCTTTCGCAGGATGCCTCTTTCGCAAAAAGTCGCGCCAGGGACTTCGAATAAAATTTTGATTTTCAAAACAAAAAAAAATTATTAAAATTATAGTGCAATTTTGATGTTAAAATTTTGGTACTTAAATTTACTTAAGTATGTATTCCAAATAAAAAAAATATATTTTGATACAGATTGACGAAAATAATAATTTATGTAACAAATTTTAATTAATAACCAAGGTTTATTTTAGTGCGAAGATTTAATTTTTTTATCATTTATGAAAATGATAACAAAAGTTAATTTCAGTGCATTGCAATACATACTTAAGTAAATTTAAGTACCAAAATTTTAACATCAAAATTGCACTATAATTTTAATAGATTTTTTTTTTTGAAAATCAAAATTTTATTCTAAGTCTCTGGCGCGACTTTTTGCGAAAGAGACATTCTGCGAAAGAGACATTCTGCGAAAGAGACGTTTTGCGAAGGAGACATTCTGCGAAAGAGACGTTTTACGACCAGGGGACATTTTGCGAAAGAGACGTTTTGCGCATGAGCCTTTTGTTTGTACAATATGTTCTTTGAGTAGCAATGTATGGACGTATGTTATTTGTTTTTAAAATCTTTTATGTATTTTTTTATTTTTATTTATTTATTACACACCTTGCATCTATCATTACAGGTTACCCTAATTCAATAGATGAAGTAAATCAAATTACGGTAAGCACATAAATCACAGATTAATAGACTATTACAATATCTTGTTTTGTTGTGTTCTTGTATACTTGAGTTTTTGTATACTTGAACTATTTAGTGGCAATACTATACAATAAATACTATACTATAGTACTTTTAAGCAGCGTCTGATGTAACCTGAAGGTGGCCAATGTGGCCATAGGAACTTTATATGCAAGGGGACGACGCAATACCATCGTCTTTGGGCTTGATTTATCTTAACGATGACCTGCGAGCCTGTCTTTTAAAAGCTTGTATCTAAACATTTTAATAACATCTTATTGCTATATTCTTAAGTAAATAAAAACTATGTACCATGCCAGTCATGTTCACTATGGTCACGTACAATAATTGATAAACAATTAATCTTTAATGTACAATAACAAAACGTTTAATTGAAATCAATCAATACATACTTAAGTTACCGAGGAGTCTCGGAGGTTTTTCAAAAGACACAACTTTACTTGAGGACCGTTAATTTTAGACTTACTTATTCTATCGTAACAAACAACTGGATAAAAACATGACTTATTGACTCTACTTGCGACCACGGTCGGTGTAACCTGGTCGAAACGTCAAAGCCCAAAAAAGGTATTTATAATTTTATACGCGCTTATTCCCGTGAATTAAATTACTGTAAACATGCAGCGCGATAGTTTAAAAGTTAGTAACATTGACTTATTATCTAGCGTTACACTAACAATATCGAGAACGCTCGGTCAGCAGTGTCAGTCCGTTGCGACTGGGTTCAGCGTACAGTTAGTGTTCCCACGGGGCTACTTGCTTATAATAACACAGGAGAGTAAACATAACGACATAGCATGTACATAGTGATAAACAACAAATATATACACATAAATATTTTAATGTTCCATGATTTGTTAATTACTTTTATAGATATAATGTTATTAATTGTACTCTACTGTAAACAACATTTATAGATACAATTTTATAGTAGGAAGGTACAATGGCGGAATATAACTAATTAAAACTGTTATTATAAGATATATGTTTTATTATACCAGTGCTGAACAAAACAATTTAAAGTTACTTTTTATAAACATTTTATCATATTTTTAAGTTCTTATTTGGCATTGCATTACAATCAAATTAGGATATGTATCCTTTATAATCGTCATCGGATATAATGAATGTAAATAAAATATTCGTGAGTACTCAGTCTATAACTACGTCTAATTACAGATCCGATGACTAAACGTAAATTTATAATCGTCGTAATTCAAATCGAGGTTTTCAACTTTTTCATTTAACATTGTTCTGTAACTTTGTATTCATTGTAGTTTCTTTGTTTCAGGTATGTACTGCAGTTGCAATAACCATCTGGTTCTACGGGACTACCAGATTCCATCTACTTACTTGTATGTAGCATTTTCCCGTTGTAATAATGAAAAGACGTGATGAACGCCTAGAACGCTTAATCTAGGCGCCTCTGAAATGTTACTATTATATATTTAGGTATATAGTAATATTAATTATTATTCTGTGCGTAAACGTTTCGGTAACCAAATCCCATTTATGAAGCCGTGTTCGGCACTGAAAATCGCACTTGATCGAAATTTATCAGATATTACATACCGCATCCTAAACAGGTTTATTTTTGAAAAAAGTGACCACTTGAACTGTTTCTTAGCGATATTTCCGTAGGTACATTTATTAGTTTATGTCGCCATAAGTAAATTTCTCAATAATCCTAATTAGTCCAAACTCTGCCCTGATTGCAATCTCAGATTCGTGCAAGAAGTATGAATTATATCGTAATTCGTCGCAACTTAGAAATAATATAGTATTTCCCACAATTATAACACAATTATAAGTTTTTTTTGCAATTGAGCTTGTATTTTTTACATTTAAAATAATCGCAGTCATTGTTTTTTATGGATTTATTTTCTGTAGTAGGTATGTGTAAAACAGTCGTGTGATAAACTCATCGCAGTAAAGAACTTGGTACATTTCAAACTCAAACGTACGCAATCTTTTTTCCTCTAGCTAGAGTTATCTCAATACCACTTAATACGCACAGCGTATTTGTATGTACCTACTTCATTTATCCTGCTTATAATTCGTCAATGAATCAAGTCATAAGGTCAAATCACTTTCAATTCCCTCCCACATAAAAAAACAATTGAAGTTTTATAATAACAAAATACTTACGATTGATTCGTATCATCATTTCTTATGTCCATTTCTACCGATCATTCAATAATTCAACATCGCTAACAATGATCCCACACGAAGTAGGTGAAACTTGTATCTTCTTAACTTTCACTATTGTTTGTTTAACTTTATGTTCTTATGGTAATTAACTGGTTATGTTATTTTGAGGACTGTTCTGCTTAACAGATATTTAAGCTCTAAATTCTTTGAATAACTGCATAATATTAGATTACAGCGTCTATGACGACATCTTTAGAAATTCTAGCCAAAAAATGAATAAACCGGTTACAAAATTTTATACAAGTTTTTTTTTTTTTCAAATCGCTTGTCAGGATTTTAAATATACAAAACAAATCTCGAACAAATAACCTTTTAAAAATAAAACTGCATCAAAATCAGTCTATTCGTTTCGAAGCTACGATGCCACAGAAACATCAACTATTTAACCCCTCTTTTTGCGCAGGGGGTAAAAATAAGCAAATTATTAACATTCAAAGTACTTGTTATATTGTTTGTCACAAGATGTTTCTTAGTAATTATGTACAGTTAAGAGTCAGCTGATTGACACGCAAATGACGGGCTAATTGTAAAGTAGATAATATGTGTCATTATTATCCAATTACACAATCTTTAGCATACGTCATGGACGCATGATTTTAATGTGATTATGTGTGAACGGATGCACTTGATAGGAACACAATAAATTCATATGAATGTTATCTAGTGTGATTTAAAGCATGAAAATCACGCCTGTATAACATTAATTTATGATTAGTTTCAAACTCGAAAGATAATCTATATTGGGAATTTAGAAGCGACTCGTTTAATTAAATTATTGTAATATTCAACCACATCGTTGAGTGAGTTATATTTTGTTGTAAAACGAACTCCAATTCCTTCCCAAAAAATCAAAGTTCGTGACTAACAAATAAAATTTAATATTCAATACAAATACGAGCAGAAACTAGTTGGAATCTAAATAACTACGTAAATATGATGACATTCCGCGCCTACTACAAAATCCGACCAAATTAAATACACTTTCGCATGAATGAAGGCTTTGTTTACTGGTGACCTTCTAAAATCTGCCGGTTGATCGGTTGACCGCCTACCTGTCAGAAACCAGTTAATACTGATTCAACACAAAGGATTAAATCTATATTGTGTCATGGAAACGTAAGTTAACTGCGTCAGACATTAGATTGTTGATTTGTCGCTTTCAATATTTCGATAACATCATGACACATAGGTAGTAAAACTCCTTATATATAGGAATTCTCATAGACGAAATACACAAATCGAAAATTTATACTGCTTTTTAAAAGACATTACTTTGTGAATGTTTATTTCCACGGGTATCTTTTCAGAATGTCTACATAAGCATAGCAAGTATACATAGACATGATGTATTTTCACATTAAAAAAAATTGACCATACCTAGGTTAAAATATAAAACAAAAAAACTCATTTGTCACACAAGGATAGCTAATTTAAACTGTCTCTTCGATAGTGATTGGTTTAACACTGTAAACAACTCTTCACTTGTAAACTTCTCTTGTGTAAACAGTAAAGAAAAAAAGCTAATTTACTAATGGTCTAGACGACCGACCATCGACAATCGACATGTTAGCTTAGCTGAGGTGTCCATCGATCAATTCCAGGTAATAGGTTTGCGGTAAGGTGCTAAATCATTCAGACGTTGTGAGACAAAGCCTTTTTTAAATAGGTTCCTTAACTAAAGTGACAGAAAAACTGCACTTAGTAATGCTAAAAACACTTTTTCAACATATAGTAGCCCAACATCGAAAAGCTCTGCCTTATCTTTCTAAGTTCTTCCTTAGTTATAATTTATTATTTACATTTTAACAACAATTAAAAGATAGGTATAAAATACATGTTGTACAACCCATACATATACTCTTCCTCTCTCTACTCGTATATTCCTACCGTATACTCTCTCTCTCCATATACTGACTCTTAAACTAGGCCAGTGTTTGAGGAGCCAATGTTCTACCAGACACTACCCTATCGATGTAGTTTTTATGTGGAAATGCAAATGTAAGTAGTTGTTAACTATAAACACTTAATTCATGCAATAATATGAGTTATGAATTCATATTTTTTATATAAGTATATTATCAATTATCAATATGCGTCAATAAGGTTCTGCGAAGTAAACAACGTGACTGGTTGCTTCGCTAAGTGATTTATCTAAGAAATTCGGATTATTGCTTTTGGACTTCCCCCTTGCCACTTAAAAGTAATAAATATGTAGAACCCAGGATAGTTAAAATTTTAAATATAGGCATTTATTGTCCATTTCGGCCTGTTGGTCTAGTGGTTAGTGACCCTGACTGCTATACCGGAGGGTCCGGAGGTCGTGGGTTCGATTCCTACCCAGGACAAATCTTTGTGTAATGAGCACGATCATTTGTTCTGTGTCTGGGTGTAATTTATCTATAAGTATGTTTATCAGTTGTCTGGTGACCATAACACAAGCTCTGCTTAGCTTGTGATCGGATAACCGTGTGTGAGTTGTCCCGGAATATTATATTATTATATTATTGTTAACCTTTAAAGCTAAAAAACTTTATATTATACAGTTCATGTCTAAAACATGATTAAAATATCTAGTGGTTTTTTTTTAAATTTTACCACTGAAAGTAAAAAAAAAGAAGCTCAAAAGATTTTTTTAAAAATTTGCTGTTTATTCTGTTTTCTTACATATTAAATTACTTCCCTCAAAATTGCATGTGTATTTTTTGTTTGTGTAAAAATATAAAATATATGTAATCATATATGTTGAATTAGGTTTCATGTAAAATTGCTAATTATATGCCATCGTTTCACAATAAACTCGTCAATTGCTTAATTTATGTCACACCGCAAACTGGTTGGTTAAGCAAATATAACGCAGCCATGTTTGTTGCTATGCAGACGTAAGTGTAAAATAAATTATATTCTTGTAGAAATACCTAGGTATAAAAGACTTATTATAGGTAGGTATATCATCTATTTCAAGATTGTAAAATGTCACAAAATATAATAACTAGTTTGACTGTTTTGTATTTTCTTATGTTACGAAATTATATACTTATATAGTATAATCTATTCGATCCAGAACTACTTTTTAGATGTTTTAATAATTTAATAAATAAATACTAAAACCTTCTCCTTGATCTAACAAACTATTTTCTGAAAACCGCATCAAAATCGGTTCAACCAAACGCGGGATAATCACGGACAATCATACATACATACATACATACAGGTCAAACTGAGAACCTCCTTTTTTTGAAGTCGGTTAAAAACAATATATTTCTGCTAAAATTATTACTTCAAATCGGTATATTCCACTTTGTTCACCTGGGTGATATCACCCAGGTGAACAAAGTAGACTTTTTTGTCTCCTCATTTCACCTCGGAATCAATTCACCCAGGTGATATCACCTGGGTGAAATGAGTCGACTTTTTATGTGTAATTTGTTCACCTTGGAACTGTTTCACCCAGGTGAACAAACGCGACTTTTTGAATTATTCTAGTCGACTTATATCACCCGTATACAAAGTGGCAAGAAATTCATTAAATTATTTTAAAATATGTTTTTATTTTACTGATTGTTCTTATAATAAATACAAGAAAATATTTTATGTACAAAGTATAAAAATTAAATAAAAAATTAGTAACAATTAAATCAAAATACGCCAAAAATTAAAAATAAATAGGTGATTTCAACAGGCATTGGAGTTTTTTATAGGAGTGATAATGTGTCCAAAAATATTTCCTCATTTTTTATTAAAAATGATTAAAGTATTTATTAGCAATAAAACCCGATTTATTTTAATTTTATTGACATGGAATATCGTTTTTGTACTTAAAATATTTTCTTGTAATTAGTAAAGGCACAATCAGTAAAATAAAAATATATTTAAATATAATTTAATGAACTATTTGCCACTTTGTATGCGGGTGATATAGGTCGACTAGAATAATATAAAAAGTCGCGTTTGTTCACCTGGGTGATACAATTCCAAGGTGAACAAATTACACAAAAAATGTCGACTCATTTCACCCAGGTGATATCACCTGGGTGAATTGATTCCGAGGTGAAATGAGGAGACAAAAAAGTCTACTTTGTTCACCTGGGTGATATCACCCAGGTGAACAAAGTGGAATATACCTTCAAATCGGTGGTTCTTATCGAAAAATCTAGTAACAACTTCCGTGTGTAATAAAATATCTTTAATTACTTCACTGACGTCACAATGGTCAGAAGCAAAAGGTATTATGTCACTGCCTCCAAGGTAACGTTGTGGGTGTGTCGTGTCGTCACATCTCATGTTGTTTTCTATGGTAAATAACATCTGTTAGAGTTTGTGGTATTATAGTGGTGTTTGAGATTTCGTACGTTTTCAACCGACTTCAAAAAGAGAGGAGGTTCTCAATTCGTCTGTATGTTCTTTTTGTATGTATGTTGTGAAGCGATATAGATCTACGGCAATTGTAGACCGTTTTCTTAATTGAAGTCGGTTTTTTACAATTATTATATTATGATGTTGTCATGCTTTTGATACGGTTGCTAAATTGTAGTCTATTCTATGTTTTAAAGATAAAAACTTTCTTCGTCTTCCTATAAGATTATATGTTGCTTCCAATAAGGCTTGATAGCTTTTAAATATTGTGTGGATGTAATGTTAATATATTAAGAAAATGAAGTTTCTAACCTCCTTATTTTTACAACACGACTTTTTTGAAAGACATTAATTGCCTAACTGTACAATACAACATTGCCTTTTATACATTTTGTCTAATCATGCATCCATTTTACCGCTAATAAACATCCTTGATACAAATTCTACCAGTCATGTCTTTTCAATTCGCTTGTAGGTACAGCCGACCAAATCACTGGTGAGATTGTCTGATTGAATTCACCTTTATTTCAAAGCATTAAGGTTCCTTTTCATAATGTTTGGTCGTGTATTAAAACCTGTTTACTGTAATGATGGCGCCAAAAGCCTTTTGTGACGAGACTTTTAATAGATAGTTATAGTAATTTTCTAAGTAAAATGCTTTTATATGTATTGGCAATGGCCATGTATGTCAGTACAACAGTAAAACTCATCTTCACTAACTACTAAAATAACATTGGTGTGTTTAAAAGTTTACGAATTATTTAATTAATCAGCAACTAGAGTCAGTAGTTTTTAACGTAACGTTTCTTAAGCGCCTTTTTTTTTGGTTTATAGGAAATAAAAATATTTTGATTTTGAATTATTATTTAATTGATTATTATTAATTAATTTTCCATGCAATTTCGCATAGAAAGACGCAAGATTGTTCGTTTCTACAATCTTTGAGCCTCTTGAGTCCTTATATTTTATGATGGTATTTCCAAGTTACTTTTGGCAACGGTAATAATATTGTGCAATATAAACAATGCTACCTATTGTTCATAAAATTCCAATGTTCTTATTCATTATAACTGCCTCGTTGGCCTAGTGGTGCTAAGCGCGACTGCTACGCTAGAGGTTTTGAAGTCGACCAAGGTGTTATTGGGTTTTCTATGAAATTCTCAGTAGCAGGTCGGAGTTTGGATTTGTGCCCGGTTAGTGGCAATAGGCTCGCCCCCTATTACATGGGACCTAAACATACCGGCGAACTGTAGGTGTACATTGGTACATTTGGTACACCTCCGCCTAACCCTTCGGGGATACAGGCGTGATGGTAAGTTATGTTATTCATTATCATGAAATATCATTATTCGTTTCGTACATTCTTTACCTTGTATGTGTTTGTGTTCAATGCGTACGCTTTTTTATGAATCTCTATAATTAACCCATAAACTTTGATACGCAGTTAATTCATATTGCGTACTGACGAAAGGACACGTTTGACCAATTCTCATATAAACAAGTATAACAGGTTATTGTGATATTAAACACCCTACTAAACGTTTCCTAATAGCAGATAACTTTGCAAGACGATAATTAAATAAAGTGTTGTAGTCTCAAATATCACATTAATAAGGTAGGCTACCCACCTTATATGTATTCACATTTGATAACCATGATTTCCGTTATTTTTCCGACTTATGAAGTCAGAAAAGACTCAAAGGAGGACTTTCCCTCAAACTCTTGCATAACATAATTTAATACTACGGAGATAAATAATAATTACCATTCATAATAATCAACACCTAACAAGAGTAGCGGAAGATTATATACTTTAACTATTGATTTCCATACAAAGCCATTGTTATAGATTTTCCTCAACCTATAAAATGTATTTAAATAACAATAGTAGCAACTAACAATTATCACTTTTTAACTACCTAGGCAAGTCAACAAGTATTAAGTAAATCATTCAGTAGCCATGTTCCTTTGAGGTAGCTAACTGTTAGCTTAACTGGTGAGCTTTTTGTTGCAACTACTTTCAGGATTGTGACCTCAACCTCTCTCAAGGTTTTAAACGTGAAAGTCTAGTCTGGACATCATATGCTTGTGCTTGATAGTAACAAAAATACAAGTAGTAAAACTAAAATACAAACACGAATCCTTCGCACGGATCTGGTGCCAAATAGCTATAGATAGGGATAAGTGTAAAGAAAGAAGGGTGGAATGCCCTGTAGTGGGACACCATAGGCTCTATAAAAACTAAAATAACAATGGTATATACGGTCAAAGCACCTAAGCCAGCCTTTAAGTAACACTTAATAATATGAATATGAAAGATTTTAAGGATGTTCATTAATGAATGAGCAAAAAATAAAACCATTACGCAAGATACAATCGTCCTTCCATTCAAAATTAAGAACACCGTTACCACAGACAAGAATCCACCATCAAGATATCAAACCACAGATAATAAATGCACAGTCAATCAGGCAACCCCAGTAATCATGTCACATTGTCTACGTCACGTGTAGTTTTTTTCCTAGCGTGGTCTGAGGTCGTATGATTACAGGTTATACGTTGTAATCCTAGGTATCAAGTTAACTGTAGGGTTTAATAGCCTTGAACCAATGGACTGTTCTAGATACGAATGCCCTTACAATATTGTTATGTAAGGTTTGTAAGCTATCTGTTTGATCTCAAAGTTTCATGGCTTATAGTGATTAAACCTCCTTGCGTTGAGATTGGTTTGTTTGTTCTTGTTTCTACGGTGTATTTTTTGCATTTATCCTTGTTATTTGAAAAACATTCAGGTAAGAACAGAGAAAAAAAAATGTTCCAAAAAGTTAAATCTTTAAAGTCAGACCCTTATTACTTTTCTCTATGGTCAGACCGACTTTAAAGATTTATTTAAACTCTTTGAAAATTACGTGAAGTAGTCTTTCTTTTCACCTTTGTTCCTATCTTTCTGTAAAATAAGTAGTTTTTCTAAAACGGCCTCACTTTGTTACAACTCTAGAATAAATAAGAACTCAATAGTAATAAAGTATAATAAGATAACTATAAAGTATTAATATATGCGTGCGTTCATTGATAAAAACTACATCCTTTACAATACCGAGAACATTGTTAAAGCATTCAGTTATATGGAATGGACGCATACGGCGTAAGGTTTTTACTAGAAATTCTATTATATGGAAATGCTAGGTTATGCATTTGAGCCCAAGGTCTCAATGATCACGTCTGTTTAGACCTTGCGTTCGCCTTGGAATAGGCATTTAAACTTAGTCAGATTTGTACCTAGATTTATATCTAATATTATTATCATAATCTGTGTCTATCACATCCTGTAGGTATACTTAGGTGTAGAGCAACTATTTAACAGATAGGTATGTTAAAATTTTCTTTAAACTTAAATATTGAAAAGACTCTTCAGACGCAATTAACTGGCCCTGCAAACAATAAAAACATAAGTTCGCATAAGGAAAATGCAGCTTGCGTAACTTGATACATTTCTTATGAACAATAGAATATGGATACCTAATGCAGTTTTTTCATATTACTATACAGGTAAATATATCCTATAGATTGTACCTACCAGTCATTTTCAGAACTGGAAAACTAAAAGCACGCCAAATTCAACACGGTAGGAAGTTTTATTAAATTAAGTTTATATTGGAAACCATAAACAGGACTGTCATACTATGATCTTTGGCAGCCGTTAAGTCAATTCTGACAACAAGTCTTATCATGGGATTTGATGAGATACTGTGTTTCCCAGTAAAATGGGTTGTGGAGGTCAGATAGACAATCGCTCCATGTAAAATACGGTATTCAGCTGAATCCGGTAAGACTGGAAGCCGACCTCAACATAGTTGGGAAAAGGCTCGGGAGATGATGATTAGGAACCAGAAAATTTCTAAATCGGAAAATAAAAAAGGCTTTACACGATATTATTTTGCTCTACTCGACTCTACTCATTTAACGTGGAAACAATATTAGGAAGGAACTTAGATTATTAAGTATCGTAACATTGAAAACTAGATCTACAAATGGTAGAAGTAACTAGATACCTAGTCAAATCAAATCAAATCAAATCAAAATATTTTTATTTCAAGTAGGCCTTTTTAAGCTCTTTTAAAACGTTAAATTACTGACTCTAGTTGCAGGTTCCAAAATGTCATTCCAATGGAGAAGAACCGGCAAGAAACTCCATTGGTTACTCTTTTAAAAAAAAGGTTAACATGAATGTAAAAAATACAATTATATATAAAAAAATATACAAATATGCGACAACAGCGTAAATAGCAAAATGTTTAGTTTATTGTAAATGATAACATCCAAAATGGAAGAAAAATGAAAAGGGACACGCAACAAATTTACATTGTTGTCACATTTACAAAGGTCGCCTATGCGATAGTCATAACTGTGTCTAGGTTAAGGGCCACCAAGGTCGCAAGAATGCGTGACAACCCGATTAACTTTTATGATATGTACTAATGTTCCTATTACATGACATATTTCCGTACAATTAGTTAGTGGTACTTGTACTTAGGACTTTAAGGCCGAGTGTATATGTAATCTGTTTAAACAAGCGTGGTGATCAATGCGTGTTCTTGTATGATGTGGATTATGGTCTTAAGTAGTACAGTTACAGTCTAGATAATTATAGTAAACGAAATCTGTTTGATAAGGCCTCTTTCAAATACTAATACTTAAGAAAGCGAGGTGGGATAATTTTTATGACAAAAAAGTACATCAGTAATGCATCTGCTTACAGCCGAAAGCTTGACAGACGCTTGACAGACGATGCTGACTTTCACATGGTTGCATTTTCGCTCAGGGAATAAAACCTAAAAAAAGAAGGAAACCAGGACCAGTCTTATTTCCTTACAAAATTTTAGAAATAGGGAAAAACAAACATCTTATAAATAAACTATTTGCTTTCTAGTAATAGGGATAGTTTATCTAAACTTTGTTTATACAACAAAATCAATTGTCTCCTAGCAGGAAATATCCAAGTTTCCGACTCGAGCCACAACCGGATGTGTAACAAACCAATTAGTGATTAAGTTTTATGTATGTAATAACTTCTATCATTAATCAAGGGGTTTAATGGGCGAAATTAAACGTTATGAAATGGTTATAGGCCTCTAGGTAATAATTAATTGTTTGGCCTGATAGCGTCATTTTGTGGGTTATTACTGTTATTAGTTATTACAAACTTTATGGACACTTTCCACGTGTTGCCTAGTTTCACTGATTGAATGGAGAGGGTAAAGTTTTTTATTAAATATTATCTTAATTATAAAATCACAGTTTTTGAACTAGAATATAAATAGGGCTGGCTTCTTCGTGAGGACGTTTAAGATAAGGATTGCAACTATTGCAAACAAATTTTTTGGTAACGTATTAAGATGATGAAACCAACATTTTCTTACTTATTTTCGAAAACTCAAACCTTAATCAGCAGCATCTTTAATTTCGAAAGTATAAAATAAATCTTCCCTAATTTAAGTGTAGAATTATGATGGAGCTATGAACGGAACGTTTATTTCAGCCAAATTTAACGCATAGCTTGCAAGTTACAAGTTAAGTAAGACACCTACGTAATGGCGTCAAAACTTCCTACACATGCAACGCTCATGCAATTATATTCACACCACCTATCAGTACTCCTTTGTTCGCGCCATGCCTCAGGGGATACAGTAATGCAGGTTAAAGCGACCAGTGATAGTTTTAGAGAAGATGGTTCCAGTCAGTAACTGTTTAGACAGGGCAAAGGCCTCTAAAGATTAGAATTTAGAATGAAACGATCGAAGAAAAATCATTGGTTGGCAACAGTTGGTAATTCTCAATCATAGGTTAGTGGTATACGGAATCGGCAAAAATGAATGTTAATTTGCCCCGCTGAAAATCATTTAGTTTTGCTTTATACCAAACATAAAAAAGAAGGCTCAAACCAGAACACACGCTAGAAAAACATTCACAATCCAATAAATATTTCTATTATATATATATATATAAAGCAAAATTGACTGTCACAGTCGGGACCCATAATGAATGATTTTAGTCTAGCTTATTTAATGGGTCCCGACTGTTACAGTTAATTATGTTTCTCATTAGATTGATTGTATATTGATTATTAAATTTTTGTACTAATAACATTGCTATCTACACTTCTAGACTTATTGAACTTGTTTTTTACTTTTCAGTTTTTATTTAAAGTGTTTTTTATGCAGTCGGGTATTTTAATTTTTTAAATTTATTTATTTTTTATTTAACACTTTTTAGTTAAAATCATAATACGTCATGGTGGTGGAACTGGCTATCCACCTAGCGTACGGCATTCGAGTATGTATTTAGTTTGGATAAAGAACAATTTTTCACATAGTATTTTTTTATACGTAAATGATATACCATTTTGGAATCCTCGTTACAAGCCCTTTAATTTGATACCCATATTGTAGCAAACATTTTTTTTATTTTTTTTACCTCAATCTATGGCACCTCGTGGCCGCCATGTTGGTTTTTGTTTGACGTGACATATCTAAGAACACTTGGGTAATCGATACGAATCCAACGATATCCTAATTATCGAAATTCATTCGGCCGTTTCGAAGATATGAGGTAATAAAGAATATTACACACATACATACATACAAGATACGCGCGAAAAACATAACCCTTCTTGGCAGTCGGGTAAAAACTAGTTCTAACAAAATAGCTACCTGAATGAAATTCGATTTGCAACATTCATGCAGTTACAGGCAGCCTAGGTTACGCATTCTAAGATTTTCAGCTCAGTAACCGTAGACAATGGTTTAATTGTTAACTAACTACCTTTTATGTGCAACACATGCCTGTTACCAGACTAGTTGGGTAAGAGATGCCATTGTTAAAGTTTCCATAACATAACACCCATTGTTTTGGAGTTTCCAATTTTTTGTCCATATTTAGTTCGTTGCTTTTTGTAGTTTATGGAGCTGTGAAAATGTGTATATCGGCATGCTTTTTTAATTGAGGTATAATAGAGACTGCTAGTCGCATTGCTCAAGATGTAAATATCTCAAGCACAGTAGTACAGTAGTACAGGCCATCATGTATTTTACGAACTGATTCAGAAATGTTATAAATTCAAGATCTTCTTAAATTACATTGATAGGATTCAGAAAAGAATAATGCTGTTGGAATTTTTACATATTGCCAATTTTTTTTTTCCACAACTTGTATAATAATATTTTATAGTTTTTAAAGGAAACGGTTCGTGATGATGGTACAAATTTTAAAACTCGTTGTGAACAACTGGTGTGCTTAATTTAAATCACAGATGTCTGCAATATGCGGCCTTGCTCGTACGCAGAATATAAAGCGAATCGCCTTTCCGTCGAAGCTGTATTGGCAATAGCTAAGGGCTCAACTACTTAATTTTCTCGTCACTCGTTTCATACACTTTTATAAACTAGGCTTGGTTCTTGACTGCGGCTTCAAATCAATGGTTATCATTGGGAATCATTACCTCCTTAAAGATTAAAGTGAATCTAATCAAACCTGTTAACCTCGATCTACAATTTTTTTCCAGTCTTATTTAAAAGCAACCGTTTTTTCCCACCCTTTGCCTTCGATAAGAAAATTTCCATTCTATTTTTGGGAACCAAAGCGCACTTATTTTCGCAGCACGCTCCATCTTTACCCGATACGATAATTCGATAACTTATCTTAACATTAATCTGAACAAAACAATTACAAATACGAACTTTATTTGTTCAACTATGCAACAACAGTATTGACACAATAGATTTTTATAATTCAGTCTCCGTCTGCAAAGAAGCGTTGCTATAAATATTGATGTCTAGACCAAAACGATTGGCAATGTATGTGTTTTACGAGTAAATATGCATTGGATATGCTGAATGCAGACGTGGATGAAGAAATCGAGTTTATTTGGGTGTTTTGTTGGTATTCAGTCGGTTTTCATCCAATTTGGAAGTCGTTTTGTATTTGTTTCGCGTATTATGGCGCACTTTGCCAATGGGGATTGGGTTGTTATTGTCTTGATTTTATTTGCGTATTTTTCAAGTGGCGATCTGCTTCATCTAATATATATACTTTCCAGCCGATTTCGTCTATGGTGACTGCTACCGACTATCACTTGCAGAGGAGCCAAGGTGGTCAGCTCTCTTGTGCGCCCTTTGATGGCTGCAGTATCCCATCTTATGACTAAACGTTCATCTAATACTTAGACTACGACCTGTCCAAATGGTAGTTAAAAAAGATCGAACCTTTTTTACTACGCCATGTTTTCCTGAATCCGTATGGAAGCATCGTACAAATTTGAGTTTTTAAGAACAATCCTGGAATGTTCGGGCAGTTCTTATAAATACTAAAAAATCATACAAACGTCTCACTTAACAGAGCTGTCCTCATAAACTTCAACTGAAATTCAATACTCAATAATTATTTCGACCATTCTACGGCTTTACGGCCGGCGTTATTATAATAGGCCATTAAGAAGTCTTTAGTAATCATTGTTTACGGTTATTACTTGCCTAATTTAAAATGAAATGTAGTCTACAATGGTATAATTAACATTTTCTCTGAAATATGAGCTCGCGACTTTGGTGTGAGTCAAAAATACTGTATTGTTGTGGTCGTATGGAAAATCCTGTCGGTAGCGCAAGAAAATAAAGATTAAAACGGCTTGAATCGTGATACACATTGACCTACTAAGTAGCGCTTTATAACTATTGAAATAAAACTACTTTTTACGGATTTTGTCGCGGTTTATTTTAGATGTTAGGTCTCGACGTTTCGACACCTTTGCAGGTATCATGGTCCGGGTCAGTCTGCCCGTGACCATGATACCATACCGTACCAGTATCTCAAGGTGGAAACCTGAACGAAAAAGTATATACGAAAAAGAAAAAAAAGTTTGCAATGTCAAATTGTGTCAAAACGTCCATTAAAAAACGTGTCCTAGTCCATTAGTGTAACATAAGAAGTAACAATTCAACTCAAGTCACTGAGCAACACTCGCAATCACTGAGCATTAGCCAAAACATAAGCATATCGTCAGTCTGTCATCTTTCGACGTCGACAGGTGATATTACATACACATACATAAAGTGCCACCCAGCGTTTACGCCAACGCGGCAACGGTTTGGCAGGTTATTGAAATTCTTGTCATTTTTACGACATCTATGACGCAAAAGTTTGTCTTGCTTCCGATCTTAATTAACTTTCAATTACGTCTATAGAGGAATCTTGAGCTTTTACGTATTCGAACTTTTTGCAATTGGCAAGCCAGTACATGTTATCGCTCGCTCGCTCTTTTCCCATCTCAAAAACTTACATCACTTTTAGTCATCTTTTTTGCTCTACTGTGCTTTGATCCAGAACATCATTGGCACTTTTTGATATTTCTGAAATCTTTTTCCAACCTTGTTTTACCTGCTCATTATTTCCCACCTCTCTGTCTCTGAATCCACATTTAAGAATGAGGAGATACCTATAGAGCATGCTAGATAATTGTAAAGTTTACTTTTTACACATATACCTAACATAAATATATTTTTTTTAATTCCAGGAGTCATTAGCAGAATGGGAGAGGGGTATAACGGACCTGCAAGTTCCTCCGGCAGCTGGTGCGCTGAGCCGCAAGTGGAGCGCGCGGACAGCTGCGCATGCGCAGGACACAGCCACCGACCAATCAGCGCCCGTCAATAACAGCACTGATTCTTGCAAGCTGCTTATTGTAAGTATATTTAGTATTTGCAACTTTTAAATTTATACTTTAAAACAGATAGCCAAGTAAATCTTACATACGGGTTTGTAATAAAAATGCTACAAAGAAATACTTCAGTAAGGTGTCACATTGAATGCTTTCACCACATGAGTAGATAAACGGAACAGAGGCAAAGCTTCGAACAACCGCTCGAATCGGTTGCACGCACACAAGCGCGCGGGGCATGTGTGCGTGACCACTGGCCGCTTGTCACATACGCGGCGAGACTGGACAAAACCAGTTTACGCTGGCACAGCCAGTGTACAATCTAAGGGTCAGTCCGACGCACGCTGTTTGTTTTGTTAGTTGCAAGTTTAAGTTTTTATAAGTTTAGTTGTAAAAACGTGGTATTATATTAATAATAATGGTTGTTTATTGTACCGTGTGTATGAATAATAATAGAGAAAACAAAAATATATCATACTTTAACTATCCCAAGGAGTACAATTAAGTAAGTAAATATTTGGTTATTACTTTTTCAAGCAAGAACCTTTATTTTATTGTATGATCCTTTTTATAATAAGAAGAGAGTAATTTGTACAACACGGTAGGTATTTTTTATTTAAAGAAAAACAAAAATTATAAAAAGAAAATTCTTAGAGTAAGTAATTTGTAAACTATTCTATCATACTATTATATATTCTATTATACTGACTATTAAAACTATTTAAAAAACGTTTTGTTTGATTTGTCTTCACCTATTGTGACAACCCTAACAAAATAGGTAACAATTTTGTACGTTCTTAAGAAGCTTTGCCTCTGTTCCGTTTATCTACTCATGTGCTTTCACTATGTTAGGTGTATAATAATAAATTATGTTTTAGTTATCATTTTTGGCTAATTCCTAACTTAAAATATTAGAAATGCTAATGAATATGTAGTGGCTTTTAATAAATAACTCATCTGTCTAGCATGAGGTCGTATGTATTTTTTCTGACTCAAGTAATTGAGGTCAGACGCTAGATCATGTCTAGATAAATTAATTACTAGCAATAGACCCAGCTCAATGACCTACTAGATGGTGTGGTTCAACATGCTTAAAATAATTAACATAAAGATTAAGAATCATCTTTTACCGCAATCTTCAAAGAAGACTTTTGAAACATCTTCATGAGATCCAAAATCTTTGTTCAGAAACCACAAAAAAAAGTTTTTATAACACTCAAATCTTAATTAATTACTAATTAATGACTAGAAATATTACAAAATTCTCATGAAGAACTGTGCCAACGGAAACAAAGCGTGGCGCGATGGTTCGCTTATTGTATTACAAGAATATTCGGGTTAATTGAAGTCAAATGTTCTCAATCATACGCCATCTTGGTTCTGTACTTGGTACCCGCTGTTAATGGATCCCACGCGTTCACAAACAAATAACAGGTCCTTAAGGAATTAAATCTCTGTATTGTGTAAGGTCCAAGAAAAAAAGGAGTATATTATTATTTGTATTTTCCACACTAGTTCTAAAAATTTGTTTTGGTTGGAAATTAAGTAACTTTCCATATTTTTTTTTATCTTGCACTACGAATATTTGAAAAAAAATATCCCATTCAAAAATCTCTTTTTCTGAAAATTTTTCTGGAACATAAAATACATCATCATCCACCTTCTTTTCCAGTACATCGGCGACGCAAAAAGCCCGATGTGGCGCTTAAACCTCTGCGGGGGCAACGCTGCAGCAGTGGCAGCAAGAGCAGGCACCAAGCTGCTGCCATCCAAGCTGAAGATCGTGTGGAACCCCCCCACGTCGCCGTACCAGCACACAGAGAAACTAAGGCTTGTGGTTACCGCCGTCAACAGCGGTACGTTAACTTGGCAGAAGTTTTTATAATTGATTAAGGTTTTGAAGAAGTTTTACACTGAGACAATAATGTAGCCAACAAACAAGGTGTATGCAAAGTAAATATCAAAGGGACCTAATATGGTCTAATTCCCTCTTCGTAAAGCCAGGGCTAAGAGGCAGTTTAAGCTGCTGTTGCTTATCAATACACTACCTACAAAATTATTACTTGAGTAGGCTTCTTGAGTCCTTTCTCGTTATTAAATTATCGTTGATATGCATTATTATTCTTTAGACACTGCTGGACTGTCCTTGTCATCCACAGCTGGATATAGAGTTTCCCTCTCTGAGCAAACTTTACGTCCTATGCCATTAGCATCCTAACAAAAATTAGATATTTGAGAACTCACTTAACTAAGTTTTTTTTTATGAATGAGTAATGTAAATGTAGTAAATGAATAAGTAAGTCAACCTCAAAACATAAATTCCAGGAGCAATCTGCAACAACGAGTCCCAGTTCGTGTGCGGGGTCACCAGCCTCTGCATCTCGTCGTACCTGGTGTGCGACGGCGTGCGGCACTGCCCGGGCGGCGAGGACGAGGAGCCGAGCGCGTGCTCGCACCGCCACGACCCGCCGCTGCTGGAGCTGCTGCGCCGGTTCGCGGCCAGGAACCAGGAGCTGCTGGGGCTGGACCAGCCAGAGGGGATGACCAAGCCTTCTGTTATAAGTAAGTGTGACCACCCACAATTAATTATACCACCAACATTACACCAACCACATTTAATCCCAATGCTAAAAGGGGTTTGATGAATATGGTCCGGCCGAATGCGTTCCTGTCACAATTTGTCAGTTGGTATTGGTTTGGTTTGTATGGGAAAATAAAAAACCGTGTTACATTATTCATTGTAACCTGGCAACATTAATAGTTTTTATGTTATTATTGTAAATTATTGGCCAAATTCAAGATATGTTTTCCTGTCTATCTTTTTTAACGCATTCTTTCAGGGGCCGGACCATAATAGTCTAAGATCCCGTTAAGACCGACCTTCACCGAGATGCTTATTTAATGAAACGTATTTTATATTTAATTTAATATGTCAATAAATATAATGCATACTTATGGGTTGCCTAGCAAATTTCAGTCCAGAGTATATTTAAAAATTTAAAAAAAATATTTTTTTAAACATTTCACCGGTATGATTATTAGATAAATTCTATACCAATCGAAAGTATGAAGCCCATAGAATAAGCAAACGTTAGGTTGCCTATTCTTTTCCGGTCACAACTATAGGGTTGCCATAGTATCTACGAGTCTATAGTTATGACCGGAAAAGAATAGGCAACCTAACGTTTGCTTATTCTATGGGCTTCATACTTTCGATTGGTATAGAATTTATCTAATAATCACACCGGTGAAATGTTTAAAAAAATATTTTATTTTTTAATTATTAATTAAATATACTCTGGACTGAAATTTGCTAGGCAACCCATATGCATTATATTTATTGACATATTAAATTAAATATAAAATACGTTTCATTAAATAAGCATCTCGGTGAAGGTCGTTCTTAACGGGATCTTATACTATAAATCATTGCATAAAAACGTATACTCCTAAAAGGCAGTTATATCCAAACAATATTGTTGGTTTTACATCCTCAACAGTGAACATTAGTACAACAATTGTTGTTTATTAATTTATATTAATGTGTAATATTGGGTTAAAACTATGAGTCACCTCATAGTAAACTACACAGTAACGAATATAATGTCCTGTGGTTCACATAGACGTAGACTCATCTAGTCTCAGAAGAGTCACACTGAGAAAGACAAAGTAAATTATTTTCTTTTAATCAAGAGCCGGGGGTATACCTTAAATTTTATTAATAGAAAAATCTTTTTTACATATGAAAATAAACCTCACCTCACCCCAAAATGTTGACACCATGTGATTTGACCGTTACAGTGAAGATCAGTGAGGGCGAGAAGACGTCGAACGCCTTCATGGAGTTCGCAGCGGCTCTGAAGCCGTACGGACCCTGGAGCTACCTGGTGGTCGGCATGCTGGTCTGCGCTACTATACTCATGTTCTGTCTGGCTTGGGGTGAGTGGAACTGACTATGGAAATTAGGCTTTAAGAAAAGTTTTTAAAGTTGTGAATAAAATGTTCTAAAGTCCAAATAAGCTAGTTATACACAGATCGTTTTGGAAACAAAAAGCCGCAGTTTTCGAAAGGTTTTTTTCTGCATCTCAGATGCTTCGAATGACTCACTACATTATTGAAAAAAATAATCTTAAGTAGCTCAGTAAAATGCAGTCAAAAAAAGAGCACACAGCTCTGAAATTAATGCTGTAACTGAAAAGAACAAAAGCAACCATCTTCTCTGGAATATGCTGTGTTTATTCTGTAACAATGTTTATTTAATCTAAAAACATCTAACGAGTATCTATCTTCTTCCAGAATGCTGCTGCAAGCGCTCGAAGCCATCAGACACGCCGATCAACATCCCTCCATCGTGCATCGACCTGTCCCCCACAGTGACGGTGACGGCGGCGTCGCAGCAGCTGTTCACGCAGCCGCTGCCGCCCTCCCCGCCGGAGTACGAGCCGCCGCCCTCCTACTCCTCGCTCTTCCCCAGAGCCTTCAAGTCCTCCCCCACCCCCGTCCCGCACTGCTCGCACCAGGAACCTCCGGATTGAATACACAACCCTGCTCTAGCTAGTACGTAGGTAGACTATTAAAATTATAGGTTAATGTGGTGACGTCACTCAAAACAAATGTTGTTTGACTAAAAACTTGTAAGACAAAGTAAAGACATGTATTGTAGCCAAATAACACACAGGTCGACATGACAGACTCACTGGTTAATTAGGTCGACGGTGTGCTATTTGCCTCATTGTGACATATTACGTAATTTGTATTAAAAGGTCTTGACAAAGATGAACTGTTAAATGTGTAATAAATATCCTGTTTTCGTAATTTAACACTTACTAGACGACCAATGAATCATTGCATTTGGAATTCTGTATTATGATTGACGCATTCTGTTTCTAACGACCGTACATCATTGTTTTAACATGGAAATTCCAAATGTAGATAGCTTTTCGCATTCCAATAAAGTCATTATACTGAGAACTCAAAATTTTAATAAATAAACTATTAGATTGTTTTTAACAATACCTTTTTACCTACCATAGATAATATAAATAAAGATGCTTTACTCAGGCCAGACTTCACGCGAACAAGTTACAAGACGTTGTTGCTTTAGTTGATAAAAGTAATTCGTAATATGGGAAAGAAATACTATACATTAAATAAACGCTGAGCCAAACGCATCCCGCAAAAAACAAATCGCTTTTATCAACGTTCAATGTGACAGCCATTAGGAATCTCTGACCACTAACTAGATGATGAATTATATTAAGACCAATGACAGACACTATAGAATAAGTATAATAATAATAAATTAGATATTTTGATATTTCAACATTGTTAAAAGTACAGACAGTAGCTTAAAAAAGCCATGTAGTTACAAGTACAATAGGTTATTGTTAAGCTAAGAATGTCTTCACTAAGTAATAAGCAATGTTTATATAAAAAGTTACTGAAAAAAATAGTTTTGGGACCAATACCTTTTTGAGATTAATAATAACAATACAACAAGTCTTTATTGTGTAATTCATATAAGTAACTGGAAAAAAATGTGGGTTACTCAAAAATTAAACCAAGTTTCGTATAAGCGAAAGTTATGAAAGTTGTTTCGGCGGGAAAATTATTCCAAACCATAAATGACGGAGCCATATTTAAAAAAAAACTTGCTAAATTATTGTGATAAATTGTTAATATTATTTACCATCATTTGTGATTATTAGATACGA
This sequence comes from Autographa pulchrina, assembly GCA_905475315.1. Taxonomy (NCBI): domain Eukaryota; kingdom Metazoa; phylum Arthropoda; class Insecta; order Lepidoptera; family Noctuidae; genus Autographa; species Autographa pulchrina. The sequence goes on from FR997764.1 coordinate 2,440,556, forward strand.
CGCTCAAAAAATTAATCCTGAAATATGTAACACTCGTGTGTTTCATTCAATAGAGCAGCAAAATCTATCTTGCAAATAATTCACATGTCCCAAAATAAGCTGAAAAACATTATATAATTTCTTTAATTGTAAAATTTTCATGAATTAAAGTAGCAGTTGGTAGCAAGTAGATTTTCTTGACAAACTTTTTCGTACTGCCAACAGTGCCATGTACCATGAGCTCTTAAATAAGGACTATTGACATTGTTGAAGCGAGACGGCGCATAACACTGCGCTTAGCGGCGTCTCTTTTCCACAACGATAATAATTCCTGCTATACACAGCTCATAGTACCTAAGCGCGCAGAAATAAGTAGAAAACAGCTTTATGTAGAAGTTTGCGACATAATAGATAATAAACTGTAAATTAAATCAAATTGTTGGTTGGTTTGTTATTTTACTATTCTCACTTAACTTTTACAAATTAATTTGGTTGCTAGGATGTTCTCATATGAAATAGAAATGCGTGTCTGTGCCCAATAAAGTTTTACTAGTCTTCTTAGATTCTTTTAACTGACAATTTTATTAGAATTTTAATTGTAAGTTGTGTTAAAGATTAGTTTATAAAACTGAATTCCATACGATATCTGATTAAGTAAGAATAAAGTGATAATAATATATGTATTGTAGAAATTATAAAAATGAGAGATATAAACTAATATTTATTTTAAAATGGGCGTTTTATTTGATTAAATACCTTTATTATTTTATTTTAATAATAAATATTGAAATACGTATTGGACGTATAAATAAAAAATTAGGTAGCGAATGGCGCAGAAAGGAAGCGATAGGGCACAATCTTCATTCCTATTAACTAAATATCTTTTATCCGCGCTATGTGCAAGGGCTAAGAGGCTAGGAGGTCGATCAATTTGCCTTCCGACAGTCTGAAACAACGTTTCTGTGATTACTTACTCAGGAAACGAAAACGGGGATCATGCATTATTGTGGTTTTAGCAATACCTAAGCAAAGCGGTTCGGTAGAAATACGGCACATAGGTACCCCGTTTGAACAAAGTATATGAGGGTGGCCAGTTTCCATTTTACTGCATAATAAAAATGTATAAGTACTCTTAAAATAGTATGTCTCTCATGATAATTTGGGGTCTTTGATCAATCATATCGAAAATGGATTAAATTTTAGGTACTCGGATCGGTAAAATTGTATAACTCAAAAATTTTAAACTATGTAGTAAGCAGCTTCGTTTTCTTAAAATAGAAATATTTAAATATCATTTTATTTTTTTCCTATATTTTACAATGATGTTTAATTCGTTCTGAAATTCTATATTTTCCACAATGAAATCTCTGAATATTTTTTATCTTAGCAACACTTGTGCCTTGATCTATCATTCCGTTGCGGTTCGCGTTTCATTGTTACAGAATGGCATATCTTTAGCTTTAAAAAGGAACGAGTTTTTGTGCCCGAGCTAAAATTTCGGACGATAAACTAGGACAAAACACACCACATGCTAAGGATACATAATTATTACTATTTTTGATGAACAGAGTACCCATCCTCACGTCAATTTGCAACAATAATATTTTTGTAAATAAAAATAGTAAATTTTTCAATATTGGTGATGTAAATAATGGAAAAACCATCAAAGCCTGTTAACTGCCGAGTTTGCTTGCGTTATGATTTAGATGAACAAAAGTTTTTCCCTGTGTTTGAGAAGTACAATGATGCTTTAATATCAGACAGAATTAAGTATGTCACAAATATTGATTTAAAAGAGGACGATAGATTTCCAGAATTAATATGCCCAGAATGCTTATTGCAACTGGAATCTGCTGTGGACTTTAAAAAAAAGTATGAAACATCAGACAAGATTCTGCGGGCTCTTGTAAATGCACCTAAAAAGTTAAAAGTACCAGTTCCGAGTGTTGTGGATGGAGTGTTAGAGATAGCTGATGCACCCAGCCCTGATGTGTCTGACTGTGAAGCAAGAGATGATGAGAGCCATGAGAGGCCAGAAGAACTAGAAGATGCCGCAGAACCACAAGAAAATAAAAGCAAAAGAAGTAAACCTGTTCAAGTAAAGTTAATATGTGATGACTGTGGTGACAATTTCAAAAGTAAATGTAAGTTAGCGGTCCACTGGAGGAAAGTACACCAGCCAGAAAAGTTAATTTGTCAAAAATGTAAACGGATCTTTAAATCATTCAAAGCTTTTCATGTTCATGTAAAAAATCAGTCTCGCAGCTGTAGAGTTGCTACTAAAATCCGTATTGAGGGACTAGGGCAGAACAGGGTATTTCACTGTATTGAATGTACATACAATACCAAACGTATCAAGGATATGGACGCCCATTTGACAACACACACTGGAGACAGACGATTTCATTGTAGTGACTGTCCAAAGTCATTCACACAACATAGTTCTCTACAAGGTCATAGAGAGTCTTACCATAAAGACTATAAAGTTGAAACCACTTGTCACGTCTGCGGTAAACATATCCAGGGGAGAAGTAAATATTATAAACATCTACGGATACATCAGCCAAAATCAGTTGAGTGCGAGATCTGCAAGAAAATGTTCAAGGGTCGTTCAAATTTAACCACTCACATGAAAAGGCATAGCGGTGTCAAAAGCTTTACTTGTGAAACTTGCCCAGCAAACTTCTTCACACTCGGCGAACTATGTAATCATCGTAAACGAGTGCATCTAAAGGCGAAGAAATACATTTGTGATTTATGTGAATATAGTTCTTACACTGAAACAACCCTTAAGACACACAAAGCTAGACATACAGGAGATAATGTGGCTTGTTTAACTTGCGGGATATTTGTAGCAAATGCTGAAAAGTTGGCTATACATCAAAAGAGGCATGTCGAAAGGAATTACTCTTGCCCACACTGTGACAGAATGTTCTTTGCTAGGGATTCAATTCGTAGACACATATTGAATAAACACAATTCAATGATGCCACTCGATGAAATTAAACCTAAAAAAGAAAAATCTGAAAATACTGTAAATATTAAACAAGAGTTACCTACTGAGAATAAATATGATAACATCATTACTTTGTCACCAACAGCTGTAGGTTAATCAAAAAGATCAAAACATAGGTACATCTATACTTATAATAAATCTGTAGAAGTGAAAATTCTGTACATTGAAAATATCAAAAAAATAAATGGCGGGGGGTGTTACTAGACCGAAACCGAACCCAAAAGTGTGAAAAAAAAATTTTTTGTCTGTCTGTTTGTTCAGGTATCACGCAAAAACTACCGGTTCGATTACGATGAAACTTGGTATAATTATTCTTTATTATCCTGGGCACCACACTGGGTAGTTTTTATCCCGGAAAAGAATAAACAATAAAAAACAAACTTAATTTTGCGGTTAAAAACTCATTGATTAGTTTCGTCATCCACGCGAACGAAGTCGCAGGCACAGCTAGTTAATACTATAGTAATAATAATTAGGTAAATGCTTATTTAAATTGGGTCCTAAAACCAACTCTTTAAGATTCTGAGATTTTATTTTTAGATTATACAAAGTATCTGTGTATATAACTATTTTGTAAGGTTTGTATTGAAATTATTCTAAAATCATGATAATATATTTTACAAACAAAATTTAAAATTTAGATTCATTCTTATAGCATGTGCAATATTAAATGTTATATTCTTTAAAAAATAGGTCCTCTGAATCTATGTATTTATTTTTACATAATCATGGTCATAATATTAGTCAAATTGTTTATTAATTCTATGATAGCTAATAATAGTTTAGAAATATACATATATTATTTTTATGTTTAAGTATGCTTTTCAACTAAACTTGTATTTTAGTGTTTTAGCTAATATGAGTGTGTAGTGCCCAAGCAGTGGAAATTATTTCTATATTCATAATTAACTGCCATGTATTTATAAGGTTGATGACTTTTGATACATTTGCGAAACTTAAAATATGTATTTTAAGGAATAATGAATAAATATAATATTTATTTGACTGTATCTGTTAGTTTAATTGCGAAAAATATTAGTATTAAATAGTATCTAATCATAAATGCGCTAGTTTATACTTCGTGTTGTAACTGTGGGTTCGATTCCCGCATTGGACAAGAATTTAATTTGTTGTGATCTCAAAAATGTTAGTTCCAAGTCTATATGACTGATGAAAGAAGCAAAAAAAAAAATTTGAAAGCCCTGCAATACGAATTGAATTCCCCTGTTTGGGAGTTGTTTTCACGACTGCAAATTAGTTTGTACCAAGTGTTCATCCGTGCAGTGCAGCTATTGCATTTGTGATTTGATTCGTATTTATTTATGGATCTTTTTTTTTATCCTGTGGAAATCCTCCATGGACTACCTCCGCCCTGGGGAAGACGGAGGGGTGTGCTGGACTCCTAGCGACTAAAACCACCGGAGTGCTTCACCGTTCCCTATTGCCGGGGACCAGGCGGGAACGCAATTCGCAATACTACCGCGACCCCCAGCGGCCCCAGGCAGGGATTTATTTCTAGACCTATCTTAAAACTGGATTTATACAAACACTAGAATAAAACTACATAGCTAAATAAATAAATAGTTAGCGGAAATAATACAACAGCTACTACATAATACGTGAATACGTAAATTACTAAATACTAAACAACGATAATTTTTGTGATAAGAAATACAAACCTACCTTATTTCGCTGGTTGGTTACAAATTTACAATTACAAACGACGTTACTTTTATCAAAGACGAATGTACTATTTAACTAGCAATTATTTTGGTTTTTGGGGTTATGTGATGTAAAGTAGAAAGACAAAATATTATTAAACTTTTTAGCTGTCTACTTGTTTATATTTCTTTTTACAATTCATAGTACATAGTTTAGGACTTACTGTGTTATACATTTGATTATTAGTAAATTACGAGGTACGGCTGTTGTGGTGCCCAACATGGGACAAGCTACATCCAGCAGTAAAATGCAACAAGCTAGGTGCTATTGAAAAGGCAACAAAATAAATATAATATAGGTACAGAACGTATTAAAATTTTAAGATATTACCTACTTCCCTACGATAAGATAAAATAAAGAATTTGCAAAACTTGTGGTTAACTACCAAATAGATTGAATCCTCTTTAATGAATTGAATAACTACTTAATCTAGTTTTCCAAACTTATGTATATCGATATATCTTAACTAATTATCATAAATCACTTGATAAACTAGACTATAAAAACCTCACGGAACCCCTACAACTTATACCTACTTATCCCAGCTTTTTGTCTCGCTGTGAAGATATTAGCCAGACTAATCTCGACCTAATACCGGGGACACCCGTAATCAATCGCAGACGTTTTGTCTAACGGAGGCAATCAATCTTATCCTAGCCGTTCTGTTTAATCCCAAGACCCGACACGGTTTTCGGGACTATTTTCTGTACGATCTTATTTTCACCAATAATGTTAGTATATTTGCTACTTCTTCTTCTTCTCGAGTCAAAGATCCAACTTTCAAATTTTATCTGACCAAAAAGATGCAACCTGGATGGCTCGGTCGCTGGCCTCCATCACGTCCTGGAGAGTGCAGGTGGTAGTGCAGGACGGGCAGGACAAAAGATGTGCCATGTCCTGCGACGGGGCACCACACTCACATGCGACAAGTGTTGGGTCGACGATGCCCCACTTGCTTAGGTTTGTTTTGCAGAGACCCACTTGGGTCCGTGGGTCCGTAATCGGTTGAGAGATTTCCAAATAGGCCACTGCAGCTCGTGTCCTGAAGGCAGTTGTTGTGCTGGAAGGACAAACCTACTCGTTTAATATTCATAGGTAAATAAATACCTAGGTTTGTAGGTTTTTACTTTTTAGTTCGTTTTACTGCTCAATCGCTGGATATAAACTAAATACTATCACGATAATTTAATTAAGCAGGTTCGTTCGTTACCATTGTTTATCTTGAAGTTAATGGACCGCTGTGCATCAGTCATACACACACTGTTTCACACGTCGTCATTAGCCCTAACAACAAATCATACCCGGATTACGGATCGCCCGGATTATCCGCGTTAATTAACATCCGTAAGCTGGCGAGAAAGCTGAATCGTGCGGGTTTAAAACACGAAATAGTGAGAAAATGTTTTTAATTGATCTAATAACTAAGACTACAATTAAAATACTGTTGTAACTTTTTACGGGAAAAAATTAAAATATATGAAGTTTTTTTATTGACTTGCTTGCTACATGCTTATTTACTTAATATATTATTTATCATTACCGATATAAATCATTTACGACTTGGCGGCTAAAGGGTAGTTTGAATTTTTTGTTTTTTTTTTTAATAATCGATCAGAAAAACAGAAAGAGGTCGAGGTCGAAATAATAAGCTGTCTGTGTTTTACAAAATGATTATTTTAACATTTCTCGATAAGTACTCAAACAAAAGTGGGTGAGTAATTGGCGATCGAGCCTCTTTGTTACGATCAAAATTAATATTGTTTGTACCTACCCTCACTTATTAAAATTAAAATCACTTTTAACTGGCAACATGATGTTTGTAATATCGTGTAGGTATTCGTAAATTGATGAACTAAGATCGTGTTTCACGTTTCATGGAATATTTAATATCTGGGACGTTAATCTTATATTGGGATGTTAACTACTTATGTAAGACCTAGAGCAATACCTAGATATTTTAGGTTTCATTATTTAGTTACCTACTTACTAACCTGAATAACTACATAAATGTCGTCTAGGTAGGTTTTCAATATGAAAACCTATTACTTTAAGAAATATTGCTTCAGTCTTGCAATTGCATTTTTTTATTTTAATTAAAAAAATTCTGGTAGACATAGGTGTCTGTTTTATTTATATTTGTGGAGCATTAGTAATATATGTATGTACATTCAAAAACCTAGACGTGACCTTTCAAATTGTATTCAAATACTTTAGAGAGACCGTGATAAATAAACTCATATCCATTAAGAGGTTTTAACATTTTCGGAAAAGTTGTCAGACAAGAAAAACCATTTAAAAAGTTTGTATAGGTTCGTATGTTCGTATGCTGGGCTTTACTTTCAGTGCTAAAATAAAAATATAATGAGCTTTTCAATCCGCATTAATAGTAGGTACTATGCTTTGATTATATAATGTCGTACTATGTTTGTGCATTAATCCGAAATTGTCCCAGAAACATTTAAATAGCGTTGTCCCTTTTCGCTGTAAGCCTTTTCGGTGCTAAAGCTTATTGTTGTTTTTTGCCTTTCAATTAATGGATTATAATTTAGTAACTACTTAGTAAAGTAATTGCCGATTGTCATATAACAATAAAGTGATTTGCTTGCCTAGCTTAGGCTAGTGCAGTGAAAACCTCTCTTGAGGCTGTGGGTGACCTCTTCATAAACAAAGTCACTGGCTAAGTAGCGAAACTTAGATTGCAGCTGCAGTATTCGAAGCTTATTTTGTTGGTTTTGTTATTATCTATTCCTTCAGAAGATAAACATCCCTACAATGACATATCATACATACAATTGTTTACCTAATAAAGAACGTTGAATTGATGTCAACCAGTACAAAGAGCTTTTTTACTTGAATATTATAAATTGGATAGTTACTTACTATTGTTGTTTATTACCCTAATTGCTTCACCCATTTATCTGAAACTAGCTTTTGCCCGCGACTTCGTTCGCGTGGAATAGTGACTTCCGGCAGATTTTTGGTTTTACCCACATAGTTCCCGATCTCGCGGGATCTCTTCAAAAATGAAATGTGGAAGATATTCTAGGGAACTCTTCAAAAATCAACATAATGTAACGAAACCATAGCGCGATCTATTTCGATCCCAACGCCATCTATCGAGCATAGTGACAACTCGGATTATTTATCTATACTCCGTTCGGGCATTTTCTTTGTACTAAAAGTTTTATTATATTGATTTTATTTTTTTCATACCTTTTTACTATTTATTTACATTTTTCGATGAATTTTCAGTACTGAATTGATGCCGACGCTTGACCAATAGATGGCGCTGTATGTCCGGAATAAATTTTATTTTTTATTTTATTTTTGTAATAAAAACTATCCTATGTCCTTTCTCAAGTTCCAAACTATGTCTGTACCAAATTTCACACAAATCGGTTCAGTAGTTTAGGCGTGAAGCAAAGACAGACAGACAGACAGACAGAGTTACTTTCGCATTTATAATATTAGTTAGGATTTGTAAAAGCGCACTATTTTTTCGCCCTCTCAGTCAATTAAATAATATCGCATCTCTGTAAATAAAATCAATAAAGATAAGCTAAATTGTTGTTTACATAACCAGTGGGTTTGTACGTTATCCCTAAATGCATGTTTACTTGTATTTACGGCCATTTTTTTTCGAATACCGGTTTTTGCGCCGCGCTAGCACTGCACTGTTGCTTGCATCATAGATTAAGCTAGGCAATGTAAAGATGCGACAAAACACTAAGAATATAGGTAAATACGTGAGTGTCGGTATGTATGACTTTGCCTTATAATTTAATTATTTATTTTACTAAATAATTATATAAACTAATTATTACTTATATTATATCCTCTATTGAGGCAGAAATGAACGTTAGATAGAAATAGATTGGAAATTAGGTACCTACTTATAATTGTCTTGCCTTTTTACTCTTTATACATTTTACTGTCTTAATCACCTGTTTTGTAAAAGTAATTAAGTATAATAGGCCCCCTATTTTGAAGTAATTTTACGTTACCTACAATAATTTATGAATTATATTTAACAAACCTCACTGACACTTCTGTTAATCTTTGAGAATTTACTTACTGGCGGCAGAGCTTGTGTTATAAAGTTAAAGAAAATTCTTATCATTAATTTACCTGTACATGAACTCTTCCACCTGTGCACTACAAGCATGATCTTTGACTGCGCGGCGCCGTTCGTCGCCAGTCAGCCGACCGGCCACCGCCACCGCCATTTTTGCTTCAGTCCAGTTACACCCGCGTCGAGCGAACACGTGTCAGTGCTACTTTTACCGCTAAAACGATCGTCAACAGAAATGCATCTGTTAAAAAGTGTTCATATTTAAATGTTCCCACGTTCTTTATTGTGTAATAACGCGGATAATAAACTTTCTGTGTGTATAAACAGTTAAAATTGTTTGCTAAAAAGTTATGTTGCAATTTCTTTTCATCTAAAACTTTTCGATTGGGAGATTTGTTCTGATCGCTATTGTGTATCGATAAGTGTTGTAAACAGTGATTTTTTAGTATTATTTGTGTCGAATTGGATTCTAATTGGACGAATTGGACCTAAATCGGTCCGGTGGTGATATTTCGCCGCTCCCAGGCGTTCTTTGGCAACAGGTTAGTTCTCAACGGCCGACTCTTACGATTTCGGTTGCATTATATTACGTTCTACATACCTAGTACCTCCTAGTACTTTGTTTATAAATAACAGCTATCAAATATTAATTTACTTTTCTTACAGCATCCTATTTGATTTTTATGTTGTTTTTACGGCTTTGCAGTAAATCTTTATTAGTTACGATCGGCTTCTTATATTACGTGCGTTATGTATTACTAGTACTTACAATGTTGTACTAACTTGGCCAAGTGGCCGCTACACACACATAAGCCTTGCATTACGTAGAACCAACCGCTTATGAGTTAAGAAACAAAAGTTATCAAGTTGCATCTCAACGCAATTCTTGTTATCAACATAATATTCAGGAAGGAAAATTCTTCTGTTTTCATGCTTTAGATGTAAAGTCCTTTTTTTGTTCAGTACAGGGTATGAATAATAAACATTTACACACAAACAATACAATTTTTATACCTCAGTAGGTACTTAAATTGGAAACGGGTAGGTAAGTACCTGTTATTGTTATCTACCAACACCGCGATTTAATTAAATGTTAAAAAGGTAACTAAAAATAAAATTCATTTTATCTAAAGGTGGAAATTGAAATTTGAAATCATACCAAGGTACGTACTTTCCTGTTATCTTTTCTGATTAATTTATGGAGCGCGTGCTAAAATAATCGAATCAAACCTTAAAGGTAGACCGCGTTTTAATATAGACAGGTACCAAAAGGGAAACATTACAGAATCGATGAGACTAAATCACTGATGTATTATAGATAGCATATACCATATAACTGACCTAGGCTTTGCAAATGTTCGTAATCTACATGCAACACGATTGCTTCATAAATAAAATGTTGACAAACGACTCTTTCTACCTTTCATTTGTATGAGTCTATAATAAAACAATAAGTATTAATCTAACATGAAAATAATTTCAGTTGTCAAATTGCGTTATTGATTGGATTGAAGCATGAGTGAACATAAGTTAATTAATAACACTCATACATTCGTTGTTTTGCTTCGATAAATACTCTAGCATTAGAGTGCACCTAAATATAGCCATACCTACCTACATATTATTTATAACCTGCCGAATGTCGATATCGTCAACATCTTCGACAAATCAGCCGAAATAATATCATCCTCGGCAAATATACATGTTTGATAATAATATTAAGATATTACCTTAGTAAATGTGTTTGTAAACAGTAAGAAATCATAATAACGTTTCACATTCCAATTTTACTCTCTCTTCAGACGATATAAGCATTGGCTGTTATCAGAAGTTTATAAACCCGTATTTTGCCAGTCATAAGCAGTGAACCAATTGCCTATATTACATCTAGAACAATAGCTAGCTATACACAAATCATAGTAAAAACAACTTAATCGAAAACTACAATCTCACTTGTCTATATACACAAAGAAAACAGCTATGATGGCAGAGTTAGAATCGCTTTAGTTTGTTTCTCGTAAGGAAATAAGTCACTAGTTGTCAACTAAGTTAAGTTACGCTACTTATATAAGTTAGTAACAGATGCAAGATGATACAAGGACAAAACTAAGATGTTTTGTTCCCCACTAAGTCTTCTGGTCACGTATTTACTTAGAAATAGCAGTATTTCACGTTATCTGCAGGAAATATTACTCAGTATTTTGGAACAGTTTGTCTGAGATTTTGGGTAAGAATAATTCTTATTTGTATTTGACCACCTCTTATTTGTAATGTTGTCTTTAACTATTACATAACTTCATGTAATAAATAAATGGCTGATCCAGCTACATTTATCGGACCTACCGCTGTCGTCTTGTTACTTACTCGTTTTACCTGCAATTAAGGGAATTTAATTTCTTCTATAAATGTTCATTAGGTACTTAAGGTGCTTAACAGTTAAAAGCGAAGGCGTGTTACAAACAGTTATAATTCATAATTATAATTTACGAACAGCACCGTCTTGAGGTCTGAGGTAGCTTTTTGCTTTAATTTTCTTTAACTAAGAGTGGTTTGAAAACACAAGAAAAGTAGCTTTCATTGTACACTACAACATACTTTTACTTGAATACATATCACTCAAATAGTCATACATTTAAAAGGGCCATCAAGAGTACATCGTACCCAATTCCATGCACATTTTAAATACTATTTTCTTTTTAAATTCTGAGAATTAATTTACGGCTTTTAAAACAGGATTATTGAGTATCTCGGCCCGTTATAGTCACGTGTTGCTACGTGGTGATATTATCGATGGTTGGAATCGAAACACTATGCTAATTGGCTCACCACTATAAGCCTTTGTTTCTACAATAATTATATGGCCTTAAACAGTAGTTAAAAAAGAAGATTTATGGGTTGCCATTGCCATGCCGTTTATTTCAAGCGATGGTTATCGGGAATTTAACTTGAATTAAGACGTGCTTGGTCTTTAAATAAATGCCGAATCGGAAAAAATAATCGCAAACACTTCCAAGTTAAATTGAGTACCTATGTACTATTTTATATCAATGAATTATGATTCCAGCGCGGAAAGAAGTGAATGCTGAGTTGACGAATAGTTGAAATGAATGGAAGCTGAATACGCATTGCGCCGACCCTAAATAATTGGGAATAGGACGGGTAAATGATGATGATGATGATGTTACAAGCTTAAAAAATTCAAGTAACTTTAAATATTTCGAAATATCATCAGGGAAATGATAAATACAGGGCTGTTACAAAATATACTATATTTGGAGCTCAAAAACTTTGAGCACGCCAAAACGAAAAGGTTTAGGTTCCCTCAGGATGTTCTGTTCAATCGCTCTTTTTTTGATTTCCATATTTCCATGCGACATATCTTCAATCAAAACTTTTCTGTCGCTTCTCTGCCTTATTACAAAAGGACTTGTAGTTTTTTTTTTAACACTCACATAATCTCAATGTAGTTATATTGTAACTCGTTTTAAAAGTAAATTTATTACTATCAAGACGAGTTTGGTGTTTTACAATTCAGGTTTAGATAGTTCTGTAAGCAAGCCGTTTCTAATTGTTTGCCAATTTTATTTAACAGTGTTGTTGCTCAAATAATGATGAAAACTATCGATCTTCGTTTACTTACTTAGACCTGAGTTTTTAAGTATTCAACCTCATTGTTATGTCATATATTGCCTAATATACTGTACGGTCAATCCATTGACATTTTGGACTTGATATAGTTTATTAAACTTAGTAATTTTCCTTAAAATCGTCGAATGTGGTTTAATATCGTATATTGGAATATAAAGAAGACATTAAATGAAGTGTTAAATGTCAATGATGAATATTGATCATGTATTATAGAATATTAGTGATCTTCATACTTATTTGGATATTAATTATAAAATTAATATCCAAATAAGTATGAAACAACGAAAAAAAAGAACGTCTTTGCTATAAAGCAAAGACGTTCTTTTTATTTCATATTCCAATGCGTTATTCCTTGCATTTTATGTTCTGTAGAGTTAGATTCGTCATTAAGCAAAATTTATGTAACCACTAAAATCTGTGACAAAAGTTATGGCTGAAGCTACCTACCTATCTTTATTGTATTTTTAGTAAATTTAGTAATCTGATCCCAGAAGTTTACTCTGACAAGACATAAAACTTCGAGCACAATAAAATAAAATAGCAGAAAGCACTACACATTTGGACATCCTAAATCTTACACAGTAGACAGGACACAATAGTCCAACTAATGAACTACTTAGCTACAAGATGACAACAACAGACGCTAATTTACCATGTATATAAACGTAATAGGCCCTAATAATGGCTTCAGCCTAGGACATGACACAGTGCCCTATCTGTTACATGTCTGGCAGTTAATAGAATTGTCTCACAAAGCCCCTATGTCATCAAATAATAATATAACTAATTGCCTTGTTGGGCCTGGAATGATGTTGATATTTTCTTGCTCCGAAAATACTTTAGAGACAAAGAAATTAAATAAAATTGAACGACGTTTACTGTGATGGTCTTATTATGTTACCTTTTCGTTCCTGTAATAGAATTTTCAAGCTTTTCTTTTCTAGCGACGTTAAAAGATAGAGCGCTATCATCATTGCATTCTTTTTTAATAAGGAGTTCAAAACACATTTTCTGAATCTTTTACTTACACTGAAGGTCAGACTTCAAAGAAAAATGTAGATTCTCCCTGATAATAAAAGGACCTCCGATTTCTTATTAAGATAATGCTTAATGTTAACATTTACAAAAGATATTCTTTCATAGTCAAACATTTAAATAGCAATCCATTATTTAATTTCTTACTGAAAGGTGTCTCGATACTTGAGGTAAAAATAAATTAAGACTGGATTTTCAAGACTGCTTATATTCTGGGTTATTAAAAACGAGAGCATAATTTCAAGTTTTACGACTGAATTTTTATCTCTACATTAGCGTAAACCTTGTGGAGCGCTTAAATAATAAAACACACTTTGTACGAACGACCAGTTCATTGTACCAGCTTTAAGGTCACTATTGTCACAGGCTATTAAAGAAACAATAACCCTAATCCATATTTGACAAGAACCTCTATGCATTACAATTGAAAATTTGAAAGTACTTATATCGCGATTAGTGAAGGCTCTACTGATTTGAACAATAGATTATATCCACGTGTAAGACAGAATAGGTCACCTTTCCCTCAAGTAGCTTAGATAATAGGTATTATTCTGATCTTCGAAAGCCTCTCCTAAGTACATGTCGGTATTATCACAACCGTTTGGGCGACGTGGCAAAATAATTTTGTAACAACATGGTAACAGGATAGGGTTTAGCGGTAGGAAACCACACATCCTTTGACAAAAAGTCTCACAAAGACAACCGTAAATTAAAAAAGAAAGTACAGTAACATCCGGTCTGTATATTTCTTTAAGATAACGAAGAAACATAAATTATGAGGCTTTTATGTACCAGATTTCGCTCCGTGACCGTAATTCGAGGCATAAAAGGAAGTCTCCAACTAAAATTTGATTTGCCCCAACTTTCAGAGGAAGACAAAGTTAGTGGTGTTACAGGTGGGTTTCAGGCTCGTGCGATTAGATTTCATCTACTTTACAATGTTACACTAGTTTCAGGAGATAGGCACCTGCTACCTTATATTTTGGAATATATCTCTCTATCTTTGGATGGGGAGTTTGCAGTTTCTTTCCTAAATAGCGGTGAAGGACGGGTAAATTTCGGGGTTGTGTAAATAGTTTGACCCTCAGAAAAAGTTTTCACTAAAGAAAGTTTTACCAAAAAATGTTTTAAAAGTTAAGGTTCTAGAACTCCTTATTTTAGTTTTAGTGTTGGATGCAGACGGTGATGAACTGCAAAATATCGATTAATTATTTAACTGCCTTCCTTTCAAACAGCCTTTTGCGCAAGTATATTCATGTAAAGGCCCTGTTGCGCTTTTATTTTGTGCAAATATCTTGCCGTCCTTGAAAAAGTGCATAAAAAACCCGAGTTATAAAACTAGAATTACTTTCATCAGCAGATTTTTCGTTGCCAAAAATAAATAATGAAAGTATGTCAATATGTTACAAAATTGTCAAACGATGTAGTTATTTATTGGTATAATAAATTGTATTTCATCAGAAAGTGTCGCAAAATTTAAAACATACTTTGGCAGTGTACAGTAAATTGACATATTGGAGAACCGGACAGATAATTGGATTTCTTTAAAGGATGTTTGTTTACGCTTATGATCATATACAGTTTTAATTAATATTTATTGCTAATTGTAAAATTTATATTTTATTATGTTTGATCATTTAAGAAAATCTTAAAGAGACAAACTAATGTAGGTAGTACAGTTATGCAAATGATATGTTTAGAACCTAGATATAACTTTATGAAATCGAAATATCTGTTTTGAGCTAACGATTCAATTAATATACTTTCACTTCCTGACTTGAAAAACATACCTAAAAACCACAGATTATATGCAATAACGAATCTGGTACAACACTTTAAAACCTCAATATTATTTGAATATATTACATACATGTTTATAATGCATAAAACGTGTGTTTTGTATTTATTTATGCTGTTATATGGCTTTGGGCATCGCAGCGTTAAGAGCTTCGGATTAAAGGCTTTTTGCAGCTTTGATAAAACCTAAAACAATAGTAATGACATCATAAAGTGTATTCAAGGTTGTGGAAGGATATATTGTAATATGAGTACCCATGAAATTTACAGTATTGTGCATAAACCAGTATTTTTAGCAATTTTTCGGTACCCGCGTGCAGCGCATAGAATATAAATCAATATGTTATTGCGAGGCAACATTTTAAGAACAGCGTTCTTTATAGATGCATGTTAAATCTTTAAAGTTTTTTCAAAAGGCCGCTTGAGATCCAGAACTGGATTCCAATTGACTATGAAGACATTTCCATTCGCTTTGGTTTTAAAGTAAATCTGCGAAATTGTTCTTGAAATAGTTTTTGGTTTTTGCAGTCAAGTTTGAAAAAGTTTTTTTGTGTACATAGATTATGTTTTTATAAATCTATTTCTTGAGAGATAATGTTTCCTATTGCCATGATGTGTACAAAATGGGGAAAATATACGTGAATAGCACATTTTATCGAAATTGATGTTATTGTAAATTTTAAAGAACGATAACGATATAATGTTCAATACACTAAGCCACCTGTTAACCTGACCAGTTTTGGCACAGCCGACCATGTAATTTACTCTTGATATAAATATAATAAATCACAGAAAGAACAAATTATACGGTAGGCAACGATAGCGAAAAATGATCAAACTACACGGAGTTTTTTTCTAGCGCAAGCAATAATTTTTTGCCGGAGATGAGTAAGTTTGATTTTCTTGAAGTCTAAGTAGATATGTGATCAGGAGAATTTATAAATCAATTATCACAGATATTCAAGACAATCTTTTTTTGCTAAATTTTTTTTTGGAAGATGGCAAGCAGAAGCTTAATGTAATAATTGAATATCTGTACCTAACATTATACTTATTAAGACCACAGCATTTGGAAGTCGTTAAATAATCATTAAATTACATTGTTATGTCACTACATCCCGGAAAGTAACGCTTATAGAAAGTCACCAGTCATATCCGTATGCACCTTGACGTTAGTCTGCCCACCCGCTGACTGCAGTTATAGTTTATACAACAATATGCACTGAGATACAAGGAATATTAGATTACGTTGCCTTGTTCTGTGTTCCCACGAGGAAGGTTACAACGAAGTATAATGAACCTTATGGGCTTAGAATAAAGGTGTGAATGTCAGTACATTGCAACTATTGTGAGGTCGACTGTACTGTATCATCTTTGTTATTCTCAGATTTAATTTGTGTTAGAATTTACCTTGCAAACATTTTCTTGTTTATAATAATGAGTAAATGTAATAGAAAATCAATTAATAATTAAAATTTAATCACAAGTAAATATGACATACATTGTATAACTCAATCAATCTGTGTTCAAACAATAAATTCAAAAAAAATAGCAAGTTATCGTTCTTTGGTTCTATAAATCCAATTACTAAAGAATCAAAGGCCTTCTCCATGAATCCTATCTATTACTAAACCTAAACTACAGGCTGAATTATAAATAACTTGGAACTATCGTATCAAGAAAGTAATATTACTTATTCACAATACTCGTATTCAACGACGGTTAATAGAGATCAGAATGGTCTTCCAATGGTTAGACCTTATAAAATATTAGTAAAACCTTAGTCCAATGAGGAAAATTGGGAGTCTGTTGGACCAGTTTCAGTTGGAAATCGTAGAGTTGTGGTGGCTTAGCAGTTTGTGGACAATTTTATATGCAAGGAGAGTAATGTAGGGGTCAAACGAAAGTTATTCCATGTAATGATAAAGGAATTTAAGTACCCACTGCAACTGGTAGTGTCGCAAGATCTTCATAAGTTCATATTGTGTTTTCTTCTATTTATTTGATGGAAAGTAAAGGCTTACGCATAAGTGAATTCCAATAATAAGGACCCTATAAATTCTATTGTATGCAGCGTATGTCATTCCTTAGTATGGTATATTCATTGTCGTATAACGATCACGTGGCTACCTGTGGTCCCTATGCCTGACAATTTAGAAGTCCTTACACTAAACTCATCACGTGACCTCGACGCGTGACTTTCCCGATCTACACACGTGAGTGAAACCATATACAAATCACTCAGAAAGTTATAACATACATAAAAATTAATATTCCTCCCAATCTTTGTTTTCGAGATATTCAGCCGCTTTAGGTGCAATACTGATATTCCGCTGAATCTGGTGAGAATGGAAGCTGACATCTTCATAAGTTGAAGAAAGGCAGATACATCTTTAAAATCGACTGGTTATTTATTACTATATGTACTTCTGCACCTTTGTTCATCTTATTAGGGTTCTGTACCCAAAGGGTAAAACGGGACCCTATTACTAAGACTCCGCTGTCTGTCTGTCTGTCTCCAGGCTGTATCTCATAAACCGTGATAGCTAGAAAGCTGAAATTTTCACAAATGATGTATTTCCGTTGCCGCTATAACGACAAATACAAAAAACCACATAAAATGAATATTTAAGGGGGGCTCTCATACGACGGTGGTACGGAACCCTTCGTGCGCGAGTCCGACTCGCACTTGGCCAGTTTTTTAAATGTGTAATATCATTTGTTAAAGTATTGTGTGTACATAAATTATTAAATAAATAAATAAATGTGTGCATTTATTGTACAGGCTTTTAATTCTTTTTGATGAAAAATCACGAAATTCCCTGTAATAGAATTGCTTTTAAATTGAAGCATTAACATTGTTAATTATAAACTATAACACGATCGTTATTGTGTAGGTACCTAATTCTCTGAAGTGATTGAGACTTAGCCGTTCTTGTTATAACTAAACAATTAATTACTTGGTTGTATAAATAATAACTAAGAAATTGTGGGATGTTAGTGTAAATATAACAGGCTAGCTTAGTGTGGGTGTATAATTAGTAATTGCACATTAAAACATTTGTAATGAATTATTCTTCTTCTTATCTATAATTCACACAACATCAAAAGACCTCGTGGCCGGCCCAGAAGGACATGGCGGGACGAACTTGACTCCTTTTCAGCATTATGGACAACAATAGCTCAAAACCGGAAAAAATTGGAAGAAAGAAAGGGAGGCCTTTGCCCTGCAGTAGGACGATAATGGCTGAAAATAATAATAATAATATCTATAATGGCTTTTGACATAGTGGCTAGAGTTTTGTGGACCGATACTCAGCCACGCGGACAGCGTTGTACAGGTCCTCGCGTGTGCAGGTGGTGGGACGCGCTGGGCAGCTCAGCAAGTGAGCCATGGTCTGGGGAGAGGTACCACACTCACAAGGCTTGTGTGTGCTGTAACCCCACCGATAAACATTTTTCCCGGAGTGTAGTAATTAATTATCGAAACCACTGTTAACGAAAACAATTTAGGGTACAGTTAATGCACCAGTTGCCAATTGATTTGGGCTTTAGTAACATCCGTTACTTATATCCTTTATAATATTTACATTAATCATGAAAGTTAATTGACCGCTTATTTTGTTAATTGAATACATAAATCACTTGATTGTTTTATTACAATTGCTTTGTAGTTATGCAAACCAGTAGGTTAGCTAATAATTAGTAAATGATCAATGTATGGGAATGATGGTTATGTATGGGTCTGAAATTAATAGACTACGAGTTAGTAAGTCTCAAATATCGTGTCGTAAGACAGACCAACGCACGTTTACGTCGTGTCGTCACGTGGCCAAACTCACTTTTACTGTCTAATATTAGTTTAACTGTCTTACTCTTATTACACGTGGTCTTAATAAAGTCAGACTAAATATCGCGTCAATAAGCCCTTACGTTATCTAATGTATTGTATCTCCGCCTTACATTTCAAATTACCGCAATGTGTTTTCTTTCTCACTCAATGTGTCAGATTGCCATTCTGTAGCACATACAAATCAACTTGAAGAATTGATTTGTATTGTATGCTTCGAAGAAATTGTCGTTGCTGGTAATACTTATAAACGATTGTAATGTTCTTGGAGTAAACGAAAATGTTTACAGGCTGCTACGGTTCGTTGGCGTCTTGCGAATATTGAAGTTCACATAAGTAAGTACATGTAGCTTATATTAGGTATTTAGCAGGATCCTAAGATTCTGGGTAGTCCTAAGTTCTATTCCGTATAGTGATAGGACCTTTGATCTTCTACGATCGGTGTAGCAACCAAAGATTGTCATTTTGGGACCACACTAGTGAATTATGTAGAGATCTTTTAAAGATTCTTTATGCGTTGTAGGATAAGTTGGGGTGTTGGTATGTGAAACTGATTTGAATTAGCTTTTATAATACTTGAACAAAAAGGAAACAACATAACCTTTAACGAGACTATAAATATATATAACTGTTCTACTTTATGAGAGAGTCAATACTTTTTTTGTAAAAATATTTGAGTTATTGGAAACTGTTACACGATCACACAGCTAAACGCTTTAATTTAACGGACAAAAGTCAAAGGCAACTCACCTTAATTAGAACCGCAACTACTAATTACATGCAAATTGCTCTTCAGTAAACGATGGAACATCGAATACCTATAGGTACAGTCAACCGCATGTCAGCCATTACAACTAATTAAGAAAATAAACCTTACTGCTTTGGAATAACAACGTTGTCAACGTCAAAGTGTGACCATTGATGTGTGGTCGCCTTACTTAAATTAGCCTGGTTTTAGCCTTTGACAGAAGAAGGTTAAGTGGTTCTATTTAGAGTAAATAAAATGGCAGTAAAATGGTGTTGTATTACTAGTGTTTAATAGGTTTTAAACGAACAATAGGTCTTATCTAATAGGTCTGTCATCAATATCGACATTAAGTAGTTTAAAGCCATATGGGCCTGTTGGTCTAGTGGTCAGTGACCCTGACTGCTATACCGGAGGTCGTGGGTTCGATTCCCGCCCAGGTCAAATGTTTGTGTGATGAGCATGATCATTTGTTCTGCGTCTGGGTGTAATTTATCTATAATATGTATGTATTTAGAAATATATAAGTATGTTTATCAGTTGTCTGGTTACCATAACACAAGCTCTGCTTAGCTTGGGATCAGATAACCGTGTGTGAGTTGTCCCGGAATATTATTATTATTATATGGGACAACAACAAAAAACGTGATTTATAAAATAGTATTTGCATAATAGTTCTAAGTTATCTACGAAGGTCTGGACAGAAATATTTCCATTGATCACAACATATTCACCTATATGGTTTTAATCGTTAACTCTTATCGCAATAGTTTAACAGAAAATACCTGTATACGTAAAACATACATGTCATGGAAAAATAAAAATAGAATTCTCATTAAACAGTGGTAGTTATATAACACGTCAGTATTATACAAGTTGTATTGTTATCGATTAACTTGAACGGAGCTGTAGCCATTAAATAAGGTTGGAAATGATGTCAAGCGTAACGAAAAGTTAAATTGATCCCGGTAAACCGTTTTATACAACATGAAGTTACCTTCATGGTCTTGAGGTTAAGCAGAAATGCGTACAATATTAGTATTTAAAAAACATAACCCTCCTTCCGGCACAGTCGGGTAAAAATTGCAATTTTCAAAACGTGTGAATATTTCAAACAATTCGTATTTGTTTATATTTTGGAGTTACTTATGCTACACAGAATATAAAATGTATCGTGGCATTGCGAGTATGTGCGGTCTCACTGCTCTTAAAAAAGAGAAATCATTAGCCGCTTAGAAACTAGAAAAAGCTGATAATAACAACTATGACTATGAACAACTAGACAAACATGGTGTTTCAATGTAATTTACATCGGTCACTTATCGAACAATATAATTAGCTACTAAGTTTGACGACCTCCGTGGTCGAGTGGCGTACGCACCGGTTTCAAGGTGTCGCTAGCTCTGAGGTCCCGGGTTCGATCCCCGGACGGGTCAATGTAGAAAATCACATTTTCTACATTGTCTCGGGTCTGGGTGTTTGTGGTACCTTCGTTGTATCTGAATTCCATAACACAAGTGCTTTAGCAACTTACTTTGGGTTCAGAACAATGTATGTGATGTTGTCCGCATTTATTTATTTATTTATTTAAGTAAATAAAGTCTTTATTATCAAAACATTTTTGAACAAGTCTTAATGATTTTCCAAAAAGAGGAAACCTGTTTTGGCATTTGACAAATAAGCTACTAGAATATTAGAATCCCAGTGATAAACACAGCCATTTGTTTATTCCCCTTCAACAACAATATATCTGGGTATAAATTGTATGGCGCAAGCTTACCGTGTCCACCACCCGGACCACCCGTATATTATCGGACACCGCCAGTAAATGTCGCCGAGATATGGTTTAATATGGCGCCCGTGTCAACTAGCGATATGTCAATGCAAATTATACAATTACTATAAACATTACTTAGGTTAAATTAATACTAATGTAGGCAAAGGTTTTGCTTCCAGTTATGAGTGGTTAAATGTAAACAAATGTATTGGTTAACAAATATATACATAATGGATCTTATGACTTCTTGGTAGGTTAATTGTATGCGTTAAAAACCAAATTAAGATTCTATTGACTAATTAGCAGTTTAGCGGTCACTTTAAATGATTAGGACTAGATTTTTTTTTCCTAGCCCACTGCTGGGCAAAGGCCTCCCCCAATTCCTTCCATACTACCTTATCCCGCGCCACCTCGGACCAGTCCTCGCGGTATGCGACTAAGTCATCCCGCCACCTCTTCCTGGGCCGGCCTCGGCGACGCCGTCTATCTGCGCTCCCATTGTGTACAAACCCTTGATAATATTATAATATTATATAATATTTAATACTGCTATTTTGTAGAGACTCGATAGAAAGATGTTTGAATAAACCTCATTTATATCTAACTTTAGCGAAGTCTCTTTAATAATACAATATACATATTCTATTATAATTCATACTTCATCCTCCGTTGTCACCGGTACAGTCCACTATCGAATAGGCTTATTGAAAACATGCAATTGCATCGCATTGAGGTTGTAGAGAGCCAAATGAAAAGCATTCCACACTGAATAGAGTGCAGAACAAAGATGGGTCTGCATGGAAAATGGAATCCCATTGTAATGACAGCATCGATGGAAACACACTTCGTGTATGTATTTTCTTTTCATTACAGCGTTAACATTACATACTGTGTAGAGAAATAAAAACAGAAAACAATGTTAAATATCCTTTATGTGTTGTATTATATGACAAATGAGTAATTTGTGATCTATAATACTTTTATTTAAAATTAACCAAGAAATACTTTTTACAAAATTTAAGATATATTTTAATAAAAATGCTTAGTCTGACCACAACCCTTCTTCATAAAAGCATTCAAGGGTTATTGTCAAGCAATTTATTCGCACCACAGCTCGATCCGCTGCCCCTGACAGCTTCGTTTCCAACTAACTTCGAAGATATGTTCTTGAAATCCATCCTAACTTTCAGCTGCAAAGTTTAATGCTATTGCTGCAGGAAGCGCTTCCTTCACGATGAAGGTTTTCGTACATTCCAAGTTATTTCTGATTGGTATAGAACCACCAGGACAGAATATATTGTTGGCTTGATTTTCGGAACATGATCGATTTATTTAACACATCTAGGCAAGACTTTCTTGACCTGGGGAACTTTCAAAGAAGTATTAAAAACTTCTTACTTATATCTATGGGTGCTTCACACTTCCCTTTATCCGGATTTAGATGTATAGACTGAAATCCATTACAAATCAGTGGCCACTTATAGCTGTGAGCAGTTCAAGCGTATTTATAGTACCTACTTTAGTAACTATGACTTTTTCATAAATTCAAACAACTAAACTCTTTAAATTGTGTTTAACATATGCTCCTAAAATATTGTAATCTGCTGAAAACAGGGATCCATTTAAAAAATACTATTGTTGAAGAGCTTTTATACAAATCGTTGTTAACAGCATAAAAGCCTATTATGTAATATTGTTACCATGAAAACGTTTTTAACACTTAGCCGCGGCTACTGAACAAGTAAAATGAAAATCTGCTGTGTTGGATGTAGATGAAAAATTAATAGAATCAAATCAAATTCAGATAATTTACAGCATAAATAATAATAGTGCAATAATTGTGAATTACTTATAGACGACGTGGTCGAATGTCGGTTTCAAAGTGTCGCTAGCTCTGAGGTCCCGGGTTCGATCCCCGGACGAGTCAATGTAGAAACAAACTTTTCTACATTTCCTCGGGTGTGGGTGTTTGTGGTACCTTCGTTGTTTCTGAATTCCATAACACAAGTGCTTTAGCAACTTACTTTGGGTTCAGAGCAATTTAAGAGACGTCCACAAAAAAAAATATTACTTGTTTTGACATTTTTGTTTTTTAACATTTGCTTGTACATTTTTAGTCCAGCTCCCTGTATGATTGTGAGATGTGTTATTGGTTTAGATGCAAAAAGTTGTAGGTGTCTCTTTGTCAAGTTTATGCATTTTTCCTTTAAAATAAAGAAACTTAAATATTCGCAAACGTGATGGAATCCAAACCTGCACCGTTATGGCACAAATCTTGAGTAGTATATTATTGGGCATTCTGTCCCACTTGTTCGCTCATGCTTGCGCATTCGCGACGTGGGACAGAATGCCCAATAATATTTCTGGTAATTAGGTCTTGGGCATTCTGTCCCACTCTTGTATTGCGCGCTTACAACTGATACCACCGTCTGTGATACAGATTCATGTACGCAATATGCTTTTTCATCGCAATAACGATAGGAACCAACAGACAATGATTGTATTAATTTGTAATGTGCAGAAAAGTTTAAATGTGAACGCTATGAACATATTTTGTCATTCTTAGATCAACTCTATAACATACTTATCATGAAGTTTATTAAACAGCCCCAATCGTTGAATGTAAACACTATCTGTGATGATGTTCCTAAGACTCGGGTTCGTCATGGTGAATTATTACCTAACATAGTACGTTGTATTATTTGTGGTCCGTCAAATTGTGGAAAAACAAATTTGCTCATTGGTCTTCTTATACATGAAAACGGTTTAAAATTTCAAAATGTTTATGTTTATTCAAAAACTTTGCACCAACCTAAGTATAGATTTCTGGAAAGAGTTTTACAACGAGTTCCAGGTATTTCATTTCAGAAATATCATGGTAATGAAGACGTTTTGAGTGTTCAGGATGCTAAACCCAACTCTGTAATAATATTTGATGACGTTGCATGTGAAAATCAAAGTAACATGCGAGATTACTTTGCAATGGGCAGACACAAAAATATCGATTGTTTTTATCTCAACCAAACGTATAGTAAAGTGCCAAAGCAGTTAGTACGAGACAACGCTAACCTTATCGTACTTTTTAAGCAGGATGATATTAATCTAAAACATATTTATGAAGAACATGTCAATACAGATATGACTTGGATCCAGTTTCGTGAAATGTGTTCAAAAATTTGGAGCGAACCTTACAACTTTGTGGTAATAAATAAAGATTGCTCTAAAAATAATGGATGTTACAGAAATAAATTTGACACATTTGTTGTCTTTGAATAAGAAAATGATACTATATTTAAGACAGTTGACATCGTTACGTTATTATTCTTTTAACAACTCTTAAGCGATAACTATATATTTAACGACTATGGAAAAATCATTGAAAAAACAAATCATAGATGCCTCAGCCGCTGTAAAGAAAAAAGTACGTACCATGAGAGAACTTGAGATTGGGAATAAGGAAGCATTAGAAACGGTTTTTAAACCTATAACCGAATCACTTAATTTACTAACCAACACCAGTAATGGAACTACTTCTGATGAAAATGAAAAAATACTGGAAAGCAATCAAACATTATACAAGGAAGGTCCTACTAGCAAAGAGTACGTGGAAAGCAGTGATGAAAATGAAATCGACAGTGAATCTTCATTTCAATCGTTGGGTGATAAGAACGAAGAATGCGATACATCATCTTGGTCTCTATCTCCTGAAGCACTACATGATGTACCATTTGGTGTTCGGATAGACAGTGGAAAACTTATGTTAGGTTCAGCTAGCATTACGATTGGTGATGATTTTATCACAGTAACGGGTCGCAAATATCGAAATACACCGGGTTTGAAACAGTTGTTGCTAAAAAAAGATGTAGACTTAAGTTTAGTGACAGATAATGATATGCAACATTATAAGTCAATGCTGATCGATACAAATGCACACCGTCGAGATTTTGAACCAAGCAAACCCATCAAAAGTAGCAAAGGGCAAAAATATTTGCAAGTCATTAAACCTCTTTTTAAATTACAAAGTACAAATCAGACCTACAATCAACCAAAGGGGAATGGACTACCGTTAAAAAAAGTGTGGAGAAAAAACGTAGATTATGTCTATTGGGATAATCCAAATGAACTAGTGGATAGATTAAAACTATTGATTGCTTCACGAGACGCTGGCAACACTGGGCTGGACAATGAAATAATATCCATCATCGAAGAGTTACGTGAAAGTAAAGTTATTAATTAATAAATATCTTTTATTCTCTGCATACGTTTCATTTTACTGTTAACCCTTCAATACAAAGCACATTCAACATGAATATAGACAAATTTGGACATTATATTCATAAAAGAATGCGATTGTCAGAATTATTCGAGAGTAATGATAATGCATTAACGAAAACAGAAAATGGTGAATTTGATTTAAAAGCTACGACGTTGAGAGGTATCAGAACTCCTGTAGAACCAGATGATGCTGTAAATAAGGATTATGTAGATCAATTTATGACAAACATAACGAAAGATTTATATAAATCCATGCTGTTAATGCGAACTCAAATTATGAATGATGTACAAAATACTTTAAAAGCAAAGATATCTGAAGTTTCCATTCATTTAGAAGATAAGTTTTACACAAAAACAGTTGTAGATAACTTATTAGCATCTAAAAAGCCTTCATAATGTCCAAACAACAAATTGTAAATGAAATTCACAAAGCGGCAAGAAAAAATTTTGATCGTCGTTCTGTAATTTTGAAAGGGATTGATGATTTGTGGCAAGCTGATCTGATGGACATGCAAAATTTAAGAAAATACAACAATGGTTACAATTATATTTTATTGGTGATAGATTGCTTCTCAAAATACGCCTGGGCAGAACCGCTAAAATCGAAAAATAAAATTGATGTTACTAATGCATTTGGGAACATACTCAGTAAA
This sequence comes from Autographa pulchrina, assembly GCA_905475315.1. Taxonomy (NCBI): domain Eukaryota; kingdom Metazoa; phylum Arthropoda; class Insecta; order Lepidoptera; family Noctuidae; genus Autographa; species Autographa pulchrina. The sequence goes on from FR997764.1 coordinate 2,467,125, forward strand.
AGTCAACGCAAACCGGTTAATTTACAAACAGATTCAGGAACAGAGTTTTATAATACTTCATTCCAGACGCTCATGAGAAGGTTTAATATTAACCATTACTCAACCTTTTCTACAAAGAAGGCTTCAATTGTTGAGCGATTGATAAAAACTATTAAAAATAAATTATATAAGTGTTTTAGTATGAATGGAAACTACAAGTGGTATGAAACGGTGTTACAAGATACATTGAAAATGTATAACAACACAAAGCATCGTACTATTCAATGTAAACCTGTTGAAGTAAATAAATGCAATGAGTTAAACATAAAAGAAAATATAAAAAAAACACATAAGCAAGTTTCTTTTCGTTGCGTACCTAAGTTCAAAGTTGGTGACAGTGTTCGCATTAGTAAATACAAGCATGTTTTTAAAAAGGGCTATACTCCTAATTGGTCAACTGAAATATTTACCATAAAAAAAGTAAACAATACCATTCCAAAAACGTATCATATAGAGGACCAACGCAAACAAGCTATTTTGGGAACCTTTTATGAACCGGAACTTCAAAAAACAAATTTCCCAAACGTTTATTTGATAGAAAAAGTTTTAAAAAGAAAAGGAAATAAATTGTTTGTGAAATGGTTAGGTTTAAGTAACGCAGAAAATAGTTGGATCAAAAGAGCTGCGATAGTGAATTGATAAAAGTAGATATCATATTATTCATATAAACATTATTATTTCTTACATGTATTTCATTTTACTTTGAACAATGCAAGGAGGTGGACTAGTCAATAGTGTGATTAATAATTTACCCTTTGAACTTCATTTGCCTGGTTACAATTATTGCGGACCGGGTACTAAACTACAAAAACGGTTACTACGTGGAGATCGAGGCGTAAACAAGTTAGACGAAGCTTGTATGCATCACGATATTGCATATCAGAACCATACAGATTTACCTAATCGTCACAAAGCCGATTTACAACTGTTAAACATGGCTAAACAAAGACTTGGATCCAAGGACGCAGGAAAAGGGGAAAAACTAAGTTCGTGGCTGGTGAGCAAAGTCATGAAAGCCAAAATAAAGTCTGGTGCAGGGATTAAAACGTTTAACAGTTTTGTATCGAAAATAAGATCAAAAATTAAGAAACTCAAACACATGGACAGTAAGGCTCTTATAAACGCCGCTTACTTGGCTGCTAGAAAGATATTTCCTTGCGTACAGAAAGTACGAGTTCCTCGTGTCATACCCATACCGAAGACTGGTGGAGTTCTGCCTTTGATCCCAATTTTCGCTGGTTTATCGGCATTAGGATCTTTAGCGGGTGGTGCTGCGGGTATCGCAAAAACAGTTAACGACTATAAAACAGCTCAAAAAAAATTACAAGAAACTGAACGGCACAATAAAACTATGGAAGCATTAGCTATAGGAAAGGGGTTGTACATTAAACCGCATAAAAATGGTAAAGGTTTGTTTATAAATTCGTCAAAAAACTGATAAGTAAGCTACCTAATCGTCCATTAACTGATGTTGACATCAAAAAGCACGCTCGCGACTTGCCATACTTTCGAGGAGTTTACATGAAAGATCGGTTACCGAGAAAACCAAAACAGATTGAATGTGCTATCGTGAATTTGGACAATTCAAAAAATGAAGGAACTCATTGGGTGGCTTATATTAAATTTAATAATTATTGTGAATATTTTGACAGCTTCGGTGATTTGAAACCGCCTCTCGAATTGATACGATACTTAAAAAACTGTAATATTTTTTACAACTATACAAGGTACCAAAAATTCAATACTGTGAATTGTGGACACTTATGCTTAGAATATCTAAAGAATTTTTGGAAAAATAAAAATGTATAAATTAATATGTTGTTCTTTCATTTTTATCATTCTCAAGATGTCCCTCACTTTGTCAATAACTGGAAAGTCATCAGATTTGTCTACTTACTATCCTAACACACTACAATTAAACGGTCAGTACGAGTGCGCATTATTGCATTTCTCCACGTTTAATTCTATTCCAAATATTGATAAAAAGAATAATAAGTTCTACTATGGATCGGAGGAAGTAATTGAAATACCCGAAGGAACTTATGAACTTCAAGATATCAGCGATTATATAAAGTCCAAAATACAAAACGCTTCGATAAAACTACTGTGCAATAACAATACTCTAAAAACTACAATACTCTGTTCTAAAAATATAAACTTCGATAAGGAAGACACTTTTCGAAACCTATTAGGATATGATAAGCAGATCTTAAAAGCTAATAAATTGCATGTCTCACAGTTTCCAGTTAACATTTTGCCAACGACCGTGATCAGGATTGAATGTGATATTGTCAGTGGTTCGTACGTAAACGGAGAGCCCAGTCACATTATCCACGAATTTGCACTCAACGTGCCACCAGGATATAGAATCATAGAAATTCCTAAAAACGCAATATACTTTCCGATTAATCAAAACAACATAAGCTGCATACATATACGGTTATTGGACATAAACAATCAACTGATAAATTTACGCGGTGAAGAAGTACAGCTTTATTTACATCTAAGAAGAAAAAATGATTGACTATAATAAATATACCCATCAACCAAAAAAAACCATCAGTTTATATAAAGCTCCCAGTCATATAAGAACTAGCTCGAAGAAAAGAATAAAATTAACGAGAGAAAATAAAGCATTTCTTAAAGCTATCGGTCTCCTAAAATGAATATCTTAAATGTTTTATCCGCACCAACCTACGACAATACTGTTGAAGGCATCGAATACCATTCATATAAACCGTACGTGACCAGTTTTAACAGGAATGACGAGATACGCATACCTATCAACCAACAGGACTTGTATGTACTACCGTCAGCAAGCACCTTGTATTTGGAAGGAACCATAGTTGTTAAGAAAAAGGATGCAAAAGAAACCGCGAGCAGTGTTCATTTTACCAATAATGCTCTACTCTATCTATTCCAAGATATAAGGTACGAGCTAAATGGAGTCGAAATTGATAAAATAAAAAATGCTGGTGTAACTACCACGATGAAGTCATTAATTTCAATGAATGAGACCGAATCAAAAATATCTAATTCTTGGGGCTGGAATATCGAAGGCATTAAAAATATAAACGGTGGTAAATTTTCTGTATCCATACCACTTTGCAACATACTCGGTTTTGCAGAGGATTTTAAAAAGATTGTAATAAATAGTAGGCACGAGTTGATATTGTTACGTAGCAATACAAACTTGAACGCTGTGAAATTAAATACTGGTGAAATTTTAGAAGACGTTATTATAAATAAAATCATATGGCGCGTACCGCACGTTAAAGTATCTGATAAGGAAAAACTAAGTTTAATTAAATTGTTAGAAAAAGATCGTCCACTGCAGATGGTATTCCGAAATTGGGATCTTTACGAGTATCCTGCGTTACCTAGGACTACTAAACATACCTGGTCTATCAAAACATCATCGCAAATAGAAAAACCCAGATATATTATTATTGGTTTACAAACAAACAGAAAAAATAGTGCCAGTTCTGACATGTCTCAGTTTGATCACTGTCATATACGAGATGTTAAAGTATACCTCAATTCAACATACTTTCCATACGAAAATTTAAACGTTAATTTTGCAAACAACAACACAGCTTTATTATATGAACAGTATACTCGATTTCAACAGTCGTACTACGGACGTCGCGCGGAACCCTTATTAAGTGAAAAACAATTCAAAGACTTAGCGCCACTATTCGTTATCGATTGCTCCAGACAAGCCGATAATCTAAAAGGAGGACCTGTTGTGGACGTTAGAGTGGAAATCGAAAGCGATTCAGACATACCTGATCAAACATCGGCATATTGTCTTATATTAAACGACTGCATTATTGAGTACAAACCGCTTAGCAGCACTGTTAAGAAAATATCATGAAATCGGATACTCTCATATTGGATGTACAAGGATTCAAGGATCTTTACAACAATTTTATAATAAAAGAATTGGCATTTGCGACTCAAAACTATACGCAATCGTTTTTAATAAAACCTCCATACTTATTTAGACATCTAACAAGCGAAGAAAAGATTCAAGTTAAATGGATAGAAAAAAACCGAGGCATTTATTGGAGTGAAGGACACATCGACTACAGAGAATTCCATCGTATAATCGTACCATATTTAAAAGATAAGAATATTATAGTTAAAGGTTCTGAGAAGGTAAAATGGGTTAAGGATCTATGTACGAATTGTAATGTATCGGAACTTGATGAGAAACTGTGTCCTAATTTATCCAAGTTGCACAAAAAATACTCCTGCGATGGAAAAGTTAACTTGTGTTGTAATAAACATTCCAAACAGTGTGCTCTTAAAAACGTATTATGTATAAAAAAGTATTTAGAGGAATAACTAAAGGTGTATCTGTTTATTAGTTTTAAGATATAAAAATAAAACATTTTTAAATGACAATAATGCGTTTATTTTATAATAACCCTATACTATTTACAGTTATGTTTATTCCTATTCTAAATATAAAAACACAAAACTATATACTATTCTACCACAAACAATATAGTCACCCTCTTACGTACCTTTATTATCCCACATACTAAAACTTACAAATACTTAATACAAATATTTTCAATCACTATATTCTATTAACGATTTAGATATTTTCCTAACTAATGATTCAGTTTCATCCACTATAGGGTCCACCACCTCTTTAACTATGTACTGCGCACTTATAATCACATTTTCAGTTTCATTGTCACTGTCGCTGCCTAGCGAGTTATTACACAGGTCAATTACTGATATTTTGATCAGTTTAATGCCTCGCCGCTGGTGTCTGCTCATCACGAAAGACTGAGTGGAGTTGGGTTTGTTCACGGTGTCTTTACGACGTGGTTTCGTCTTTTTTTCTTTCGCCATTCGATTGGCGTTTTCACGATCGCATCGTACCATCTCATTGAATTCTTCGTAAGGATCTTGAGCATACTGGCTAAAAACGATGTCTGATCCCGATCGCTGAAACAATATTATAACAAGTCGTTAAATATTTACATTGCATAAAACACCAACATTTGTATGAAAATATAAAATAATTACTTACCGAAGTCATGTTGAATATAATGTGCAGGTACAAGTACTTCAAGCGAACTATATTTAGTAAATGATTAAATAAAATGAATTTATTATGCAGTGCAATAAGTATCGAATGCAATATCTTCTAACCTTTATGTAATAAATACATATTGGTGCACAAGACAATCAATCGTAATGTAAACACAGTAAAAAGCAATTTACAGTGGTTAGTTTCAAATGATTGTATTTTTGCTTATGTTCTTTGACTACCGAAAGTTGTTAACTAAGCATTACATGTATCCGAGTGATGAAATACATATACGCTCATATTACATCGGCATAAACATTGTTAGTAATAATATTCCTGCTACATGTCGCAACTTGATTTTTACCCGACTGCGATGAAGCAAAAAAAGAAGGGTTATTGTATTCATGATCAACAAAAAATGTAAAGTTGAATAAATAAAACAATTATGGTTTCTCACAATATCACATTTATTTCTATTATAATAATATCATTTTATTCTTACACAATAAAACTAAAATAACTTATAAAATAACTTACGACATTCACATAAATACACTTTCAACTAACTCTAATTTAAATATAATCTGGTTTACGTGGAAAAATCTTATTCATTAATACATTTCTTTTAAAATAGCAGAGTGACCCCATGCACGCGTTGAAATGTTATCTGAAGATAATACTCGTTTATCATCATTTCCAGAGAGTGCAATTTTATTTACACTTTGCGTGAATATCTCGTGCTTAATTGATTTGAACAATATATTTTTCCTTCGAATGACTCCTTTATTATACAAAACATTCTCATAATCGTTAATTGTTAAATCACGTACTACACTAGATTGTATCCCTTTCGCTTTCTTAATAACATAATCAGGAGTTTTAATAGAATACAATTTTGACCTTAAACCAACGAATTCTGTGATGATTTTTCCTCCCATCTCATCTTTGAATAATCCAGGGATTTTTTTATTAATTTGAGGTATTTTAAATTCGTTATCGATACAGTAATTACTAGTGTCAAAATAATCTAAAAGCTTAAAATTCAAATCTTGATAAAAGTTTGATGTAAATATCTCATACACTAAGGAATCTGTATCCGTATAACATAACTTTACTTTATTTTTATAAAAGGGTTTGATGATATTGTAATGAAAATTATACATATGCGATTTAGATAATTCTAAAACGGTAAAGCCAATATAAATAGGTTTGTCTAAAATTATTTGATCAGGTTTCATTTGTATCGCTACTAAATTTTCTGAGAAAACTGAAGCACTATGAAAATAAGGATTGCTAATTAGTTTTTCAGCGGTGTGACACTTTTTAGTAACATTATTAGAATCATTCCAAGTATTAACTAAATGAACATTCACTCTATTCTCTGTGTTTTCCAGTGTTTTCCCAAACACGCTGTTATTTAAAAGCTTGAAAAAATCTTGTTCGAATACATTATTTGCCTTTTGTCGTAGTTGTGTGTTTAATTCAATATACTCTTTCAAGTATGCACTTTGCCTAAATGTAATAACTTTATGAATCTTACGTAATATTAATCCATGTTCCAAACACTTTTTTAAGTGAACATAATGAATTACATAGTTATACTTATTATAAAGGTTGGAAATAAGTTTTTTCGTTTTACCACCCGGTGGAATGCATTTTTCAGGACAAAATGGTAAATCATTATGCAAAGTATGTAAGGATTCCGGGTACAACAGATCTACTTCTAATATGAAACCCCATTCTGCCTCATCCTTTATAGTGTTAATATTATTATGTAATTGCACTATTTCTGTTGCATTCAAAAATCTAAAATCCGAGTGGGGTAAATATTGACACATACTAAAACCATAAAGGTTATTGCAATCCAAATAAACTATAAAGCACGGTGGTTTTGTTGAATCATAAGAAGACATATACTTATGATTAGCTTTAGCATAACGGTGTGAGCACACACATAACCCTCCTCTTATACCATTTTGAATCATTCGCACAATAGCCAGATCATCTATGAGTTCTAATCGAACCCCAGTTTTTAAAAGCATTGCATCAAAAGATAAACTCGGTGCGGTAATATAAAATGCGGGATCGAGCTTATAATGTAACTTGCAAGTTTTCCGGAACTTTTGAAATATATCGGTAAGTAGAAGTACATCTGTTTTTAAGTATAAGTCAGTATATTCACCTAAATTTTTTATGTTAAATGCATTCCACACTAACTTAGCGTGTTCATAGTCCTCCGAGGAAATACTTTCATTGGTTAAAGAATTAAAAAAGAAACGCTGTGATGGCAAGACAGTTTCCTCATAGCATTTCCAGTCCCTGATGTAATCATAAGGATATACACCTTTTCGTGTAAGCAATCGAAAGTGATCATAACTTGGAAAATGGTAACGCATATTTTTAAAATCTTCAATAGCCATATTTTTTGCAAGTTTGACTAAACTAGTACCTAAAAAATGAAATGAATCTAAAAATCTAACATGAACGTATTCACTATCGTTGATTAATATGAATTTGGAAAACGACATGTATTTTTCTTTACTTTTTGGAATTATGGTTAACTTGCCTGGAATTTCCCCTAATTTTTTAATGAATAAATGACAGTCGTAACCTGATAAATTGTGAAAAAAAATTGGTACAAATACAGGTACTTTATACTGTAAATTACAATGTTTATGTGCGGCGCCACGATAACGACCTGTGATATGACAATGATCTCTAACTTTGTTATTCCACAAGGGAAGATCACATATGTGGCACTGCCATGCTTGAATGTAATCGATCTCATCTTTTTGTGAAAATTTAATCCTAACATTTTCGGTTAATATCTTATGAATCCTCTTAACGTCTTCAGTAAGAAAATCAATGAATTTTGAAACACAGTCAATACCACGATACGATTTAAATTCATTAAAATTATCATCCATCGAAGAAACAATGTTATATGCAAATGCAGTAGGAACGTGTCGTTGTAAGCGGAGCGTATTCGCGGTGTCATGTTCATGGTTACAAATCTGTTCAAGTAATGTTTCAAAATCAGCATATATAGCAAATGGAACATTTTGTTTTCTTTGATAGTTTTTAAATTGTATAACCGACCCCTTATTTGGTAAAACAGTTACGACTCCTCCACATTGGTGTTTATTAATTTTTTCTTGATCAGGAAAAAACAATAAACAGGTTTCACAAAAATACAACTTACTGTGGTGTTTTGTGATTTGACTTTTTACAAGACGAGGTAAATCTTTTATGAGACAATAATGAGATGAATTATCATTTTCTATATACAGCAAATGAATAATTTTGGCCCCTTCGATTAACTTCGTTGGTCTATACAGTGGACCTGTTATAGTTTTACCATTTCTTAGACCATAAACGTAAATTTGTATCATGGGATTGTGTCTTTCAAAAATATTGATGTCTGAAAAAGAGATTGGAAAAGCAATGCCATCAATGTTTAAGACGTCGCGAAAATGTGGATAAGAAGTTACTCTCTCCGAATGATGTGTAGCAGGGTATAAGGCAGCAACAATGCACCATAAAAAACAATAATCATCATTGTTTTGAATATTCAAACAAGCTTTTTTGCTCTTTATGAATTTAGGTAAATCTAAAAATTTTGATCCGCTAAGTGGTTGATATTTATTAATGTTAATTTCTAAATGGGAATTATGTAAAAATGACCATCCACTATCTCTTTCTTGAAATTCCTCAATTTTTTTTAAAAGCTGAACTGAAAAGTTTTGATACAACAAATCAAAATTGTAATTACAATGAACAATGATGTTTTTTGTTGCAAAAGATTTTAGTTCTTGAACATCATTTTTGTACATCAAAAAAATACCGTAATAATCAAAGTTAACCTTGACCGATGTATGTTTTTGAAGTGAATTGTCTATTAAAGAATTTACTTCTTTTTTGATACTATTTAAAAAAGATTCTGGATAGTCATTAATATTATTTTCGCACGCTTTAATACGATAACTTACAATACGTCCTTTAAAACAAGTATCTATAATTTCAATTTTGTCATCGAGGGGTACAATGCTATTATTTTTATGTTTATTAGTACGTAAATGCGTAAACCAAGTGCGAGAATTAACATCAATTTTGCATACCGAACAGAAAGGCATTTTTTATCAAAAAACAAATTGAAACTTACAAAAATATAAAGTAATCGTTACTTACAAGGTATATAGGTACTAATTTTAAAAGCTAAAACTTAACTACTGGATCTGTTGCCTGCTGCGATTAGACTTTGTTTTATTTTCATCACATTCACCACAGTAACAGCTCTGTTCTGCTTCTGAAAAAAACATGAAACTTTGATTAGAATACGTACAGAAAATGTAATTCTTACTTACGCTCGCGGTTACAAGAACCTTTTTATCTCCTTACTTTAGAAAACTATACATAAGATCATTATCTTAAAAAATACCTGATTATAATATTATTAGTTGAGTAAATTTAAACCTCTAAAACCGAATGATAATGACCATTACCTTTTAATAGGATAATCTCAGATGATCGTTGTAGATATTTCTAAATCATAAATTTCACAATCTTCTTTACTGTGCGACGATCACTGTTTCCGTGAAGGCATCAACGTAATTTATATCGTTTGAGATTGCTGAAAAATAAAATACACATGTGCTTAAGTATCAGTAGGAAACGGTCATGAAATAATAGTTAAATAGTTATGGACTTACCTTACAATGTTGAGAATAGAGTTTTTCGATTTACACGTACATTATAATATTTATTAATTTAAGTTTAGTTTAGTAAGTAAACTGCGAATAAAAATTATTTATTATTACATAGGTCCACCATACTGCAGTAATTGCGAAATTATGAATGTAACTAAGTTTCAAATTGCTTGTATTGTTGATTCAAATATTTTATGTAGGGTTGTCACTCATTGAATATTAGTAATAATATTATCATTACAGAAATAACAAGATGTCTTATTTGTTCAAACGAATAAAGAGTGAATTACTAAAGTTCACTACTAATACAAATTAAAGTTATCTATTGGTGGTGTATTATAATCATTCTTTTGTTTGGTTAAATATTAAAACATTCTCACTTTAATAAAAAATCCTAGAGTAGGTATCATGTTTTCAAGTATTTTTTTTACTTTAAAAAACCTATCAGACTATTTATTTTAATCCAATTTTATATCTATAAAAATGATAGCCCTTATGAATTATGCTAAATTAGCAACAAGTATAAAATCGTACGATGTAACTTGATCACGTAAAGCAATATATGAAGTCATTACTGACAAACAAATTAATCCCTTAGTCGGTACTTTTTGCGTTTACACGAATATAATACGAACCCGAGAAATGGTAGCGTCGCTTAGTATGTTTGCTTTGATTACTAACATTTTAAATTATCCAAGGAATCACATCACATTTGCTTATAAGCAAAGGCATGTTTGTTAGCGATCATTAGTTTACTTTCTAGTGCTGATATAATATTTGGTACAATACCATACCCCAGCTACTGGTTTTCAGCTAAAATCTAGATAGTAAACCGTGCATCAACACAACAGTTTCAATTCGGAGTATCTTTTGTGTAAATAAACTATACTCGTACATCACCGCTGCTCAATGTGCTAGAATTCACACCAGTTAAAATGTAAGTATTGTCTTTATTACTTGATTAATTTATATCTAGATTGTCGAGTGTTTAATGTGGTCGAGCCTTCGAATACAATGTACACAAACATTTTATTTCATATAAAATTATTATGTTACTGATATTACGTTCAATAAATAATTATAACAAATTGATTTGTTAAACTTTCAGGTCTGACTGCGAGAGTGACATCATTTCCTTCAACAATGACCGCAAAACAGAAACCTCTCAAAAACGGACAACATCTACAGGCAAACGCAAGGCTACTCTAACTACAAAATCCGCTACTATAAGGTAACGAATACGATATTTTAACTTTTGTGTATCCCAAAATCTTAATAAAACAATGTACCTAAATTCAAACGTGTTCCTAAAATAATTGTTAGTAAACGTGTACTTTGTAACATTATTATTTACTCCTTGCTCCAGCAAAAAAAATAAGCTTGATATATTCGGGCTCCGACATGAACGAGACGATGAATGTGATGGTACATCGACGCCTGTGTTGTCCACGTTCTTCGTTACAAGAATAGCAAACGGTAGCGAACGCCGGACCGCAAACACCTCTGGCGAGTACTATATTGACCTCAAGGTGTATCAAACAAATGACGCTCGTGAAACAGACTCTCAAGAGCTATGGAGGAAAGCGCTACTTCGAATAAAATTTCAGACTGAGGGTGACACCAGCCAGTGGCGTAAACTCCAAGCGTTCGTGCAGTCCGCAGATGAACTGTTTGTGAAGCCTCCAATGTTTAGTTCTTTCTAGTCTTAATACATAAACTCAATGAATTGTTATATTTTTAATACAATTGAATATATAAATCTTAATACCTTTTGTTTGTTTTTTATTATTTGCTTTGCGATAAAAAAGCATACTGCGTACACCAATCTATATCACAAACGATTATATCAGTTGTGAGCGCGCAATAACAAACACATTACAAATTAATACAATCATTGTCTGTTGGTTTCTATCGTTATTGCGATGAAAAAGCATATTGCGTACATGAATCTGTATCACAGACGGTGGTATCAGTTGTAAGCGCGCAATACAAGAGTGGGACAGAATGCCCAAGACCTAATTACCAGAAATATTATTGGGCATTCTGTCCCACGTCGCGAATGCGCAAGCATGAGCGAACAAGTGGGACAGAATGCCCAATAATATACTACTATCTTGCTAGTTGGTCGATGATCTAATCGTAATATGGAACTTATGCTGATGTAGAGACATTGACCGATTAAACATCTTTATCGAAAAAAATATGTAGAAGAATATTATGCAAATAAAAAGTTTGTGAATGTTATTAATGACTTCTCCTAGATTAAGTCATAAATCAAAATAATAGACTATAATCCTAAAGTTATCTTCCTCATAACATCATGTATCGTTTCATCGCTTGGAATCCCACAATCCCAAAGCTGGGATTAAAGTTGAAACTGGCTTGACTTGCTCAGATTCCGGAGTACAATTTATTCACGGCCATCAACCTGCTTATGCAAACTACTGTAATAAGCGAAATCGATACAAGTTACGTCTTTATAATGCCGGCTTGGGTACCATATGTTGGTAGACCGCTATTTGGCTACCAAGAATTATGGTAATGAACCTTACACAACGGCAATGTAAAATGTCTGGGGATCTTAAAAGTTACTAAGTAAACCATACTAGAACGGACTACTGATTGTCCCAACATTACTTCTGCTACATGGTCTTATACCACTTTTATCTTTGTCTGTGTGATTGTCGGTGGCATCGTAACTCCTAAAGGAAAGGACTGATTAAGAGGGGTTTTTTTGTTTAAAAACTGACGTGATCAAGTAGGTTCTTAGCTAAATTTTTGAAGATTATATTTGAAACGTAATAGAAATTTTCTATTTGTGGTAAAAAATATTTTTTATTCATATGGTTTTTTAGGTATATAGTCTGCATGTTTTATATAATAATAATAATAATAATAATAAAACTAAAATTTTACCAATTGAAGCGTACATTTGTGATCGGAACCCGTCAATAATTACTTAGTGAACATTTCTTTGATACATAAAATAACTTCGAAGTTTTTGTTAATTGTCTCAGTATTAATTATATTTATACCCTAATGCTTATAAGTCCATTCATACTGAAATGTTCGTTTTCAGTCCATCTCATTTGTAATTCTGTACGAAGTTGGACAGAACTTTGTTAATATAGAATTGCGGATCTATTGTGGACTTAGAAGCATATTGCTATTCCAATAGTTTTGTAACTATTTGTCCAAAGGGACGAAGTATTTATCGAGGAACTGAAAGTATATTAAAGGAACTATTAAAGGAAATAAAGGCTTCTCTCGTTGACTGGGAGGTGGCGTTCTTGGATTTCTTTCATTCCGAACTTCTTAGGGTTCGTCCACATCCGACGAACGAGCATTTCACGAGCAGCTCGCGAGGATGCCGCGAACGCACTAGTGTCAATTACGCCGTCTGACAGACGTGCGCGCGACGCTCGCGAGCTGCTCGTGTAATGCTCGTTCATCAGATGTGGACGCTCCCTTAGGTTATTTACATTTGTGGAAGAGCACATATTTTACGTATTAAATTCGAATAGGTTTTCTTCTTTTATCACTACAAAGTAGCATTGTTTTTAGTCTTTAGTGCCTACTTTATAAACACGTTTTTGTTTGAGTTTCGGAAGAATGAATATTTCCCACGCATATTTTCTTCAAACATTTATTTTCGTGGCAGGCAACAAAAGAGCGTTTCCAAACACGATATTTGCGACGTGAATTAAAAATTATGTGAATGAGACAACAAAAAAATCTAAATTACACTCGATAATTTTTAATTTATCATGAGAACAAACTTGCAGAGGTGTTTTTATGACGATTGTTCGTCCCAAGTTGGTGTAGGACGGCATTCTTTTCAATTAAGTCTATAATTGCGTGCCACATCGATTCGTATTTATCTACTACAAAAACAACAGAAAATCTAGTCGGTGCAGACACGCACACGATCCAAACGTCGTGTTGCGATTATCTTCCATGTTTTTACTCTTTTGAAGATGTTGCCAACACATTCTTGTCTCTTGGTGCCTTCAAAGTATACATGAAAGTTGCACCTTCAATAAGTGTAGCTTTCTTATTTGTATTACGAAAAATTGCAACTAAAAAGAAACGTTTTTAAATATTGTGTTATGTGTGGATAAGTCAGTATTACATTCAATTAGCAGCTAAATAATTTGATTAAAAGACGGCAAATTTGATTAAATTTAAATATACATAAAACATTTCTTTCCTGCGCTGAGACAAATCGCTTCAATCGATTTTGAACCTTCTGCATTTGCCTGTTCTGCGTCCAGTGAGGAACTTAATTGTTCTCCACGCGACTTTTTTGTCGCTATTACGCTTCGCAATTGATTTTGCATGCGGTACACGGTACACCTGCTGGGTTGACAAACGGTCGCTTGTATTGTTTTCGCCTCATTAATGTACTACATATATGTATGTTCTGTCGATTTCACTTGGGGTAAGCAGGGGTCCAAACGAAAGTGATTTTTGATTGAGGATAATACTTTGTTGATATTTAATATGTATGAGGCAGATGTGGCGTGGTACATATACGTCTAGCTATGTACTGTTTATTTTTAACAGGCTTCAAAAAAGGAGGATTTACTCAATTTTTTTTTTTTTATGTTTGTTACCACAGAACTTTTGTCTGGGTGAACCAATTTTGATGATTCTTTTTTTATTTGAAAGCTAGTGCTTCCCATGTGGTCCCATTTCATTTTGGTCCAGTTCTGAAGAATAAGACTTATTTTGAAGTCGGTTTTTTTTTGTAAGAATTATTGACCATTATAAAGCTATATTTTGTCATTACTAACAACAGAAATAATTTATATGTTACTAGATACAATGTAATTAATTGTAAGGAGTTGCATTTTCACATGCTTTAAAGTTCAGAAAACGATAGGAATGTGTATTACAGGTTTTAGAGTGAATATCAGAGGGAGGTAATTAAAAGTTGTAACCACCATTAAACTTTTATTTATTTATTGTATATGGTTTCTATACATTGTAGTTTTATACCAACATATTATTTTTACAGGTACTACGCTTTTTTTAGGTTGTATGTTTAACATAACATACCATCACGCCTGTATCCCCGAAGGGTTAGGCAGAGGTGTACCAATGTACACCCACAGTTCGCCGGTATGTTTAGGTCCCATGTAATAGGGGGCGAGCCTATTGCCACTAACCGGGCATAAATCCAAACTCCGACCTGCTACTGAGAATTTCATAGAAAAACCCAATAACACCTTGGTCGACTTGGGAATCGAACCCAAGACCTCTAGCGTAGCAGTCGTTGTATGTTTAAATGTTCTGTAAATATAATGATGTGTGTTAGTAGTCTCATAAATGATACATGTTTGTATGTATGTGAGTATGTAATCATAGTATTGCAAACCTGCCTTTCCCAATGCATTTTACAGCTATTGTGAGCTATTTGTGGTTCAGTGGTTACCGTATCAGATAAACTAGTCCTTCCATACTTCTAGACCCGCCGCGGCTTCTTTTAACATTCTTTAAACCGATGTATCTGATTAAAATACGTTTTCAAATCTATAAAAAATACAGTAAAATCATAGTATTGCTTATAAATTACACGATACCATGTAGAAATAAGTTTGAACTTATAAAAGCTTAAGTAATTACAGTTATATCCGTAACTAAATAATAAAAATAATTGATTTTACATTATCTACCTATTTCCACAGTTTTAAGACGGCCTTGAGCTTTGTTAAGATATTTAAACAAATGAAAGTGTGTGTCAATATCTTGAATAATATTAATTGGCGATACGTGTTTCATTAGTAAAGTTTTAACAAGGTCGCCGTTGTTTCCAATCCCTTCACAAATTGTGTGAACTTATGTGTTACATAATCATATTCCTAAGTGTATGTGTACTAGTAAAGCGTTTGTATCATTGATTATGTGTATACATAAGCCTATTGGTAAATGCTGCCTGTCTTGTCAGTTTAATATTTAGTTGATACATATCACCGCAACTGTTTTCAACTTTTGACAGTATGTAAGAGTATGTATCTAGGCCCTAGCTATTATATCACCTATCTCTCATCTATACATATTATAAAACTTAGTCCTCCACCGCGTTTGTCTGTCTGCCCGCTTAAAACTACCTAACTAATTTTATAAGCTTTTCACAAATAGTTTCTGTGTATAATTCAATGTATGTGTGTATATTTCGATTTTTTGCGTATCCTCGTAGGGTCGCTACTATTATAAAGTAGTAACAGCTACGAACTAATTGCACAAAACACAAACACAGTTTTGACCATAATATCTATGTCCGACTATTTGGAGTATAATTTAATATTCCGGTTCCCCTCGTTTTACGCTATTATGTGGGTACAGGTCAAATCCGACTGTTTCGCTTTTGTCCGAAGCCTGCCCCACATTGTTTTCCACATCATTAATTTAAACCATTCGTGATGTTGCCCCTCAGTTTCGGTACAGGACCTACATTTCAGAGGTCATTAGCAAACCACGCCACGCCGCACTTACAACTGGAATTATCAGTGTTTTACGTGAAACTGAATTTAAGTTGACATCTTTTTCATAATGTTTAAGAGTATTAAAAGTAGTATCAGCCTTAGATATAAATGTTTTCAAATACTGTAAATTGATTCGAAAAATTGTTGGTTACTTGGTTGTACGATATCTTAATCATGAATTGACTGTGCCACTCGGATTCACTCGTCTTGCATTATCGTATACAACTATCCTCGAGAATAAATGTAAAATACGGTATTCAGCTGAATCCGGTAAGACTGGTAGCCGACCCCAACATAGTTGGGAAAAGGCTCGGGAGATGATGATGATGAACTATCCTCGAGAATTGGGTTCACGTCAGTTTCGTTCAGATGTTAGCGCGTTAAAACAAAAACCTCTTTAGTTTTATTATATTCGCAGATATAGATACATGATTGCAAGATCTAAACTTAATTAAACTTTAAAACGAGACCAACTATAAATATAAATAATAAATGCTAAGCTAACTAATTAGGGCACATTCACATGCCATCAATATAACAACAACCTGTATATAATTAGTTACTTTATTGATGTT